>CM060315.1:79518433-79605933 GCA_030674185.1 Monoplex corrugatus
CAGGGCTGTACTCTATGCTTACTATCATAACATAGTCTGGCGTCAACCAGGCCCGAGAGATACACACACCTGAGGATCTGAGCAACACCCTCAATGACGCATCCGTGAAGTGGATGAGACTCAACTGTGTGGTTCCAGTCATCCCAATGAGCCCATAGCCTGCCCAACTCTGGGTAGGAGCCGGTTAGAGCCGAAAAATCCCACAATGACATATTTTTGAAGGTACTGATGGGGATTCTAACCCACAACCTTCCAGTTGTAGTCTGTTACGCTAACCACTACACCACGTCCTTTTTCCGGGGTGGCAGAATACAATATTTTGTTGAAAATTGGAAACAGTTGACATCAGACTCAGAGATTATACAGACAGTGGAAGGTCTTCAATTAGAGTTTAACTGCCAGTATCTCAGTTGTCTTTTATTAGACAACAAAAACAGTTAAATGAAACAGAGACAGAGATAATTGATATAGAAGTCCAAAAGTTAAAAGATAAAGGAGTTATTTCAGTTTGTAGTAAAACACATGAGAAATTTTTATCACCTGTTTTTACTCGTCCGAAAAAGGATGGAAATCAAAGAATGATTCTTAATTTAAAGGATTTGAACAAACATTTAAAATATCACCATTTCAAAATGGACACTCTTCCGTCTGCGCTGTTACTGATCTCACAAGACTGTTTTATGGCTTCCATAGACTTGAAAGATGCATATTTTCTGTACCCATTCATCCAGAATATAAAGGATTCCTCAGTTTTTATTGGAGAGGACAATTATATGAATATAACGCTATGCCGAACGGGTTAGCTATTGCTCCCAGGAAATTTACAAAACTATTGAAACCAGTGTTTGCTACCCTACGGGAAAGAGGACATATCTCCACTTCTTTTCTGGACGATTCCCTCCTTATCAGTAGTACCTATGATGGTTGCTTACATAATATTGCTGATACAGTGCAACTTTTGCGTTCGTTGGGGTTTATTATTCACCCGGACAAATCAGTCTTTGAACCTACACAGAAAATACAGTACTTGGGTATGGTTATTGACTCAAGGTCTTTGACAGTGTCCTTGACGCCTGAGAAGGCACTGAACTTGGCAGAGAATGCGAGGGCAATTTTGAAGAAGAAAACTTTGAAAATTAGGGACCTAGCAAAAATGATAGGGAAAATAGTAGCTGCTTTTCCTGCAGTTAAATATGGACCCTTGCATTATCGGAGCCTTGAAAAGGACAAAAAGGTTGCACTGGAACGGCATCACGGTGATTTTGATCAGCAGGTGTCTTTGTCCACTTCCGCTGAGTCGGAGCTGCAGTGGTGGATTGATAATGTTGTTGGGGCATACAACACTATTGAGCGGACAGAACCAGACATAGCTGTTACTTCTGATACGTCTCTCACTGGTTATGGGGCTGTATGTAGCCTAATGGTGTTACGTCTGGGGGGCAGTGGCTGCCTGATGAAGCAAAATTCCATATTAATTATTTGGAACTGAAAGCTGCATTATTTGCATTACAAAGCTTTGAATGTTGTTTGACAGGAAAACACGTGAGAATTTGCTGGATAACACAACTGCTGTTGCATGCATAAACCATATGGGGACCAGTCGCTCAAGCGCATGCAATGACATCACATTCAAAATCTGGGAATGGTGTATTGGATATGATATTTATGTATCCGCAGCACATATTCCAGGTCGTCAGAATACGGCTGCTGATGTGGAATCCAGGGCGATGAACCTTGACGCTGAATGGAGGCTTGATAGCGCAGAGCTGAGAAGAGCGCTGACCGTCTTACAGACGGACATTGACATTGACCTTTTCGCTTCTAGGTTGAACAGGCAGTGTGAGCGGTATGTTGCATTTCGCCCAGACCCAGAGGCGCATGCCATAGACGCATTCTCTCTATCATGGAAACGTAACAAGTTTTACGCGTTTCCCCCTTTCAGTGTCGTTACCCGTGTGCTTCAAAAGATAAAACAAGAAGGCAGCACAGGAGTGATGATCGTCCTATCGCGGGAAGGGGTTTTGATGTGTATAAGGAATAGAGGATGTGTATGAAGGATAGAAATTGGGGATGTATATGAGGGATAGTTTCTCTGCTTGGAAATCACGCACACAACAAGGAATGGGAAAGAGACGAGCAGGAAAATGCACTAACCACACTAGACAAGGATTCTCAAAGGTAGTCCACACATGGAATGATAAATACAGCACATTTATTTAATTGATCAACTTCAACGTAAGACCTAAGTCACCGTTCTTACTGGCCTAAGTCCTACTGGCCCTAAATCCTAAAATGCACAACGAATCTTCACTAGATTGCATGTTACAAGCATACTGAACATTTCCTTCTGTCCAACTCTATTCTTTCTGTTTCCTGAAAAGTAAAACATGCTTCTAACTTCTAACCCTAACCTTAACACCTAACAAGAGTACAAATTAAAACGGTCACATACCTGTGAGGTAGCTTGGAAGCTGGTTCCCCCCAAAAGAGCGCCCAGAGGCTGACTGACTATTCCTTTTATAGAAGGGGATTCAGGTCAGGACGCTTTCTTTCCCTGACCATCAATGTGTCAGTGGTCATAGCTGTCCGCGTCCCTCAAGCCTGACTTGAAAAATAGCGTGACTCGACTCTTTATTTTTAGAAGGGGGAATCAGGTAAGGACGCTTTCCCTTCCTGACCATAAATGTGTCAGCTGTCATTAGCTGTCCACATCCATAAAGCCTGACTTGAAAAATGGAGTGACTGGACTTGTAATCGTGGCATGGTGGCTATAGCTAATGTTACCCTCGGTCATTTAATATGCCGTTATCAGAAGTCAAATTTGGACGGTGACTTTTACTGCACGCGTCACTCCTTAGAACCTGTCCAACTTCCCCAAAGTGGAGAATAATGGACAACTGGCAGTTGGCGTTATTTCCTTTGCCACTGGCTTCTGGTCAGTGTTGTGGTCACTTCACAGGTCTATGGTAATGATCCATCAATTCTGTCTCAATGCATCTGTCGCCCTAAGGAATTCCTGTGATAATATGTCCCCTCCCCCACAAAAAATGTCCTCATTTTTTTTGTAAGAGAATTGGGGGAATAACGAATATAAAGAATAGAACATATGATTCAGTAGACAAGACTCTCGTACATGATTGACAGGCGATAGGAAGGCTTGGGGAAAGGGAATTTTATCAAAGTCACTTATATGAAATGGAATGAATCTGAACACTTGTGTGCATGCCGAAGAAGACACCGTAGAGGTTGGGATGAGCAGGCCAGTTCCAAGAAGTTGTCATGCGTCACCTGTGGTAGGCAGAGTTCTGTCAGCCTACTCATGAAAAATGTCAGACTTCCACACATGCAGGTACGTTGTGTTTGCACTACGAGAACATCGTTCAGGCAGAGTTCATGTCCATGTGACGTATGCAGGAGAACGTCAAAGAAAGCACTGAAGATGGAGATAATGTGGCGTGTCACCAAGTAGGAAGACTGAGGTCAAAGAAGAACTATTAACTGCACACTACATGATGACCATGGAGATAAGGGTGGTGTTGCATGTGGCACAGTTCACTGCAGAATTCATGCCAACATGTATCGTCTGTTTCACCCTTTTGAACAGCAATGTTAATGGTCATGTGTGTTCATGATGTCTCGTATGCAATCTGTGGCTAGATAGATGAATACCACAGTAAATATGATGGTGTGTGAAAGGAGTCCATGAAGTCCATTAAAGCCAGGAGGAAGGATGGCTCAGGAACGTTGTTGAGCTGAGATGACTGGAGCAGAGACGAGCTGCTGCAGGCACTGGGATGAAGAACAGTTAGTAGCGTAGAATCATCCGATGATGAAGACAGTAACTTCTTGCACAACGTGTTCGGATTCATGGGACTTTGACTTGGAGGGTAAGGGATTGGAACATACAGCATTTAAATAGAGCAATCGCTTGTCATCCATGTCAAGAATAAGCAAGGTATACACTGTATATAAGTCAAATGTAATCTATGCCAACCTTAAGTAGACTATGCAGCGTAGGCCAAATAGAAATATAATCGGAATATGAATGAAGTTGTCTGTAATACCATACAAGGTCACACTACATCATAGAATAAAGACATGTAAGGCATAAAAAGGCAAGGACATAAGCATGTGAATAATACACTAGCAATCAACAAACATAATGGGTATTAGGAAAAGTCTGCTGAAAAACACACTTCGTACATGTAAACTACCAATGCTTGAAAACATCAACGTCACACTTGTAAAAACTACTACAATCATATAAGAAGTAGAACCACATGAAATAACATCATTGACAGAACGATACTTGATATCCTCACAAGATTGCAAGACATGCAGTGTAAAGCTGCACTGTATACTGAAGCCATAGGACAGTTTAACATCACCGTCAGGAAGTAAAATGGATTCATCAAAGAGGAACGCCACTTGAAATATCATCAAAAGTACTGACACACATTATCCTAGTCCCAGAAGTAAGCAAAGTTGAAGACAACACTATATTTGTAGCACACTGAGTCCAAAGCTGACCGAATGTTCGTTACAGAAGTGGATTGGCGATTCCACAAGTTCGCCTCATAGGACGTACAGACAGTAACCTGTAGCACTTGAATACACACATGTTCGAAGCAAGCTGAAAAAGTACATGAAATCACACAAAATGGCATAACTCCTTGGTACGGGAGAGGGATCTCAGCAGAAGTCTTGCAAACTTGTAACAGAGCTCAAGTAAGATTTCATCATACCAAGACGAACGTTTCTTGTTTCACACGTATGACAATCATTTCATCAGCTGATAGGTAAGAACAAAAAGAAACATATTTGTCTCATGACCAACTGGCTTACAATAGTATTGTTAGTATGGTTAGTATGATTACGTGAAACATTTGACCAGTATACAATAGACACGAAGATTGTATTCAAAGAATGACACAAGACATGTATTGACTAGGAAGTGCGTATGTTAACTTCCAAGATGTCAACTGAGTGATAAAAACATTAAACAAAAACAGGTAGATGACGATAACAACGAGCATGAAATCAAGGAAATAAGGAAACAGCAGAAAACAGGGACTGCATGATGTGATGTGACACCAGACATGTATGAACTCGATGAGGTAAATGGTATGGTATGATGCCACATAGAGATATTATCAAATGATACAATAAGATACAAGATGATACCAGATGATAGGAAATGATATAAAATGACACAAGATGATAACGTATGCTGCGAAATGATACCAGAGAATGAAAGGACAATATACGATACACAATGATATACAATGATACGGAATGATACACGATGATATACAATGATACGGAATGATACACGATGATATACAATGATACCCCGGGGTTGCATGCAAATAAATGAGGAGAAGAATAATGTGGTGAACAAGTAATGAACGCAGATATAAAATAAACAGATTAATGTTTTATGAAGGCAGTTTGAAAAATGAACGCAGAGTATGCATGTGAGCAGATGAACGCGTAAGGAACATAGGAATGAAATGACACACAGGAATGCTAAAGTAGCGCAGGGATTGCATACACTAAATGAGCTCCAGAGCGCGAGCAATCATCAAGAATGTGTGGCTATAGTACTGACTGTATACCGTGATGAATGAAGACGAACGGAAGGGGAAAAGACAGGGGTCGCGCGGTACTGACCCTGGCAACGGATTTCCATTGCGATAATGTTCAGAAGAGTGTGGAAACTTTGAACATGCTGTGTAACGGTTGGTTAAGTATGTCGGAATATATATCACGAACAATTGACGGTCCTGATTTAAAGCCGGCAAGAACGACAGGATCTGTGAAATAATCGTAAGCCATCATACAACCGAACATAAAGTTGAATCATGATGGTTCCTGTATTGTGAAGAATATTTGCCTGCAACAAACCAACATGTTAGTACCAAAAATATACGCAATATAAAGAAACATTGAGTCATCTTGAAAATGCAATGCTCGTTAACAATCCAAACATTTAGATAGAAGCAAAAGTATAACAGACATCATCGAGTACATTCAATAATATTAGTCTCAAGAGGAGGAAATGTCTGCCGACATAAAATGCATTGTCTATGTATTGAATAGGCCTTATTAAATCCAATAAACATAACATATTTACAAGTCTCTGACGTGTGTGTCACACAACGTGAATTGATAAGTCCGGAAGGACGAACACATACAGGTACGTACACTGTTAGGTCCTTCAACGTGGTATAATGTGAGGAGTAGTATACCAAGAAAACAGTTTTAACAGACAATACTGAGGTAGCCATCACCTCACACTGCCGTGTGCGACACGCAACACACATTCTGTGGTACAAGAGTACAAGAAGTAATATGAGGCCGACAACGCGTGACCCAAGACGTGTGCAAAATAACATGAAGCCAAAAGTAGTATGAACAGTACGCAGTATGTGGCATTGAGACATAATATTATTGCATACAAACCATAGAAAATATGAACTATGTGCAATTAATTATCAATGAATAACTACTGAGACAAGAAAACAACATAGCCATTGTAACACATATCAATTATGAACGTAAGTGGACAACACGATCAACAGGGAGAACTATGACGTGATAATTGAGCTGCAAATAGATAGGGGGACTACCATAGTTAAGCCTCTGTGTTGACCTCGTGGATTTATGATTAATATACCCATGCCGTAGGAGATGAAAGAAAAAAAATGATTCCCCTGGCAACATGTGCACCTGTTACCATTAGTCCAAGTGTATCGTCCACAGAAGTGGATTCCAATGTAAACTACACAGATATTTTCTCTCTACCATGCCCAATACAGCTGTCGACCATTCCAACCAAGGAGTAGGAGTGCTATGACTGGCTATCAGTGTAGCTCAGTGAGACGTGAAAATATTCCAAACGAACGTCACTCAGCAGCGATAAGGTACACGGGTCGATCTGAAGTCCCCAAAATGGAATCAGTATGTACAAAGCGAACATGGTATTCGTAATAAACAGTCAAGGGGCCATACCAAGCAGACCGAAACTTTTTGTAATTGCTTTACATGATATGTGATGAGTAGCAGTAGAATCTAAAGAGAAATACGAGTGAAGACACAACAAATAGTACACCTAAAAATAGTGTGGCGTCATTGACCAGGTAGACTATCGTTGGCGTCTTCGGCCTTTGATAGTATTATTGACGTGAAAATCGCGAACGAGTTCCGCCGGTATATGTGACTCTGGCTCCCACGTTGTGGCTTTGTAACCCTGCCACTTGATTCTGTAGTGGCGGACTTTGTTAATGACCTTGCTAGCGAGGATCCTTTCTACAAAGTACATATCCTTATCTGACTGATTCTCACGTTGTTCCACAGAAGTGGAGGGGTTAGCGGCAGCAGGTTCTGTGTGACTGAGATGGTCTGGCCCAGGCTGTGAAACAGTGGTAGGCTCTGTACCAGTAGTCTGTCCCGGGTGAGTGGACCCAGTGTTGTCCATGTCCCTGTCTGCCCTGGCTCATGCAGTGGGTTAGTGGGTCTGTCTTCAGGGGAATGATAGGGTCGCAAGCGCATCGCATTGATTGGCGATTTGAGCAGCTTGTTGTTCTGGCAGTGACGGAGCACAAATACATTGTTAGGCAGGATTTTGGTAATGTAATATGGTCCGTCATATTTTTGCTGCAGTTTTTCCGAGATTCCTGGAATCCTGTGTGAGCACTGCACCAGAACACGTTGACCTTCTTTATAGTGAGGGGAGCGGGCTTTCCCATCATACTGAGTTTTGTAGCGCTGCTGGGCTCTCTGAATGTTTTCGCTGACCAGCGTTTTAGTAAGCTCTGCATTCTGAATGATGTCTTCCATACAGGGTTGGGCAGATGCAGGAAGATCATCAGAGCGTAACGCTGTGTCAATGGGAAGACGACACTCTTGCTTGTAGAGAATGAAGAATGGCGAGAAGAGAGTAGACTCGGTGGATGGCACTGTGCGAAGTGCAGCAGCAATACCAGGCAGCAGAGAAGGCCATTTATGTGGGTTGTTAGCACAGTGTGCCCTGATAGACTGAGCGATAGTGGAATTTGTTCGCTCACATGTGGTATTTGTTTGGGGATGGTAGCTGCTGGTGTGCAAACGAGTGATTTGAAAGATTTTGCACACCTCAGTGACCACTTTGGACAAAAAGTTTTGTCCCCTGTCTGACAGTAAGTGGTCAGGAACACCATAACGACAGATGATGGTCTCGTACAAATGCCAGGCAATGGTAGAGGCTGTTGCATCCTTCAATGGAATCAGTTCCACCCACTTACTGAATGAACAAACAAACAACAGAATGTACTTGTAGCCTTCTGTGCTTGGTGAAAGTGGACCCAAGATGTCACAATGCCACCTGGAAAACAGCTTGTTTGGGGCTACAGGCAAGGGTCGTAGTTCCGGGTTTTGAGGATGGATAACCCGTTTTGCTTTTTGACAAGCCTCACACGACTTGACATACTCCAAGATGTCAGAGTACATACCGATCCAGAAATACCTCAACCTGACTGACTGGTAGGTACGTTCAGTGGCAAAGTGACCGCCCAACAGAGAATCATGAAACGACAGCAGGATATCGTTTCTCAGTTCAAAAGGAACCACCAACTGTCTGACTATTCGTTCAGTTCTATGACCATGACCACGAGGATAATACAGATGGTACAAAATGCCATTAGACATCAGATAGTCTTGACTCTCCAGGATGAGACGACGAGCAATCTTATCATCCTGGGAAAGCTGACCGTTTTCCAAGTAGTCAATAAAAGGACGACACTGGGGGTCAGCCAACTGCATTTGCCGTAAGTCTGTATCATCGACCTTGTCTACCTGACAGACAACCATCTCTCTCTCACTCACCGTATTGCTCCATCCAGGCGATGTGCTGGTGGGCGTGGTGGCGGGGAGAGGTGAGGTGGGGTCAACGATGGTAGGTGAATGAGTCAGTGTGCTTACGACTGGTTCCCTGACCAGGGGTGGGGTGGTAGGGAGAGACTGACCCGCCGGTGAAGTCACCTGTGTCGCTGACTCGCCCTTCAAGGTCGGTGTGGGTGGGTCATAGTCAGGCGGTGGCCTGTCACTGACAGCGTGAGGCATACGGCTGAGTGCATCGGCGTTATTGTGCACCCTGCCTGGTTTGTGCACAATGTCATAGTCATATCCCTGTAGAAAAAGAGCCCAACGTCCCAAACGACCCGTGGGATCTTTAACATTCTGCAAGAATTTTGTGGCAGAATGGTCAGTGTACACAAGAAATTTGGCATGGCAGAGGTACACCTTGAAGTGGCGAATACCATCTACGAGAGCCAGAGTCTCTTTTTCCGTAATTCCGTAACGGAGTTCTGCGCCTCGCAGTGCACGACCACCATAAGCAATGACTCGTTCTCTGCCATGTTCATCTCTCTGGCCGAGCACATAGCCAATGGCTTGTTTGCTTGCGTCAGTGTACAGAATGAACTGACGAGAGAAATCCGGGTAGGCCAGAATTGGAGTAGTAGTGAGGGCAGTTTTCAGAGTCTGAAAAGCTTGTTCTGCTTTGTCATTCCATTCAAATTTTGAATCATTTTTCAAAAGTGCATTGAGTGGGGAAGCTATAGCTGAGAAGTTCTTGACAAAGCGTCTGTAGTAATTCGCTAAACCCAAAAATGAACGAACGTCATGCTGCGACTGGGGAGTGGGGAAATTCTTAACTAGTTCCACTTTGGTTGGATCCACTGAAACGCCCTCTTTTGAGACAATGTGGCCTAGATAGTTGACTTTGGCTGCTGCGAAATGACATTTGCTAGGCTTCAGTTTGAGGCCTGCTTTCCTGATCCTATCAAATATACATGATAGATGAGACAGGTGTTCCTCAAAGTTCTTAGACAAACAAAGGATGTCATCAATGAATACCAGACAGATTTTGAAGGTGAGTCCTGCAAGGACTGTGTTCATTAGGGACTGGAAAGATCCTGGGGCACCTTGTAATCCAAAGGCCATTCTGTTCCAAGCAAACGACCCAAAGTGTGTGGTAAAGGTCGACTTCTCTTGTGACTGTTTATCAAGAGGAATCTGCCAAAATCCAGAGAACAAGTCTAGAGTGGAAAATATTGTGGACTGGCCCATGATGTCAAGAGCGTCCTCCAGTCTGGGCAGTGGGAAATGAATTGGCTTTGTGACCTTGTTCAGTTTACGGTAGTCTACCGCAAAACGGTAGGTACCGTCCTTCTTTTTCACCAATACTACTGGGGAGGACCATGGTGAAGTGGATGGCCTGATAAACACCATGGTCAAGCATTTCATTTACCTGTTTCTCTATCTCAGCATTGAGGGCAGGGGCTGTCCTATAGGGTCTCTGTTTAATGGGTGCAGCATCCCCTGTATCTATGGTATGGGACATAAGATGTGTTTCCCCTAATTCTGACATGTCGGCAGCGAATATGTCTCTGTTTTGCGCCAGAAAAAGGGTCAAGTTTTCCTTTTGTTCAGCTGTCAGAGCAGCATCTGCGAGGTTAACCCCTAACTCATTAAGCATGGCCTGTGCCTGGGGAAGCTGATGGGAGTTGGAGTCGGTGGTGGCGGACATGATCTGAGCTGATTGGTCGGACAGTTCCCCTAGTTCGTCTGAAATGTCTTCAAAATGCCCTAGAATATCCTGAGGTCTAAGTTTGACTGGGGAGGAGAAGGTATTACGCACGGTGCACATAGTCTGGCTATTCTGAAGCGTAACCAAGGTCCTTGCAGCAATCACTTTCTTGTCGGACAATAGCGCGTGTGAGGGCTCAATAATACCAGTGGTGTGAACGCTATTTGACACAACTCGCACAGGTAGCAGTACTTCAGAGTGGGGGGCAATAACTGTCGTCTTGAGCACCTGTACAGGTGAGCTGTCTGGCCTGTCTTTGAGCAGTGGAATGGAAGTAAATCCATTATACAGCTGCAGCTGGTGATTAGCAAAGTTCAAGGAAGCTTGATGAGAGGTCAGAAAATCAATCCCTAATATGAGGGGACACGTTAGTTGTTCGATCACAATGAAAGGCTGTGACACCTGTAAACCTGAAACTTTAAAGGAAAGGTCAATTTTGCCTGTTACTCTAACAGGAACACCACCAACACCTTTGATCAAAGGAAGAGAACACGCCTGCATAGAAACAACACGTTGATCAACGAGGACATCAGCTAGTTGTTTGCTAATACAGGACACATCAGCACCAGTGTCTATCAGAGCTACATATGACTGATTTTTAAGGAACAGCCTGATCTTACTGCCGTTGGCAAAGGAACGGATATGAGGGATGGAGGAGGAATTCTGTGACTTCGGTCTTTTGCCTTTCCTTGTCCTGTTAGTTTTACGAGATGTAGAAGTACGGGGAATCCCCTGTTTAGCACGACGGAAACAATGACGCGCTAAGTGCCCATCTTTACGGCAGTACTGACATCGTGCATGACGAAACCTACATGTGTGGCGGGGATGATCACCCCCACATGATTTACATGGGCGCTGTGGACGAGGGAAGTAACGATCTGGAGTATAGGAACCTGACTGGTGCTGTTGGTTATTCGTCCGTAACAGCCGCCGCCTAAAGAGCGAGCCATGTTTGCTCTGTTTTCTTGAAGGTGGGCGGTGCCACCTTTGCTTACCTGAAAGACAGTCTTGTGACTGCGGTTGGCGCCGGGGCTGTGTTTGTCCGAGTGACATACTAGCAATTTCATCTTGCAGTTTATCTAGCTGAGTCTCCAGGGTTGCAACAGCTATCTCTACCTGGTCATCAACATTATCAGTAAAGGTAGCAGCCGTACGGGCGAGATCGAAGGCATCTTCAAAGGTGTGAGGATTGTGTGACATAACAAATTTAGAGACTGACGGCCGGAGACCATTGACAATTGTTTCCATTATATCTTTTGAGTCTTTACCTAGTTGTTGGCCCTGGTAGCGCATAGAATCAAAATAGTCTTCGACTGACTCATGTGGGAGTTGCTTTCTCCCCCGGAACTGCTTGGCACGAATCCATATTGTGGAGTCATGAGGCCTGTATCTCTTTGAAAGAGTATCAGTAATAGTGCGGTAAGAAGAAACCTGCTCTGAACTTAAACTGTAGAACCAGATTTGGGCTTGATCCTTAAGGAAAAGAGGTAGGAGATGGGCTTTCTGATCATCTGTCAACCCATGGAGGAGGGCGTAGGACTCGAACGTTTTGAGCCATAGATCGATATCTTGAGAAGGTCGGCCTGTGAATGGTTCAGGAATAAACTGATTGGGAATGTGGAAGGTTGTGGCCTTATGTGACCCAGGGACAAAAATGCTATCTGTATCCATCATTGAACCCTTATGACTGAATGAATACATATGCAACCCTCAAAGCCTGTGACTATCTTTGTCACTTGTCACTAGATACGCATGTAAGGCAAGCAATCATTTGAAAGAAAACAACTCAGAACAAGAATTCCTCATCAAAAGTGCAGATATGGAAGAAGCATGAGACTAGTACCATCATAGCCAATAATAGAACATCCTTGCCCAACAATCATCTGTAACTTGTCTCAACACTGTATCCGGGCAGAACGGCTTAATCAATGAACAAAATAGGAAGAACAATGTGCGAAGACCGTGTCGTCAAAAGCCGTATTTACAAACCACACGGTTGAGTGACCACAATAGACAACAAATGATCAATGAATCTGAGAGGGTGGGAGGGTAGGCACTGGAGGATGGAAGGAGAGACATTGCGTGACCACATGCTATCAAAGCTGGCCCAAACCTCGCAACAACTGTCACGCGCTGGACACCAGCACGCTGATGAAATCATAGACATCGTATCAGAGACAGGCAAGTAGCCCTGTCGCTCTCTTTGACATGGTTGCTTTATGTTACCTATGAAATATTACCTAGGAAACACCTGCTAACTTGTCTAGATATTATATCGACATATAAAGACGTCAACCAATCTACGAGAAGGGACTCTGTACGAAACTGAACATATACGATGAAATCCCTAACAGCTAATCTATGTATTACTTCACTATTTATATCTATGTTCACGCCAATCAGGCAGTAGGCCTAACCACGTCTGTCGACTTGTGCTGTGTGGCAACGCTGACGGTTGTGTTCGAAACACCAACACATTTAAGTTCTCGGCTGTGTCTGACTTTTACACTCTCCGACTTTCACTATGATTCTATCTAGAACTTTTAAAGATGGGGGATACTCGAAGGCTGCGATTTTTGAGGTAAAGGGGAAAGACTGCAACTCCACCAATTATCGCGGGAAGGGGTTTTGATGTGTATAAGGAATAGAGGATGTGTATGAAGGATAGAAATTGGGGATGTATATGAGGGATAGTTTCTCTGCTTGGAAATCACGCACACAACAAGGAATGGGAAAGAGACGAGCAGGAAAATGCACTAACCACACTAGACAAGGATTCTCAAAGGTAGTCCACACATGGAATGATAAATACAGCACATTTATTTAATTGATCAACTTCAACGTAAGACCTAAGTCACCGTTCTTACTGGCCTAAGTCCTACTGGCCCTAAATCCTAAAATGCACAACGAATCTTCTCTAGATTGCATGTTACAAGCATACTGAACATTTCCTTCTGTCCAACTCTATTCTTTCTGTTTCCTGAAAAGTAAAACATGCTTCTAACTTCTAACCCTAACCTTAACACCTAACAAGAGTACAAATTAAAACGGTCACATACCTGTGAGGTAGCTTGGAAGCTGGTTCCCCCAAAAGAGCGCCCAGAGGCTGACTGACTATTCCTTTTATAGAAGGGGATTCAGGTCAGGACGCTTTCTTTCCCTGACCATCAATGTGTCAGTGGTCATAGCTGTCCGCGTCCCTCAAGCCTGACTTGAAAAATAGCGTGACTCGACTCTTTATTTTTAGAAGGGGGAATCAGGTAAGGACTCTTTCCCTTCCTGACCATAAATGTGTCAGCTGTCATTAGCTGTCCACATCCATAAAGCCTGACTTGAAAAATGGAGTGACTGGACTTGTAATCGTGGCATGGTGGCTATAGCTAATGTTACCCTCGGTCATTTAATATGCCGTTATCAGAAGTCAAATTTGGACGGTGACTTTTACTGCACGCGTCACTCCTTAGAACCTGTCCAACTTCCCCAAAGTGGAGAATAATGGACAACTGGCAGTTGGCGTTATTTCCTTTGCCACTGGCTTCTGGTCAGTGTTGTGGTCACTTCACAGGTCTATGGTAATGATCCATCAATTCTGTCTCAATGCATCTGACGCCCTAAGGAATTCCTGTGATATTGGAGGACACAAGTCTGGTGGCCAGTGTTGCAGTCCCTGCTTCAGGCGGAACCCGTCCTATTGAAGAGCCATGCGTCTTTGCTGACCCTACCCAGCCAACCCCACCGTCAACATCCTTTGCTTCAGAACAAGACCTTGAAATTACTGGCATGTCGGGTATCCGGAGCAGATATGAACAGCTCGGATACTCAGACCAAGCAGCTACCTTAATCGTTAATTCTTGGCGACTGGCGACACAAGCTGCATACAATTGCTACATTACAAAATGGAAACGTTTTGCAATTGCAAATAATATCAAATTCTTGTCCCTTTGCCCGCAGATGTTGCAAATTTTTTAGCTATGTTGTTTTCCGAAGGAGCAAGTTATAGTGCAATTAATACTGCACGAAGTGCTTTGTCAGCCTATATACCCTTAGTAGACGGCAAAACCATTGGAGCTCACCCTGATGTGTGTAGGATTGTAAAAGGTGTTTTTGAACAGAGGCCTGCGCTGCCAAAATATCATAGTACTTGGGATGTGGGGGTAGTATTAAGGTACCTTAGTTCCTTACCAGCTGTGGAAGAAATGACTTTAAAACAGCTTACCCTGCGCATGTGTATGTTGTTAGCTTTAGTCACAGGACAAAGGGGTCAGACGTTGCATTTATTGCAGGCAACTGACATAAGATTTCACAACTCTAAATGTACCATTTTGTTTACGAATAAACATAAGCAATCTAGACCAGGATTCCATACTGAGCCGGCAGATATTATGCCATATGAAACAAATTCAAAATTGTGTCTTGTAACTCATTTAAGAGTTTATCTGGAGAAAACAGAAACTGTGCGTGAGAAGCTGACTGCTGATAAAAACAACTTCCTACTCAGCTATACCAAACCTCATGTGCCTATTTCTAGGCAAACTCTCTCCCGGTGGCTCAAGGACGTTTTAGCGTCAGCAGGGATAGACACTGACGCCTTTGGTAGTCACAGCACGCGCAGCGCGCGTGTGGCAGCGGTGGCCAATGCGGGCGTACCGCTTGATACAATCCTAAAGGCGGCTGGCTGAAGGATTGTTCTTTTAGAAAGTTTTATAAAAGACATGCTGTACAGAATTTTGGACAAACAGTTCTTGACAGTTTTATGGCTAACAAATGAATGAACCAGTGTTGTGTTTCTTATGACTTTTAAGAGATTTGCTTGCTGTATTCTACTTTGAAGTGAGCTAAGAATTTTGTCTATGGGTTATTGTATTCGGCCTATACCTGTTTGACAGTAGAAAGAATTTGTGTCTTATGAATTCATATACTTGTTTTAAAATTCAAGAATATATGTTTCTTATTACAAAGATGATATTTCGTGTTCTCTACTCCGCATGTATGACGTACATGCCCACTAGACGCTCTAAATCCTCATGTCACGTCTCACGTGACTTCGCCTGACCAAAGCAACAGGCGAATAATAATTAATAAATTAAACTAGCCTTACGTTAGGAAGGGGACGTTTAATTGGAATTATTATGAGAATGTTGCTGGGAAGGGGAAGTTACGTGCCCACCCATGCAATGATCTCATGTCAAGTTCCTAAACGATCCCTCCCTATTCGTAATGGTCTAGTGGTCACTTGTACTCTGAATACTGACCTGGATAGCATCGCGCGCCAATACTCATGTCACGTCTCACGTAACTTCCCCTTCCCAGCAACATTCTCATAATAATTCCAATTAAACGTCCCCTTCCTAACGTAAGGCTAGTTTAATTTATTAATTAAATACCAGTATACAATATAGATTAAATACCAATATACAACAATATAGACTAGGTAAAACACAGGCCAGGTAGGACCTCAGGACCTGGCCAGTTCATGTGTTTATGTGCAGGCTTGTGCCATGATCACCATACACATGGCACCTGTGACGTTAGTGCATATGGATTTCGTTCCGAGCACGGACACGTCGCCTTGAGAAACTGAAACTGAAACTGATGGGTAAAGAGGGACACTTTCAGATCTTCCAGGTCAGCAGCACGCACAGAGCAGTCAAAGCCTAAACAGCCTTCGTGTGCGTACGCGGGGTGAATATCAAATACGCACATTAAAGATTCCGGAAGTCATGTTAGTGTCCAGTGACATATGGAAAAGTGACACAACCGGCATGAACTGCACACTGAAGTTGACAGTATGCAGACTGTGCAGCAACATACTGCCTTCGCAGTGTGGGCAAAATACGAGGTACTACGACAATAATCACGAAATAAAGTGAAATACAATGGATGAAATTTACTGTTTCCGAGAGGGTGGAAGATGTACTTGCAGCGACAAGGGATAGATTTGTATGGAGGGCCATGATCGCCAACGCCATACGGCAGGGCACATGATGATGGTGATGATATTGGTGATGACGATGACGACGACGACGACGACGATGATGATGATGATGATGATGATGATGATGATGCACATAAGAAAAAGCCAGCAGAATCGGCCAAGCTAAAACAGCATTCAAGAAGATGAAAAGCATTCTTACCAACAAATGCTTATCAATAAATATCAGGAAGAGAGTTCTTGAATATTGTGTAGAACCGATACTGTACGCTTGTACGCGCGTGGACAGTCAACACGCAAAGTCAGAACAAAATTGAGGCTACTCAAATGTGGTCTCTAAGAAGATAGTTGAAAGTTCCATGGACAGCAAAGAAAACAAACGAAACAGTCTTGAAGAAGGCAGACACAAGAAGATCACTGATAAAGAAGATTAGGGAAAGACAAGCAACATTTATAGGACATGTTAGATGAAAGAGGAATTAGAGCACCTGGTCACAACTGGAAAGCTGGAGGGAAAGAAAACACCGGGAAGACCCAGGGAGAAAATACTGGACGGAAATACAGGGCAGCTGAAGACAGAGAGGGTGGGATATGTGCTTGCAGCGACAGGGGATAGATTCGTGTGAAGGGCCATGGTCGCCAACGCCATGCAGCAGGGCACATGATGATGATGATAATGATGATGATGATGATGATGATGATGATGATGATGATGATGATGATGATGATCTGTCCATTTGACACATAGCAGTCTCCGATAAAACCACATCTCTGCTGCTTCAAATCTGGAATCAGCTTTTCTGAGAGTCCAGGCTTCACAACCATAAATCATGACTAATTTTCCAAACAGGAATATATCTCTCCTCTTCTTCTATTATTATACTGGTTCCATGTTCAGTCAAGAGGCAGTTACAAACTTCAATCGTAATACTTTGCAACTGTCTCTGGAACAGGCCTTCGGTATATCTTTGACATTCTTAACGCAGAAAACTTGGCTCCTCTTCCCATTCCCAAGTGTTCTGATTTCCACCACTCCATAAAAACATCGGGTGGTCCACGTAGATTTGATTACCAAGGTCCAACAGCATGGAACAAATTCCACGTCCACATTTGACATTCAGCTGCTATCATGTCTTTTAAGTCTGCACTAAAGACTCATCTTTTCAACTATAATCTGTTTATGTGAAGTGAAAGCTCTCTTTCTCTCTGTTTGTTTGTTTGTTTGTTTGTTTGTTTGTTTGTTTGTTTGTTTGTTTGTTTGTTTGTGTCTCTCTGTCTGTGTCTGTGATTGTGTACGCGAGTTTGTGTATTTTAAATAAGTGGGGTTTTTTGGGTGTTCTTTTGTTGTTGGTGGGGTTGTTGTTTTTTCAACAAACAGACAAATGACAAATGACTAGCAACATTTATAGGACATTTCATAAGGAAAAAGACATTAGAGCACCTGGTCCCAACAGGTAAGGTGGAGGGAAAGAGGACACCAGGTAGACCCAGAGAAAAAATGTTGGACGGACTTGTAAAGTGGCTGAGGACAGAGAGGGTGGGAGATGTACTTACAGCAACAAGGGATAGATTCGTATGGAGGGCCATGATCACCAACGCCATGTGGCAGAACACATGATGACGATGATGGATGATAGATGATGGATGGTGATGATGTTGATGATGATGAGACAAATGAAGTGGACACTTGATTATAATTCATTTTCACTGCTTCACTACCACTATATTATTACAACTTTTATCAACGCGATAGGGGTTTACAACAAATATGCGCTTTGGGCTTGTGTGAGATAATACCCTACAGAAGTAATCGTTATAATTATTATTACTATCATTAGTATTCTTTTTCTTATTATTGTTGCTGTTATCTCTTTCAATTTCATTATTATACTGTCATTATTATGATTATTGTTGTTGTTATTGTTATAATGATTATTATTGCACTTCTATTGCCTGAAACGATAATCAAATAATCATCATCATCATCAGGTGCCCTGCCGCATGGCGTTGGCGATCATGGACTTCCATCTGTCTCTATCTCTTGTTTCCCCAAGCATCTCCTCCACCCTCCTCGTCTTCAGCCACTCTGCAAGTCCGTCTAGCATTTTCTCCCTGGGTCTACCTGATGCTCTCTTTCCCTCCAGCTTTCCCGTTCTGACCAGGTGCTCCAAGTCCCCCTTCTTCATAAAATGGCCTATAAATGTTGCCTGTCTTTTCCTGATCTTCCTTTTGAATGATCTACTTATGTCTGCCTCCATCAAGACTGTCTCGTTTGTTTTCTTTGCTGTCCATGGAACTCTCAACATTCTTCTTAGAAACCACATCTCGGCTGTTCTTGCTTTGTTTGTTGACTGTCCACGCCTCACATCCATACAACAGTATTGGTTCTATATAACATTCAAGAACTCTCTTCCTGATGTTAATTGATAGGCATTTGTTGGTAAGAATGCTTGTCATCTTCTTGAATGCTGTTTTGGCTTGGCCGATTCTGCCGGCTCTTTCTGATGTGCATCTGCCATCTGATGAAATGATCGATCCCAGGTATTTAAACTTGTCAATCACATAATATAGTACGAAATCATCGACACCCTCTTAAGCAACACTGATCATGATGAATCATCCTGGGGTTGCCTACCATGTGAAAATTGTTGATATCTAAAGATCAGATCAGCTCATAACACTGAAAACAGACCTGGTATCCATGGTCATCCTATTTTCTTTTGGTACAGAGGGTGACGGAAGGAAACAGAGGGAGGGTGTAGAGAGAAAGAACCAAAAAATACACAGAGACAGAGAGAGAGAAGACAGAGAGAGAGAGACAGACATACAGAGAAAAACAAGAGAAAAAACACATTCATACAAATCTGTCCAATACAGATCCACACGTCGTTTTTCTGTTCGTGCAAAATCGAATCACAGACAATGAAACCTCTGGAAGAGAATATAGGTATATGGATTTCTTCTCTGTGCTCACAGCCACACTGTTCAATGCCAACAAAGCCATCAATTTCTTCCTCTACATCATCACTAGAACCGGCTTCAGGCACGAATTCAAAGAACTTCTGTGCCTAGCTCTGTGTCCATGCCGTACTTCGATGAACAAAGGTCACGCCATAGACAGCAGAGACAGAACAAAGCAACATGGTGCAGCTGTGTCTGGTTCTACACAACATTCAACGACTGATGCAGAGTTCTGAGGTTCCACAAAGACGTTTAACTACAGGCAGTGTCCAGAGGACTTTACAGCCAGACGTTTACTTGTAGTGTACAATTTCAAAGCCTGCAACATTGTTTAATCCTGACATTGATTTTTATATTCAACCCACTTTTATTATGACTATGCTTTATTTGTGTCTTGACGTTTTGTCCATTGCAAAACATTTTAGGTCTGATGATTCATAAATATGCCTTTTATTTTACTTAATCCTAACAGTGTTGAAAGATGAAAACAAGATGTTTGAACAGAAAAAGTGCCCACTCAATTGTTGTACTTACATACATTTCAAACTGCAGTGCAATGCCGAGCAATTAAGCGTGTACAATAAAAAAAATAAAATAAAAAAAAACAGACACGTCCCATCCCTCAGCACTGCATAGAGTCCAGAACAATGGCCAATGTAACAAACTTCAAGACTAATATCAAGCCAACCTCTGACACAGCACCAAACTCTTGAATATGCCGATTCATCCCCTACATACAAAGCACGACCAAGATCACCAAAGTCACCAGCACTGCTCACAGCCATAACATTGCACATATCTCAGAGCCATGCCAACATCTCCAAACGCCACTGTCCACATTTACATCACAAACTCACACCCCAACACTTCTTACAGATATCACATAACTCGGAAGATTCCACAAATCTCCGCCTCATAGCCTCCTTCCCTTCCATCTACCCACAGCATACCTCTTCGCATTTTATTCTGTTCAGTTATACACTTTTTTTGCCTCATTTCCCTATTTCCCTCTTGTTCCCAGTCTTCTCCTATATTTATGTCTGTCATCTTTTTTTTCCTATCTTTATTTTGTCTTTGTTTTCCCAGTTCAGGCAATGAGGTGAAAATCAAGAACTGTCCCCCTTCTCCCACCGCCACACCGATAAAAACACCTTACTTTACTTTTTCCTTCCGCTTGTACCGGTGGGCGTCGCGGGAAGATACAGTCGTCTGTCAGCAGCAAGGCGGGTGGCCTGGAGAAGGGGCATCTCGTGAGCTCTGAGGGTGTCTGCCACGGAGTCGCTCCATCGTCGTCTTGGTCTTCCTCTGGCTCTCCAGCCAGAGTATCTGGTGTTGTATGCCCGAAGAGCTGGTTGGTTTAGGGGCATACGTATGAGGTGTCCAAACCACTTGATCCTCATATGTTCGATGTGTTGTAGGATTGGTGTTGCTCCTACCATGTCTCGTATCACCTCATTTCTCATCTTGTCCCGCCTTGTCTTGTTTACTACTTTCCTCAGGCATTTCATTTTACAGGTGACCAGTTTTCTCTCGAGGACTTTAGTTAGAGACCATGTCTGGCACTGGTATGTCAGCGTTGGTAGAAAAATGATGTTGATGAGTTTCGCCTTAGTGCTGGTGGGAATGCTGGGGTGTTTCAGGAGAGGGGCAAGTTGGTAGCTGACTGCGTTGGCTTTCTGGCATCTGGTCTCGATTTCTCTGTCTAGTTTGCCATGGGCAGCATCTTCACTGAAAATGACAAAAACACCACAGAACGAAAAAATTAAACCGATAAATAAACTGTTCCGTGTCGCCGGCAGGCTCCAATACACTTCCAACAAGTTGCACTGATGCAGGATCAAAATCGCTTCAGCTTCCTTTCAGCTTGTTCAAGATTGTGTTACGTTACATGGGTAGATCTGTATGTGCTCATCCCAAATGTTATGTGATGGAAGGTCCAAAATAATCATGGTAAATGTCAAACGCCTTCACATAAACCCTATATACTAGCAAAATGTAGCAGTTTTCCTTCTCTCATAGGGTCTATGTGCTTTCTAAAACTGCCATTGCCTGTCATATTTCCTGTTACGGAAAGAATACATGTACTGAAGCACATTATCACATCACTTGTTTCACGGGATGCAAACCTGTAATCATCCCCGTGAAAATTTCCTTAAAAAAAATCAGAACCCCAGGCCACAGGATCCCTTCCTATGCAACACTAGTGGAAGAACATGCGCCTTCAGGACAGGTCTTGTATCCTACAAGCAGACCCATACCACATGATGAAGGACCAGCATGCCTACTCATTCCTTGGATCGACAGAAGACTCCATCAACATCATCTGTGTACAGTGATTAGGTAAGGGAGTAGGTGGTTTGGGGTACAATGAGAAGTACAAATATCACACTTCACAGTTAAATGAGAGACTATATTGTAACATTAAAGAAATACCTTACCGCCATAACCCACAACGATAGATAGACAGACAGACAGACAGACAGACAGACAGATAGATAGATAGATAGATAGATAGATAGATAGGTAGATAGATAGATAGATAGATAGATAGATAGATAGACAAACAGACAGATAGACAGACAGACAGACAGATAGATAGATAGGTAGGTAGATAGATAGACAGATAGATAGATAGATAGATAGATAGATAGATAGATAGATAGGTATAGTAGACACCTAGACAGACAGAAAGAGAGATAGACAGACAGATAGGTAGAGAGACATACAGACAGATAGACAGACAGACAGACAGACAGACAGACAGACAGACAGACAGACAGACAGACAGATAGATAGATAGATAGATACTTAGATAGATAGGTAGATTAGACACCTAGACAGACAGAAAGAGAGATAGACAGATAGGTTGACATACAGACAGACAAACAGGCAGACAGACAGATAGATAGATAGATAGACAGACAGATAGATAGATAGATAGACAGACAGACAGACAGATAGATAGATAGGTAGGTAGGTAGATTAGACACCTAGACAGACAGAAAGAGAGATAGACAGATAGGTAGACAGACATACAGATATAGATAGATAGACAGATAGATAGATAGATAGATAGATAGATAGTCAGATAGATAGATGGGTGGGTAGGTAGGTAGGTAGGTCAGTCGGTAGGTATGTAGGTAGGTATGTAGGTAGGTATTCAGATACATAGGAGGTAGGTAGATAGATAGATGGATACGTACATACATACATATATAAATACATATATAAATACATACATGCATACATACATCATACATACATACATACATACATACATACATACATACATACATACATACATACATACATATACATGGAATTTATTCTGAACAAGGGGAAGCGTGATAAACTATCTTGAGGTACGCACTTCAATCTAAAACTGTCGTTATTGTTGTTTTGTTTGTTTGTTTGTTTATTTATTTACTTATTTATTTTTGTTCGCTTTTTATACTGGAGATGATTCAGAAGCTAAAAGTTTTCCCCAATTTAACAATTCAGCATGGGGTTAAAATGCTAAAAGACTTCACTACTCACCTGTTTGGCGACTGTCTCCAGTGCACCAGTGCTCTCACAACTGACTGACACATTCACTGAAACAAACCAGTCTTCAGTTTACTTTCATTCTTTCCTTTCTTTCTTTTACTATCTAGTTGGTTGGGAGCACAATTGATGACATGTTAATTTTTCTGTGTACTGTAGTAAATTGTTAGCTCTCAACTCATAATACTCTCCAATATCTCTACTGAAACAAAAGTCAAGCTCATCAGTTCTGTTATCATCCCCACACTGACATACCAGTGCCAGACCTGGATCCTGACCAAGCCCCATAGAGTACAGAATTACCACCTGTCAGACGCGTTGTTTCAGAAGAGTTGTCAACAAGACCAAATACCACATGATCAGAAACACCAACATCACACAAATGGTGGGGACAACACCAGTCCACCATCAGAAAATTAAGTGGTCTGGCCATCCGAGTGGAATGCAACCCAACCGTCCAGGCTAACAAGCATAGAATTAAAACAGATATAGATTTAAAGCGAGAGGCAAACCAAGGAACACCTGGATTACAGTGTAAAAGAGACCTTGATGTCACACAGTATTTCTCAACTTCAGATCTTCCAGCTCGCTGATAACCGTCAACACTTTCTTCACAGGACACCTGTAATTGTACAACCTGACAGACAAAAGGACATCAGACAGAAGCAAGTTCATATTCTATATAATTGCCACAGCTGAAACTAAGGATCAAGAGGAGGGGATTAAATGTTCAATTTTTTCTCTTTCACATAAAAAGCAAGTTGATATTCTATATAATTACCACAGCTTAAACAAAGGATAAGGATCAAGAGGAGGGGATTAAATGTTCGATTTTTTCTCTTTCACATAAAAGAAATCGAAGACCTCACATAAACAGTGCACATGCACATGAACGTGGCTAAGCTGCAATAAATAGCACTCTGTAGCACGCGATCACGGATGAACACACACACCAAAAAACCCACATGTGTCCACGCATGTATCCATACAGAGAGAGGAAGACAGAGAAAGTAGTTCTAGAACTATAAAACAGTACCCAGCACTGCTCTTTCTGTTGCAGTGCAAGGTAAACTGCTCAGGGTTCATTTTGTTTGTTTGCTTGTTTGTCTGTTTCCTTGTTTGTTGCTTTTTGCTTGTTTTTTATACCTCAGTCGTCACAGAGTCAGAGGACAAGTGTTCACAATACTATCACGATGCATGGTGATGATAGATATGATAACCATGATGCTGTGGAGTTACACTCTGGGTTGAGATTGTGTGACAGGTCTGTGCTCTACGTTTCCTTTGATACATGTAATATATCTTAGTATCAACCGGATTTCGAGAGATACAGACACCTGTGGCGTTGGTCAAGAATACATTAAGTGGCTAAGACTCGACAGAGTGTCTCCAGTATTTCAAACAAGCCCATCACATACTCAGCTCTAGGTAGGAGTCAGTCGGGGCTACAACCATCCCACAATGCTTTCTCAGCCTGCTTAAATCTGATTGCAACTTTACACAGGACACCATACACACTTTCTGTACATATTAGCATTGTGCAAGTCCTGTGTCCACATCTTATGTGCACCTTTTGAGAGAACTACCTCCACCCATCCCTGTCATATGCTGGCCAACACTTCTGATAGACACGTGGCCTCAAGATCTCATATGTCTCCAGTTCATCCCACCCTGTAATATGAACACTGGTCCGTTCACTGCCCATCTTCATGTTGTTCCCATCAAACTGATTGTGTCAACAGTTCCAATGGTCCTGTTCCCCTCCCTGTTTCAAGATCTTGCCAGTGAACAGGGTTTTGTGTGGGCAAGTCTGTCAAATAACTGCTGGTAGAATTGGCTCAAGGGCGTGTGGATTTGTCCAAGTGCGTTGAATCCCTTTTGAATCAACTCCAATGGGAATCTCGAGTATTCTCAACATCTTTTCAGGCAGACCTTGTATAGGACATTCACCCTGATAGGATGAACCCTACAACATGATGAAGAGCTCTTGACAGTTTGCAGTGCACAGAAGCACCCTGTTAAACATGTTACAGCCTACATATCTAACAGTTTCTTGGACTGTCTTCTGCAAAGACTAAACAAAACGTTGCAGTCTGGATAGCTGCGTATGAAACAGTCCATGAACGCATGTCAGTTTTATAACACGGTAGAGCGGGTGTGCACGCGCACATGTGTGTGCAATGAGCGCGTGAGTGTGCATGAACGTTTTCCTAAAAAATGTGGCTGACTGCTGTCAAGCAAGTTAGCGAGCGCGCACGCGCGCGCGCACACACACACACATACACACACACACACACACACACACACACACACACACACACACACATACACACACACACACGCTGTTACCATTTAACATCAATTTGTAAGAAAAAACAAAGACGTGATAATTGTTCATTCATCATCATCATCAGGTGCCCTGCTGCTTGGCGTTGGCGACCATGGACTTCCAACCTTTTCTATCTCTCGTTGCCCCCAGCATCTCCCCCACCCACCTTATCCCCAGCCACTCTGCAAGTCCGTCCAGCATTCTCTCCCTGGGTCTACCTGGTGCTCTCTTTCCCTCCAGCTTCCCCGTTGTGACCAGGTGCTCCAAAACCCCCTTCCTCATAAAATGGCCTATAAATGTTGCTTGTCTTTTCCTAATCTTCCTTATGAGTAATCTACTTATGTCTGCCTCCATCAAGACTGTCTCGTTTGTTTTCTTTGTTGTCCATGGAACCCTCAACATTCTTCTTAGAAACCACATATCGGCTGCCTTGATCCTGCTCTGGCTTTGCTTGCTGACTGTCCACGCCTCGCATCCGTACAACAGTATTGGTTCTATATAACATTCAAGAACTCTCTTTCTGATATTAATTGATAGGCATTTGTTGGTAAGAATGCTTGTCATCTTCTTGAATGCTGTTTTGGCTTGGCCGATTCTGCCAGCTATTTCCGATGTGCATCTGCCGTCTGATGAAATGACTGTTCCCAGGTATTTGAACTTATTAACCTGTGTCAAGGTTGTGCTGTTTGCTGATATTTTGCAGGAGGGGATTTCATGTTTTTTGCTGATCACCATGACTTCAGTCTTCCTGCTGTTTAGTTCCAACCTCTTACCTTTGCTTTCTGTTTCTAGTGTATTCACAAGGTTTTGTAGGTCCCTTTCATTTTCTGCAATTAGCACGGTGTCATCTGCGTACCGAATGTTGTTTATCATTTTCCCTCCAACCTTTAATCCAGGGTCTTCTTCTAGGTTTCTCATGATGTTTTCGCTATATAGTGAAAACAGATCTGGTGACAAAACACAACCCTGTCTGACTCCTCTTTTGATGTTTTGAAAAGAGCTTATATTGTTTTCTATTCTCATTGCAGCTGTTTGTTCCCAGTACATATTCCTGATTATTCGTAGATCTTTTCCATCAACATTGAGTCTCTCCAGTTGGTTGATCAATTCTTCATGCCGTACCCGATCGAAGGCCTTGGTATAGTCAACAAAGCATACATACAAATCCTTATTCATCTCAATTGACCTCTCTATGATAGTTCTTAGGATGTATATGGCATTAATAGTTCCTTTCCCCTCCACAAATCCACACTGTTCTTCTGCTATTTCTCTTTTGATTTTATTCCTTGTCCTCATCATGATTATTCTTAACAGGATTCTTGTTACATGACTCATCAAGCTGATTGTGCGATGGAGTTCGCATTCTATAGCCCCTGTCTTCTTTGGAAGTGCAATAAAAATTGATTTTGACATATCTTTGGGGATTTTTCCAGTGTCATAAATCTCATTTAGGAGGACTGTTATTTTTTCTATGCCAAATTCCTCCAGGGCTTCAATCATTTCTGTAGTAATGTTGTCTGGTCCTGGGGCTTTGCCTGGTTTCATCTTTTTCAGTGCTGCTCTAACTTCATCTTTCATTATGGGTGGTCCTTCAAAGTTTTTTTTTATAATGTGTTCTTCGTTTCTGTCATCCTCAAAAAGGTCTTTAATGTACTCTCCCCATCTGTCCAGTAATTTGTCTTTTTCCATGATAAGCGTTCCATCTTTCGATTTTAAGCAACCAGTTGATGTGCATGTATTTTTCCTGTGGATAATTTCTTCAATTCGTCTGTACATACCCTGAGGATCCATTCTGTGTGGTTTTTCTATCTCTTTGCATTTTGTGTTCAGCCAAGCTTTCTAAGCTTCATTGCACCTATGCCTGATTTCTTTGTTTATCCTCCTGTATATCTCCTCGTTTCTCTGTGCCTTCCTTCTTTCCTCCATCAAGCCCAAAATTTCATTAGTCACCCAGCTCTTTTTTTGCTTTTCTATCTGCCTTAGGGATTTCTTTACAAGCTTCATTTATAGAACTTCTCAACTTTGTCCATTGTTCCTCACTGTTCCACAACGTCTTCCAGAGCACTGAATTTGTTTTGAACATGTACATTAAATTTTTGACGTATCATTTCATCTGTCTTTAAGAGTCCAAGGCTCAGTTTGATGTTGCTTTTGGTCTGTTTCCTTTTCCTCAATTTCAG
Organism: Monoplex corrugatus; assembly: GCA_030674185.1. Taxonomy (NCBI): domain Eukaryota; kingdom Metazoa; phylum Mollusca; class Gastropoda; order Littorinimorpha; family Ranellidae; genus Monoplex; species Monoplex corrugatus. The sequence goes on from CM060315.1 coordinate 79,546,009, forward strand.
CCTAAACCTTCCCACTACAGGATTGTGGTCACTGTTGCAGTCTGCGCCTGGTAGTGTTTTTGCTGACAGTAAAGAATTTCTAAATCTTTTGTTGATCAGATGTAGTCAAATTTCATTTTTGGTATTATCTCCTGGACTCATCCAAGTCCATTTATTCTGTTAGGCTGCTCAAACCAGGCGTTTCCTACTATGAATTCATTCATCTGTGCCCATTCTACAAGTCCCCCCCTCCCCTTTCATTTTGTGTACCAAGGCCATGAGGTCCAACTATATCCTCCACCCTATCCTGTCCCACTTTAGTATTAAAATCTCCCATTATGACTATAACTTCTTGTGATTTACATTGGACCTTGGCCATCTCTAAAACTTCGTAGAAGTTGTCGATGTCTTCCTGAGTACTTGCAGATGTTGGTGCATACACCTGTATGATGTTGATATCAAAAGGTTTGCCTGCGAATTTGACCAATAAAACTCTGTCGGACACTGCCCAGTATCCCTCAACTGCTTTTGATTTGTCTTTGTCCATTATGATGCCTACTCCTCTTTCATGTGAATTATCACCAGAGTATATCACTGTATATTCTCCTGATGTTATCATGCCTGCCCCCTTCCATCTCACTTCCCCCAGTCCCAAAATACTGATGTTAAGCCTTTCCATCTCCATTTTGATGTTGTCTAATTTACCTTTCTGCAACATTGTTCTGATGTTCCATGTTGCTATTTTGGTGTGTTTGAATTTAATTTTGGTCGCAGTAGCTGGCTGACGGTCTGGTGTCACCTGCGCCGCATGACGGTCACTACCGGACGAAGGTGCTCCACAGGAGCACCTATTGACGTCGTTAACTTTCTTCTTTCTTTCACTCCTGTCCATGGTTTTCCTGGGGAAAGCTACGATGGTGGTTTCCCCTTGCCTTCCATCGGTTTTTTTTTCAGGGTTAACTCCCTTAGCCTTACTCTCTCCCGAGATATCCACAAGGCAGTGGAGCTATTTACCCATAGCTTGGGGATCTGGTTCGTGGGCCTGCATGCCTCAAGTCTGGGGGCCAGACCTCCTTCGAGTCCTACGAGATTCAGCCTGAGTCCGTGAGGTGCTCAGTAACCGCCTGTCGCTATGTACTGGCAGGAAGAGACTTACGCCTTCTGCTCTTCTTTTCACACAGCAATGCTAGCCAGCGGTGCAGGCCGAAGCCGACACACTAGACGCATCACATCTGCCAATATGACAAGCTAATAAGCCAAAAGCCATACTGATCATTTGATTTTGTGTATAGTTTATGTCAGTCCGTCTGTCTGTGTTCTTTTTTTCTTCCATTTAGTTGCCTGTTTTATTATTTTAAGGGCTACAGAATCTGGAACAGGTTTTGATAATGGTATCACAATGAGACTGAGCAAAAAATACTAATAATACGGAGTTCCATTTAGATTTGAAACCGCTTGACAGGGCTGTACTTTACGCTCACATTCACAACATATCCTAGCTTCAACCAGGCCTGAGAGATGCAGACACCTGTGGTGTTGGTAAAGAAAATTGAGCAAAAAACAACACAAAAACAACAACAAAAACAATAACGTGTACATATGTAAAATGGATGAAACTCGACTGTCATTCCAGTCTTTCCAATGAGATCAAAGCGCGTTCACCTCCAGAGAAGAGCCTGAAGGGGCTGAAAACTCACACAATCGTGTTTTGGTTTGATGGGAAGCATAGAACCCACCATCTGATAGTCAGTAGTCCGCTATGCTAACCACTCAGCCAAGACGACCGGTTTGTTTTCTTGCATTTATTGTTTGTACCTATTATCACAGACAAAAAGACAAGCGCACACGTATCTAACCGAATGACAGAGAGAGAGAGAGAGAGACAGAGACAGAGAGAGAGGAAGCAAGAGAGAGAGAGCATGCGAGTGTTCGAGTGTGTGTGTGAGTGAGTGTGTGTGTGTGTGTGTGTGTGTGTGTGTGTGTGTGTGTGTGTGTGTGTGTGTGTGTGTGTGTCTGTGTGTCTGTGTACGTGTGTCGTGTTGTGTGTGTTTCGTTCGTTCCTTGATTTAACGTCTTTTCACTATAAGTGATATTAGACGGGTCTGTGTGTGTGCGTGTGTGTGTGTGCTTAAAAGCTTCATCAGAATAATCTAGGGTACCACTGCCAACAAAGCCATCAATTTCTTCCTCTACATCATCACTGGAATCCGCTTCAGACATGAATTCAAAACACTTATGTGCCTAGCTCTGTGTCCATGCTATACTTCGATGAACAAAGGTCACCGCCATAGACAGCAGAAAACTGTATGCAGAGTTCTGAGGTTCCACAAAGACGTTTAACTTCAGGCAGTGTCCAGAGGACTTTACAGCCAGACGTTTACCCAGTGAAAAGCCTGGAACTGGTATGTTTATCCAGTCCATATCTTTATCGTTATGCATGGTTTACTGTCCTTTAATCTGTCGGCTGTTACAAACGATTTCGAGTTGCCTAAAACCTACATATCTGTTTTGTTATTTGAACTAAGACCAACAGCGTTGAAAGATGAAATTAAAATGTTTAAACAGAAAAAATGCAGACCCAGTGCTTCTACTTAAATTTCATATCACTGTGCAGTTCACAGCAATCAAACGTTTACAATAAGAAAGAAACACACACAACCAAATCCTTCAGCACAGCATAGTGACCAGAACAACTGCCAATATGACAAACTACACGCCCGATATCAAAGAAATCCCTGACACAGCAACAAACAAACCTTTAAATATTCCACTTCATCCCCAAACTACACACAGAAAGCATGACCAAGATCACCAAAATCACCAGCACTAATCCTAACCATATTTTGACGAATAAAGGTTATGCCAACAACAGCAGAGACAGAACAAAGAAACATGGTGTAGCAAAGTCTGATTCCACACAACCCTCAACAACTGATGCAGAGTTCTATTGTTCCACAAAGACGTTTCACAGCTGAAGGCAGTGTCCAGAGGACGGCCAGACATTTACTCAGTAATGTACAATTTCAAAGCCTCCAACATCGTTTAATCGTGACACTGACTTTTATGCTCAACCTCATTTTTAGTATGACTATGGTTTATTGTATCTTGACTTTTTGTCCATTGCAAAACATTTAGCTCAGATGTTTTATAAATGTGCGTTTTGTTTTTCACATAATCCTAACAGTGTTGAAAGATGAACATAAAATGTTTAAACAGAAAAAAGTGCTGACATGGTGGTTGTACTTAGGTAAATTTCAAATTGCCGTGCACTGCTGAGCAATCAAGCGTGTACAATGACAAAAAAAGAAGAAAAAAAAGACGCGTAAATCTCTCAGCACTGCTGTTTCCAGAACAATTTCCAATGTAACAAACTACAAGACTAATATCAAAGCAACTTCTAACAGCACAAAACCCTTCAATATTCTGTTTCATCCCATCCCCCTCCCCATATACAAAATAGACCAAGAACACCAAAGCCACCAGCATTGTTCACAGCCATAACATAGCACATATCACAGAGCCATGCCAACATCTCCAAACGCCACTGTCCACATGTACATCACAAATTCACACCCCAACACTTCTTACAGATATCATAACAATTAAGGTCCCACAAATCTGCGTTCATAGGATCTTTCCTTCCATCTATCCACAACATACCTCTTCCCCATTTCACTCTGCTACGTCATACACTATTTCTGTCTCATTTCCATATTTCCCTCTTTTTCCCAGTCTTCCCTTACCTTTCTTCTCTGCACCTTCATTTTTTTCCTTATTATTTTGTCTCTGTTTTGTCCAGCTCAGGCAATCAAGAGAAAATCAGGAACTGTGCCCCCTCTGCCATCACCACCGAAATAACAACACCACACCAATGAAACAACTAAATACAGATAAATAAACTGCCTGTTCTATGTCGTTGGAAAACTCAAATACACTTCCAACGAGTAGCACTGAAGTAGAATAAGAATAACTTCAGTTTCTTTTCAGCTTGATCAAGATCATGTTTATTTTTTTTTCTTCATTTATTTATTTATCCATTTATTTATTTATTTTCTTTCTTTCTGTCTGTCTGTTTATCTATCTATCTATTAATTTATTATTTATTTATTTATTTATTTATCAGGACTACCAAATCTGGAACAATGATGAAACTGAGACAAAAATATTAATGTTACGGAGTTCCACTTAGATTTGAGACTGCTTGACAGGGCTCTATTCTACACCTCACTTTCATAACATATCCTGGCTTCATACAGGCACAAGAGATGCAGACACCGGCAGTGTTGGTAAGACAAACTGAGCAACACCATCAATGACGCGTACATATGTCAAATGGGTGAGACTCGACTGTGTCATTTAATCTTACCAATGAGCTCACAGCCGTTCAACTCTGGGAGGAGCCTTTCGGGGCTGAAAACTCACACAACCGTGTTATGCATTAATGGATGGGAGGCATAGAAATCACCACCTCTTCGTAGTCTACTGTGCTAACAACTCTGCTGCTAAGTTGACCAGTCTGTTTTCTTGCATTTATTGTTTGTACCTATGATCACAGACAGACAGATGAATTGACAAACAGATATGTATCTAACCCACAGTTGGACAGACATACACACAACTTGTTAAATATACAGACAGACACATACCTAACCGACAGTCAGACAGACATACACACAACTTGTTAAAAATCATTCAGTTTGTCTGTGTGGATGCCTAATTACCTGTCGATCAATCTAATTACTGTACGATTCTACTATGCTACAGCAACAGTACTTAAAAGAATTATTTTGTGGTTGTGTGTGCGCGCACGCGAGTGTGAGATATAATATATATATATATATATATATATATATAGAGAGAGAGAGAGAGAGAGAGAGAGAGTGTGTGTGTATGTGTGCGTTGTGTGTGTGTGTGTGTGTGTGTGTGTGTCTGTGTGTCTGTGTGTGTGTGTCTGTGTCTGTGTGTGTTTGTGTTTGTGGGTGCCAGTGTATCTGTCCGTGTGTGTACGTAAGCGTATTTGTGTGAACTCTCGTGTGTTCTGTATCACCGCGCGTTCAAGCGTGATTCTCTTTGTCTTGCTCTTCAAGCTGGCATCATGATTATTGGCCTAAACTGCAATTATATAATACTAGTTATACTACAACTATAATGACAATGATTGGGAGACAAAGGTGACAGCAGTGGCTCTCTCTCTCTCTCGCCCCCCCCCCCCCATACATACATACATATATACATATATATATATATATATATATATATATATATATATATATATATATTGTGTGTGTGTGTGTGTGTGTGTTTTGTGTGTGTGTGTGTGTACTGTGTCTGTGTGTCTGTGTATAAAACACACACACACACACGTACGCACGCACGCACGCACACACACACACACACACACACATACACACACACACACACACGCACACATTGCAGTTATCATAGTGTTTTTAAAAAAATCACTCTGTTTTCTTCTCAATGAGCATTGTTGGGGTATGTGCGCTTTTACTTTTTTGTTTTGTCAGTTGTTTTGTTTTGTTTTCTTGTCTTTTCTTTTTCTTTACAACGTGCAGACTATATATATTCAACTATCAAACTCTACAGGCTTACAGAAGGTACAGGAAACAGACATCACTAACAAAGAAAGGAAACAGGCGCCACTCTCTTAAATCTGTCCCTGAACTGAAGTGAAATTCAAACTTTATACTACCAACGGTATGGATATTATCAGTACATGTGTCAATTTATATGTTTGCCGTTGTTCATCGACACTGAGAATAGTTAAGGTCTCTACCACCTCACTCATGAACGTTAAGGGACAACCTTTGCTGATTGGTTTGATTTAAAAAAGAAAGGGTGGGGAAAGCTCTGCGTTCCAGTCAGACAGCACGGGTTCCAGTTTGGTTTGTGGTTTTAAAAAAACAATAACAATCTTCTCGTCTCCAGTCCACCCAGTTTTGAATGGGCGAGTCAGTCAATCACTCTTTTCAGGGTTCGGGCAGAATGTTGAGAATTCCATGGACAGCAAAGAAAACAAACGAGACAATCTTGAAAGAGGCAGACACAAGACGATCGTTCCGAAGGAAGATTGGGAAAAGACAAGCAACATTCATGGGAAATTTTATGAGCAAAAGGGAATTAAATCAATTGGTCACAACAGGAAAGCTGGAGGGAAGGAAAACACCAGGCAGACCCAGGAAGAAAATATTGGACGGACTTGCAGGGTGGCTGAGGACAGAGAGGGTGGAAGATGTGCTTGTGGCAACAAGGCATAGATACATATGGAGGGCCATGATCGCCAACACCATTCGGCAGAGCACATGATAATGGTGGTAATCAGACACATGGACACACTTCTGATCTATATCAAATTACCTTCCTTTTACTTAAACCATCACGAAGCACCGTCTGATTATACTATGAATGCACCTGGTTAAGAACAAACTGGGTGTGAAACAGTGTCAGCTGTGCCTCAACAAGCCGATTCTTAAATGGCAGTTCTTAGTACATCTGAGGCACATGAATGCTGATGACGGTGGCTGGTTGACTGCTGTCGCAATTCCCCCCCCCCTCTCTCTCTCTCTCTCTCTCTCTCTCTCTCTCTCTCTCTCTCTCTCTCTCTCTCCCTCCCTCTCCTGTCCTACCACAGTCCAGTTCGTTCTTCTGCTGCATCCGTGATGCCTGCACGTACAGCCTGTCGACAGGCACACTGATTTGTGACTGTCTCTCCGCAAGTGTCCGCACTGATATCAGTGGACTTCAGGTCTCGTTTTCAGACGTCCCTATATTGTAGCAGTTGGTGCCCCTTGCGCCGGTATTCTGTCGGCAGCTCTCTATATGTGCCCATCATGCATGTGGTCGAAGTGGCCAGGACTTCACAGTTGTCTTTATGTAAAGAGGCTATATATGCCTGGCAGGCTGGCCTGGTCCAGGATGTCTTTTGTAATGAACCTTCCAGGAAATGAACAGAATCCGCAGTAAGCACCGCAAGTGGAAGCTACTGAGGCATCTTTTTGGTGTATATAGATTGTCCTCCTCTCGCTTCTGTAGAGAAGGTGTATCAGTATGGAGGCTCTGTACGCTCTAATCTTGGTGAGATTGTTATTTTCCACATTTGTTGGATCACTTGGCCATGGCAGTGGCAGCTTTCCCTATCCACCTGTTGAGCTGTGAATCGAGGGACAGGTTGCGGAGACTGTCAATCTAAAGTAATGAATTCACTTACCATTTAAAGGGTGTGATAGCTGATGCTGATGTCGGAGTCTTCGAAGAAGTTCTGGTTCAAGCTTTCTGTCTTCTTCAAACTGATGATGTGGCCAATTTCTTGGCAAGAATGCACTAAGGAGTTGAATACTTTCTGAGTAATGAATATGTGAGAGATGTCACGGAGCCATCATCAGCGAAAAAAATATCTCCCAGACCAAGACGTGATGCAGTTTTATCTTTGCTCTGAGTTTTGTCTTTGCTCTGTGTAAGTACAATCCGTCATCAGATGCATTAAAAGAAGATATGGAAGAGCACTGGGGAAAGGGCCGCCCTGCTTCACTCCTTTTTGAATGGGGAATGGCTCTGAGGATACACCATCAAATTCCACTGTCCCATTCATGCCGTTAAGGTGAAAGACAGTGACATTCAGCAGCTTCAGTGGGCATCCATTCTTTACATGGGTGGAAAAAGGCCTCTTCTGTAAACTAGGTCAAGCACTTTAGTCAAATCAATGAAAGCAACGTTATAAAGGCTGTCTCTGTTCCTGGCTCTTATCTTCAAGCTGCATGCGTGAGAAGATCAAGTCGATGGTGGATATCTCTCCCCTGAAGAAACATTAAGTCTCTGGGTAGACTCAAACTGCTAGTATCTGCAGCCTCCTCAGAACCACCCAGGCAATTACTTCTTGATGGTGCTGAACAGTGATATGCCTTTGTAACTGCCACTGACGCTTTCCGTTTTCTTCCACAGCCTGGCAGTGTTTTGTGTCTTGCATGTCTTCGGAACTGATCCCTCCTGCCAGCACTGGCTGAAGTGTTCGTGAAGATGGTTCAAAAGCCCTGGTTTTCTGCACTTAAACTTCAGCAAGAATGCTGTCTTTGCCTACTGCCTTGCTATAAACAATTGAATCGATGGCCTTGCTGATTTCGTCCTTTGTTGGAGGCAGGTCCAGGACATCAATGACAGGCAAGACGGGGATACTGACAAGAGCTGACAGCCATCACGTTCTCAATGGAGCAGAGGTTCTGGTAGTGTCAGCTTACCTCGCCATCTGCTTGGCATGCCATTCATTCCACCACTTTCCCATCTTTGGACTTCAGAGGACTGATCTTGCTAGCAGTGGGTATGAAGGTTTTTTTCATCCCTTTTTACATGCCTTGTACGTTGCCAAGACCAGCACAGGACTGGATCTTTTGATACTGACGTGCCAGCAATTGTTTGCACAGCACCTGGCCGTCCATTGGATTTTCTTTCTTGTTGTTTTCAGTGCAATGAGTTTTTTCCCTGATGGGTCTCCTTTGTAGTTGATCAAAGCTTCTCTTGCGGCATCGATGACTGATTCCATATCAGTGAGGTGAATTACAAACTAAATTTGGGTTTTCTTCTCCTTCTTCCCAAGGGATGACATGGTGGTATAGTAGATGGTTGTCACGAGTGCACTACCACTCGTCTCATTGTTGTCAGTGCATTTACTTTAAAAGCCTGCTCAATTTCGTCATTTGAGTTCTGTGCGAAGCTGTGGGTTGGCAGCCCTGGTAATGCTGATGCATGGGCATCCTTTCTTCTTGATATCATGGATCCTCTTTGGTTTCAGTGATCTTTGCTGCACACCATGGAATAATCAGTGTCACATTTGGCACTGTGGAAGTTCTCATAATGGCCATGTTCAGCTATGCCAATGTCCACACCTTGGATGTCCCCAGGCGACATTGTGGAGAGGTTTTGTTTTAAAAACATATTGATGATGCACAGCTTTCAGTAGGAGCAGAGCTCCAGCAATCTCTGGCTGTCGTTGAAACGCATTCTCAAATGCTGCTGGGAGAAACTATCATGGGTAGCAGGCTGTTCTTGACTGCAAAAAAAAAAAAACGACATATATGTGAGGTTCAACAAAGTGTCTGAACTCCCTGAAGACGGTGTAGTCCTCTCACAGTATGGCTCTGCAGCAAGTCTCATCCTTGCACTGCTGCTGTGTCGATGTCCACCCTCCTCAGCTCGAAGTCAATGACTGCTCTTTTCCCGCTTTTTTCTTTATTCTCTGTGGTTTGCCTGATGAATGATAGCTGTCCACTTTTCCATCAATTCTAAGATTCCAACACCCACTAAAGCAGGCATACTGTGGTGGATCAACACCCTATTGTCTGGCGCATGCCTGGTTGAGCGGGTGGCACCTAATCAGTGAGACGACCTCTCCCACTGTCAGTGGCAACCCGAAGCATCTGTTCTTTGCGCAAATCCACTTGGACTTGTAAGTCGTAACTGTTGACTCTCAAGTTGATTTTCCAGCTATGTAGCTGCACCTGAATGACTTTTTGGGCACAGACCGAGCGACGATTATGGAGATCATGGGCTGTCCAGACACCAAGATCCTCTCAGTATCGCTGACATGGTCCAGATGAAATGTAGCAGTCACATCTCACATCAGCTTGGCCACACCAATAGCTGGAATGTGTCGTGATACGCCATGAAACCACCTTCAGGGCCCCATTTTAGATTTGTGTAGGGTTTATTCCTTAGACCTGCTTTGTCCCAAGACAATCGTTTCCAACAATGTCAATCTGTCCTCATCAACCTTCAAAGCCATTGAGAATTTATTATCATCCGCCTAATCCTCCACTGAGATGTCCGGTCGTTGTATTTAAACCTACATGCGAGCTGGCTCATGGGCACAAGAGTATATGTACAAGACATTGGGAGATTAAGTCTACATGTTTAGGGGCTGGACCTTGTTTCGTTCTTTCTACAGCCAACTCGGAAGACAGGGCAATGCTTCTTCGTCTTTACTCGTCGCTGTCTGATTCTCAACTGACTACAATATATATACATATCACAGTGAACAGCAATCAGTTATCATTTAAACGAATATCATGCCGTGCTGTTATCCGCACGCTGTTTACTGTTAACACACGTCACATCTCCCTTTCTTTAAGGAAACAAAATCAATCATTTTTCCTGTCTTTCAATCCATACGAAATAAATGTGTTTCCTACCTTTATCACAACATTAACTTAACAAACACTCATTCTTTCTCTCACGCACAGGGCCCAATCATTCATTCACCTCATTTTATCTCCGATCATTATACTATCCATCATCATCATGATGTCCATATTTCGCAATGCTTTCAGTTTATCTGATTGTGGTAGAGTCTTCAGTTTCATTCATATTTCAGGAAATCTGGCCTTTTGCTTTGTCTTCCAGATCTTGTTCTGTAAGGAGAACTAACTGGTTCGGGTTGTCCTGTCCTTGTTTGTTTGATAACTTCATCTGGCTCCTCGATGCTGGTTGTCTCAGACATTTTGATGACTGGTGACTGATCAGATGAGTTCTCACGGACAGACGATGCTGGCGTCCTGATATCTGTTCCAGTTCCAGTTTTCTTGTTATCTTCCAGCATCTGTTTTGATGGAATGATGATTTGTTGTTGCTTGCCCAATGTGTCGCTTTCCTGATGTCTTCCAGAAATCATCCTTCTCTGGACAAGTCGTTGAGGGTTGATTGTCTGCTGAAGCTCCGTTTCTGTTGTGTCTCGTAGCTGACGACGATTCCTTCTGTACTGACGTCCGTCCTCTGTGCGAATGTTGTATGACCGGATGTTCACCTGTTGGTCTACTTTGGCGCTGATCCACTTTTTGGATCCTGGAGGTTGGAATTTCACAATCTGTCCCGGACTCAGTTCTGTCAGCTCTACTGCGCTTCTGTTGTAGTAGTGCGCTTGCTTCAGTTTCCTTTTCTCAAGTTCTTTCTTGATTGGTACAAATGTAGGTTGGAGTAATGTCTTTGACGTCGGCACTTGTGTTCGTGTTCTTCTGCCGAACAGTCTTTGAACAGGCGAACTGTTTACAGTCTCTGTCGGGATGTTTCTCAGCTCAAGTAAAGCGAGGAAGGGATCTTGATTGTTGTGTTCTGCTTTCTTCATGCACGTCTTTGCAGCCTTCACCGCGCTCTCTGCTTTTCCATTGGACTGAGGGTAGTGTGGTGAGCTTGTTACATGTTCAAACCCATATGTTTTCTGAACTTTCCAAACTGGTTTGATGTGAATTGAGTTCCACAGTCTGTTGTCAGGCGTTCTGGTATTCCGTGTCTTGCCAAGTGTCTCTTCAGACAGATGATGACCTCTTTGGATTCTCTTGTTTGTAACCGATCAATCTCAAAGAAATCAGAGTAGTGATCGACCGTGACCAGGTATTCATTGCCATTATGTTCAAAGATGTCACAAGCGATGTGTTGCCAGGGCAGGTCAGGGATCTCTGTACTGATAAGTGGTTCTTTCTGCTGACTACGTTGGTATGTGTTATAGGTGCTGCATGTTTTGACAAAATCTTCAATGTCCATGTTCATCCTGGGCCAGTAGACTACCTCACGTGCTCTTCATATGCAGCTCTGAATTCCTGAGTGGCTTGCATGAAGTTTCTCAAGGATGTCTGCTCTTTCGCTTTCAGGTACAATTACTCTGTGGCTTTTGAAGACAAGTCCGTTGTGGACTGACAGTTCCTTCCTGAAAGGAAAGTATTCTTGTAAATGTAATGAAAGTTGTTGTTTCTCCTCTGGCCAGCCTTGTAGAATGACAGCTTTCAGGGTTTTCATGGTTGCATCTTCCTGAGTTGCTTGCTGCAGACTGTTCAGTCTCTCTTGGCTGATGGCCAGTTCTTGCAATGAGTCTGTTTTCTCCAGGTCTGTGAGGAAAACGGCTTCCTTGTGGGTGACTTGCTGTTCCGCTTTTCCACAGACTGCTCTGCTGAGGGTGTCAGCCAGGTGCATCTCAGATCCACGCTTGTACACTACCGTGTACCTGAACTTCTGAGTTCTGAGTAGCATCCTCTGAATCCTCTTAGGTGCTGAGAGCAGGCTCTTCTTGTGAATGGTCTCTAGTGGTTTGTGGTCGGTCTCCACCAGGATGTTTCTTCCATAGACGTATCTCTCAAACCTTTCCAGACCGAAGAGTATTGCCAACATCTCCTTTTCTATTTGAGCATAGCTTTTTTCTGTCTCGGTCAAGGCTCGTGATGCGTACTGAATCGGTTGACCATCCTGCATGAGACAAGCTCCAAGTCCAAACTGTGAAGCATCACACTGAAGGGTGGTTGTACGCTTTCCTGAAGAGTCAAAGTAGCGAAGTACCGTAGGCTCAGAGAGTATCTTCTTCACTTTCTTCAGGGCTTCTCCGTGGACGTCTTCATCCCATCTGAAGTGGATGTCTTTTTTTACCAGTTCTCTGAGTGGTGCTGCTGCTTCAGACAGGTTTGGTGCAAATTTCTGAAGGTATCCGACTACACCGAGTAGTCTCTGCACAGCTGCTTTGTCTTCTGGCACTGGGAGTTTTGGACAGCGTCCAATTTCTTTGGGTCGGCTTTCAAGCCTTCTCTTGAGAAGATGTGTCCCAAATATGATATCTCTGTTCGTTTCATCTCAACCTTCTCCTTGTTGAGTTTGATTCCAGTCTCTCGGCATCGTTGTAGCAAACGGTTCAGGTTGGTATCATGAACTTGTGCTCCTGCTTCGTCGGTTGGTCCTCTGCCAAAAACAAAGATGTCATCATGAACCACCACCACGCCTGGCAGTCCTGCCAGAGCGATGTCAATCCTCCTCTGGAATTCTTCTGGGGCTGGTGAAATACCAAAGGGCATTCGTTTCCATCGGTATTTGCCAAAAGGCGTCTCAAATGTTGTCAGGTAGCTGCTGTATTCGTCCAGTTCAACGTGCCAAAACCCGTTTTTCGCGTCCAGGTGTGTGAAGTGTTTTGCATCTTTGAGGAGAGGCAGTACGTCATCAATGGTTGGCATGGGGTACTCGTTTCTCCTGAGGGCTTTGTTCAGTGGCTTAGGGTCGATGCACAGTCTGACTTTCCCATTGCTCTTTGTTGTTACGACCAAACTGCTTATCCACTCCGTTGGCGTGTCTACTTTAGTGACCACGTCCAGTTTTTTCAACCTCTTCAGCTCGTCCTTCACTTTCTCTTGCACTGCTATCGGCCACTTTCTGCAAGGCATCTTCACTGGAGCAATACTGGGGTCTGTTTCTAGGTGTAATTTCCCTTCTAGTTTTCCTTCTCCTTCAAAGACATCGTTGTACTTTGTGAGCATATCTTTTGCATTTTCCTCCTCTTTCTGATTCGCTGCTATCGTTGCAATGTTCTCTTCATTGATCGTCAACAATTGCATGTGCTGCACAGCTTTCAGTCCCAGTACTGGCTTACAGTCCGTTTTGGTGATCGCGAAGTTGACTTTGTATTTCCTTCTGTTCTTGGGGTTTTTCACTCGCAGCACTATCTCCCCCACAGGCTTCATTTCTGTTCCATTGAACATCATCAGCTTCTTCTTTGTCTCTTGCAGGTCAGACTTTCTTTCATCTCCTGTGACTTCTCTGTACAGGTTCTCAGACATCACGTTTGTTGTTGCACCTGTGTCAAGAAGAAATGTTACCGGCATCTCATTTATCAGCATTTTTGCTCGTATGTTTCTCTCCTTTTTTCTGGTTTTGTCTTCGATCCCGAGGATTTCAGTATCGCTTTCAGTGTCGGTCTCTTCTTCTTCGAAGTGCCGAACTCTTGTTTTCTTTTGATTTTTCTTGGGTGTTCTGCAGCATAAGCAAAGTGATTATTTCCTCCACAAGCTTTGCATTTTCTTCCAAATGCTGGACATTTCTCTTTTGCTCTTGGGTGCTTTCCACCACAATATCCGCATTTCTCTCTGTACTCTGATTTGTTTCCTTTGCTATACTGCTTTGCTGTCTTCTTTTCTTTGAAAGCTTGGACTTCCTGCGTGTCCTGCGTATTTCTCATCATTTGGACGGTTTGACGTTGACTTGATTCATGCGCTCTGCACATATCAATACATGCAGTCAATGTCAGCTGCCGCACTTCCAGTCATTTTGATCGCAGAGTCTCGTCATGTACACCCAGTACGATTTGATCTCTCAACAGTCTGTCTTCCAGTGTACCATAGTTACAGGTCTTGATCAGTCTCCGCAGTTCTGCTACAAACTGTTCGATAGATTCTCCTGCTGCTTGATGTCTGCAGTTGAATCTGAATGCTTCGTAAGTTTCATTGGTTGAACCCACACAGTATTCTTCGAATTTCTGCAGAACAGTGTCAATGTCATTTCTTTCAGCTTCATTAGCAAATGCCAATCCTTCATAGATGTCCATAGCATCCAGCCCGATGAAAGAAAGAAAAACTGCTGCTCTGTATGTTGAGTCTTCTTCTGTCTGTGTTGTCACAATTTCATAGCTGTCCCAAAGCCTCTTGAATTTCCTCCAGCTGCTCTGCAGGTTTCCTCCATTCACATCAAGTTTAGGAGGCAAGGGAATCTTGGCATGTCGTCGACTGGCTTTTCTCTCTTCTTGTTCATCTTCCATGGTTGAACTTTAGTCTTCAATATTCTGGATTTTTGTTAGAGTTCGTAATCCCACTTCTGACACCATGTTTCGTTCTTTCTACAGCCAACTCGGAAGACAGGGCAATGCTTCTTCGTCTTTACTCGTCGCTGTCTGATTCTCAACTGACTACAGTATATATACATATCACAGTGAACAGCAATCAGTTATCATTTAAACGAATATCATGCCGTGCTGTTATCCGCACGCTGTTTACTGTTAACACACGTCACAGACCTCGTCTCTTTTTACCCAGGTATCCAGCCGCACCATGACAGAACAAACTCTGTAAGAACCGGTACAGTAATGTAGGAGAGGCCATACACAAGTGACTTCCTGTCCAGTACACCAGACAAGAAATTCACGGCGATCACTACACCTGGAACTCAGTATCTAGTATCTAGTATCCACTTCAATTTCCTTTGGGTGAGCAGAACTTAACAGCACCAGGCTTTACCACCATCCACTCACTAGAAATATTCATGATATTCTGACATACCAACATAATGGTACTCTCTTTGCCTGCATACAACACACGTCATTATTACGATGGGTTAACATTTGTTTTTGTTGCAAATTATACAACCCAATTCTACAGCTTAATGTTTACTGATATGGTATTTTATCCTCTTCTTATCTTGGGAGACGTGTTTTGTTGATAAAATTAAATCTAATCTTCTGCTGATACACTTTAAAAGACATATTTGGTCACAGACTGTCTGTTCTTGTGTAAATATGTATATACGTCTACCTACCTACCTACCTACCTACCTACCTACCTACCTATCTACCTACCTACCCACCCACCCACAGAGAGAGAGCGAAAGAGAAAGAGAAAGGGAGGAGAGAGAGTGAGGGAGAGAGAGAGGAGAGGAGAGAGAGAGAGAGAGAGAGAGAGAGAGAGAGAGAGAGAGAACAACATTTTATTTTCCAGCAATGTAAGTTATCAGTTAAAAGCTTTTTTTTTTTTTAATCTTCCCGTGCTAGGTGTTTTCATGTTTCGTGCATCATGTGTTTCATGTTCCCATAAGCCAGTCACAAACATGACTTACAGTATCTTTAACGTGCATATGTAGTATTCTGCATATGTAAGCACACAAAGTGGGTTAGACACTGACAGGTCTGCACACACACACTGCCTGCGAGATCGGAAAAAAATCTCCATCCTTTACCCTCCAGGTGATGGTGTTCACCATCATTGATCACAGGACCTTCCAACTGGATGCCCGACATTTTCCAACTTGACAAACACAACCTGTGTGTGTGTGTGTGTGTGAGATGAGTAGAGAGGGAGAGAGAGAGAGAGAGAGAGAGAGAGAGAGAGAGAGAAACAGACAGACTGACAGACACACAGAAAAACAAACAGGTAGACAGACAGAGACAGAGAAGATTGGATTTGCGAACAGCTCAGCTGGCCTTGACATGGCCTTTGTGTCCGCTGGGCTACAAATAATATGAACAGAAACAAACGTTTTTAGCGGAGCTGTTCATACATAAAAAATTCGTCCATTCAGATGCTTGTAGAAAGACTTATGAAAAGTAAAGCCATCAGAAGAAAGGCCAATCGTCAGCAATTGCTAAACTTTTATAAATCATTATAAATAGAAAATATGTGTTTGCGTTCATGACTTGATAAGCTCTGAAATTTATTTCAGATTAAGTAAATCAATTATGTTTCGAGTAAACGGAACCGGGTTCAATGGCACTTTCTTGTCCAACTACTCAATGGCAAATGTTCTGGGAAATCAACTGAACGCTACCGGAGAGGGATTAACACAAAAGCCAGAAACAGACCTTCAGGAATATCAGTTCTGGCTTGCCGCATTCCTTCTGACGATCAAGATTGTGTATCCAGCCGTCTTATTTTCCGGAACTGCTGGTAAGTTAACGGTAAAACATGTTGTGATTAATATCCGTTTTCTGTCAAATCTCGTCATAAAAATCAGAGTTCTCGTTATTTCCAATCAGAAAGGTTCTGATAGAGCTGCTGCTGTTGGTATCATTCAGTCTCATCAGAATCTGTTGCTGAATGGCAATCTTTTAGAAAGAGTAACAGTCTTAGCTTCTCATGGTTACTATTTGTATCGATCTCTGCGTTAGCAATATTTACATTATCCAAGCGTCTTTGTTCTTCGTGATGCTCATTTCCATTTCATATGTGCGAGGTCTACACACAGAGCAGTTATTAATCTTTTGGAGCTCAGAGCTGCTGGCCAAACGTACACCAACATCACAAGCACAGTGCCTACACCAGACAGTCTTGATGGAGGCAGACACAAGAAGATCATTTATAAGGAAGATTAGGAAATGACAGGCAACATTTATAAGCCATCTTATGAGGAAAGGGGAATTGGAGCACCTGAGCACAACAGGAAAGCTGGAGAGAAAGAGAGCACCAGGTAGACCCAAAGAAAAATACTGGACGGACTTGCACAGTGACTGAAGACGGAGAGGGTGGAAGATGTGCTTGTTGCAACAAGGGAGGGCCATGATCGCCAACGCCATGTAGCAAGGCACTTGATGATGATGATGATGATGATAACATCAGCACTTAGGTCTGATTTCATCTTCAGTTAGTATTCCATAGTACATCAGCACTTAGGTCTCATTTCATCTTCACTTAGTATCCTATAGTACATTTGGGCTCCTTTATTCACGGCCCAAATGCACTCAGATGTTTTTGAACCAATCTTTACTCTCTTCCTTTCTAAATGCATGTCAACTTTTCACAAATAACATTTCACTACTTGTACGACACTAGTATACGGCACAAAATCTATTTTCATTCTATGTTTTATTTGTAAACATTTTCAAAATATATATCGGTATCATCTGACTTATTTAATTTTTTTCAAAAAGAACATTCCAGTTTACCCAATTTTGATAAAATGGTACCCTTTTCGCCTATTCTTATGCCTGCGTTATAGAACAATAGCTCCGTAATATATTCGTCTGAAGTTGTTGCTTGCTCTTTTAGCACCAAAATCCTCAAATGGTTGCAGGACAGTTCTCCAAAACATATTTGCCTTCGACAGCTGATGTATTAAGACGCAGGACCCCATGCTCTCTTATGAGACAACAATGTTTTCTCGCATTTGTGATTCGTGTCTATTTTTTCTGATCCAAGTAAGTTTTAATAATCTAATATATCCACATAAATGGGGTGTTCCAATGCCTCAATTTTTCATGTACCTATTACTACATTCTTCTGTGGTATCAATTCTTTTCCTTGTTGCATAAAAACGTAAATTTTAAGTTTTGCACGTTATCATTTAGGTTATTTAAACATCTCTCTCTCTCTCTCTCTCTCTCTCTCTCTCTCTCTCTCTCTCTCTTTCTCTCTCTCTCTCTCTCCCCCTCCAGGTAACATCCTCATTTTGCTAGTGTTCCAAAGGATGCGTTCAGGCACCTCCACCTACCATCTGTTCTTTATGGCTCTGGCAGTGTCAGATCTTCTTTTTATCTACATCGTCACGCTACGAAGTTGGGTCGAGTTCCAATTTGGCATTGGCTTTCACCACACTTCTAAGGTAACATGTCTGTCTGTCTGTCTGTCTGTCTGTCTGTCTCTCTCTCTCTCTCTCTGTGCACGAAGATATTGTATCTTATCACCCATGTTTCCTATTGTACAAGATGACAATTTTGAAAAGAAAAGACCATTCTATGCAAAGGCGAAAGGTGACACATGCTAGACTAAGATAACTTCACTCAATACTGAGCCAATGGCATTCCACTACAATGCATAAAGGACGTGTACGGATACAATCCCATCTCAAAACATATCCAATTATGGAAATGAGCGTGTGTATGCGCATACATGCATGTGTGCATGAGAGAATGTGAGAGAGAGAGAGAAAGAGAGAGAGAAAGAGAGAGAGAGAGAGAGAGAGAGACAGAGCGAGAGTTAGTTTTCTGGGTTGTTGTCTTTTTTTGTTGTTGTTGTTGTTGTTTGTTTGTTTGATTTTGTTTTGCTTTTGTTTTGATTTTTCCTAGGTGGCCTGTAAAGTGTTGGTTTGGTCAGCTTATTTCCTCGACATTTTGTCAGCCTGGCTGTTGGTGTCTATGACAATCCAACGGGCAGTCAGTGTCGTCTGGCCACACAAGGTACACAATCAACTGTCCATCAATTGATATACGTCCTTTCATTAACTGCTTATGTGCTTTGCGTTATCGCATAAACTTTGACTATATAAATTCTCTTATCTCTGTTTCCACATAATGTGTTATATTCTTTAGGTCGGTACTTTGTTCTGCTGGTTATTATTGTTGTAGTAGTTGTTACACACACACACACACACACACACACACACACACACACACACACACACACAACACACACACACACACACACACACACACACACACACACACACACACACACACACACACACACACACACACACACACACACACAACACACACACACACCTCGTAATACAATCATTCAATCTTGAAATAAATCAATCACTTAATAATAAAGTGACTATTATTATAGAATTAACAAGAAACATCCGAGGGCGAGGATGGAACCCAGAGCATCAATGCCCCGCCACTCTCCGAACAATCACCTCCCAAGCTCCCAACACCACTCGATACACATTTCAATAATTTTCACCAAGCAAAAGGGGGAGGCTGTCCATGAGTTGCATGAACCATTCGGACCCAGCCATCAGTTACCTTATTTACAAACCGAATGGCAAGGTGAGGAGTTGACATTTTCAGGGACGTCGCAACACAACGCACACAACCAACCAGGTCCAGCCCAGCCACTGACCAAGAGAATGGAAGAGCCCTCTCTTGCCCTACTCTGAGACTTTCTCTCTTTTCTGGTCAGCCCGCCCTGCCAGCAGCTCACATAGCTGCCAGCTCTTTTCCCTTTCCAAAAGTCTAAACTGTCAGCAGTCAGAAGCTTTCCAGTAGCTATACTTCAACCACACGGTTTGTTTGAACAATCAGCAAAAGTGGCCAGTCATGATGCTCCAGACACAGCGCATTTCGCTGTTCAGCAAGGTCTGACAGTCCCGGAAGGATCCCATGTTTGTCGTCTTCTGAGCAGCCAGCAAGTCTTTCTCGCAGTCACCAGGCTGATTCTGAAGTCACAAATCAAGCACAGCAAGTACCGAAACACCCGAGTGCAGATGGACAAACTCAACGCTCATCACTCTCGGGACAATCACCCCCAAGCTCCCAATGTCACTCGATAGCTATTTCATCAAGTAAGGGGAGGGGGGGGTGTCAGCCAGGAGGGCAGATGACAAACCCTGGGACATAGCAACACAATGTGCACTAACCAATTTCAGCCCTTCTCTCGCCCCAGTCAAGGTCTTCTCTTTTGGGCAACACACCCTGCCACCCGCTCGCATACCTCTTAGTTCCTTTCCCTTACGGCAGTCTCAACAGCCAACAGCGGGAAGCTCTAAACGTTGTTTTAATTCAACCACTACTTCAATGACGTACATCATTCTGGTCATGATCAACAAAGACGTGGATTTCGTCGTGTACAGTCATCCTTCCTTTACACAACACTAAACAACTGTAGAACTGACTCACATGCCAGGACAAACATATAGTGACCATTATCCAGTACAAACTCAATGCTCCTTTAAATTCACAAATTAAATTTACAAGACACACAATCTCACACCTACACATGCATTCAAAAATCATTTTGTCGCTACGTGAATGATATTTTCAATCGGTAAAATTAATCAACTTTCAATTGCCAAATCGTACCACTCAGATACTAGCTGAGAAACTCATCAAGGCCCTACTTGAATGATTAATCAAACGATTGATAAGCTGACTGATTAATGAATAAACTACTTGTTTATTGGCTGGTTGTTTGACTGAAGGTACGATCTTCATGTACGAAACACCAGGCTTACCTTGTCATTGCTGTCCTGTCACTGACGGCATTTCTGATTACGTCTCATCTGTTTTATGCCTTCATTATCCACCCTGATGGTTATTGTGGATACAGAGATATGTAAGTCACTTGGCAACTTTCTTTGTCTTCTGGCCACTTTTGTTGTCTTTTTCCTGATCACTCACTTTTAGGTTTTTATGTTGTTTTGCTTTGTTTTGTTTTGTTTTGTTTTGTTTTGTTTGTTTTTCTTCTTTCTTTTTGTATTTCTTCTGCATTTCAGTTAACTACATTATATTTTTCAGCTATATGAACGTTCAATGCACAGCATTACAACTTTTTCTAGTCATCCTACAGAACAAGATGTAGGCAAATACTGAATCAACATAATTGTTTCACAAGAAAGCAGAGTCAATTCTGCAGATTGTTCTTTGATGAAGAGGTCATATGGGCGAACAAAAATTTTCCCTATTTATACCTTAGATCTTTCTACTGCTTTTGACATCACTGACCATCCCTCCTCCTCTCTCGAATGGAGCACACATTTGGAATCTGAGGTGGTGTCTCTTTCTTCGTTTTTGTCATACCTATCCAACCACTTTCAGTCAGTCATGGAGATAATACTGAATCTACATGTATGTTCACTGGCACCAGGTAAAAGCTTTCCTTTGTAAAAGTGTGTTCTATCCTAATAGCTGACACCACTATTGCACTTTCTGATTGAGTCAAAAAACCTTGGTGTTGTTCTTGATCTTAACCCTCCATGCAGAAGTTATCACCCAGACCTCTGTTTCATAACTGTCGACTACAACGTTTCAGTTCTATTCGCCAATATCTTTCAGTTTCAGCAGCATCTAAATTCACGAATTCTCTTATCTCGTCTCGTATTGATTATTGTAACTCTGTCTCTGGCTTGACTGCTTCTTCTGTCACATTCCTTCAGTGAAATCAGCCCGTCTTGCCCTTCCTAAAAACAGATACCATGTCACCCCCTTTCCATCGTTTTCTGTAGTGGTTGCCCATTTCTCAAAGAATTTCGCACAAACTACACAACACTCAAGTATATCAATGGTGCTGTGCCTATTTTCTTTGTGACAATTTCTGAATGTCTACCCCTGCCAGATCTTTCCGTCCTGCTTGATACAGATGTTCCAGACTCAGTCCATGCTCTTTTTCTGTCTGGTCTGTATGACTGGAACCAGCTTCCTCTCTTAATTGTCACATACTCTGTCTTCCTTCAACTTAAAAACAGAATTTTATGTCCAGCAGTGATCTCCCCCTTGTACATATCCACCCTTTTGTCACACTCTCCTTCTCCTGTTTGTGTTGGCTTTGTACCCTGGAGTTTTGGTCATTGCGAGTGAATGTTTTGGTCAATGATGACAGAGCGCACTTTGATCTGATTGTTGTATTAAGATTTACTATTATAACTGTATTAAAAGACGGTCAAGCAGCTAGTGCATAGTTTCTATGGATGTTTTCGGGATTAGTCCTTTACTCCATTTTGCATTCTGCCTGGTTTCAAAACACTGGTTTGAGACAATACTGTGAGGCTAGGTCCATAGCCAATTACATTTAACTGGTATAGCTGAAAGAGATGACGTTGTTAAATCCTTTTTGTTGCCACTGTACTAAAGCCGGATAAGCCTTTTTCACACTTGAGTGTATTAATTTCAGTAAATTTTCTGAAGGTCAAGCATTCCATCAAAACTGACTCTAAAGTAGCAGAGGGTGTTTGCTGGTTCGATATTGTTTTCCTGAATGTAACTGGTGAAATATCCTTGTTAGCCACTTTCTTATCAGGAGCACAGAACAATACCTGTGCATTAGAACGATGCGCAGACATAGGGCTTTTGCCATGATCATTCTGAACCTTACCTATCACATATCATTTGTGCCATCAGTACAAATACACATTTTATTCGAGCATGGAGAATGCCATCTTCAAAAACTGAAAGTGAAATTGGAAGCATTGGTTGAAGATCCTTTTTCTTGATAACACTGCTCCAACTTCTCCAACTGCTCTTAGATTCTTTTCTTTCTTTCTTGGGCATTTCTACCTGTCTTATAGATGTTCCCATCATTGGCAAAACCGAGTCTACTATTATCCAGTTCAACAACTCCTTTTCTGTAGATGCTGTAAAGGACTGGGAAATGTGGCAATCTTTGAGGAAGTCCAAAGCAAAGTATGTGGCCACTGAACACCAAGTCACAGAAATCCACTTTCCAAGAGTACAGTGGCAATCTATCTTGTGATCTGACTGACATCCTATTGGGAAAGCAGTTCCATGAATACTTTTTGATCACTTTTTTGTACAAAAGCTTGTAGCAGAGCACAAAGCGTCTCTTCACATGTTCTTAATGTGGTTCCCTCTGCGTTCATGATATCAGGGACCACAGTGTTTGTAGTCTTCTCCTTCATTTGTTAAAGTAATTGCCAGAACCGTGTTTTGTTGATAATTCAACACGTTCAAACTAAGCTTATTCTCATTGACAGCTATACTACCAAATTCGAAGATATATGGAACCTGGTCTATCTTCTCGTGTCGTCCTATGTGCCTTTCTTTATTCTTCTACTGAGCAACATGGTGCTCATCAGGACAGTGCTACAGTCTGTCAGAACGGCCAAACAACACCTTGCTGGGGACCAGGGTGCACATCAGGTGGCCACCCGGGAACATAAATTATTGTCCATGTCTGTCACTTTGATAGTCACCTCCATTGTCTTCATTATTCTCTCAGGTTGGTGATGTTCTTCTTGCAAGTCATTATGTTTCTATTCTTTTAAGTTACCATAGTTGCTTTTGCTGCGGTTGGTGGTGGTGGTTATGATCATATGAGGATGAAGCTTGTGATCAATTAGGGTGTTGCTACAAGAGACTTTAGGGAGGTGTGTGTGTGTGTGTGTGTGTGTGTGTGTGTGTGTGTGTGTGTGTGTGTGTCTATCTCTGTGTGAGTGTGTGTGTGTGTGTGTGTGTGTGTGTGTGTGTGTGTGTGTGTGTGTGTGTGTGTGTATGTGTGTGTGTGTGTGTGTGTGTGTGTGTGTGTGTTTAGAACAGGGAAATGGATGCATGAACGGTCTCTCTCTCAAGTTCGATTGTCTTTCACACTGAGTGAGGTATATTAGTGCATTGAGTAACATGTCAGCAAATTTCTTCGTTTTTTTCAAATACGTAATTTTTCTTACATTTGCCATCTTGCATGTAATTTCAACTGAGATTAAGAACGTAAAGCTTCACCTAAAATAATCTATGGTACAAAACAATAATACATGGTACAACTTAGTCTATGTTGGTACAGCTGCTGATACTAACAGACAGACAAAGACAGAAAAACAGAGAAAAACATACGTTCATTCAAATTTGTCTAACACAGGTCCACAAGTCGTCTTTTTGTTCGTGCAAAATCAAATCATAGATGAAGAAACCTCTGCCACAGAATACATGTATATGGACTTCCTAGCGATGCTCACAGCCACTGTGTCTGATGCCAACAAAGCCATCAACTTCTTCCTCTACATCGTCACTGGAACCCGCTTCAGGCATGAATTCAAAGTACTTCTGTGCCAAGCTTTGTGTCCATCCTGTACTTTGATGAACAAAGGTCACGCCATAGACAGCAGAGACAGAACAAAGCATCACGGTGCAGGTGTGTATGATTCCACACAACATTCAACAACTGATGCAGAGTTCTAAGGTTCCACAAAGACGTCTGACACCAGAAGGCAATGTCCAACGGAATTTACAGCAAGACTCATAATGTACAATTTCAAAGCCTACAACATTGTTTAATCATGATACTGACTTATATTTTCAATCCACATTTTCGGTATGACTATGATTTATTGTGTCTTGACGTTTTGTCCGTTACAAAACATGTTCGGTCTGATGATTCATAAATGAGCCTTTTGTTATATTACTTAATCCTGACATCACTGAAAGATAAAATGATTAAACGGAAAAAGTGCAGACTCAATTGTTCTACTTAAGATAAATTTTAAACTGCTGTGCACTGCTGAGAAATTCAGCGTGTACAGTGAGGAAAGAAAAACAGACACGTCCCATCTCTCAGTACTGCACAGTGTCCAGAACAATTGCCAGTGTAACAAACTTCAAGACTAATGTCAAAGCAACCACTGAAAAAGCACCAAACCTTTGAATATTCCATTTCATCCCCCACATACAAATCACGACCAAGATCACCAAAGCCACCAGCACTGCTCACAGCCATAACAGGTGTACATATCTCAGAGCCATGCCAACATCTCCAAATGCCATTGTCCACATTTACACCACAAATTCACACCCCAACACTTCTTACAGATACCATTATATTTATTAAGATCCCATGAACCTCCACCTCATAGGATCTTTCCCTTCCATCTATCCAAAGCATACCTTTTCCCCATTTCACTCTGCTAAGTCATACACTATTTCTGCCTCATTTCCATATTTCCCTCTTCTTCTAAACCTTCCCATACCTTTCTGTCTGTCACCTTTTTTCCTATCTCTATTTTGCCTCCATTTTCTCAGTTCAGGCAATTAGGTGAAAATCAGGAACTGTCTCCCTTCTCCCACCTCCACACCAACAAAAACACCACAGAACGAAAAAATTCAACAGATAAATGAAATGTTCCATGTCCCTGGCAGACTCCAATACACTTCCAACGAGTAGCACTGAAGTAGGATCAAAATAGCTTCAGTTTCCTTTCAGCTTGTTCAGCTTGTTCAAGATCGTGTTACGTTACATGGGGAGATCTGTATGTGCACATTCCAAACGTCATGTGATGGAAGGTCCAAAATAATCATGGTAAATGTCAAACGCCTTCACATAAACCCTATGTACTGGCAAAATGCAACAGTTTTCACTAGCTCATAGGGTCTATGTATTTAATTAAAACGTCATTGCCTGTCATTATATTTCCTGTTACGGAAAGAATACATGTACTGAAGCACAATATCACATCATTTGTTTCACGGGATGCAAACCTATAATCATCCCCGTGAAAATTTCCTCTTAAAAAAATCAGAACCCAAGGCCACAGGATCCCTTCCTATGCAACACTAGTGGAAGAACATGCGCCTTCAGGACAGGTCTTGTATCCTACAAGTAGACCCATACCACATGATGAAGGACCAGCATACCTACTCATTCCTTGGATCGACAGAAGGCTCCATCAACATCATCTGTGTACAGTGATTAGGTAAGGGATTAGGTGGTTTGGGGTAGAAGAGAAGTACAAATATCACACTTCACATTTAAATGAGAGATTCTATTGTAACATTAAGGAAATACCTTACCCCCATACCCACACCGACAGATAGACAGACAGACAGACAGACAGACAGATAGATAGATAGATAGATAGATTAGACATACACACAGAAAGATAGATAGGTAGACATACATACATACAGACAGATAGATAGGTAGATAGATTAGACACTTAGAAAGAGAGAGAGAGATAGGTAGAAATACACAGACAGACAGACAGACAGACAGACAGACAGACAGACAGAGAGATAGATAGATAGATAGATAGATAGATAGATTAGACAGACACACAGAAAAATAGATAGGTAGACATACATACATACAGACAGATAGGTAGGTAGATAGATAGACAGATAGATAGGTAGATAGATAGATAGATAGATAGATAAATGGATGGATAGATAGATAGATAAGATAGATAGACAGATAGATGGGTAGGTAGGTAGGTCAGTCAGTAGGTATGTAGGTAGGTATGTAGGTAGGTATTCAGGTACGTAGGAGGTAGGTACATACATACATACATACATACATACATACATACATACATACATACATACATACATACATACATACATACATACATACATACATACATACATACATACATACATAATGGAATTTATTTTCAGCAAGGGGAAGCGTGAAAAACTGTCTTGAGGTACTGCTATCTAAAACTGTCGTTATTGTTGTTGTTTGTTTGTTTATTTATTTAGTTAGTTGGTTAGTTTTTATTTATTTATTTATCTATTTATTTATTGTTCGCTTTTTATGCTGGAGATGATTCAGAATTTAAAAGTTTTCCCCAATTTAACAATTCAGCATGGGGTTGAAATGTTAAAAGACTTCACTACTCACCTGTTTGGCGACTGTCTCCCGTGCTCCAGTGCTCTCACAACTGACTGACACGTTCACTGAAACAAAGCAGTCTTCAGTTTACTTTCATTCTTTCCTTTCTTTCTTTTACTATCTAGTTGGTTGGTTGGTTGGGAGCACAAATGATGACATGTTAATTTTTCTGTTTACTGTAGTAAATTGTCAGCTATCAACTTGCCCCACTCCTAATACTCTCCAACATCTCTACTGAAACAAAAGCCAAGCTCAGACCTGGACCCTGACCAAGCCCCATAGAGTACCACCTGTCAGACGCATTGTTTGAGAAGAGTTGTCAACAAAACCAGTCGTGACATGATCAGAAACACCAACATCACACAAATGGTGGGGACAACACCAGTCCACCATCAGAAAATTAAGTGGTCTGGCCATCCGTGCGGAATGCAACCCAACCGTCCAGGCCAACAAGCATAAAACAAAATCCTACATAGATTTAAAGCGAGAGGCAAACCAAGGAACACCTGCATTACAGTGTGAAAGAGACCTTGATGTCACACAGTATTTCTCCACTTCAGACCTTCCAGCTCGCTGATAACCGTCGACTCTGTCTTCACAGGACACCTGTAACAGTACAATCTGACAGACAAAAGGACATCAGACAGAAGCAAGTTGATATTCTATATAATTTCCACAGCTGAAACTAAGGATCAAGAGGAGGGGATTAAATGTTTGATTATTGTTCTATTTCACATAAAAGAAATCGAAGCACATCACATAAACAGTGCATGTGCAAATGTATGCACGGACGAGTGCGCGTGCACACACATGCACAAATGAACGTGGCTAAGCTGCAATGAATAGCACTCTGTAACAAGCGATCACGCATGAACACACACACCAAAAAATCCACATGTGTCCACGCATGTATCCATACAGAGAGAGGAAGACAGAGAAAGGAGTAGTTCTAGAACTATAAAACAGTATCCAGCACTGCTCTTTCTGTTGCAATGCAAGGTAAACTGCTCAGGGTTCATTTTGTTTGTTTGCTTGTTTGTCTGTTTCCTTGTTTTGTTGGTTTTTGCTTGTTTTTTATACCTCAGTCGTCACAGAGTCAGAGGACAAGTGTTCACAATACTATCACGATGCATGGTGATGATAGATATGATAACCATGATGCTGTGGAGTTAACACTCTAAGTTGAGATTGTGTGACAGGTCTGTGCTCTACGTTTCCTTTGATACATATAATATATCTTAGCATCAACCGGATTTCGAGAGATACAGACACCTGTGGCGTTGGTCAAGAATACATTAAGTGGCTAAGACTCGACAGAGTGTCTCCAGTATTTCAAACAAGCCCATCACATACTCAGCTCTGGGTAGGAGCCAGTCGGGGTTACAACCATCTCACAATGCTTTCTCAGCCTGCTTAAATCTGATTGCAACAGGACACCATACACACTTTCTTTACATATTAGCATTGTACAAGTCCTGTGTCCACATCTTATGCTCACCTTCTGAGAGAACTACCTCCACCCATCCCTGCCATATGCTGGCTAACACTTCTGATAGACATGGAGCCTCAAGATCTCACATGTCTCCAGTTCATCCCACCGTGTAACATGAACACTGGTCCGTTCACTGCCCATCTTCATGTTGTTCCCATCAAACTGATTGTGTCAACAGTTCCAATGGTCCTGTTCCCCTCCCTGTTTCAAGATATTGCCAGTGAACAGGGTTTTGTGTGGGCAAGTCTGTCGAATAACTGCTGGTAGAATTGGCTCAAGGGCGTGTGGATTTGTCCGGGTGCGTTGAATCCCTTTTGAATCAACTCCAAACTCCAATGGGAATCTCGAGTATTCTCAACATCTTTTCAGGCAGACCTTGTATAGGACATTCACCCCTGATAGGACGAACCCTACAACATGATGAAGAGCTCTTGACAGCTTGCAGTGCACAGAAGCACCCTGTTAAACAGTTACAGCCTACATATCTAACAGTTTCTTGGACTGTCTTTTGCAAAGACTAAACAAAACGTTGCAGTCTGGATAGCTGCGTATGAAACAGTCCATGAACGCATGTCAGTTTTATAACACGGTAGAGCGGGTGTGCACGCGCACATGTCTGTGCAATGAGCGCGTGAGTGTGCATGAACGTTTTCCTAAAAAATGTGGCTGACTGCTGTCAAGCAAGTTAGCGCGCGCGCACGCGCACGCACGCACGCACACACACACACACACACACACACACACGCTGTTATCATTTAACATCAATTTGTAAGAAAAAACAAAGACGTGATCATTGTTCACTCATCATCATCAGGTGCCCTACCGCATGGCGTTGGCGACCATGGACTTCCAACCTTTTCTATCTCTCATTGCCCCCAGCATCTCCCCCACCCTCCTCATCCCCAGCCACTCTGCAAGTCCGTCCAGCGTTCTCTCCCTGGGTCTACCTGGTGCTCTATTTCCCTCAAGCTTCCCTGTTGTGACCAGGTGTTCCAAAACCCCCTTCCTCATAAAATGGCCTATAAATGTTACTTGTCTTTTCCTAATCTTCCTTATGAGTAATCTACTTATGTCTGCCTCCATCAAGACTGTCTCGTTTGTTTTCTTTGCTGTCCATGGAACTCTCAACATTCTTCTGAGAAACCACATCTCGGCTGCCTCGATCCTGCTCTGGCTTTGCTTGCTGACTGTCCATGCCTCGCATCCGTACAACAGTATTGGTTCTATATAACATTCAAGGACTCTCTTTCTGATATTAACTGATAGGCATTTGTTGGTAAGAATGCTTGTCATCTTCTTGAATGCTGTTTTGGCTTGGCCGATTCTGCCAGCTATTTCCGATGTGCATCTGCCGTCTGATGAAATGACTGTTCCCAGGTATTTGAACTTATTAACCTGTGTCAATGTTGTGCCATTTGCTGTTATTTTGCATAAGGGGATATCATGTTTTTTACTGATCACCATGACTTCAGTCTTCCTGCTGTTTAGTTCCAACCCCTTACCTTTGCTTTCTATTTCTAGTATATTCAGAAGGTTTTGTAGGTCCCTTTCATTTTCTGTAATTCGCACGGTATCCTCTGCGTACCGAATGTTGTTTATCATTTTCCCTCCAACCTTTAATCCAGGGTCTTCTTCTAGGTTTCTCATGATGTTTTCGCTATATAGTGAAAACAGATCTGGTGACAAAACACAACCCTGTCTGACTCCTCTTTTGATGTTTTGAAAAGAGCATATATTGTTTTCTATTCTCATTGCAGCTGTTTGTTCCCAGTACATATTCCTGATTATTCGTAGATCTTTTCCATCAACATTGAGTCTCTCCAGTTGGTTGATCAATTCTTCATGTCTTACCCGATCGAAGGCCTTGGTATAGTCAACAAAGCATAAATACAAATCCTTATTCATCTCAATTGACCTCTCTATGATAGTTCTTAGGATGTATATGGCATTAATAGTTCCTTTCCTTTCCACAAATCCACACTGTTCTTCTGCTATTTCTCTTTTGATTCTATTCCTTGTCTTCATCATGATTATTCTTAACAGGATTTTTGTTACATGACTCATCAAACTGATTGTGCGATGGAGTTCGCATTCTATAGCCCCTGTCTTCTTTGGAAGTGCAATGAAAATTGATTTTGACATATCTTTGGGGATCTTTCCAGTGTCATAAATCTCATTTAGGAGGACTGTTATTTTTTCTATGCCAAATTCCTCCAGGGCTTCAATCATCTCTGTAGTAATGTTGTCTGGTCCTGGGGCTTTTCCTGGTTTCATCTTTTTAAGTGCTGCTCTAACTTCATCTTTCATTATGGGTGGTCCTTCAAAGTTCTTTTTTATAATGTGTTCTTCGTTTCTGTCATCCTCAAAAAGGTCTTTAATGTACTCTCCCCATCTGTCCAGTATTTTGTCTTTTTCCATGATAAGCGTTCCATCTTTCGATTTTAAGCAACCAGTTGATGTGCATGTATTTTTCCTCTGGATTATTTCTTCAATTCGTCTGTACATACCCTGAGGATCCATTCTGTGTCGTTCTTCTATCTCTTTGCATTTTGTGTTCAGTCAAGCTTCCTAAGCTTCATTCCACCTATGCCTGATTTCTTTGTTTAACCTCCTGTGTATCTCCTCGTTTCTCTTTGCCTTCCTCCTTTCCTCCATCAAGCCCAAAATTTCATTAGTCGTCCAGTTCTTTTTTGCTTTTCTATCTGCCTTAAGGATTTCTTCACAAGCTTCATTTATAGAACTTCTCAACTTTGTCCATTGTTCCTCACTGTCACCAACGTCTTCCAGAGCACTGAATTTGTTTTGAACATGCCTCAAGGTCAAGGTCGCACGCCTCACAGGCTGAGTGACTGATCTCTGGTGTTGTTTTGTGTTTTTCGTTGGATTTCCTTCAGTTTGGTGCTTGGTTTTTGTCTATTGTGTTCGTCATGGAGCCGTCGACGTGGTGGTTTTTGTTTGAATCGTCCCCATTATTCAGATTCGTTGTGCTGTGTTGTTTTTTTTTTTTCGCCAAGGCTGTGTATTCCATTTCTTCATTGTCAGCCATTTTTCGTTCCAACGTGCACAACAGGTCACAGTGACATTTCTGTTCTAAACTGTGCCAGTCAGCCATTTCCTCCAACCTACTTCACCGCTTACGTGCAAAACGCAGCATGCAACCATCGCCAGCATGTCGGCAGCTGTTGTCCGGGTGAGCGCACTGCCTCGCCTTCTGTTTACTATTCTCGCGATAAACTGGTTGCGATTCCTGCTGCTCCATTGACCTCTGACCTTGTCTCTCGGCTGCGTGAATTGGAGATTGGGTTCTGTTTGCCAAGGAAACGAACGCGCCAAGGAGGAAGAAGAAAACAGAGGCACATTCAAACTGTTACATCTGTGCGCCCTGCTAGTTTGAAAACTGACTCTTCTCCATCTGTTTCCAGAACAGTCTCCCATATGACCTTCACCATGCTCCTTCTCTCACATCTTTCAAAACCGGTCTCAAGACCTACCTGTTCAAAAATGCTTTTGAGACAACACTCTATATTCACTCTTGATTCTATCATTCCTCCTTATCCCATTGTTGAAAAGGGTGCATGCTGTGTGTGTGTGTGTGTGTGTGTGTGTGTGTGTGTGTGTGTGTGTGGGTGTTTTGTTGTCATGCATAGTTCTGTTTTCCTTTCCATATTTGTGTGTAGTGATGTGGTATGAGATGTGTTATTATGTTATCATGTGGTATTATGCGGTATGATGTGTTTTGCAGTATGAAGTGTGACATATCTGTCCATATGTCTTATGTTATATGTGTACACTATTTGTGGCTGTTCTGTGCGTCTATTATGTGAAGCGCCTTGTGCTCCCTCCTTGTGAGGGAGGAAGGCGCTCAACAAATGTCCAATATTATTATTATTATTACATTACATTTTTGACGTATCATTTCATCTGTATTTAAGAGTCCAAGGCTCAGTTTGATGTTGCTTTTGGTACGTTTCCTTTTCCTCAATTTCAGCCTAAACCTTCTCAGTACAGGATTGTGGTCACTGTTGCAGTCTGCGCCTGGTAGTGTTTTTGCTGACAGTAAAGAATTTCTAAATCTTTTGTTGATCAGGATGTAGTCAATTTGATTTTTGGTATTATCTCCTGGACTCATCCAAGTCCATTTTCTTCTGTTAGGCTGCTCAAACCAGGTGTTTCCTACTATGAACTCATTCATCTGTGCCCATTCTACAAGTCCCCCCCCCCCCCTCTTTCATTTTGTGTACCAAGGCCATGAGGTCCAACTATATCCTCCACCCTATCCTGTCCCACTTTAGCATTAAAATCTCCCATTATGACTGTAACTTCTTGTGATTTACATTGGACCTTGGCCATCTCTAAAACTTCGTAGAAGTTGTCGATGTCTTCCTGAGTACTTGCGGGTGTTGGTGCATACACC
Organism: Monoplex corrugatus; assembly: GCA_030674185.1. NCBI lineage: Eukaryota > Metazoa > Mollusca > Gastropoda > Littorinimorpha > Ranellidae > Monoplex > Monoplex corrugatus. The sequence continues at coordinate 79,578,458 of CM060315.1, forward strand.
TGTATGATGTTGATATCAAAAGGTTTGCCTGCGAATTTGACCAGTAAAACTGTCAGACACTGCCCAGTTTCCCTTAACTGCTTTTGATTTGTCTTTGTCCATTATGATGTCTACTCCTCTTTCATGTGAATTACCACCAGAGTATATCACTGTATATTCTCCTGATGTTATCATGCCTGCCCCCTTCCATCTCACTTCCCCCAGTCCCAAAATACTGATGTTAAGCCTTTCCATCTCCATTTTGATGTTGTCTAATTTACCTTTCTGCAACATTTTTCTGATGTTCCATGTTGCTATTTTGGTGTGTTTGAATTTAATTTTGGTCACAGTAGCTGGCTGACGGTCTGGTGTCACCTGCGCCACATGACGGTCACTACCGGACGAAGGTGCTCCACAGGAGCACCTATTGACGTCGTTAACTTTCTTCTTTCTCTTACTCCTGTCCATGGTTTTCCTGGGGAAAGCTACGATGCTGGTTTCCCCTTGCCTTCCATCGTTTTTTTTCAGGGTTAACTCCCTTAGCCTTACTCTCTCCCGAGATATCCACAAGGCAGTGGAGCTATTTACCCATAGCTTGGGGATCTGGTTCGTGGGCACCAGGGCGTGTCCACACGCCGGTGAGCCTGCATGCCTCACGTCTGGGGGCCAGACCTCCTCCGAGTCCTACGAGATTCAGCCTGAGTCCGTGAGGTGCTCAGTAACCGCCTGTCAACACGAGGAGGCACAGCATAGGGCTTGCTGATGGCGAGGCTATGTACTGGCAGGAAGAGACTTACGCCTTCTGCTCTTCTTTTCACACAGCAATGCTAGCCAGCGGTGCAGGCCGAAGCCGACACACTAGACGCATCACATCTGCCAATATGACAAGCTAATAAGCCAAAAGCCATACTGATCATTTGATTTTGTGTATAGTTTATGTCAGTCCGTCTGTCTGTGTTCTTTTTTTCTTCCATTTAGTTGCCTGTTTTATTATTTTAAGGGCTACAGAATCTGGAACAAGTTTTGATAATGGTATCACAATGAGACTGAGCAAAAAATACTAATAATACGGAGTTCCATTTAGATTTGAGACCGCTTGACAGGGCTGTACTTTACGCTCACATTCATAACATATCCTAGCTTCAACCAGGCCTGAGAGATGCAGACACCTGTGGTGTTGGTAAAGAAAATTGAGCATAAAAAAACACAACAAGAACAACAACAAAAACAATAACGTGTACATATGTAAAATGGATGAAACTCGACTGTCATTCCAGTCTTTCCAATGAGATCAAAGCGCGTTCACCTCCAGAGAGGAGCCTGAAGGGGCTGAAAACTCGCACAATCGTGTTTTGGATTGATGGGAAGCATAGAACCCACCATCTGATAGTCAGTAGTCCACTATGCTAACCACTCAGCCAAGACGACCAGTTTGTTTTCTTGCATTTATTGTTTGTACCTATTATCACAGACAAAGACAGCCACACACGTATCTACCCGAATGACAGACAGAGAGAGAGAGACACACACACAGAGAGCGAGACAGAGAGAGCGTGCGTGTGTGTGTGTAGTTGTGTGTGTGTGTGTGTGTGTGTGTGTGTGTGTTGTCTGTGTACGTGTGTCTGTGTGTGTGCGTACGTGTGTGTGCTTAAAGCTTCATCAGAATAATCCACTGCCAACAAAGCCATCAATTTCTTCCTCTACATCATCACTGGAATCCGCTTCAGACGTGAATTCAAAACACTTCTGTGCCTAGCTCTGTGTCCATGCTATACTTCGATGAACAAAGCTCACGCTATAGACAGCAGAGATAGACCAAAGCAACATGGTGCAACTGTGTCTGGTCCCACACAACTTTCAATGACTGATGCAGAGTTCTGAGGTTCCACAAAGACGTTTAACTTCAGGCAGTGTCCAGAGGACTTTACAGCCAGACGTTTACCCAGTGAAAAGCCTGGAACTGGTATGTTTACCCAGTCCATATCTTTATCGTTATTCATGGTTTACTGTCCTTTAATCTGTCGGCTGTTACAAACGATTTCGAGTTAGATAAAACCTACATATGTGTTTTGTTATTCGAACTAAGCCAAACGGCGTTGAAAGATGAAATTAAAATGTTTAAACAGAAAAAATGCAGACTCAGTTCTTCTACTTAAATTTCATACCACTGTGCACTTCACAGCAATCAAACGTGTATAATAAGAAAGAAACAACACAACCAAATCCTTCAGCACAGCATAGTGACCAGAACAACTGCCAATATGACAAACTACATCCTGATATCAAAGAAATCACTGACACAACAACAAACAAACCTTTAAATATTCCACTTCATCCCCAACCTACACATAGAAAGCACGACCAAGATCACCAAAATCACCAGCATTAATCCTAACCATATTTTGATGAACAAAGGTTATGCCAACGACAGCAGAGACAGAACAAAGAAGCATGGTGTAGCAATGTCTGATTCCACACAACCCTCAACAACTGATGCAGAGTTCTAATGTTCCACAAAGACGTTTCACAGCTGAAGGCAGTGTCCAGAGGACGGCCAGACATTTACTCAGTAATGTACAATTTCAAAGCCTCCAACATCGTTTAATCGTGACACTGACTTTTATGCTCAACCTGCATTTTTAGTATGATTATGGTTTATTGTATCTTGACTTTTTGTCCATTGCAAAACATTTAGGTCAGATGTTTTATAAATGTGCGTTTTGTTTTTTCACATAACCCTAACAGTGTTGAAAGATGAACATAAAATGTTTAAACAAAACAAGTGCTGACATGTTGGTTGTACTTAGGTAAATTTCAAATTGCCGTGCACTGCTGAGCAATCAAGCGTGTACAATGACAAAAAAAAGAAGAAGAAAAAAAGACACGTAAATTCCTCAGCACTGCATAGTGTCCAGAACAATTGCCAATGTAACAAACTTCAAGACTAATATCAAAGCAACTCCTGACACAGCACAAAACCCTTAAATATTCTGTTTCATCCCATCCTACCTCCCCATATACAAAAACGACCAAGAACACCAAAGCCACCAGCATTGTTCACAGCCATAACATTGCACATATCACAGAGCCATGCCAACATCTCCAAACGCCACTGTCCACATGTACATCACAAATTCACACCCCAACACTTCTTACAGATATCATAACTATTAAGGTCCCACAAAGCTGCGTTCATAGGATCTTTACCTTCCATCTATCCACAACATACCTCTTCCCATTTCACTCTGCTGCGTCATACACTATTTCTGTCTCATTTCCATATTTCCCTCTTTTTCCCAGTCTTCCTTTTCCTTTCTTGTCTGTCACCTTTTTTTTTTCTTCTTCTTATTTTGTCTCTGTTTTGTCCAGCTCAGGCAATCAAGAGAAAATCAGGAACTGTGCCCCCTCTGCCATCACCACCCAAATAACAACACCACACCAATGAAACAACTAAATACAGATAAATAAACTGCCTGTTCTATGTCGTTGGAAGACTCCAATACACTTCCAACGAGTAGCACTGAAGTAGAATAAGATAACTTCAGTTTCTTCTCAGCTTGATCAAGATCGTGTATATTTTTTTTCTTCATTTATTTATTTATTTATTTATCCATTTATTTATTTATTTTCTTTCTTTCTTTCTGTCTGTCTATCTATCTATCTATTAATTTATTATTTATTTATTTATTTATTATTTATCAGGACTACCAAATCTGGAACAATGATGAAACTGAGACAAATATATTAATGTTACGGAGTTCCACTTAGATTTGAGACTGCTTGACAGGGCTCTATTCTACACTCACTTTCATAACATATCCTGGCTTCATACAGGCGCAAGAGATGCAGACACCTGCAGTGTTGGTAAGACAAACTGAGCAACACCATCAATGACGCGTACATATGTCAAATGGGTGAGACTCGACTGTGTCATTGTAGTCTTACCAATGAGCTCACAGCTAAGTTGACCAGTCTGTTTTCTTGCATTTATTGTTTGTACCTATGATCACAGACAGACAGATGAATTGACAAACAGATATGTATCTAACCCACACTTGGACAGACATACACACAATTTGTTAAATATACAGACAGACACATATCTAACCGACAGTCAGACAGACACACACACAACTTGTTAAAATCATTCCGTTTGTCTGTGTAGATGCCTAATTACCTGTCTCGTCAATCAACTAATTACTGTACGATTCTACTATGCTACAGCAACAGTACTTAAAAGAATTATTTTGTGGTTGCGTGTGCGCGCGCGCGAGTGTGATATATATATATATATATATATATATAAGAGAGAGAGAGAGAGAGAGAGAAGAGAGAGAGAGTAGTAGTAGTGAGTGTGTGTGTGTGGTTGTGTGTGTGTGTGTGTGTGTGTGTGTGTGTGTGTGTGTGTGTGTGTGTGTGTGTGTGTGTGTGTGTGTCGTGTGTGTGTCTGTGTGTGTCTGTGTGTGTCTGTGTTTGTGGTGCCAGTGTATCTGTCCGTGTGCGTACGTAAGCGCGCGTGCGTATTTGTGTGAACTCTCGTGTGTTCTGTATCACCGCGCGTTCAAGCGTGATTCTCTTTGTCTTGCTCTTCAAGCTGGCATCATGATTATTGGCCTTAACTGCAATTATATAATACTAGTTATACTATAACTATAATGATAATGATTGGGAGACAAAGGTGACAGCGGTGGCTCTCTCTCGCCCCCCCCCCCCCCCATACATACATACATACATACATACAACACTATGCACACAATATGTATATTAAATTATATATATATTATTGTGGTGTGTGTACACACGCGCGCGCACACACACACACACACACACACACAGGCAACACACACACACACACACAGACACACACACACACACACACACACACACACACACACACACACACACACACACACACACACGCACACATTGCAGTTATCATAGTGTTTTAAAAAAATCACTCTGTTTTTCTTCTCAATGAGCATTGTTGGGGTATGTGCGCTTTTACTTTTTTGTTTTGTCTCTTGTTTTGTTTTGTTTTCTTTGTCTTTTCTTTTTCTTTACAACGTGCAGACTATATATATTCAACTATCCAAACTCTACAGGCTTACAGAAGGTACAGGAAACAGACATCACTAACAAAGAAAGGAAACAGGCTCTGCGGCGGGCACGTTTTGCACAGGCAATCTCATGAGTGAGCCAGGGGGTAGGGGGGGGTCAGGTACAAGACGGGTTTTGGCTGGAGCATGAGTGTCCAGAAGATGGTGGAGAGTAGTATAGAATTCATCGGCAAGGTTATGTGACTTTTCAGAAAGGAGACGGGAGGCATCAGATGAAAATGTGGAGAGGTCGATAGATTTGAGATTGCGTCGAGTCACTGTGCGCGTGGTACGGGGAGGAGGAGAAATGTCAAGAGAACAGAGAATTGCAGAGTGGTCAGATGGAAGGGCTGAAGTTAGACGGGTAGAAAGAACTAAGCAGTTGTCAGTAGCTGAATTGTGGTGATCACGAGAAATGATCCAGTCAAGAATGTGACCTTTTTGATGGGTTGGTTCAGAAATGTGTTGAGTCATATTGTGATTGGACAGAGAGTTGATGATATGTCTTGTGTCATAACGGTGAGTGTTGTCATAGTGGACATTGATGTCACCTAGAATGATGAGATTTCCAGGTAAGAGGCAGTAGTGGTCAAGCAGTTGGTCAAAGTCAGAGAGAAACGTGGATGTGGTGAGTTTTTTTGGCAGAGCTAGGTAGGGGTCGATAGACACAGGAGAAGGTGATGGGGTGAGGGGCGGATTGGAAGGATACTTCAACGTGCTCGAAGGAAGGATGGGAGAAAGGCAGAGACTGCCAGAAAGATAGGCGGGAATGGAGTGAGTCATTGTAGAGGATGGCGATACCGCCACCTCGGGATGAGCGATGGAAAGAAGCAAGCCTGTAACCACTCGGAGTGAGGCTAGCATGTATAGGTTCATGACCAAGGGGTTAAGCCATGTCTCTGTGATAAAAGCAATGTCAACATGCTCATCTGCGATAAAGTCAGCAATGACTTCGGCTTTGCCATCCTTGCATGTTGACTGAGCGTTAAAAAGGCATAGTTTTAGTATATCACAGTCATATGGCGGTGGCCGAGGTGGCGACGAAGGCGGCACCGATGGACAAGACGAACAACACCACGGGGCAGAAGACAAGGCAACACCAGCGGGGCAGAAGACGAAGGCAGCAACGACGGAACAGAAGACGAAGGCGGCACCCGCAGGACAGGAGACGGAGGCGGCACCGGGGGGGACAGAAGACAAAGGCAGCATCGGCGGGACAGAAGACGAGGGCAGCGCCGGCGGGACAGAAGACGAAGGCGGCTCCGGCGGGACAGAAGGTGAAGGCGGCACCGGCAGGACAGAAGGTAAAGGCGGCACCAGCGGGACGGAAGGTGAAAGCGGTACTATCAGGATAGAAGGCGAAGGTGAAGATGGCAGAGAGGAGACGAAGTTTGCAGCAGCGAGGTCGAGGGGCAGGGGCAGTGGAGGAGACGAAGAAGCAGAAGACGAAAAGTGGCGTCGGGCAGAAGGCAGGTTGTGCCAAAGACGGTGGAGACGTCCATGGAGACGTCCACCACGACAGGATCGCGCAGTGCGGGGCTTAGGACACAGCCCCAGTGTTCGTATGCGCTGGTAGACGCCTCCACCGAGGTAGCACTTGCTGTGTTTAAAAAGTGTCAGTCCAATTTGTTTTATAAAAGACGAGTCCATAATTGCGAGCCAGTCAGGAGAGGAAGATACTTGCAGGTGCTGTAGCGTTGGGCGAACACAGTAGGCTAAAATGTAAACACAGTTCACAGATAAAATGTCCGACTTGAGCGGCTGAATTAAAATGATGAAAAGTAGGTATAAAAACTTTAAAATCAGATTATCTGGTAAAATATTCAAAATTTTAAAAAAAAAATTCACATCACCGTGTGTCAGGATTTAAAAGCTACAAACTGATACAAAATTCAATGCGTAAAATCAAATAGAACTACGATAAAATCACTGTAAAACACCACACACACTTTTGCTGCCTGCTGGCGCGACATCTACTCACACCTCAAATTCAAACTTTATACTACCAACGGTATGGATATTATCAGTACATGCGTCAATTTGTATGTTTGCTGTTGTTCATCGACACTGAGAATAGTTAAGGTCTCTATCCACCTCACTCATGAACGTTAAGGGACAACCTTTGCTCATTGGTTTGATTTAAAAAAGAAAGGGGGGGGGGGGAAAGCTCTGCGTTCCAGTCAGACAGCACGGGTTCCAGTTTGGTTTGTGGTTTTAAAAAAATAATAATAATCTTCTCGTCTCCAGTCCACCCAGTTTTGAATGGGCGAGTCAGTCAATCACTCTTTTCAGGGTTTGGGCAGAATGTTGAGAATTCCATGGACAGCAAAGAAAACAAACGAGACAATCTTGAAGGAGGCAGACACAAGAAGATCCGAAGGAAGATTGGGAAAAGACAAGCAACATTCATGGGAAATTTTATGAGCAAAGGGGAATTAGAGCAATTGGTCACAACAGGAAAGCTGGAGGGAAGGAAAACACCAGGCAGACTCAGGGAGAAAATATTGGACGGACTTGCAGGGTGGCTGAGGACATAGAGGGTGGAAGATGTGCTTGTGGCAACAAGGCATAGATACATATGAAGGGCCATGATCGCCAACACTATTCGGCAGAGCACATGATAATGGTGGTAATCAGACACATGGACACACTTCTGATCTATATCAAATTACCTTCCTTTTACTTAAACCATCACGAAGCATCGTCTGATTATACTATGAATGCACGTGGTTAAGAACAAATGGGTGTGAAACAGTGTCAGCTGTGCCTCAACAAGCCGATTCTTAAATGGCAGTTCTTAGCACATCTGTGGCACATGAATGCTGATGACGGTGGCTGGTTGACTGCTGTCACAATTTCCCCCCTCTCTCTCTCTTTCTCTCTCTCTCTCTCCCGCCCCTGTCCTACCACAGTCCAGTTCGTTCTTCTGCTGCAGCCGTGATGCCTGCACGTACAGCCTGTCGCCAGGCACACTGATTTGTGACTGTCTCTCCGCAAGTGTCCGCACTGATATCAGTGGACTTCAGGTCTCGTTTTCAGACGTCCCTATATTGTAGCAGTTGGTGCCCCTTGCGCCGGGATTCTGTCGCCAGCTCTCTATATGTGGCCATCATGCATATGGTCGAAGTGGCCAGGACTTCACAGTTGTCTTTATGTGAAGAGGCTATATATGCCTGGCAGGCTGGCCTGGTCCAGGATGTCTTTTGTAATGAACCTTCCAGGAAATGAACAGAATCCGCAGAAAGCACCGCAAGTGGAAGTACTGAGGCATGTTCTGGTGTATATAGATTGTCCTCCTCTCGCTTCTGCAGAGAAGGTGTATCAGTATGCAGGCTCTGTACGCTCTAATCTTGGTGAGATTGTTATTTTCCCACATTCTGTTGACTACTTGGCCATGGCAGTGGCAGCTTTCCCTATCCACCTGTTGAGCTGTGAATCGAGGGACAGGTTGCTGGAGACTGTCAATCTAAAGTAATGAATTCACTTACCACTTAAAGGGTGTGATAGCTGATGCTGATGCCGGAGTCTTCGATTAAGTTCTGGTTCAAGATTTCTGTCTTCTTCAAACTGATGATGTGGCCAATTTGTTGGCAAAAATGCACTAAGGAGTTGACTACTTTCTGAGTAATGAATATGTGAGAGATGTCACGGAGCCATCATCAGCGAAAAAAATATCTCCCATATCAAGACGTGATGCAGTTTTGTCTTTGCTCTGAGGCGTACAGGGTTGAAGAGCTTTCTGTCAGATATATTGTGTAAGTACAATCCGTCATCAGATGCATTAAAAGAAGATATGGAAGAGCATTGGGGAAAGGGCCGCCCTGCTTCACTCCTCTTTGAATGGGGAATGGTCTCTGAGGATACACCATCAAATTCCACTGTCCCATTCATGCCGTTAAGGTGAAAGACAGTGACATTCAGCAGCTTCAGTGGGCATCCATTCCTTACATGGGTGAAAAAGGCCTCTTCTGTAAACTACATGTAGGTCAGGCACTTTAGTCAAATCAATGAAAGCAACGTTATAAAGGCTGTCTCTGTTCCTGGCTCTTATCTTCTGGCTGCATGCGTGAGAAGATCAAGTCGATGGTGGATATCTCTCCCCTGAAGAAACATTAAGTCTCTGGATAGACGCAATCTGCTAGTATCTGCAGCCTCTTCAGAACCACCCAGGCAATTACCTTCTTGGTGGTGCTGAACAGTGATATGCCTTTGTAACTGCCACTGACGCTTTCCGTTTTCTTCCACAGCCTGGCAGTGTTTTGTGTCTTGCATGTCTTCGGGAATTGATCCCTCCTGCCAGCACTGGCTGAAGTGTTCGTGAATATGGTTCAAAGGCCCTGGTTTTCTGCACTTAAACTTCAACAAGAATGCTGTCTTTGCCTACTGCTTTGCTATAAACAAGTGAATCGTTGGCCTTGCTGATTTCGTCCTTTGTTGGAGGCAGGTCCAGGACATCAATGACAGGCAAGACGGGGATACTGACAAGAGCTGACAGTCATCACGTTCTCAGTGGAGCATAGGTTCTGGTAGTGTTCAGCTTACCTCACCATCTGCTTGGCATGCCATTCATTCGACCACTTTGCCATCTTTGGACTTCAGCGGACTGATCTTGCTAGCAGTGGGCATGAAGGTTTTTTTCATCCCTTCTTACATGCCTTGTACGTTGCCAAGACCAGCACAGGACTGGATGTTTTGATACTGGTCTGCCAGCAATTGTTTGCACAGCACCTGGATTTTCTTTCTTGTTGTTTTCAGTGCAATGAGTTTTTTCCACTGATGGGTCTCCTTTGTAGTTGATCAAAGCTTCTCCTGCGGCACTGATGACAGATTCCGTATCAGTCAGGTGAACTACAAACTAAATTTGGGTTTCCTTCTCCTTCTTCCCAAGGGATGACATGATGTTATAGTAGATGGTTGTCACGAGTGCACTACCACTCGTCTCATTGGTTGTGAGTGCATTTACTTTAAAAGCCTGCTCAATTTCGTCACTGAGTTCTGTGCGAAGATGTGGGTTGGCAGCCCTGGTAATGCTGATGCATGGGCATTCTTTCTTCTTGATATCATGGATCCTCTTTGGTTTCAGTGATCTTTGCTGCACACCATGGAATAATCAGTGTCGCATTTGGCACTGTGGAAGTTCTGTGAATGAAGCACACCTGAAGGCAGCTCTTCTCATAATGGTCATGTCCAGCTATGCCAATGTCCACACCTTGGATGTCCCCAGGCGACTTTGTGGAGAGGTTCTGTTTTAAAAATATATTGATGATGCACAGCTTCCAGTAGGAGCAGAGCTCCAGCAATCTCTGGCTGTCGTTGAAACGCATTCTCAACTGCTGCTGCGAGAAACTATCAAGGGTAGCAGGCTGTTCTTGACTGCAAAAAACCAACGACATATACGCGAGGTTCAACAAAAGAAGGTGTAGTCCTCTCACAGTATGGCTCTGCAGCAAGTCTCATCTCTTGCATTGCTGCTGTGTCGGTGTCCATCCTCCGCAGCTCGAAGTCAATGACTGCTCTTTTCCTGCTGTCCTCCATCTGCATCATGTCGTCTGAGAAGTCAGGGCACATGATGCTGACATTCCCACTGGCAAGAAGCATGACTGATGGTTTCTTCTTTATTCTGTGTGGTTTTGTCTGGTGAATTCTACGGCTTAATTTTTATTGATATGGTATTTTATCCTCATGTTATCACGGGAGACGTGTTTTGTTGATAAAATTAAATCTCATCTTCTGCTGATACATTTTGAAAGACATATTTGGTCACAGACTGTCTGTTCTTGTGTAAATATATATATACGTCTACCTACCTACCTACCTACCTACCAACAGAGAGAGAGCGAAAGAGAAAGAGACAGGGGGGAGAGAGAGTGAGGGGGGAGAGAGAGAGAAAGAGAGAGAGAGAGAGAGAGAACAACATTTTATTTTCCAGCAATGTAAGTTATCAGTTAAAAGCTTTTTTTAAAAACTTGCCGTGCTAGGTGTTTTTATGTTTCGTGTATCATGTGTTTCATGTTCCCATAACCCAGCCACAGACATGACTTACAGTATCTTTAACGTGCATATGTAGTATTCTGCATATGTAAGCACACAAAGTGGGTTAGGCACTGACAGGTCTGCACACACACTGCCTGCGAGATCGGAAAAAAATCTCTATCCTTTACCCTCCAGGTGGAGGTGTGTACCATTATTGATCCCAGGACCTTCAAACTGGATGCCCTACATTTTCCAACTTGACAAACTGACAAACACAACTAGAGAGAGAGAGAGAGAGAGAGAGAGAGAGAGAGAGACAGAGACAGAGACAGAGACATAGACAGAGACAGAGACAGAGACAGAGACAGAGAGAAACAGACAGACTGACGGACAGACACACAGAAAAACAAACAGGTAGACAGACAGAGACAGAGAAGATTGGATTTGCGAACAGCTCAGCTGGCCTTGACATGGCCTTTGTGTCCGCTGGGCTACAAATAATATGAACAGAAACAAACATGTTTTTAGCGGAGCTGTTCATACATCAAAAACTCGTCCATTCAGATGCTTGTAGAAAGACTATGAAAAGTAAAGCCATCAGAAGAAAGGCCAATCCTAAGCAATTGCTAAACTTTTATAAATCATTATAAATAGAAAATATGTTCGCGTTCATGACTTGATAAGCTCAGTAATTTATTTCAGATTAAGTGAATCGATTATGTTTCGAGTAAACGGAACCGGGTTCAATGGCACTTTCTTCTCCAACTACTCAATGGCAAATGTTACGGGAAATCAACTGAACGTTACCGGAGAGGGATTAACACAAATGACAGAAACAGACCTTCAGGAATATCAGTTCTGGCTTGCCGCATTCCTTCTGATGATCAAGATTGGGTATCCAACCGTCTTATTTTCCGGAACTGCTGGTAAGTTAACGATAAAACATGTTGTGATATAGTTCTCGTTATTTCCAATCAGGAAAGGTTCTGATAGAGCTGCTGCTGTTGGTATCAGTCTCATCAGAATCTGTTGCTGAATAGCAATCTTTTAGAAAGAGTAACTGTCTTAGCTTCTCATGGTTACTATTTGTATCGATCTCTGCGTTAGCAATATTGACATTATCCACAGCGTCTTCGTTCTTCGTGGTGCTCATTTCCATTTCATATGTGCAGAGCGCCAGTGGCTCAAGTCTGGGCTTCATGTATTCAAAGACATTATGAATGCTGCCAAACACCAAGTGACTAAACTTCTAACAGACGCTAAAACAGCATTCTACTCATCAAAAATTGCCCAATGTGCCACATCCAAAGAACTGTTTGGTGTTTTAAATACTCTTTTAGGAAAAAAACAGACCACCACTCTACCATCTGTTATATCACCAACTGAACTACCACTCCATTTTTCTGATTTCTTTAGTGCAAAGATAAGAACTATTCGTGACAATCTTGACGTGTCTACAACTTGTGGCTCCCCTCACTCAGGTGACAAGTCTTTCTGTGGTGAACCCCTTGTTTCATTTCAAAGTGTAACTACTGAAGCAGTACGGAAAATCATGCTTGCTTCTCCACAGAAATCTTGTGAACTTGATTCAGTCCCAGCCCACCTTTTGTTTGATTGTCTTGATGTCCTTTAGTCGTGTATAACTCATATTATTAATGACTCTCTTTCAAGTGGTATTTTCCCCAGTACTTACAAATCAGCCATCATCCGCCCTTTGATAAAGAAGCCCTCCCTTGATCCCAACATCTTGAAAAACTATAGACCTGTCTCAAATTTGAAATTTTTGGCCAAACTGATTGAACGAGTTGTACTGGCTCAGCTTCTTGACCATCTTAAGACCCATAATCTCCTCGACCCACATCAATCAGCCTATAGAGCAGGTCACAGCACAGAAACTGCCCTCTTAAAAGTTGCAAATGATCTTCTCACATCGCTTGATGATGATAGAATTTCTGTTCTTTCTCTTCTTGATCTATCAGCAGCATTTGATACGATTGACCATGAAATTCTTCTGTTTAGACTGCAATACTCTTTTGGCATTCAGGGTACCGTCCTTGCTTGGATAAAGTCTTATCTTAGTGAGCGTACACAAAAAGTCTCAGTAAATGGCCTCTGCTCACCTGCTACGCGATTGGAATACGGAGTTCCACAGGGTTCTGTGCTGGGACCTGTGTTGTTTATCATGTACACAACACCTATCTCTGGGATAGTTAACCGTCACTCTCTATCACATGAAAGCTTTGCTGACGACACACAGCTCTATCAGTCCAGCCCAATTACTCAAATCCATCAAGTGATTGAAAGTACTCAAAACTGCATATATGATTTAAAGGCTTGGATGACACTCAACAAACTGCAGTTCAATGAAGAAAAAACAGAAGTTTTGTTAACTGTTCCTCCAAAATTTGAAAAACATCCCTCACTTCCAGACGCGATTTGTATTGATGGTGCTGACATTCAGATTTCTCCCCATGTTCGTAACCTTGGTGTCATTTTTGATCAGACCCTTTCTTTTAAATCTCACATATCAAATGTCTGCAGGATAGCATACCTGGAACTTAGGAGAATAAGCACCATCCGCCACTATCTGTCTGTAGATGCAACCAAAACTCTGGTTTGTTCCTTTGTTTTATCCAGGCTTGATTATGGTAATGCTCTTCTTGCAGGCGTGCCAAAGTATCTGCTTCAAAAGCTCCAAAAAGTACAAAACAATGCTGCAAGGCTGATTCTCAAGTCACCCAAACATGAACATATCACACCTCTTCTGAAATCCTTGCACTGGCTACCTGTACAATCTAGAATCTCATATAAACTTTCTTCAATCTGTTTCTCATCTGTCTCTGGCACAGGCCCTGATTATCTGTCTGACATTCTTCGCCTCTACGTCCCTTCTCGAAATCTCCGTTCCTCATCTGATGATCGCATTCTCTGTCTCCCTACTGTTAGAACAAAATCCTTTGGTCAGCGTTGTTTCTCCTATCAGGGTCCAACCATCTGGAATACCCTCCCCCTCACCAATAGACATTCTACTTCTACAGCCTCTTTCAAGTCCTCTCTGAAGACCTATCTGTTTAAGCAATACTGACCCGGCCCTATCTTACGCCGCCTCCCCCCCCCCCCCCTAGAATCCCCTCAGTGCCCCGCCCCCCTCCCGCTGCCCCCAATCCACTGCATCTCTCCTGTTTATTTAAGCAACACTGATCCCGGTTCTATCTTACGCCGCCTCCCACCCTCCTCTGGAATCCCCTCAGTGCCCCCCCCCCCCCCTCTTCCGCTGCCCCCAATCAACTTTACCTCTAGTGTTTATATTTTCCATGTGTCTTTGGAGCGGTGTGTGTGTGTGTGTGTGTGTGTGTGTGTGTGTGGGTGGGTGTGTGTGTGTGCGTGCGTGCGCGTGCGGCACGCCAGTATGTGCAGGTGGGGTGGGGTGTGTGTGTGTGCGGGGGAGGGGGGGAGGGGCATTGCGAGCATGTCTTTTTGAGTTTTATTCATTTGTTGATTCATTTGCTTGTTTGATTTAGTGATTGTTTGATTTGCTCTAGTCATTATCATAATTTGTATCGATGTAAAGCGCTTAGAGCTCAGTCGAGAAAAGGCGCTCAACAAATCTTCGTTATTATTATTATTATGTGCGAGGTCTACACACAGAGCAGTTATTAATCTTTTGGATCTCAGAGCTGCTGCCCAAATGTACACCAACATCACAAGCACACTGCCTACACCAGACAGTCTTGATGGAGGCAGACACAAGAAGATCATTTATAAGGAAGAATAGGAAAAGATAGGCAACATTTATAGGCCATCTTATGAGAAAAGGGGAATTGGGGCACCTGAGCACAACAGGAAAGCTGGAAAGAAAGAGAGCACCAGGTAGACCCAAAGAAAAATACTGGACGGACTTGCACAGTGGCTGAAGACGGAGAGAAAGATGTGCTTGTTCCAACAAGGGTGGGCCATGATCGTCAACGCCATGTGGCAAGGCATTTGATGATGATGATGATGATAACATCAGAACTTAGGTCTGATTTCATCTTCAGTTAGTATACCGTAGTACATCAGCACTAAGGTCTCATTTCATCTTCACTTAGTATCCTATAGTACATTTGGGCTCCTTTATTCATGGCCCAAATGCATTCAGGTGTTTTTGAACCAATCTTTACTCTCTTCCTTTCTAAACGCATGTCGACTTTTCACAAATAACATTTCACTGCTTGTACGACACCAGTATACGGCACAAAATCTATTTTCATTCTGTTTTATTTGTAAACATTTTCAAAATATATAACGGTATCATCTGACTGCATTATTTTTTTTCAAAAAGAACATTCCAGTTTACCCAATTTTGATAAAATGGTACCCTTTTCGCCTATTCTTATGCCTGCGTTATAGAACAATAGCTCTGTAATATATTCGTCTGAAGTTGTTGCTTGCTATTTTCGCACCAAAATCCTCAAAGGGTTGCAGGACATTTCTCCAAAACATATTTGCCTTCGACAGCTGATGTATTAAGACGCAGGACCCCATGCTCTCTTATGAGATAACATTTCTATATAAAGCTATAGTAAGCTATGGTAATGTTTTCTCGCATTTGTGATTCGTGTCTGATATTTTTTCTGATCCAAGTAAGTTTTAATGATCTAATATATCCACATAAATAGGGTATTCCAATGCCTCAATTTTCCATATGCCTATTGCTACATTCTCCTGTGGTATCAATTTTTTTCCCTTGTTGCATACAAACGTAAATATTAAGTTTTGCACGTTATCATTTAGGTTATTCAAACATCTCTCACTCTCTCTCTCTCTTTCTCCAGGTAACATCCTCATTTTGCTAGTGTTACAAAGGATGCGTTCAGGCACCTCCACCTACCATCTGTTCTTCATGGCTCTGGCAGTGTCAGATCTTCTTTTTATCTACACCGTGGTGCTACGAGTTTGGGTCGAGTTCCAATTTGGCATTGGCTTTCAGCACACTTCTAAGGTAGCCAGTCTGTCTGTCTGTCTGTCTGCTGTCTGTCTGTCTGTCTGTCTCTCTGTCTCTCTCTCTCTCTCTGCACGAAGATAGTGTATTTTATCACCCATGTTTCTTATTGTACAAGATGACAATTTTGAAAAGAAAAGACCATTCTATGCAAAGTGAAAGCTGACACATGCTAGACTAAGATAACTTCACTCAATCCTGAGCCAATGGCATTCCACTACAATGCATAAAGGACGTGCACGGATACAATCCCATCTCAAAACATATCAAACTATGGAAATGAGCGTGTGTATGCGCATACGTGCATGTGTGCATGAGAGAAAGCGAGAGAGAGAGAGAGAGACAGAGACAGAGAGACAGAGAGAGACAGAGTTAGTTTTCTGGGTTGTTTTTTGTTGTTGTTGTTGGTTGTTGTTTGTTTGATTTTGTTTTGGTTTTGTTTTGATTTTTCCTAGGTGGCCTGTAAAGTGTTGGTTTGGTCAGCTTATTTCCTCAACATTTTGTCAGCCTGGCTGTTGGTGTCTATGACAATCCAAGGGCAGTCAGTGTCGTCTGGCCACACAAGGTACACAATCAACTGTCCATCAATTGATATACGTCCTTTCATTAACTGCTTATGTGCTTTGTGTTATCGCATAAACTTTGACTGTATAAATTCTCTTATCTCTCTTTCCACATAATGTGTTAATTATATTCTTTAGGTCGGTACTTTGTTCTGCTGATTATTATTGTTGTACTAGTTGTTACACACACACACACACCACACACATCACACACACACACACACACACACACACACACACACACACACACACACACACACACACACACACACACACTGTAACAATCATCATCTGAAATAATCAATCACTTAATGATAAAGTGACTATTAACAAGAAACATCCGAGGTGAGGATGGAACCCAGAGCATCAATGCACCGTCACTCTCAAACAATCACCTCCCAAGCTCCCAACGCCACTCGATACACATTTCAATAATTTTCACCAAGCAAAAGGGGAGAGGATGTCCATGTGTTGCATGAAACCATTCGGACCCAGTCATCAGTTACCTTATTTACAAACCGAACGGCAAGGTGGGGAGATGACATTTTCCAGGACGTAGCAACACAACGCACACCAACCAGGTCCAGCCCAGCCACTGGACCAAGACAGAATGGAACAGACCTCTCTTGTCCCACTCTGGACTTTCATCTCTCTTCTGGTCAGCCCACCCTGCCAGCAGCTCACATAGCTGCCAGCTCTTTTTCCCTTTCCTAAAGTCTCAACAGTCAGCAGTCAGAAGCTTTCCACGTAGCTATACTTCAACCACACGGTTGTTTGAATGACAGCAAAAGTGGCCAGTCATGATGCTCCAGACACAGCGCATTTCGCTGTTCAGCAAGGACTGACATGTCCTGGAAGGAATCCCATGTTTGTCTTCTTTCCCAGGAGCCATCAGGTCTTTTCCTGCAGTCATCAGGCCTGATTCTCTGAAGTCTGCAACCAAGCCACAAGCCAAAGTTAACAAGAAACACCCGAAGTGCAGATGGGACCCAAGACATCAATTCCTCATCACTCTCCGGACAATCACCTCCCAACCTCCCAATATCACTCGATAGCCATTTCATCAAGCAAAGGGGGGAAGGGGTGTCCAGCCAGAAGGGCAGATGACAAACCCTGGGACATAGCAACACAATGTGCACTAACCAATTTCAGCCCTTCTCTCGCCCCAGTCAAGGTCTTCTCTTTTGGGCAACACACCCTGCCACCCGCTCGCATACCTCTTAGTTCCTTTCCCCTTACGGCAGTCTCAACAGCCAACAGCGGGAAGCTCTAAACGTTGTTTTAATTCAACCACTACTTCAATGATGGACATCATTCTGGTCATAATCAACAAAGACGTGGATTTCGTCGTGTACAGTCATCCTTCCTTTACACAACACTAAACAACTGTAGAACTGACTCGCATGCCAGGACAAAGATATAGTGACCATTATCCAGTACAAACTCAGTGCTCCTTTAAATTCACGAATTAAATTTACAAGACACACAATCTCACACCTATACATGCATTCAAAAATCATTTTGTTGCTACGGGAATGATATTTTCAATCGGTAAAATTAATCAACTTTCAATTGCCAAATCGCACCACTCAGATACTAGCTAGCTGAGAAACTCATCAAGGCTCTACTTGAATGATTAATCAAACGATTGATAAGCTGACTGATTAATGAATAAACTGCTTGTTTATTGGCTGGTTGTTTCACTGAAGGTACGATCTTCATGTACGAAACACCAGGCTTACCTTGTCATTGCTGTCCTGTCACTGACGGCATTTCTGATTACGTCTCATCTGTTTTACGCCTTCATATCCATCCTGATGGTTATTGTGGATACAGAGATATGTAAGTCACTTGGCAACTTTCTTTGTCTTCTGGCCACTTTCTGTTGTCTTTTTCCTGATCACTTACTTTTAGGTTTTTATGTTGTTTTGCTTTGTTTTTTGTTTTGTTTTGTTTTGTTTTGTTTTTCCTTCTTTCTTTCAGTATTTCTTCTGCATTTCAGTTAACTACATTATATTTTTCAGTTATATGAAAATTCAATGCACAGCATTACAACTTTTTCTAGTCATCCTACAGAACAAGACGTACGCAAATACTGAATCAACATAACTGTTTCACAAGAAAGTAGAGTCAATTCTGCATTGTTCTTTAACGAAGAGGACATATGGGTGAACAAAAATTTTCCCTATTTATTCCTTAGATCTTTCTACTGCTTTTGACACCACTGACCATCCCTCCTCCTCTCTCGAATGGAGCAAACATTTGGAATCAGAGGTGGTGTCTCTTTCTTGGTTTTTGTCATACCTATCCAACTACTTTCAGTCAGTCAAGGAGATAATACTGAAGCTACATGTATGTTCACTGGCACCAGGTAAAAGCTTTCCTTTATAAAAGTGTGTTCTATCCTAACAGCTGACACCACTATTGCACTTTCTGATTGAGTCAAGAACCTTGGTGTTGTTCTTGATCTTAACCCTCCATGCAGAAGTTATCACCCAGACTCTGTTTCATAACTGTCGACTACAACGTTTCAGTTCTATTCGCCAATATCTTTCAGTTTCAGCAGCATCTAAATTCACGAATTCTCTTATCTCGTCTCGTATTGATTATTGTAACTCTGTCTGTGGCTTGACTGCTTCTTCTGTCACATTCCTTCAGTGAAATCAGAATTCTGCAGCCCGTCTTGCCCTTCCTAAAAACAGATACCATGTCACTCCTTTCCATCGCTTTCTGCAGTGGTTCCCCATTTCTCAAAGAATTTCAGACAAACTACACAACACTCAAGTATATCGATGGTGCTCTACCTATTTATCTTTGTGACAATCTCTGATCAACAAAAGATTTAGAAATTCTTTACTGTCAGCAAAAACACTACCAGGCGCAGACTGCAACAGTGACCACAATCCTGTAGTGCGAAGATTTAGACTGAAATTTGAGGAAAAGGAAACAGACTAAAAACATCAAATTAAACCTTCGACTCTTAAAAACAGATGAAGGGATACCTAAAAAATTTAATGTGCATGTTCAAAACAAATTCAGTGCTCTGGAAGACGTTAGTGACAGTGAGGAACAATGGACAAAGTTGAGGAATTCGATAAATGAAGCTTGTGAAGAAATCCCTAAAGCAGATAGAAAAGCAAAAAAGAACTGGATGACTAATGAAATTTTGGGCTTGATGGAGGAAAGGAGGAAGGCAAAGAGAAATGAGGAGATCTACAGGAAGATAAACAAGAAGATCAGGTATAGGTGCAATGAAGCTAAGGAAGCTTGGCTGAAATCAAAGTGCAAAGAAATGGAAGACCGATACAAAACGGATCCTCAGGGTATGTACAGACGAATTGAAGACAATTGTCTACAGAAAAAATACATGCATATCAACTGGTTGCTTGAAATCGAAAGATGGCACGCTTATCATGGAAAAAGACAAAATATTAGACAGATGGGGAGAGTACATTAAAGACCTTTTTGAGGATGACAGAAACGAAGAACACATTATAAAAAAGAACTTTGAAGGACCACCCATAATGAAAGATGAAGTTAGAGCGGCACTGAAAAAGATGAAACCGGGAAAAGCCCCAGGAACAGACAACATTACTACAGAGATGATTGAAGCCCTGGAGGAATTTGGCATAGAAAAAATAACAGTCCTCCTAAATGAAATTTACGACACTGGAAAAATCCCCAAAGATATGTCAAAATCAATTTTCATTGCACTTCCAAAGAAGACAAGGGCTATAGAATGCGAACTCCATCGCACAATCAGTCTGATGAGCCATGTAACAAAAATCCTGTTAAGAATAGTCATGATGAGGACAAGGAATAGAATCAAAAGAGAAATAGCAGAAGAACAGTGTGGATTTGTGGAAGGGAAAGGAGCTACTAATGCCATATACATCCTAAGAACTATCATAGAGAGGTCAATTGAGATGAATAAGGATATATAAATAGCTGGCAGATTCGCCCAAAGCGAAAACAGCATTCAAGAAGATGACAAGCATTCTTACCAATAAATGCCTATCAATTAACATCAGGAAGAGAGTTCTTGAATGTTAGATAGAACCAATACTGTTGTACAGATGCGAGGCATGGACAGTCAACAAACAAAGCCAGAACAAGATTGAGGCAGCCGAGATGTGGTTTCTAAGAAGAATGTTGAGGGTTCCATGGACAGCAAAGAAAACAAACGAGACAGTCTTGATGGAGGCAGACACAAGTAGATCACACGTAAGGAAGATTAGGAAAAGACAGGCAACATTTACAGGCCATTTTATGAGGAAGGGGGATTTGGAGCACCTGGTCATGGCGGGAAAGCTGGAGGGAAAGAGAGCACCGGGTAGACCAAGGGAATAAATGCTGGACGGACTTGCAGAATGGCTGGGGACGGGGAGGGTGGAGGAGATGCTAGGGGAAACGAGAGATAGAGGTAGATGGAAGTCCATGATCGCCAACGCCATGCGGCAGGGCACCTGATGATGATGATGATGACAATCTCTGAATGTCTGCCCCTGCCAGATCTCTCCGTCCTGCTTGATGCAGATGTTCCAGACTCAGTCCATGCTCTTTTTCTGTCTGGTCCATATGACTGGAACCAGCTTCCTCTCTTAATCGTCATATACTCTGTCTTCCTTCAACTTAAAAACAGAATTTTATGTCCAGCAGCGATTTCCCCCCTTGTACTACCCACCCTTCTGTCACACTCTCCTTCTCCTATTTGTGTTGGCTTTGTACCCTGGAATTTTGGTCATTGCGAGTGAATGTTTTGGTCAATGATGAAAGAGCGCACTTTGATCTGATTGTTGTATTAAGATTTACTATTATAACTGTATTAAAAGACGGTCAAGCAGGTAGTGCATAGTTTCTATTGATGTTTTCTGGATTAGTCCTTTACTTCATTTTGCGTTCTGCCTCGTTTCAAAAGGCTGGTTTGAGACAATACTGTGAGGCTAAGTCCATAGCCAATTACATTTAACTGGTATAGCTGAAAGAGATGACGTTGTTAAATCCCTTTTGTTGCCACTGTACTAAAGCCGGATAAGCCTTTTTCACACTTGAGTGTAGTAGTGTCAGTAAATTTTCTGAAGGTCAAGCATTCCACCAAAACTTACTCTAAAGTAGCAGAGGGTGTTTGCTGGTTCGATATTGTTTTCCTGAATGTAACTGGTGGAATATCCTTGTTAGCCACTTTCTTATCAGGAGCGCAGAACAATACCTCTGCTTTAGAATGATGCGCAGACATAGGGCTTTTGCCGTGATCATTCTGAACTTTACCCATCACATGTCATTTGTGCCATCAGTACAAATACATATTTTTTTCGAGCATGGAGACGCCATCTTCAAAAACTGAAAGTGAAATTGGAAGCGTTGGTTGAAGATCCTTTAACTTGATACCACTCCTCCAACTTCTCCAACTGCTCTTAGATTCTTTTCTTTCTTTCTTGGGCATTCCTACCTGTCTCATAGATGTTCCCATCATTGGCAAAACTGAGTAGATGGACTGGTCTACTATTATCCAGTTCAGCAACTCCTTTTCTGTAGATGCTGTAAAGGACTGGGGAATGTGGCAATCTTTGACGAAGTCCAAAGCAAAGTTTGTGGCCACTGAACACCAAGTCACAGAAATCAACTTTCCTAGAGTACAGTGGCAATCTATCTTGTGATCTGACTGACATCCTATTGGGAAAGCAGTTCCATGAATACTTTTTGATCACGTTTTTGTACGAAAGGTTGTAGCAGAGCAATAAGCGTCTCTTCACATGCTCTTAATGTGGTTCCCTCTGCGTTCATGATATCAGGGACTATAGTGTTTGTAGTCTTCTCCTTCATTTGTTAAAGTAATTGCCAGAACCATGTTTCGTTTATAATTCAAAATGTTCAAACTAAGCTTAATCTGATTGACAGCTACACTACCAAATTCGAAGATATATGGAACCTGGTCTACCTTCTTGTGTCGTCCTACGTGCCTTTCTTCATTCTTCTACTGAGCAACACGGTGCTCATCAGGACAGTGCTGCAGTCTGTCAGAACGGCCAAACAACACCTTGCTGGAGATCAGGGTGCACATCAGGTGGCCACCCGGGAACAGAAATTATTGTCCATGTCTGTCACTTTGATAGTCACCTCCATTGTTTTCATTATTCTCTCAGGTTGGTGATGTTCTCCTTGAAGGTCATTATGTTTCTATTCTTTTAAGTTACCATTGTTGCTTTTGCTGCGGTTGGTGGTAGTGGTTATAATCATATCAGGATGAAGCTTGTGGTCAATTAGGGTGTTGCTACAAGAGACTTTAGGGTGTGTGTGTGTGTGTGTGTGTGTGTGTGTGTCGTGTGTCTGTGTGTCTGCTGTCTGTGTGTCTGTGTGTGTGTGTGTCGTGTGTGTGTCTGTGTGTGTCTGTCTGTCTGTGTGTGTGTGTGTCAATTAGGGTGTTGCTACAAGAGACTTTAGGGGGGGGGGTGTGTCTGTGTGTCTGTCTGTCTGTGTGTCTGTCTGTGTGTGTGTGTGTCTGTCTGTCTGTGTGTGTGTCTGTGAGGTGTGTGTGTGTGTGTCTGTGTGTGTCTGTGTGTGTGTCTGTGTCTGTGTGCAGAACAGGGAATGGATGCATGAACGGTCTCTCTCACGTTCAACTGTCTTTGACACTGCGTGAGATATATCAGTGCATTGAGTAACACATATCAGCAGATTTCTTCTTTTTTTTCAAATAGTAATTTTTCTTACATTTGCCGTCTTGCCTGTTATTTCAACTGAGATCAAGAACTTAAAGCTTCACCTAAAATAACCTATGGTACAAAACAATAATACATGGTACAACTTAGTCTATGTTGGTACAGTTGCTGATACTAACAGACAGATAAAGACAGAAAAACAGAGAAAAATAAAACGTTCATTCAAATTTGTCTAACACAGGTCCACAAGTCGTCTTTTTGTTCGTGCAAAATCAAATCATAGATGATGAAACCTCTGACACAGAATACATGTATATGGACTTCCTAGCGATGCTCACAGCAACGATGTCCAATGCCAATAAAGCCATCAACTTCTTCCTCTACATCGTCACTGGAACCCGTTTCAGGCATGAATTCAAAGCACTTCTGTGCCTAGCTGTGTATCCATGCTGTGCTTTGATGAACAAAGGTCACGCCAAAGACAGCCGAGATAGAACAAAGCAACACGGTGCAGCTGTGTCTGGTTCCACACAACCTTCAACACATAATGCAGAGTTCTGAGGTTCCACAAAGACGTTTAACAGTGAAGCAGCGTCAGAGGACTTTAGTAAAAGCCAGCCATTTATTCTGAAAAGCATGGAAGTGATCTGTTTACCCTGTCCACATCTTTATCATAATTCGTGGTTTACTGTCCCTTAATTTTTCGGCCGTTACGAAACATTTTGAGTTAGATCATTCGTACATGTGTGTTTTGTTATTTCATCTAAGCCTGCTGGTGTTGAAATATCAAATTAAAATATCTCAAGTGAAAAAGCGCAGACTCAAGTGTTGTAGTTGTTGTTACTGTTATTGTTGTTTAAAGCCGAGCCGACTGCATAGAGCCATATCAGGGCTATAACTGTTTCTAAACATACACAACACTTCAACAGGGAAAAAAATAAGAAAATTAACTACACATACCAATGCATTCGCACACATAATCTAAGGACATGCCCCTGGCATTGACCACTCCATCCAATTTATCACACAAGGTATATATATAAAAAAAAAACCATACCTGAATACAAATATAAGCATACCTAAGGACACAAAAACATATAAAAAACAGGCATAAAGTATCTAAAATTGCTTCCGCATATCTCACCTCCCTAGAGCCAAAAATGCACTTAATACATGTACCCAATTATCAATCCTAAGAAATGGTACGCAAGGCCTTATCGAACACAACACGTGACTGGACCATTAAAGCAGAGAATGATAGGTAGAATTGACAGAAAGCAAAGGAACAAGGCAGAAACAAAGAGAGTGATAGAAAAGAAAAAAATTCTAGCACAAAATTTCCAGAAGTGGGGATACTATTTATACTGAAAGAGCCCCAGGCATCCCCACAGGGGGGAAATGTTTCAGTTAGATCAGTTTAAAATTGCTGTCCACTCTTGAGCAACCAAGTATGTGCAATGAGGAAAAAAAACACCGACAACCCCCCGCCTTCAGCACAGCACAGTTCCCAGGAGAACTGCCAATCTGACAAAGCACAAGGCTGATATCAAAGCAAACCCCAACACCGCAACGTCTCGACCATTCCACTTCACCCCTCACATACAAACCACAACCAAGATCATCATCGTCACACACACACACACACACACACACACACACACACATACACACACACCACACACACCACACACACACACACACACACACACACACACACACACACACACACACACACACACACACACACACACACACACAAGTAGCATCACCAGGTCACGCAATCCACCAGCAAAAAGGGACGATTAGCGTATTCTGTCCAGACAGCAACAAGTGATCCTGATAAGAGTTTACAACTGGCCACAAACGGCTCAACGTCTATATAAACCGCTGGTTCGAACCGACGCCTTCACCGATCTGCCCCTGTGTGCAATAAAGACCAGGCGACTGAACAGATTTTTACAGCGATGTGGCCTGTGCCAAATAGAGCAACAGGAGATCGAGACGTGGCCGACAACGACTTCTCTGACCACCAAGCTCCATGGTGACAAGAACTGTAAGAAAAACGGCCACTTTCATTGATAGATGGGGCCTGACCACCAAGCTCCATGGTGACAAGAACTGTAAGAAAAACGGCCACTTTCATTGATAGATGGGGCCTGACCACCAAGCTCCATGGTGACAAGAACTGTAAGAAAAACGGCCACTTTCATTGATACATGGGGCCTGACCACGGAGATTGCAAAAAAAAGAAAGAAGAAAGAAAGAAAGAAAGAAAGAAAGAAAGAAAGAGAAGAGAAAGAAAGGAGGAGGAGGGGAGGAGAAGAAGAAGAAGATGAAGAAGAAGAAGAACAACAACAAGAAGAACAAGAACAAGAACAAGAACAAGAAAGAAGACAAAGTACTCTCCCTTCATCATCAGGGATAAACATCTCTGTGAGTAACGCCCCTTGCATTTTTCTTCCAGTCAGATTCCGTTCAGATACTATTGCATTCCACACATTCCGGCTATTGACCTCTCTCCTCTGCCAAAGAGGACACGAAAGAACCAGTCACGGCGGTGGAGTGATCATCGCAACGGACTACCGACTAGAAGCTTGTGGAGCGAATCTCCATCAGTCCTTTCAAAAAATCACTCTGGGATTTTTCGGATCCAACTGGATCCCATCAAGAGTAGGGCGTGCTATGGGCTCATTGGGAAGACTGGGACCACACAGTCGAGTCTCATCCACTTCAAGAATGCGTCACTGAGGGTGTTGCTCAAATGTTCTGACCAGGTTCACGGATGTCTGTATCTCTCGGGCCTGGTGACGCCAGGATACATCATGATAGTCAGTGCATAGTACAGCCCTGTCACGCAATCAATCCTACATGGAACTCCACAACATCGATATTATTTGCTCGTCTTCATCAACATTATCGCATTTAAAAAACTGTGCCAGATTCTGCAGCCATTAAGGGGGCGTAAAAAATGGGAGAAAAAAGCAAAGAAAAGAACGAAAGAAAGAAACAAAGAAACAAAAAGGTGAGCAGAAAGGAAATCTTCCTTAGTACGATGATCCCTATAATAAAAAAAATAAATAAATAAATAAAAATAAAAAAGAGGGGGGGGGAAGGGGGAGGGGGGCAAGGAAAGTAAACTTCCCATCCACATACCCACAATTACAGTAACAGGTGGCAATGTAAACTGCATCTGTTTTTTCTCTCCATGTACAATGCTTCCATTGAAAATAGACCACGGATAGGGTAGTCGAGTGGATAAGGCATCAGACTTCCAATAGAAAGGTCTCGGTTCCATCCTCCCTATGTACCCTGCGCCTGATGGATACTGATTAAATACCAGTATATAAATTAAATACCAGTATACAATATAGATTAAATACCAGTACACAATATCGACTAAGTAAAACTAGGCTAGGTAGGGTCTCAGGACCTGGCCAGCTCATGGGTTTACATGCAGGCTGAAGGCTTGTGTCATGATCACCATACATATGGCACCTGTGACGCTGGTGAACATGGAATTCGTTCCGAGCGCGGACACGTCTTGAGAAACTGAAACTGATGGGTAAAGAGTGGACACTTTCAGATCTTCCGGGTCAGCAGCACGCGCAGAGCAGTCAAAGCCTAAACAACCTTCGTGTGCGTATGCGGGGTGAATATCAAATATGCACGTTAAAGATCCCGGAAGTCATGTTAGTGTCCAGTGACGTGTGGAAACGTGACACAACCGGCATGAACTGCACACTGAAGTTGACAGTATGCAGACTGTGCAGCAACTGTGCGCAGTGTGGGCAAAATACGAGGTACTACGACAGTAATCACGAAATAAAGTGAAATATAAAGGAAGAAATTTACTGTTTCCGAGAGGGTGGAAGATGTACTTGCAGTGACATGGGATAGATTCGTATGGAGGGCCATGATAGCCAACGCCATGACGACGATGATGATGATAATGATATTGTTGATGATGATGATTATGCACATCAGAAATAGCCAGTAGAATCGGCCAAGCTAAAACAGCATTCAAGAAGATGAAAAGCATTCTGACTTTTCGCTTTCCACGCACTAAGCTCAATACCTATGGTCCACGAGCCTTCTCTGTTTCTGGTCCACTCTCCTGGAACAAACTTCCTCTCTCAGTCCGTCAGCAACCTACTTTTGCCTCCTTCAAGTCCGCTCTCAAAACTCACCTTTTCTCCTCTGCATAAAATCCTAACCTCACTCAACC
>CM060315.1:79610933-79695933 GCA_030674185.1 Monoplex corrugatus
GTAGGTAGATAGATGGATACGTACATACATACATATATAGATACAGGTAGAAAGAAACTCTAGGGAGAGCTAGACAACAGAAGGTCTTCAGAGAAGTAACCCCCTTTAGACAAGTGTTTCGGCCCTGAATTCCTTACACTCTCGGGGGGCCGGGCCACATCCAGGTCATGACTCCTGGATGCCCTTTTGTTTGTTGTCTTTTTTTTTTTTTTTTTTTTTTTTTTCCCACGCCGGGGAGCGAACCTGGGCGATTCTGCGCTTCAAAACTGCAGTACGCGGTTTTACCAATGTGCTAACGGGGCACACATCATCTGTAGGGAATTTAATCCTTATGAAGTTCACTTTTGGTTCCTCCTTGTCCAGATCCAGCTTGAGCTCCTTTCTGCTGCCTCTGCCATCGCTTTAAGGGCTCTAGTCCTCTTCTTTCCAGAAATGGCGAGTTGTTTCATGAGATCATAAGCGGAGGTGCCCACAAACCCTCTTGCCCCGACCTCTATGGCGAAGATTTTGACCCGCAGACCTGCTTTCTTCAGGGTGCTGGCAAGACCGGCGTATTTTTCGGTCTTGTAGATATGTGCTTCTTCCATTCTGCTTTCGTATGGCACAGTGAGTTCTATCAGAATCACTTGTTTCGAGGAGTCAGAGTGGAGAGCGATGTCTGGTCTCATGCCTGTCTTGCTGATGACATCTGGGTAATTTCTCCACTCTGGGAGGTCTGCTGTACACTCCCAGTCGACTGCTCCATCCAGAAGACCCTTTGGCAATGTGCTGGTTGTCATAGCACTTTCGGGCCAGACCTGTTTCCCTCCTGCTTTGTAGAACGTTGTCATAGCAATTGGTGCGTTTGGGGTCATGGTTTTTTCGCTAACCACGTCTGTGATCACTTTCAGAACTTGGTTGTGCCTCCATGTATACCTTCCTTGGGCTAGCGCTACTTTGCAAGAGCTTAGGACATGTTCCACTGTTTGTTTCTTCTGACAGAGCGGACATGCTGGGTCGTCTGATTTCCCCCATTTCACTAAGTTTGCATTCGAGGGGAGCAGGTCATATACAGATCTGAGGAGGAAGCTTATCCTTAGAGGAGCCATGTGCCACATATCGTTCCAGCTGAGACTTCTTTGGAGTGCACTGTCCCATGTTGTCCATTGCCCCTGTTGACCTTGCTGGACTGCCTTCTGCACTCTTTTGACATCTTCTTCTTCCTTCAACTCCTGTATGATCATGTCTCTTTTTTCCTTCCCTTTGGCTTTGGACCACCACTGCATTTTTGTTGCTCCCAGTCCCTGTCTGTTGGTTTGCGTGTGTCCAATTATTTCTTTGATGCTGAGGTTTCTCTTGGCATTGTTTACAGCCTCTTGGACTTTCCACTTTCTGCCAGTTCTCAGCTTTGGATGAACTGATCTCACGATATTGTCTTCCGATTCCTCCAGCATGCTCAACAGTCTTGCTTTTCCAACTTTGTATTCCTCCACTATGGATTTGAGAGGTAGCTTCAGCATTGCTTGACGACAGTAGAATGCAACATCAGTGAGACCAGGTGGGACACCGAGCCATTTTCTTGTGTATTTGTTGATTTTGGCTTCCATTGCTTCGACTGTGCTGGTGCAAATGTCATAGATTAGCAGTGGCCACAGCAGCTTTGGTATCAGCATGAACTGTAGACACCAGACTTTGTATTTGCCTGGCAGTCCGCAGTTATCTATTTTCTTCAGGCCTTCTTCTGCTGTTTGCTTGGTTTCACATCCCTTTGTGTGTCTTTCAGGGAGTCATCATACCATCTTCCGAGACTTTTTACTGGCTCTTCTGTGACAGTGGGGATGGCTTGGTTGGCTACCATGAATTTGACTGAATCTGCCACTTTTCCTTTTCGCAGTGAGAGACTTCGGGATTTCTTAGGTTTGAACCTCATTCTTGAAGAGGCCACCAGCTCATCCAGCTGCTTTAAGATTTGGTGTGTCTCTTCCTCATCCGTGGACAAGACTGTTGTGTCATCCATGAAAGCTTTCAGAGGAGGCATCTGGTATCCATCTCCCAGATTCACTGGACCTGAACTCTTCATTGCAGCTTTCAAGATGACTTCCATTGCCAACACGAACAGTATGGGAGAGATTGCACAGCCCATTGCAATGCCCACCTCTAGGTCTATCCAGTCCGTGGTGTATTCTTTGGTAGAGAACCGCATTGAGAACCCTTGGAAATACTTCCTCAGCATTGTTCGGATGTTTTCTGGGATGTGATACACTTCAAGAGCCAGCTGGATCATATCGTGTGGAACTGATCCATATGCATTCGCCAGATCAAGCCAAACTACGTCAATGTCTCTCTTCTCTGTTCTTGCTTTTTGGATGGCATCCCAAATCAACGTGGCATGTTCCAAGCATCCAGGCATTCCTGGTATGCCTCCCTTTTGGACTGACATATCCAGATACTTGTTTTCAGTCAGGTATTTTGTCAATCTTGCTGCCATAACAGAGAAGAAGATTTTCCCCTCGACGTTCAGAAGTGATATTGGCCTGAACTGATTGATGCTGCTGGAGTTCTGCTCCTTCGGAATGTACACTCCTTCAGCTCTCATCCATTGGTCGCTGATCTTCTGGTTCCTCCATGCTGATCGAATCATCTTGTGGAGCCACTCGAGCACTTTTGGGCATTTCTTGTAGAGCAGGTATGGTATTCCGTTTGGTCCAGGTGCTGACTTGGCTCTGGCTTTCTTTACTACGTTCTTCACTTCATCCAGTGTTGGTGGTTTGTTATTGAATTTTCCTTCTGGTGCTGCAGGCCAAACCAGATTCTGGATTTCAAGTGGTGCCTCGCGCTGAGAATCGGAATATGTTTCCCTGAGATGCTGCTCTAGGGTTTCCTTGCCCACTGTGAGAGTCCCTGATTTGGGTTGTTCAAACAGCTTTCTTGCAAAGTCAAAGGGATCTTTGAAGAAACGATCTTGAGTCTTCTTCTTTTTGCTCTTTCTTCGCCTTGCTGATTCCACTTTGCTGAGAGCATTGTGTTTGGCCTTCAGATCTTTCCAGAGTTCCAGGAGCCCTTGCTTCTCGAATTCTGAGGCAGTTTTCATTCGCTTTTTAAGCTTCCTTTTCTCCCTCCGGATGCTCTCCATCTGTTGCTGTCTTCTGGATTTCTGGGGAGGCGTTTTTGTCTTTGGCTGCTTCACTCCATAAGTGTCCCTGCAGATAGAGTATATGATGTCTCTGTATGTGTCAAGTTTGTGTTCCAGCGTAGTGTTCCCAATTAGCGCATTCAGCTTAAGGACAAGTTCCTCATCTAATTTCTCCCATTGTTCTTTTGCACCGGCAGGCGGCAAATTGAGTTTTCCACGTTTGGCGTTAAGAGCTTGTGCAAAATCCGCATCAGAACCGTCAGCGTGGATGTCCTTGGCACTATGGTTTAAATCCTGGCCTTGGTCATCCAACGTCTCACCTGCTATCGCAGTGCGCTGCTGCTGGTTCGCATGTGTCTTCAAACAGCCCATTTTTGTCCTGTGGATCTTCATGCCGCGTTTGGTGGTGAATCTCCTTCCACACGCACACGGAAATTCCATCTGGTCATTAATCATGATCCGTTGTGCGTTTCCAGTCGTGATGGAGTCAGCGCCGATGGATTCATCATTCTCTCCCCCTTTCGGTGAATCCTGGGAGCATCTTTCATTTAAAGAACTCGTGGCATGTTATCAAAGGCAAGGTGGGAAGCCAACCCACAAAGCCCGCAGATCTAGTCTTTCCCAGTGTCCTTCGGTCTTTCCCGAATGTCCTCCGAACTATTCCCGGAAGTCAATGGATTGACCATGTGCAGGTAGAAAGAAACTCTAGGGAGAGCTAGACAACAGAAGGTCTTCATATATAAATACATACATACATACATACATACATACATCATACATACATACATCATACATACATACATCATACACACATACATACATACATCATACATACATACATACATACATCATACATACATACATACATACACACATACATACATACATACATACATACATACATACATACATACATACATACATACATACATACATACATACATCATACATACATATATATGGAATTTATTCTGAACAAGGGGAAGCGTGAAAAACTATCTTGAGGTACGCACTTCAATCTAAAACTGTCGTTATTGTTGTTTGTTTGTTTATTTATTTGTTTATTTATTTATTTATTTATTTTTGTTCGCTTTTTATTTTTGTTCGTTTTATGCTGGAGATGATTCAGAAGTTAAAAGTTTTTCCCAATTTAACAATTCAGCATGGGGTTAAAATGTTAAAAGACTTCACTACTCACCTGTTTGGCGACTGTCTCCCGTGCTCCAGTGCTCTCACAACTGACTGACACGTTCACTGAAACAAACCAGTCTTCAGTTTACTTTCATTCTTTCCTTTCTTTCTTTTACTATCTACTTGGTTGGCTGGTTGAGAGCACAATGATGACATGTTAATTTTTCTGTTTACTGTAGTAAATTGTCAGCTCTCAGCTTGCCCCACTCCTAATACTCTCCAACATCTCTACTGAAACAAAAGCCAAGCCCATCAGTTCTGTTATCATCCCCACACTGACATACCAGTGCCAGACCTGGACCCTGACCAAGCCCCATAGAGTACAGAATTACCACCTGTCAGACGCGTTGTGTGAGAAGAGTTGTCAACAAAACCGGTCGTGACATGATCAGAAACACCAACATCACACAAATGGTGGGGACAACACCAGTCCACCATCACAATATTAAGTGGTCTGGCTGACTGAGCAGAACGCAACCCAAACACACAGACCACCAAGTAGAAAACAACAAGATATATAGATTTATATAGAATGGTAGACCAAGGAAGACCCGGGTTACAGGTGTAAAAGAGACCTTGATGTCACACAGCATTTCTCCACTTCAGACCTTCCAGCTCGCTGATAACAGTCAACTCTTTCTTCACAGGACACCTGTAACAGTACAACCTGACAGACAAAAGGACATCAGACAGAAGCAAGTTGATATTCTATATAATTACCTTGGTTGAAAGCAACGATCGGTAGGATGGGATGAAATGCTCGATTGTTTCTCTTTCACATAAAAGAAAACGAAGCACATCACATAAACAGTGCATGTGTATATGTATACACGGACGCGTGCGCGCACACACACAGGCACAAATGAACGTGGCTAAGCTGCAATGTAGCACGCGAACACGCATGAACACACACACACACACAAAAACATATGTGTCCACGCATGTACCCATACAGAGAGAGGAAGAGAGAGAAAGGAGTAGTTCTTGAGCTATGCTCTTTCTGTTGCAATGCAAGGGTTATTTTTTGTTTGTTTGTCTGTTTGTTTGTTCTATACCTCAGTCGTCACAGCGACAGGGGACATGTGTTCACAATATTGTCATAATGCATCGTGATGATAGATATGATAACCATGATGCTGTGGAGTTAACACTCTAGGTAGAGATTGTGTGACAGGTCTGTGCTCTACGTTTCCTTTGATACATGTAATATATCTTAGTATCAACCGGATTTCGAGAGATACAGACACGTGTGGAGTTGGTCAAAAATACGGGGTCAGGTGGGTAAGACTCAATTGCGTGTCCCCAGTATTTCAAACAAGCCCATCACATACTCAGCTCTGGGTAGGAGCCAGTCGGGGTTACAACCATCCCACAATGCTTTCTCAGCCTGCTTAAATCTGATTGCAACTTTACACAGGACACCATACACACTTTCTGTACATATTATTAATGTGCACACCCTGTGTCCACATCTTATGTTCACCTTTTGAGAGAACTACCTCCACCCATCCCTGCCATATGCTGGCCAGCACTTCTGATAGACATGGGGCCTCAAGATCTCACATGTCTCCAGTTCATCCCACCGTGTAACATGAACACTGGTCCGTTCACTGCCCATCTTCATGTTGTTCCCATCAAACTGATTGTGTCAACAGTTCCAATGGTCTGTTCCCCTCCTTGTTTCAAGATCTTGCCAGCAAACAGGGTTTTGTGCAGACTCAAGGAGTCTGTCGAATAACTGCTGGTAGATTTGGGTGAAGCGCATTATGGATTTGTCTGCGTGCACTGAATCCCTTTTGAATCAACACTGAATCCCTTTTGAATCAATTCCAAACTGCTATGGGAATCTCGAGTATGTTTTACATCTTTTCAAGCAGATCTTGTACAGGACATTCACCCCTGATAGGACGACATGATGTAAAGACTTCTTGACAGTTTGCAGTACACAAAAGCACCTGTAAAACATGGTACAGCCTACATATGTAACAGTTTCGTGGACTGTCTTCTCCAAAAATTGAACAAAACATTCCAATACGGGCAGCTAAGTATGAAACAGTGCATGAACACATGTTGGTTTTATAACACGGTAGAGCGGGTGTGCGTACATGTTTTCGTGAAAATAAGGTCGAGTGCTGTTAAGCAAGCTGGTGCTTGTAAGCACTCGCACACGCTTGCTAACACACACAAACACACACACACACACACACACACACACACACACACACACACACACACACACACACACACACACACACACACACACACACTTCATCTAATATCAGTCACAGTGAAAAGATGTTAAATGAAATGAACACACACACACACACACACACACACACACACACACACACACACACACACACACACACACACACACACACACACACACACACACACACACACACACAGAGTTCATTTTGTTATCATTAAACATCAATTTGTAAGGGGAAAAAAAAGACTTGATAACTGAAAATTCTTGACTAT
Organism: Monoplex corrugatus; assembly: GCA_030674185.1. Lineage (NCBI taxonomy): Eukaryota > Metazoa > Mollusca > Gastropoda > Littorinimorpha > Ranellidae > Monoplex > Monoplex corrugatus. Next base: position 79,617,721 of record CM060315.1, read on the forward strand.
TAATTACTTCACTTTGTGTATGGTTTAAACAAGGTGGATATTGATGAAAGACGAGGTAAATGTTCTGTCAGTCTGTCCTCTTATTTTCTCCCATTTATTTCTCTGTTTTATTTCTTTATTTATTTTCTTTAAATTTATTTATTTATTTATTCATTTATTCGTTCGTTCATTCATTCATTCATTCATTCGTTCGTTCACTTATTAAGAATTTGGAACAATTTTTAATGATGATATCGTAATGAGACCGAGACAACAATACTAATGCTATGGAGTTCCATTTAGATTTGAGACCGCTTGACAAGGCTGTATTCTACGCTCACTTTCAAAACATATTTTGGCTTCAACCAAGCCCGAGAGATGCAGTTACCTGCGGTGTTGACTGGGAAAATTGATCACCACCAATAATGATGCGTATATATGTTAAATGGGAGTGACTCGACTGTGTCATTCCAGTCTTACCAACGAGTTCACAGCAGGTTCACCTCTGGGGAGGAGCCTGTCGGGGCTGAAACCTCACACAATCATGTTTTGGATTGATGGGAAGAAGAGAACCCATCATCTGATAGTCTGTAGTCCACTATGCTAACCATTCAGACAAGATGACCAGTTTGTTTTCTTGCATTTATTGTTTGTACTTATTATCTCAAACACACACACACACACACCACACACACACACACACACACACACACACACACACACACACACACACACACACACACACACACACACGTATCTAACCGACAGTCAAACAGACATACACACAACTTGTTAAATATACAGACAGACACGTATCAAACTGAAAGTCAGACACACACACACACACAATTTGTTAAATAAACATTTGTCTGTGTGTATGTCCATCTACATTTCTATCTATCTAATTATTGAACGATTCTACTATTCTACATCAACGGTTCTCAAAATAATTACTTATTGGTTGTGTGTGCGCGCGCGCACATGATAATGGGAGAGAGCGAGAGAAACAGAGACAGACAGACAGAGATAAAGAGTGCGTGTGCATGTGTGCGCGCGCGCGCGCGCGCGCGTGTGTGTGTGTGTGTGTGTGTGTGTGTGTGTGTGTGTGTGCGGCTTCCACGTGAGTGCATGCGTACGTGCGTGTGTGTGTGTGTGTGTGTGTGTGTGTGTGTGTGTGTGTGTGTGTGTGTGTGTGGTGTGTTGCAATTGTGTTTTTCCTCTGGACAAGCATCATTGCAGTATATGAGGGGTTTTTGTTTTGTTTTGTTGTTTTCTTTTGGTTTCTTTTCTTTGTTTGTTTCTTTCTTTCTTCACGACGTGTAGGGTATATAGAAGGTAAAGGAAACAGGCATCACTATCACAGTGTTTGGAAAAAAACATATCACTCTGTTTTACTTCTGAACGAGCATTGTTGGGTAATATGCAGAGTTTTTTTATGTTTTCTTTTTCTTTTTTGTTGTTATCTTTTTTGTTTCTTTGTTTTTGTTGTTGTTGTTGTTTCTTCTTCTTAACGATGTATACGGTGTATAGTTTCAATTATCAAACTCTGCAGGCTTATAGAAGGTAAAGGAAACTGGCATCACTAAAAAAGAAAGGAAACAGGCATCACTCTCTTAAATCTGTCTCCGAACAGAAATGAACATCAAACTTTCAATGGTATGGGTATTATCAGCACATGTGTCAATTTACGTGTCTGCCGTTGTTCATCGACAATGAGAATTGTTATGGTCTCCGTCACTTCACTCATGATGGTTAGCGACAACCTTTGTCCACCTGCTTAAGGGTACAGACAGAGGTTGCGTCAATTTGGGGGGGGGGGGGGGGGGCTCAGCATTCTAGTCACACTGCAGGGGTTCCACTTTGGTTCAAGAAAAAAAAAAGGGAAAAAAAAAAAGAATTGTTCACCAGTACACTCAGTTGTGAATGGACCACTCACTCTTTTTAAGGTTCAGGCAGACAGCGAGGGACAGGAGTAGGCACTGCACTTATAATGCTCGCCCCGCAAATGGTGAAGATCTTTAAAACGGCATGCTGACGACCAACGGCCCCCTTTCCCATCGGTGACGGGACGACAGGATACCGAAACCTTACGTTTTCAGGGAACGAGCGTGTAGGCAGGCAAACATTGTCTGTGAGCGTTTTGTGTCGAACTTACTGCGACCAATAGCTGCTGCAGTAGCTCTTTTCATTATTCTGTTGTTGCAGTATGTATGTGTACAACTCTTTTCTTTATTCTGTAGTTGTAGTATTATGTGTACAACTCTTTTCATTATTGCGTAGTTAAAGTATGTATGTGTACAACTCTTTTCATTATTGCGTAGTCGTAGTATGTATGTGTACAACTCTTTTCATTATTGCGTAGTCGTAGTATGTATGTGTACAACTCTTTTCATTATTCTGTTGTTGTAGTATGTATGTGTACAACTCTTTTCATTATTCTCTTGTTGTAGTATGTATGTGTACAACTCTTTTAATTATTCTGTTGTTGTAGTATGTATGTGTACAACTCTTTTCATTATTCTGTTGTTGTAGTATGTATGTGTACAACTCTTTTCATTATTCTCTTGTTGTAGTATGTATGTGTACAACTCTTTTCATTATTCTCTTGTTGTAGTATGTATGTGTACAACTCTTTTCATTATTCTGTAGTTGTAGTATGTATGTGTACAACTCTCTTCATTATTCTGTTGTTGTAGTATGTATGTATAGAACTCTCATCATTATTCTGTAGTTGTAGTATGTATGTGTACAACTCTTTTCATTATTGCGTAGTCGTAGTATGTGTACAAAGTCGATTTTATGCATTATTTCCAGCATCTTAATTCTTATCCAATGTGCGCATATATCAGACAATTATGGTAACCTCCAAATTCAGATTTTTTTTTTCTTTTCTGTTCGTGGATTCCAATTTGTACGCACATTCCAATAAAGAAGCAACGTTTTATGTGTTTGGCCTTTTTTTTTTAATCCTGCCAGTAACGCAGCCATATTCCGTTTTCAGAGGTATGTATGCTGGGTGTTTTTGTGTTTCCAGAAGCCCACTGAACATTACTTACAAAATTTTTAACAAGTGTATCTGATGTTCTGCACACACAAGTTGGGGATTCACGGACTAGCACGTCTGTAGACATGTTGACACATTTGGTCACAGATCGTTCTTGTGTTTATGTCTGTCTGTCTATTTATCCATCTACCTACCTGCCTGCCTGTCTGTTTGTCTGCCTGCCTGCCTGATTGTCTGTCTGTCTATATCAACTGAGAGCGAGAGAGAGAGAGGGAGGGAGGTAGAGAGAGAGAGAGAGAGAGAGAGAGGATAATATTTCATTTTCTAACAATGTACATGTAAGTTATCAATTAAAACCCCTTTTTTTCATGCTCCTTTTATCGTTTGTGTTTCATGTTTCCATAAGCCAGCCGCTGACGTGACTTACTGCAGCTTTAATGTGCATTTCTGATATTCTGCATATGTATGCACACAAAGTGGGTTAGGCACTGACAGCGAGATCAGGACAATCTCCATCCTTTATCCTCCAGGCAGAGATATCTAGCCGGATCCAACGCAGGACCTTCCAACTGGATGCCTGACATTTTCCAACTTGACAAACACAACCTGAGAAAGAGAGACAGAGACAGAGACAGACAGACAATGAGACAGACAGAGGTAGGTAGGTAGGTGGGTAGGTAGGTAGGCAGGCAACAGACAGATAGGTAGACAGACAGATAGACAGCCAGACACACAGATAGAGACAGAGAAGATTGGATTTACAAAACGTTCAGCTGGCCTTGACATGGCCTTTGTGTCCGCTGGGCTACAAATAATATGAACAGAAACAAAACATGGTGTTCATACATCAAAAACTCGTCCATTCAGATGCTTGTAGTAAGACTATACTTTGAAAAGTAAAGCCATCAAAAGAAAGGCCAATCCTCAGCATTTGCTAAACTTTTATAAATCATTATAAATAGAAAATGTGTTCGCGTTCATGACTTGATATGTTCAGTAATTTATTTCAGATTAAGTGAAATCAATTATGTTTCGAGTAAACGGAACCGGGTTCAATGGCACTTTCTTGTCCAACTACTCAATGGCAAATGTTCCGGGAAATCAACTGAACGTTACCGGAGAGGGATTGACACAAATGACAGAAACAGACCTTCAGGAATATCAGTTCTGGCTTGCCGCACTCCTTCTGATGGTTAAGATTGGGTATCCAACCCTCTTATTTTCTGGAACTGCTGGTAAGTTAACGATGAAATAGTCTTTTAGTTTTACATGTTGTGATTAATATCCGATTTCTGTCAAATCTTGTCAAAAAAAATCATAGTTCTCGTTATTTCCAATCAGGCACATTTTGATAGAGCTGCTGCTGCCGGTATCAGTCTCGTCAGAATCTGTTGCTTAATGGCAATCCTTTAAAGAGAGCAACAGTCTTAACTTCTCATCGCTGCTATTTACATCGATCTCTGCGTTAGCAATATTTACATTATCCACAGCGTCTTTGTTCTTCCTGATGCTCATTTCCATTTTATATGTGCGAAGTCTGCACACAGGGCAGTTATTAATCTTTTGGAGCTCAGAGCTGCTGGCCAAATGTACACCAACAACACAAGCACAGTGCCTACACGGGATGGGATTCCTTTCCAGTGAGATGGATTATCTGAAGTGGCGTCTCTCCTGTATGAATTATTCCTGTAAAAAAGACGTTAAAAAAGTTTTGCTCATTTCCACTTATTTCTTCGGGATTATAAAAAAAAATGATATAAAAGTGCCTACAATCTGGCATCACACCGGTTTGTTTTTCGTACAGCACCGAGCTGTAGAATGAAACATAGTATTGTATTGTACTGATCATCCTGAATCATTTTAGACTGCATTGCACAGTATTGTCCTGAACTGTGCTGCATTGTACTGAACTGCACTGCGGTTTGTGCGGTGTACTGCATGTGTTATACTGCACTATTGCTGTTATGAACATTTTAACAATGGTAATCTCTGAAAATATCACAACACAATATCTGTTTCCATCATTCTCTTTATAACTGAAACACGTTGTTCAATTATTTCATTTTTTAAAATGTATGAACATACAAAATAAACAGATGCGTAATCTAAAAATCTAAAAATGACACATTCACAAGACTATTTCATTTGATATATTTGTACCAACGACGAATCAGCCATGAATAGTGTCTCATGTCTGTATGTCTACTTTTTTTTTAACTGACTCCATTTTCTTATTTATTTTGTCATGTTTCTTAATGGTAAGTATATTCTGTGTCAGATACTGTTTTTAAGTATCTCTTCAAGCAATTTATTCATCTGCTATGTATGTATTTACATTTACATTAATGAATTTTACATGGAACATAATTAAGTCTAAAGCACTGTCATCATCATCATGTGCCCGTGTCACATGGCGTTAGTGATCATGGCCCTTCATGTGAATCTATCCTTTATCGCTGCAAGCACATATCCCACCTTCTCTGTCTTCATTCACCCCACAAGTCCGTCCAATATTTTCTCCCTCGGTTTACCTGGTCCTCTTTTCCTCTCCAGCTTTCCTGTCATGACCAGGTGCTCTAATTTCTCTTGCCTCATAAAATGAATGTCCTATAAATGTTGCTTGTCTTTTCCTAATCTTATTCACTAACATTCTTTTTATGTTTGCCTCTTTCAAGACTGTCTCGTTTCTTTTCTTGGTTGTCCATGGAACTCTTAACATTAAAAAGCACATTTCAGCTGGCTCAATCTTGTTCAAAGTATTGTTTGATCTCAAATTAGTGTCATATTCAAACAATACGATCGTTTCAATGATATTTATACATGTAACATTCGGATGGATAATATTAAGAATCCTCTGAGCTGTAACCAAATTTTGCGAGCCATAAGACATCTCCAAAACATAGTATTGCAAACCATCCTCTTTACGTATACAAAAGAAAGACGCGTCATCATTTTCAGACTCATTTTTGTCAAAAGAAACATTTACTGCTAGTATGCATTGTGATACTATTATCCGAAACCTTTAATTCTTTCAACTTTCAAATTTTGCTAAACGTTTTACTCCATCTAATGTCTTTTCTAAGTATCATCTCCCATTACGCACAGCATCTAGGTCTGATTTCATCTTCAGGTAGTATTTCTATAGTACATAAGCACTTAGGTCTCATTTCATCTTCAGTTAGTATTCTGTAGAACAATAGCACTTAGTTTTGATTTCATCTTCAGTTAATATTCCACAGAACATCAGCACAACCTTGAGACAGGTTGATAAGTTTAAATATCTGGGAACGATCATTCCAGCAGACGGCACATGCACATCAGAGCTAGCCAGCATAATCGGCCAAGCCAAATTAGCGTTCAAGAAGATGAAAAACATTCTTATCAACAAATACCCATCAATTAACATCAAAAAGAGAGTTCTTGAATGTTACATAGAACCGATAATGTTATACGGTTGTGAAGCGTGGACAGTCAACACGCAAAGCCAGAACAAGATTGAGGCAGCCAAGATGTGGTTTCTAAGAAGAATGTTGAGAGTTCCATGGACAGCAAAGAAAACAAACGAAACAGTCCTGATGGAGGCAGACACAAGAAGATCATTTATAAGGAAGATTAGGAAAAGAGAGGCAACATTTGTAGGCCATTTCATGAGGAAAGGGGAATTGGAGCACCTGATCGCAATAGGAAAGCTGGAGGGAAAGAGAGTACCAGGTAGACCCAGGGAAAAATATTGGACGGACTTGCACAGTGGCTGAAGACGGAGAGGGTGGAAGATGTGCTTGTTGCAACAAGGGACAGATGCATAGGAAGGGCCATGATCGCCAACGCCATGTGGCAAGGCACTTGATGATGATGATGATGACGATGACATCAGAACTTAGGTCTGATTTCATCTTCAGTTAGTATTCCGTAGTACATCAGCACTAAGGTCTCATTTCATCTTCAGTTTGTATCCTATAATACATTTGGGCTCCTTTATTCACGGCGCAAACGCACTCAGGTGTTTTTGAATCAATCTTTACTCTCTTCTTTTCTAAATGCATGTCGACTTTTCACAAATAACATTTCCCTGCTTGTACGACACCAATAGACGGCAAAAAAACTATTTTCATTCTGTTTTATTTGTAAACATTTTCAAAATATATAACGGTATCATCTGACTGTATTTCATTCTTTCAAAATGAACATTCCAGTTTACCCAATTTCGATAAAATTATACCCTTTTCGCCTATTCTTAATCCTGCGTTATAGAACAATAGCTCTGCAAGAAATTCTTCAAAAGTTGTTGCTTGCTATTTTCGCACCAAAATCCTCAAAGGTTGCAGGACATTTCCCCAAAACATATTTGCTTTCGACAGCTGATGTATTAAGACGCAGGAACCATGCTCTCTTCTAATGAGACAACATTTCTGTATAAAGCTATGGTAATGGTTTCTCACACGATCATCTGGACTGGCCAAGACCGTCTTGCAGGGAACAGTTCAGGGAGGAGACGAAGAGGCAGACAGAGAAAAGATTGGAAACAATATCAGAGAGTGGACATGCCTTGAAGGAATATCATTCTGCGGAAAGCTGAGGACCGTGAGGAGTGGAGAGTTGTTGCAAATCTTCAATGTGCCCAACGGTCAACCAGATACGGACTGATGATGATGATGATGAATGTTCTCGCATTTGTGATCGTGTCTGTATTTCTCTGATCCAAGTAAGTTAATGATTTAATATATCCATATAAATCGGTATTCCACTGCCTCAATTTCCTACCTTAGTACTACTTTCTTCTGTGGTATCCATTCTTTCCTTTCTTTCACAAAAACGCAGATATTCAGTTATGCACGTTATTATTTAGGTTATTTAAACATATCTATCTATCTATCTCTCTCTCTCTCTCTCTCTCTCTCTCTCTCTCTCTCTCTCTCTCTCTCTCTCTCTCTCTCTCTCCAGGTAACATCCTCATTTTGCTAGTGTTACAAAGGATGCGTTCAGGCACCTCCACCTACCATCTGTTCTTCATGGCTCTGGCAGTGTCAGATCTTCTTTTTATCTACACCGTGGTGCTACGAGTTTGGGTCGAGTTCCAATTTGGCATTGGCTTTCAGAACACTTCTAAGGTAGCCAGTCTGTCTGTCTGTACTGTTTGTCTGTCTGTCTGTCTGTCTGTCTCTCTCTCTTCTCTCTCTCTCTCTCTCTCTCCTCTCTCTTTCTTTCACACTTTCCCTTGCTCGACTACCAGCAAGACGAAGTCACAATAGTGGACCAAGTAATTCATCATCAGCATAAGTAACAACATCCACTATGACTGCCGACTAGTTCGGAAGCTATGCTGAAAGGTTTGCTTCAGAAAATGGTATTGTAATCCCATGAAGGGGAAGGAAAAGGTAAATTCTCTGAATGGCACTAATGACAGGCATACCGTCGTCTGCGTAGGAATGGGTTATAGTGCTATATAGTATCGTCGTAAATGACCATAGCAGGTACATGTAGACAGCGTCAGGAAGACGGTTCAGACTCATCGACTATTACATGGACAAAGCGCAGGTGAGGATTCATCTTCCTCCTCAATTTCATTTCTCTGTTCTACAACACAGACAGTGCTTGTCACCTTTGATCTCGACATATTCGACTGTAACAGTCAGAGGACTGCCCTGCCCTGCCCTGCCCTGCCCTGCCCTGCCCTGCCCTGCCCTGCCCTGCCCCTTTTACCAGAGTGTACGCGCAAAATACGAAGCTCTAAACAAACATAAAATGAGCAACACGAGTCCACAGACAGAAAGGGTTAGTGAAGACAACGTCATCTCGGAAACTGGGTCAGGTGTTTGTGACAATAAAGAACAACAGGAAAGCAGTGGAATTCGTAACACTATTCTATCTCCTACAAACATTCTAAACGTTCGTTCAAACTGTTTATTTTATATGCGTTCTCGTAAAAACACACAATTCTAACATTACACACTGCTTTCAGGAGATGCAATCATGTGCGCCTGCTCCTGAGTGACAAGTACAATCAACATCTGCATGACATCTACCACATCTCCACGGACTTCCATAAATCATGTGGAGTGATGCCCTCTGGGCCACTACAAGAGATCTGTTGACCAAAGTTGATTCAGCTCAATGAAAAAAAACCCTGACTTTTTCCACTAAATCATGAGTTCACTTCGAAATATCCCTGACATCAGGTGTGCTGACTTTTAACTGTGCTTTTGACGATTTCAAGGATATCAGTATTGCCAAAAGTAAAGTCCATCCGTAAAGACAACTGACTCTCTTGCGCTTGCTGTTCTAATGCATATCATACCGATACATACTGACGGCAAATATCCAAATGTAAATTGATATACTTCTGCATAATTCTCACCATCTCCTATGTTAACAGCATCACCAATGAGTACATTTGCAAACACATTTCCCGACGTATCAATCACGACGAACATCTGCCATATGTCTCATCAAACTGGTAAAATGTCGTCAAAACCAGCAAAACTGGAGAAACGTATCACAGTCGAAGGAGAGGCTGCATTCCGCAACGTAAAGAACACTTTAAAGAACAAATATTCAACTTTCCAAGTGCGTGCCAAAATGCACAACACCATTCTGTCTGCTAGAAGCATTTCCAGTGAAGGAAAGGAAGATAGTATTGACATGTAACAACATGAAATATCCTCTGCAGGACCATCCCTCCAAGGAACAATGCAGGAAAGAAAAGACAACTCTTGGGGCAGAGGAAAATATGCGTTGACAACATTGCTGATGAACCAGGTCAAACTCTGTTGCAATCCTGGCATTCTCACACAACCACAACAACACACGATAACGTAAGCTGATTTAACAATGTACGTTGCTGGAACAACTTAAATATCTCTGCACGAAGATCTTGTATTTTATTATCCATGTTTCCTATTGTACAAGATGACAATTTTGAAAGGAAAAGATCATTCTTTGCAAAGGCGAAAGCTGACACATGCTAGACTAAGGTAACTTCACTCAATACTGAGCCAATGGCATTCCACTACGATGCATGAAGGACGCACACGGATACAATCCCATCTCAAAACATATCCAATTATGGAAATGTGCGTGTGTATGCGCATACATGCATGTGTGCACGTGTGTACCTTAGAGAGAGAGAGAGAGACAGACAGACAGACAGAAAGGGGAGGGGGAGAGTTTTCTGGGTTGTTTTTTGTTTGTTTTGTTTTTGTTTTGTTTTCTTTTTCCCAGGTGGCCTGTAAAGTGTTGGTTTGGTCAGGTTATTTCCTCAACATCTTGTCAGCCTGGCTGTTGGTGTCTATGACAATCCAACGGGCAGTCAGTGTCGTCTGGCCACACAAGGTACACAATCAACTGTCCATCAACTGCATATGTGTCCTTTTATTAACTGCTTATGTGCTTTGGGTTATCGCATAAACTTTGTATGAATTCTTTTATCTCTCTTGCCACATAATGTGTTAGTTACATTATTTAGTTCGGTACTTTGTTCTGCTTGTTATTATTGTTGTAGTAGTTGTTTTTCACACACACATACACACACACACACACACACACACACACACACACACACACACACACACACACACACACACACACACACACACACACACACACACACACACACACACACACCACACACACACACACACCCCTCGTAATACAATCATTCAATCTTGAAATAAATCAATCACTTAATGATAAAGTGACTATTAACAAGAAACATCTGAGGGTGAGGATGGAACCCAGCGGATCAATGCCACGCTACTCTCCGAACAATCACCTCCCAAGCTCCCAACGCCACTCGATACACATTTCAATAATTTTCACCAAGCAAAAGGGGGAGGATGTCCAAGGGTTGCATGAACCATTCGGACCCAGTTGTCAGTTCCTTTATTTACAAACCGAACGGCAAGGTGGGGAGATGACATTTTCCAGGACGTAGCCACACAACGCGCATCAACCAGGTCCTGCCCAGCCACTGGACCAAGAGAGAATGGAAGAGCCCTCTCTTGCCCCACTTTGGACTTTCATCTCTCTTCTGGTCAGCCCGCCCTGCCAGCAGCTCACATAGCTGCCAGCTCTTTTTCCCTTTCCTTAAGTCTCAACAGTCAGCAGTCAGAAGCTTCCCACGTAGCTATACTTCAACCACACGGTTGTTTGAACGACAGCAAAAGTGGCCAGGCATGATGCTCCAGACATAGCGCATTTTATTGTTCAGCAAGGTCTGACATGTCATGAAAGTGATCCCATGTTTCTCATCTTTCCCAGCAGCCAGCAGGTCTTTCTCTGCAGTCATCAGGCCTGATTCTCTGAAGTCAGCAACCAAGCCACAAGCCAAAGTTAACAAGGAACACCCGAAAGTGCAGATGGGACCCAAAACATCAATGCCTCATCACTCTCCAGACAATCACCTCCCAAGCTCCCAATGTCACTCGATAGCCATTTCATCAAGCAGGCGGGAGGGGGGGGGGGGATCCATACCGGAGAGCAGATGACAAACCCTGGGACATAGCAACGCAATGTGCACTAACCAAGTCTAGGTCTTCTCTTTTGGGCAGCCCACCCTTCCATCTGCTTCCATAGCTGTTAGTTCCTTTTCCCTTACTTCAATGACGGACATCATGCTGATTATGATCAACAAGGACGTGGGTTTGGTCACATATAGTCATCCTAGCTTTACACAACACAAAACAACTGTAGAATTGATTTGCATGCCGGGACAATGATAAAGTAACCATCATCTAGCACAAACTCAGTGCTCCTTTAAATTCACGAATTAAATTTACAAGACACACAATCTCACACCTAGACATGCATTCAAAACATCTCTCAACTAAACATGCATTCAAAAATCATTTTGTCCCTACAGGCAGGAATTACATTTTCAATCTGTAAAATTAATCAATTTTCAATTGCCAAATTGTACTATGTTATTTATTGGAAAATATTTATGTTTGTAATGCAGCTGGTCATTTTCTTTATATACTAGCTGAGAATCAAGGCCACACTTGAATGATCAGCTGACTGATTAATGAATAAACTGCTTGTTTATTGGCTGCTTGCTTGATTGAAGGTACGATCTTCATGTACGAAACACCAGGCTTACCTTGTCATTGCTGTACTGTCACTGACGGCATTTCTGATTACGTCTCATCTGTTTTATGCCTTCATCATCCACTCTGATGGTTATTGTGGATACAGAGATATGTAAGTCACTTGGCAACTTTCTTTGTCTTCTGGCCACTTTTCTTGTCTTTTTCCTGATCACTTACTTTTAGATTTTTATGTTTTATTTTGCTGTTGTCCCCCCCTCCCCCCCCCCCCCCCCCCCCCCCCCATTCTTCTTCTTTCTTTTTCTATTTCTTCTGCATCATTTCAGTTAACTACATTGTATTTTTCAGTTATATGAAAATACAATGCACAGCATTACAACGTTTGTAGTCATCCCATAGAACAAGATGTATGCATATATTGAATCAACATAACTGTTTCACAAGAAAGTAGAGTCAATTCTGCAGATTTTTTTAATGAAGAGGTCATATGGGCGAAGAAAAAATTTCCCTATTTATTCCTTAGATCTTTCTACTGCTTTTGACACCACTGACCACCCCATCATCCTCTCCCGACTGGAACAGACATTTGGAATCCAAGGTGGAGTCTTTTTTTCGTTTTTGTCATACCTATCCAACCACTTTCAGTCAGTCAAGGAGATAATACTGAAGCTACATGTTTGTTCACTGGCACCAGGTAAAAGCTTAACTTTATAAAAGTGTGTTCTATCCTAATAGCTGACACCACTATTGCACTTTCTCATTCAGTCAAGAACCTTGGTGTTGTTCTTGATCTTTACCCTCCTTGCAGAAGCTATCACCCAGACCTCTCAGTTTCATAACTGTCGACTACAACATTTCAGTTCTATTCGCCAATATCTTTCAGTTTTACCAGCATCTAAACTCACGAATTCTCTTATCTCGTCTCGTATTGATTATTGTAACTCTGTCTGTGGCTTGACTGCTTCTACTGTCACATTCCTCCACTGAAATCAGCCCGTCTTGCCCTTCTTGAAAAGAGGTATAATCATGTCACTCCTTTCCATCCCTTTCTGCAGTGGTTGCCCATTTCTCAAAGAATTTAGGACAAAATGCACTACACTTAAGTATATCAATGATGCTGTACCTATTTATATTTGTGACAATCTCTGAATGTCTACCTCTACCAGATCTCTCCGTCCTGCTTGATACAGATGTTCCAGACTCAATCCATGCTCTTTTTCTGTCTGGTCCGTATGACTGGAACGAGCCTCCTCTGTTATTCGACAGTCACATACTCTTCCATCAAGTCTAACTTAAAAGACAGAATTTTATGTCCAGCAGTGATTCCCCTCCCCCCTCTGCTTACCCACCCTTTTGTCACACTCCTCTTGTCCTGTTTGTGCAGGCTTTGTACCCTGGAGTTTTGATCATTGCGAGTGAATGTTTTGGTGAATACTGAGAGAGCGCACTTTGATCTGATTGTTGTATCAAGATTTAGCGCCATATATATATGCATCACTATTACTATTATAGACGGTCAAGCAGGAAGTGCATAGTTTCCATTAGATGTTTTCTGAATTACTCCATTACTTCATTCTGCGTTCTGCCTGCTTTCAAAAGACTGGTTTCGGACAATGTTGTGAGGCCAGGTCCATAGCCAATTACACTTAATTGGCGTAGCTGAAAGAGATGACGCTGTTAAATCCCTTTATTTGCCACTGTAATAAAGACTGTGTGTAGAAGTTTCAGTAAATTTTCTGAAGGTCAAGCATTCCATCAAAACTGACTCTAAAGTAGAACATGTGCTTTAGAATGATGCGCAGACAGGGCTTTTACCGTGATCATTTTGAATCTTACCCATCACATGTCATGTGCGAAATCAGTACATATACACATCTTTTTCGAGCAAGGAGACGCCATCTTCAAAAACTGACGGTGAAACTGGAAGCGTTGTTTGAAGATCCTTTTTCTTGTTATCACTGTTCCAACTGCTCTTAGATTCTTTTCTTTTTTTCTTGGGCATTCTTACCTGTCTTGTAGATGTTCCCATCATTGGCAAACTGAGTAGATGGACTGGTCTACTATTATCCAGTTCAGCAACTCCTTTTCTGTAGATGCTGTAAAGGACTGGGGAATGTGGCAATCTTTGAAGAAGTCCAAAGTAAAGTTTGTGGCCACTGAACACCAAGTCACAGAAATCAACTTTCCTAGAGTACAGTGGCAATCTATCTTGTGATCTGACTGACATCCTATTGGGAAAGCAGTTCCATGAATACTTTTTGATCACGTTTTTGTACGAAAGGTTGTAACAGAGCACAAAGCGTCTCTTCACATGTTCTTAACGTGGTTCCCTCTGCGTTCATGATATCAGGGACCATAGTGTTTGTAGTCTTCTCCTTCATTTGTTAAAGTAATTGCCAGAACCATGTTTTGTTGATAATTCAAAATGTTCAAACTAAGCTTATTCTGATTGACAGCTATACTACCAAATTCGAAGATATATGGAATCTGGTCTTCCTTCTTGTGTCGTCCTATGTGCCTTTCTTCATTCTTCTTCTAAGCAACACGGTGCATATCAGGACAGTGCTGCAGTCTGTCAGAACAGCCAAACAACACCTTGCTGGAGATCAGGGTGCAGATCAGGTGGCCACCCGGGAACAGAAATTATTGTCCATGTCTGTCACTTTGACAGTCACCTCCATTGTCTTCATTATTCTCTCAGGTTGGTGATGTTCTCCTTGAAGGCCATTATCTTTCTGTTCTTTTAAGTTACCATTGTTGCTTTTGCTGCGGCTGGTGGTGGTGGTTATCATCATATCAGGATGAAGCTTGTGATCAACTAGGGTGTTGCTACAAGAGACTTTAAGGGGGAGGGGGAGAAAGAGTGTGTGTGTGTGTGTGTGCGTGTGTGTGTGTGTGTGTGTGTGTGTGTGTGTGTGTGTCTATCTGTCTGTCTGTCTGTCTGTCTGTCTGTGTCTGTGTCTGTGTGTAGAACAGGGAAATGGATGCATGAACGGTCTCTCTCACCTTCGATTGTCTTTGAAACTGCGTGAGGTATATTAGTGCATTGAGAAACAGCAGATTTCTTCTTATTTTTCAAATACATAATGTTTCTTACATTTGCCGTCTTGCCTGTAATTTCAACTGAGATCAAGAACTTAAAGCTTCACCTAAAATAACCTATGGTACAAAACAATAATACATGGTACAAATTAGTCTATGTTGGTACAGCTGCTCATACTAACAGACAGACAATGACAGAAAACAAACAAAACTAATACGTTCATTCAAATTTGTCTAACACAGGTCCAGATGTCTTTTTGTTCGTGCAAAATCAAATCATAGATGATGAAACCTCTGAACAGAATACATGTATATGGATTTCCTAGCGATGCTCACAGCAACGATGTCCAATGCCAATAAAGCCATCAACTTCTTCCTCTACATCATTACTGGAACCCGTTTCAGGCATGAATTCAAAGCACTTCTGTGCCTAGCTGTGTATCCATGCCGTACTTTAATGAACAAAGGTCACGCCAAAGACAGCCGAGATAGAACAAAGCAACACCGTGCAGCTGTGTCTGGTTCCACACAACTTTCAACACCTGATGCAGAGTTCTGAGGTTCCACAAAGACGTTTAACAGCTGAAGGCAGCGTCCAGAGGACTTTACAGCCAGCCATTTATTCTGAAAAGCCTGGAACTGATCTGTTTACCCTGTCCACATCTTGTTCATAATTCGTGGTTTACTGTCCCTTAAATTTTCGGCCGTTACGAAACATTTTGAGTTAGATCATTCGTACATGTGTGTTTTGTTATTTCATCTAAGCCTGCTGGTGTTGAAATATCAAATTAAAATATCTCAAGTGAAAAAGCGCAAACTCAAGTGTTGTAGTTGTTGTTACTGTTATTGTTGTTTAAAGCCGAGCCGACTGCATAGAGACATATCAGGGCTATAACTGTTTCTAAACATACACAACACTTCAACAGGGGAAAAAAAAGAAAATTAACTACACATACCAATGCATTCGCACACATAATCTAAGGACATGCCCCTGGCATTGACCATTCCATCCAATTTATCAAACAAGGTATATATAAAAAAAAAAAAAAACATACCTGAATACAAATATAAGCATACCTAAGGACACAAAAACATATATAAAAACAGGCATAAAGTATCTAAAATTGCTTCCGCATATCTCACCTCCCTAGAGCCAAAAATGCACTTAATACATGTACCCAATTATCAATCCTAAGAAATGGTACGCAAGGCCTTATCGAACACATACACGTGACTGGACCATTAAAGCAGAAAATGATACGTAGAAATGAGTCAAGCAAAGGAACAAGGCAGAAACAAAGAGAGTGTCAGAAAAGAAAAAATTTCTAGCACAAAATTTCCAGAAGGTGGGGATACTATTTATACTGAAAAAGCCCCAGGCATCCCCACAGGGGGGAAATGTTTCAGTTAGATCAGTTTAAAATTGCTGTCCACTCTTGAGCAACCAAGTATGTGCAATGAGGAAAAAAAACACTGACAACCCCCCGCCTTCAGCACAGCACAGTTCCCAGGAGAACTGCCAATCTGACAAAGCACAAGGCTGATATCAAAGCAAACCCCAACAACGCAACGTTTCGACCATTCCACTTCACCCCTCACATACAAACCACAACCAAGATCATCATCTCACACACACACACCCACAGAGAGAGAGAGAGAGAGAGAGAGAGAGAGAGAGAGAGGAGAGAGAGAGAGAGAGAGAGAGAGAACATTTCCACTTCACATAAACTGCATCTGTTTCATTCTCTCCATGTACAATGCTTCAATTGAAAATAGACCACGGATAGGGTAGTCGAGTGGATAAG
Organism: Monoplex corrugatus; assembly: GCA_030674185.1. Taxonomy (NCBI): domain Eukaryota; kingdom Metazoa; phylum Mollusca; class Gastropoda; order Littorinimorpha; family Ranellidae; genus Monoplex; species Monoplex corrugatus. Next base: position 79,634,592 of record CM060315.1, read on the forward strand.
GCATCAGACTTCCTACAGTGGATCTTGCCCACTCTGGGATACCAGAAAACGAGATGGTAGACGAGCTAGTAACGATAGAGGAGACCAGGAAGACAATAACCAGACAACAGCGTCAGCCAAGGTGCGCGCGCGCGCGCGCGCACACACACACACACACACACACACACACACACACACACACACACACACACACACACACACACACACACACACACACACACACACACACACACACACTGTGATAAAAATAACGTTATTCCGGTAAACCAGGCGGGTTTTAGAAAAGGGAGATCCGCAGTTGAACACCTGGTTAAACTTACGACTCAGATCAAACAATAGTTTGCCCGCAGAAAAAGTGTTTTAGCTACTTTCTTTGATGTAAAAAAAGCTTACGATCAAGTTTGGCATAAACGTTTATTGTTCAAGCTAAAATCTGTTGGTTTATCTGGCAATATGTACAATTACATTAAATCTTTTTTAGCTAATAGAACAATACAGGCTAGAGTGGGAGCTAGTTATTCTACTTCATGGCGCCTCGACATGGGGATTCCACAAGGTTCAGTGATAGCACCTATTTTATTTAATATCCTTATACAGGATCTTCCTAAAGCTTTTTCAAATCGTGTTGTTTTAGTACATTATGCTGATGATATATGCACTTGGATGAATATCACTTTAAAAAAGACAACTCCACAGAGAACACGGAATTACATCAGGAAATTGTATCAAACTGATCTTGATAATCTTGGAAACTATATGTTAGAAAATGGTCTGTCGTTGTCGGCAGAAAAGACTAACATGATGCTGTTTGATCCTGGTGGTAACTCAAATAACTTGCCTACTTTCAAATTGCTTGGTGAAGTGTTAAATTACAAACAGGTCGTAAAATTTCTGGGAGTTTACATCACTTCGAAATTAAGCTGGAATGTTCATTTTGATTATATTTTAACAAAAGCACGAAAAACCTTAAATTTTCTAAAGATAATAAGCAAATTACCCTGGGGAATGGATACAAATATACTGATTCATTTGTCAACAGTGCTGGTCAGGTCTAAATTATCCTATGCGCAAGAAGTTTTTTTCAATGCACCTAAATATTTACTAAAAAAGATTCAGAACATGGACTGCAAAAGTCTTAAAATTGCACTAGGTGTACCAACTCATGCTTCTACTCTGGAAACGTACAAAGTTGCTGGAATTCTACCTCTAAACAACCATCGTGAGCTAGCTACAGCAAAGTTTGCAATTAGAACTACTTCACAAGCGAATAATTTTGTGAGCAAAGAAATTAAAATCAGGTCTGATATTGACTTTCCAAAACGAGCAAAAAACATTTCATCACAAATTACAACCGCAACTTACATATCTGACCTGATCAAACAATCCAGCATAACTATGGATGAAATAGCCGAAAAACCAATGTTAATGCCTATCCCTACATGGGAAATGCTAAAGGCCACGTTTGATCTCGATTATGCAGACGTTAAAAAAGATGATAATGTCAACATTACGCTATCCACAGCTTGTGAACACATCGATGAAAAGTACCGTACCCACCTCCACATTTTTACTGATGGGTCAGTCTTAGCAAATCAGAGCGCTGGAGCAGCGTTTTATGTTCCAAATTTTAACATTAAAAAGTCTTTTTTCATTGGGGCAAATGTATCTATATATACAGCAGAATTGGTCGCTGTTGTTCAAGCGTTGCATTATTTAATAAGCCTTCGGCCTGTGCCTTTCAAAGTAGTTCTGTTTGTTGATTCAAAATCTGTATTATATGCCTTACAGTCTTTTGATACAGACACAAGACCTGATTTAATAATTGAGGCAAATCATCTAATACACTGTTTCAAGATAAATGACTCGGAAATCAGTTTATGCTGGGTGCCTTCTCACGTTGGTCTTCACGGCAACAACGTAGTTGACAGAGCAGCTAAATCCGGTGCACTCCGTTTTGAAAATTCCATAGAATTACATGTTAACACCTCGGTAAAAGAAGCTTACAACTCGCTAGAATTAGCATCATGGATTCGATTTCATGAACATTTAAATGAAAACTTTGTGTCTCAAAAAAGAATCAAACTTTCAATTCAAAATATCTGTAAAAAAAATGCAGTATTCTTCGATATATCATTTGAGATTAATTGTTACCACATATTTTCGTATTCAACTGAACACTTTGAAAACAAAATATTGTAAAAACGTTTTATGTATTTGCGGTGAACAATTCACATTGTATCACTGTTTGTTTTACTGCAGAAAGCTTCGTTATTTTTTACCAAAGATGTTTACACAAGGAAACTATCTTGAAAAGCATTTTAAAGAAGTGATATCAGATCAAGTTCTGTTAGTTAAAATTTCAGAATCATTGGTTCACAGTCCTGTTAATGCGTTACTTTAAGGTTATTATTTTAATTATCATTATCTTATTTTGTTTTGTTTTGCTTTTTATGACGATTTTTCTTTTACATTTGATGTTAGCGTTGTTCTAGTTTCATTTCTCTGATCATCCATATCATTTTTCTAAAGACCTTGCCGGTTCCTTTTAATTTTTTTTCCGTCTCTTACTCTGTTCCCTTCTTTCCCCTCCTCCCTCCCCCCCCCCCCCAAAATCATCCTCCATGCCATTTTTATCCGTCTAATATCACTTATAGTGAAAAGACGTTAAATCAAGGAACGAACACACACACACACACACACACACACACACACACACACACACACACACACACACACACACACACACACACACACACACACACACACACAAAAGTAACATCACCAGGTCACGCATGCTATCGGCAGAAAGGGACGATTAGCGTATTCTGTTCAGACAGCAACAAGTGATCCTGATAAGAGTTTACAACTGGCCACAAACGGCTCAACGTCTATATAAACCACAGGTTCGAACAGACACCTTCACCGACCTGCCCCTGTGTGCAATAAAGACCAGGCGACTGAACAGATTTTTACAGCGATGTGGCCTGTGCCAAATAGAGCAACAGGAGATCGAGACGTGGCGGACAACGACTTCTCTGATCACCAAGCTCCATGGTGACAAGAACTGTAAGAAAGACGGCCACTTTCATTGATAGATGGGGCCTGACCACGGAGATTGCAACAACAAAAAAGAAACAAAGAAAGAAAGAAAGAAAGAAAGAAAGGAGGAGGAGGAGGGGAGGAGGAGGAGAAGAAGAAGAAGAAGAAGTTGAAGAAGAACAAGAACAAGAACAAGAACAAGAAAGAAGACTAAGTACTCTCCCTTCATCAACAGGGATAAACATCTTTCTGTGAGTAACGCCCCTTGCATTTTGCTTCCAGTCAGATTCCGTTCAGATATTATTGCATTCCACACATTCCGGCTATTGACCTCTCTCCTCTGCCAAAGAGGACACGAAAGAACCAGTCACGGCGGTGGAGTGATCATCGCAACGGACAACCGACTAGAAGCTTGTGGAGCGAATCTCCATCAGTCCTTTCAAAAAATCACTCTGGGATTTTTCGGATCCAACTGGATCCCATCAAGAGTAGGGCGTGCTATGGGCTCATTGGGAAGACTGGGACCACACAGTCGAGTCTCATCCACTTCAAGAATGCGTCACTGAGGGTGTTGCTCAAATGTTCTGACCAGGTTCACGGATGTCTGTATCTCTCGGGCCTGGTGACGCCAGGATACATCATGATAGTCAGTGCATAGTACAGCCCTGTCACGCAATCAATCCTACATGGAACTCCACAACATCGATATTATTTGCTCGTCTTCATCAACATTATCGCATTTAAAAAACTGTGCCAGATTCTGCAGCCATTAAGGGGGCGTAAAAAATGGGAGAAAAAAGCAAAGAAAAGAACGAAAGAAAGAAACAAAGAAACAAAAAGGTGAGCAGAAAGGAAATCTTCCTTAGTACGATGATCCCTATAATAAAAAAAAAAAATAAATAAATAAAAATAAAAAGGGGGGGGGAAGGGGGAGGGGGGCATGGAAAGTAAACTTCCCATCCACATACGCACAATTACAGTAACAGGTGGCAATGTAAACTGCATCTGTTTTTTCTCTCCATGTACAATGCTTCCATTGAAAATAGACCACGGATAGGGTAGTCGAGTGGATAAGGCATCAGACTTCCAATAGAAAGGTCTCGGTTCCATCCTCCCTATGTACCCTGCGCCTGATGGATACTGATTAAATACCAGTATATAAATTAAATACCAGTATACAATATAGATTAAATACCAGTACACAATATTGACTAAGTAAAACTAGGCTAGTTAGGGCCTCAGGACCTGGCCAGCTCATGGGTTTACATGCAGGCTGAAGGCTTGTGTCATGATCACCATACATATGGCACCTGTGACGCTGGTGAACATGGAATTCGTTCCGAGCGCGGACACGTCTTGAGAAACTGAAACTGATGGGTAAAGAGTGGACACTTTCAGATCTTCCGGGTCAGCAGCACGCGCAGAGCAGTCAAAGCCTAAACAGCCTTCGTGTGCGTATGCGGGGTGAATATCAAATATGCACGTTAAAGATCCCGGAAGTCATGTTAGTGTCCAGTGACGTGTGGAAACGTGACACAACCGGCATGAACTGCACACTGAAGTTGACAGTATGCAGACTGTGCAGCAACATACTGCCTGCGCAGTGTGGGCAAAATACGAGGTACTACGACAGTAATCACGAAATAAAGTGAAATATAAAGGAAGAAATTTACTGTTTCCGAGAGGGTGGAAGATGTACTTGCAGTGACATGGGATAGATTCGTATGGAGGGCCATGATAGCCAACGCCATGACGACGATGATGATGATAATGATATTGTTGATGATGATGATTATGCACATCAGAAATAGCCAGTAGAATCGGCCAAGCTAAAACAGCATTCAAGAAGATGAAAAGCATTCTTACCAACAAATGCCAATCAATAAACATCAGCAAAAGAGTTCTTGAATATTATGTAGAACCGATACTGTTGTACGGTTGTGAGGCGTGGACAGTCAACACGTTAAGTCAGAGCAAAATTAAGGCTACTCAAATGTGGTTTCTAAGAAGAATGTTGAAATTCCATGGACAGCAAAGAAAACAAATGAGACAGTCTTGAAGGAGGCAAACACAAGAAGATCATTGATAAAGAAGATTAGGGAAAGACAAGCAGCATTTATAGGACATATTATGAGGAAATGCGAATTAGAGCACCTGGTTACAACAGGAAATCTGGAGGGAAAGAAAACACCGGGAAGACCCAGGTAGAAAATGTTGGACGGACTTGCAGGATGGCCGAGGACAGAGATGGTGGAAGATATATTTGCAGCAACAAGGGATAGATTCGAGTGAAGGGTCATGGTCGCCAACGCCATGCGGCAGGTCATATGATGGTGATTTGATTACCAAGGTCCAATGGTATGGAACAAATTCCAAGTCCACATTTGACATTCAGCTGCAATCATTTAGTTCAAATGTGCTCTAAAGACTCATCTTTTCAACTATAATCTGTTTATGTGAAGTGAAAGTTGTGTGTGTGTGTGTGCGTGCGTGCGTGCGTGCGTGCGTGCGTGCGTGTGTGTGTGTGTGTGTGCCTGCCTGCCTGTGTGTGTGTTTGGTTGGTGGTTTGGGTTTGTGTGTGTGTGTGTGGGGTTGGTGTGTGTGTGTGTGTCTGTGTGTGTCTGTCTGTGTGTGTCTGAGTCTGTGATTGTGTCTGTGATTGTGTATGCAAGTTTGTGTATTTTTAATGGGTTTTTTTTTTCACCAGACAAATGACAAACGACAAGCAACATTAATAGGACATTTCATGAGGAAAAAGAAATTAGAGCACCTGGACATAACAGGAAAGCTGGAGGGAAAGAGGACACCAGGTAGACCCAGAGAAGAAAATGCTGGGCGGACTTGCAAAGTGGCTGAGGACAGACAGGGTTGGAGATGTACTTGCAGCAACAAGGGATAGATTCGATAGGCGGCCATGATCGCCAAAGCCAATGCGGCAAGACACGATGATGATGAATGATAGATGAATGATGAATGATGATGATGATGATGATGATGATGGATGATGATGATGATGAGATGACGAGACGACGACGACGACGACGACGAAGACGACGATGATGATGATAATGATTATGATGATGATGATGATGGTTGGATGGATGATGAATGATGGATGATGATGATGATGAAACAAATGAAGTGGACACTTTATAATTCATTTTCAGTGGTGCTTCACTCCCACTGTATTATCACAACATCTTTTATCAACGCAGCAGGGGTTTACAACATGTATGCGCCTTGGGCTTGTGTGAGATAATACCCTACAGAGTTAATCGTTAGTAGTAGTAGTCGTAGTATTCTGATTATTGTTACTGTTATCTTTTTCATCTTCATTGTTATACCATCATCATTGTTGCTGTTATTGTTATTATGATCATTATTACAGTTTTATCGCCTGAAACGATAATAACATGATATAGTACGAAACCACAGAGACCCTCTTCAGCAACATTGATCATGATGAATCATCCTGGGGTTTCCTACCATGTGAAAATCGTTGATGTCTAAAGATCAGATCAGCTAATAACATTGAAAACAGGCTTGGTATCCATGATCATCCTGTTTTCTTTTGGTACAGAGGGTATCGGAAGGAAACAAAGGGAGGGTGTAGAGAGAAAGAACTAAAGAAAAACAGAGACAGAGAAAGAGAGAGAAAGAGACAGACAGACAGCAGACAGAGAACAGACAGACAGACAGAGAACAGACAAGACATACAGAGAAAAACAGAGAGAGAAAAAAACACATTCATAAAAATATGTCCAATACACGTCGACACGTCGTCTTTCTGTTCGTGCAAAATCAAATCATAGATGATGAAACCTCTGCCACAGAACACATGTATATGGACTTCCTAGCGATGCTCACAGCAACGATGTCCAATGCCAACAAAGACATCAATTTCTTCCTCTACATCATCACTTCAACCCGCTTCAGTCATAAATTCAAAGCACCTCTCTGCCTAGCTGTGTATCCATGCCGTACTTTGATGAACAAACGTTACGTCAAGACAGCAGAAATAGACCAAAGCAACACGTTGCAGCTGTGTCTGGTTCCACACAACTTTCAACACCTGATGCAGAGTTCTGAGGTTCCACAAAGACGTCTGACAACTCAGGCAGTGTCCAGAGGAATTTACAGCCAGACATTTACTCATAATGTACAATTTCGAAGCCTGCAACACTGTTCACTCCTGACATTGATTTTTTATATTGAACCCCTTTTTTCAGTATGACTACGGTTTATTGTGTCTTGACGTTTTGGTCATTGCAAAACATATAGGTCTGATGATTCATAAATGTGCCTTTTGTTTACTTAATCCTAACAGTGTTGAAAGATGAAAATAAAATGTTTAACCAGAAAAAGGGCCCACTCAATTGTTGTACTTACATAAAATTTCAAACTGCAGTGCAATGCCGAGCAATTAAGCATGTACAATAAGAAAAACAGACACGTTCCATCCCTCATCACTGCATAGTGTCCAGAACAATTGCCAGTGTAACAAACTTCAAGACTAATATCAAGCCAACACCTGACACAGCATCAAACCCTTGAATATTCCATTTCACTCCTACATACAAAGCGTGACCAAGATCACCAAAGCCACCAGCACTGCTCACAGCCATAACAGGTGTACATATCCACAGAGCCATGCCAACATCTCCAACTGTCCACATTTACACCACAAATACACACCCCAACCCTTCTTACAGATATCACATAACTGTTAAGGTCCCACAAATCTCCGCCTCACAGCCTCCTTCCTTCCATGTATCCAAAGCATACCTTTTCCCCATTTCACTCTGCTAAGTCATACACTATTTCTGCCTCACTTCCATACTTCCTTTGTCTTCTCAATCTTCCCCTACCTTTCTGTCTGTCACCTTTTCTTCTATCTCTATTTTGTCTCTGTTTTCCCAGTTCAGGCAATGAGGTGAAAATCAAGAACTGTCCCCCTTCTCCCACCACCACACTGACAAAAACACCACAGAACGAAAAAATTAGATAAATAAACTGTTCCGTGTCGCTGGCAGACTCCATTCCAATACACTTCCAACGAGTTGCACTGAAGCAGGATCAAAATAGCTTCAGTTTCCTTTCAGCCTGTTCAGCTTGTTCAAGATCGTGTTACGTTACATGGGTAGATTTGTATGTGCTCATCCCAAACGTCGTGTGATGGAAGGTCCAAAGTAATCAGGTAAATGTCAAACGCCTTCACATAAACCCTATGTACTGGCAAAATGTAACAGTTTTCCCTAGCTCATAGGGTCTATGTATTTTCTAAAACTGCCATTGCCTCTCATTATGTTTCCTGTTACGGAAAAAATACATGTACTGAAGCACATTATCACATCATTTGTTCCACGGGATGCAAACCTATAATCATCCCCGTGAAAATTTCCTTTAAAAAAATCAGAACCCAAGGCCACAGGATCCCTTCCTATGCAACACTAGTGGAAGAACATGCGCCTTCAGGACAGGTCTTGTATCCTACAAGCAGACCCATACCACATGATGAAGGACCAGCATATCTACTCATTCCTTGGATCGACAGAAGACTCCATCAACATCATCTGTGTACAGTGATTAGGTAAGGGATGTAGGTGGTTTGGGGTAGAAGAGAAGTACAAATATCACATTTCACATTTAAATGAGAGATTCTATTGTAACATTAAAGAAATACCTTACCCCTATACCCACACCGATAGATAGTCAGACAAACAGACAGACAGACAGACAGATAGATTAGATTAGATTAGATATTAGATTAGATAAGATAAGATAAGATAAGATAGATAGGTTAGATTAGATTAGATAGATAGATAGATTGATAACAGATAGATAGATTAGACACTTAGACGGAAAGAGAGATAGACAGGTAGACATACACACAGACAAACAGACAGACAGACAGATAGATAGATAGATAGACAGACAGATAGATAGATAGTTAGATAGATAGATAGATTAGACACTTAGACAGAAAGAGAGATAGACAGATAGGTAGACATACATACATACAGACAGATAGATATAGAATAGATAGATAGATAAAATAGAGATACAGATAGATAGATAGACAGATAGATAGATAGACAGGTAGAGAGATAGACAGATAGATAGATAGATAGATAAATAGATGGGTAGGTAGGTAGGTAGGTCAGTCGGTAGGTATATAGGTAGGTTGTTACAGAAGTCGGTTTATGTGTGACTGACAGAAATAGAATAAAAGTAGATTGTGTATATGTAGGTGCGTGTTCTATGTGTTTTCCCCAACCACACACAACCTTCCACTCAGTCACTTCAACAACCTCTGTAAACAAATTAGTATATTTAAATATTTATAATTCATCAAATATCATCAGTTCAATTTTCATCCAACTGGATCAACAAACACATAAGACAGAAATAAATGTTCATTGACCACTGTTCAATAGAAAGTAATTGATTCAGGTTTCCTCCCAAACAGTCCTTTCACAGGAATTATTTCACTGCATCAGCACTTCAGTCAGTCTGTTTCACAGCATCGAAATCATTGTTCACAATTCAGTTCATCACTCTATATAAATACAGTTACCACACAGTCCTGGGGAGCAAGACGAAACAGAGGCGTCAGTAACCGGACACGCCCACAGCAGGTATTCAGCAGAGTCCTAACAGCTTAGGACCAGGGACTGGATCAGGCATCCACCCCTCAAAACAGCAGGTATTCAGCAGAGTCCTAACAGCTTAGGACCAGGGACTGGATCAGGCATCACCCCTCAAAACAGCAGGTATTCAGCAGAGTCCTAACAGCTTAGGACCAGGGATTGGATCAGGCATCCATCCCTCAAACCAACGTCACGTACGTATGTGGCTCCCTCGTGAGCTAATCAGACCAGACAGCTCCCCACGTCAGAAGCTGTAGATAGGAAAGAATTTGCTAAGTACTTCCATCTACAAAAATGTCAATAAAATGTATCGGGTCAATGGCCAGACCATATTTTTTATATTCTATGATTGACAGACGTTTATCCCAAAATAGTATTGTTTGCCTTTTAAAAGCTCGGTAGGTAGGTAGGAGGTAGGTAGATAGATAAATAGATACATACATACATACATACATACATACATACATACATCAACATACATACATACATACATACATACATACATACATACATACATACATACATACATACATACATACATACATACATCATACATACATACATACATACATACATAATACATACATACATACATACATACATACATACATACAACATACTACAATACATACATACATACTCATACATACATACATACATACATACATACATACATACATACATACAACATACATACATACATAACATACTACATATGGAATTTATTCTGAGCAAGGGGAAGCGTGAAAAACTTGAGGTACTGCACTTCAATCTAAAACTGTCGTTATTGTTGTTGTTTGTTTGTTTATTTATTTACTTATTTATTTATTGTTGCTTTTTATACTGGAGATGATTCAGAAGTTAAAAGTTTTCCCCAGTTTGACAATTCAGCATGGGGTTGACATGTTAAAAGACTTCACTACTCATCTGTTTGGCGACTGTCTCCAGTGCACCAGTGCTCTCACAACTGACTGACACGTTGACTGAAACAAAGCATTCTTCAGTTTACTTTCATTCTTTCCTTTCTTTCTTTTACTATCTAGTTGGTTGGTTGGTTGGGAGCACAATTGATGACATGTTAATTTTTCTGTTTACTGTAGTAAATTGTCAGCTCTCAACTTGCCCCACTCCTAATACTCTCCAACATCTCTACTGAAACAAAAGCCAAGTTCATCAGTTCTGTTATCATCCCCACACTGACATACCAGTGCCAGACCTGGACCCTGACCAAGCCCCATAGAGTACAGAATTACCACCTGTCAGACGCGTTGTTTGAGAAGAGTTGTCAACAAGACGAAATACCACATGATCAGAAACACCAACACCACACAAATGGTGGGGACACCACCAGTCCACCATCACAAAATTTAGTGGTCTGGCCATCCGAGTGGAATGCAACCCAACCGTCCAGGCCAACAAGCATAAACAAAAACATACATAGATTTAAAGCGAGAGGCAAACCAAGGAACACCTGTATTACAGTGTAAAAGAGACCTTGATGCCACACAGTATTTCTCTACTTCAGACCTTCCAGCTCGCTGATAACCGTCAACACTTTCTTCACAGGACACCTGTAACAGTACAACCTGACAGACAAACGGACATCAGACAGAAGCAAGTTGATATTCTATATAATTACCACAGCTGAAACTAAGGATCAAGAGGAGGGGATTAAATGTTCGATTTTTTCTCTTTCACATAAAAAGCAAGTTGATATTCTATATAATTACCACAGCTTAAACAAAGGATAAGGATCAAGAGGAGGGGATTAAATGTTCGATTTTTTCTCTTTCACATAAAAAGCAAGTTGATATTCTATATAATTACCACAGCTTAAACAAAGGATAAGGATCAAGAGGAGGGGATTAAATGTTCGATTTTTTCTCTTTCACATAAAAAGCAAGTTGATATTCTATATAATTACCACAGCTGAAACTAAGGATCAAGAGGAAAGGATTAAATCAATAAATGTTCGATTTTTTTCTCTTTCACATAAAAGAAATCGAAGCACATCACATAAACAGTGCATGTGCACATGTATGCACGGACGAGTACGCGTGCACACACATGCACAAATGAACGTGGCTAAGCTCCAATGAATAGCACTCTGTAGCATGCCAACACGCATGAACACACACACACACAAACATATGTGTCCACGCATGTATCCATACAGACAGAGGAAGACAGAGAAAGGAGTAGTTCTTGAACTATAAAACAGTATCCAGCACTGCTCTTTTTGTTGAAGTGCAAGGTAAATTGCTCAGGGTTCATTTTGTTTGTTTGCTTGTTTGTCTGTTTGCTTGTTTTGTTCGTTTTTGTTTGTTTGTTTATACCTCAGTCGTCATAGAGTCAGAGGACGAGTGTTCACAATACTATCACGATGCATCGTGATGATAGATATGATAACCATGATGCTGTGGAGTTACACTCAAGGTTGAGATTGTGTGACAGATCTGTGCTCTACGTTTCCTTTGATACATGTAATATATCTTAGTATCAACCGGATTTCGAGAGATACAGACACCTGTGGCGTTGGTCAAGAATACATTAAGTGGCTAAGACTCGACAGAGTGTCTCCAGTATTTCAAACAAGCCCATCACATAGTCAGCTCTGGGTAGGAGTCAGTTGGGGCTACAACCATCCCACAATGCTTTCTCAGCCTGCTTAAATCTGATTGCAACTTTACACAGGACACCGTACACACTTTCTGTACATATTAGCATTGTGCACGTCCTGTGTCCACATCTTATGCTCACCTTCTGAGAGAACTACCTCCACCCATCCCTGCCATATGCTGGCCAACACTTCTGATAGACATGGGGCCTCAAGATCTCACATCTCTCCAGTTCATCCGACCCTGTAACATGAACACTGGTCCGTTCACTGCCCATCTTCATGTTGTTCCCATCAAACTGATTGTGTCAACAGTGCCAATGGTCCTGTTCCCCTCCCTGTTTCAAGATCTTGCCAGTAAACAGGGTTTTCCGTGGGCAAGTCTGTCGAATAACTGCTGATAGAATTGGCTCAAGGGCGTATGGATTTGTCTGGGTGCGTTGAATCCCTTTTCAATTAACTCCAAACTCCTATGGGAATCTCGAGTATGCTCAGCATCTTTTCAGGCAGACCTTGTATAGGACATTCACCACTGATAGGACGAACCCTACAACATGATGAAGAGCTCTTGACAGCTTGCAGTGCACAGAAGCACAGCCTGCATATCTAACAGTTTCTTGGACTGTTTTCTGCAAAGACTAAACGAAACATTCCAGTTTGGATAGCTACGTATGAAACAGTCCATGAACGTGTATTGGTTTTATAACACGGTAGACCGGGTGTGCACGTGCACATGTGTGTGCTATGAGCGCGTGAGTGTACGTGAACGTTTTCCTCAAAAATGTGGTTGATTGCTGTCAAGCAAATTAGCGCTCACACACACACACACACACACACACACACACACACACAACACACACACACACAACACACACACACACACACCACACACACACACACACACACACACACACCACACACACACACGCTGTTATCATTTAACATCAATTTGTAAGAAAAAACAATGACTTGATAATTGTTCACTAATAAGTCATCAGCCATACTGATCATTTGATTTTGTACATGGTTTAAACAAAGAGGATATTGATGGAAGACACGATGCATTGTCTTTATGTCAGTCAGTCTGTCTGTGTTCCTTTTTTCCTTCCACTTGGTTGCCTGTTTTATTATTCTAACGGCTACAGAATCTGGAACAATTTTTAATAATGGTATCACAATGAGACTGAGAAAAAATACTAATAATACGGAGTTCCATTTAGATTTGAGACCTCTTGGCAGGGCTGTACTTTATGCTCACATTCACAATATATCCTGGCTTCAACCAGGCCTCAGAGATGCAGACACCCGTGATGTTGGTAAAGAAAATTGAGCACACAAAAAAACAAAAAAAACAACAACAAAAACAATAACGTGTACATATGTCAAATGGGTAAAACTCGACTGTGTCATTCCAGTTTTACCAACGAGATCAAAGCGCGTTCACCTCCAGACAGGACCCTGCAGGGGCTGAAAACTCACACAATCGTGTTTTGGTTTGATGGGAAGCATAGAACCCACCATCTGATATCAGTAGTACACTATGCTAACCACTCAGCCAAGACGACCAGTTTGTTTTCTTGCATTTATTGTTTGTACCTATTATCACAGACAAAAACAGACAGACACGTATCTAACCGAATGACAAAGAGAAAGAGAGAATGAGTGTGTGTGTGTGTGTGTGTGTGTGTGTGTGTGTGTGTGTGTGTGTGTGTGTGTGTGGGGTGTGTGTGTGTGTGTGTGTGTGTGTAAGTGAGTGTGTGTGTGTAAGTGTGTGTGTGTGTAAGTGTGTCTGTGTGTGTGCGTGCGTGTGTGTGCTTAAAGCTTCATCAGAATAATTTATGGTACCACTGCCAACAAACCCATCAATGTCTTCCTCTACATCATCACTGGAACCCGCCTCATGCATGAATTCAAAGAACTTCTGTGCCTAGCTCTGTGTCCATGCCATACTTCGATGAACAAAGGTCACGCCATAGACAGCAGAGATAGACCAAAGCAACATGGTGCAACTGTGTCTGGTTCCACACAACTTTCAATGACTGATGCAGAGTTCTGAGGTTCCACAAAGACGTTTAACTCCAGGCAGTGTCCTGAGGACTTTACAGCCACGTGAAAAGCCTGGAACTGGTATGTTTACAATCTATCGGCCGTTACAAACGATTTCCAGTTACATAAAACCTACATATGTGTTTTGTTATTTGAACTAATCCCAACGGCGTTGAAAAATGAAATTAAAATGTTTAAACAGAAAAATGCAGACCCAGTTCTTCTACTTAAATTTCATACCACTGTGCACTTCCCAGTAATCAAACGTTTACAATAAGAAAGAAACACACACAACCAAATCCTTCAGCACAGCATAGTGACCAGAACAACTGCCAATGTGACAAACTACACGCTGATATCAAAGAAATCCCTGACACAGCAACAAACAAACCTTTAAATATTCCACTTCATCCCCAACCTACACACAGAAAGCATGACCAAGATCACCAAAATCACCAGCACTAATCCTAACCATATTTTGACGAACAAAGGTTATGCCAACAACAGCAGAGACAGAACAAAGAAACACGGTGTAGCAATGTCTGATTCCACACAACCCTCAACAACTGATGCAGAGTTCTAATGTTCCACAAAGACGTTTCACAGCTGAAGGCAGTGTCCAGAGGACGGCCAGACATTTACTCAGTAATGTACAATTTCAAAGCCTCCAACATCGTTTAATCGTGACTGACTTTTATGCTCAACCTGCATTTTTTAGTATGACTATGGTTTATTGTATCTTGACTTTTTGTCCATTGCAAAACATTTAGGTCAGATGTTTTATAAATGTGCGTTTTGTTTTTTCACATAATACAATACAATACAATAAATATTTATTTTGTATAGCGCAAAATCTTGATAAAATCAAATCTAAGCGCTAAAACAGACACACACACACGCACGCATACACACGCACACACGCACGCACGCACGCACGCAGCACACACACACACACACACACACACGCACGCACACGCATTTGGCTATAAATGGGGAGAAAGAATAAAAGCAATGGAAAATTATAGAGAGCATATTATATACAATTATATATTACAATGTGATTCCCCTCCGAGTGGAGACAGGCTGCAGAGGGGATTGAGTGAGGTCAGGATTTTATGCAGAGGAGAAAAGGTGAGTTTTGAGAGCGAACTTCAAGGAGACAAAAGTAGGTTGCTGACGGACAGAGAGAGGACGTTTGTTCCAGGAAAGTGGACCAGAAACAGAGAAGCTCGTGGACCATAGGTATTGAGCTTAGTGTGTGGAAAGCGAAAAGTCAGAGGATCGGAGGCAGAGCGGAGGCTACGTGAGGGAACATAGATCTCAAGTAGGCTTGACAGGTAATCGGGGGCTGCGTTATTGAGGCTTTTGTAGCACATGGTGTCTAGTTTGTACTGTATGCGCTTTGATACAGGGAGCCAGTGAAGTTGTGCCAGGAGAGGAGATATGTGGTCAGCTTTTTTCTTTTTTAGTACAAGGCGTGCAGCATTGTTTTGAATGCGCTGCAGGATGTGAATGGTGGAGGCAGGAAGACCAGACAGGAGTGAATTGCAATAGTCAATGCGAGACATTATGAAGGAGAGAACGAGTTTTGCAGTTGTTTCGACAGAGAGATACTTCCTGATCAGGCTTATACGATGGAGGTGATAGTAACAAGATCTGGCAGTTTGAGAAACAAAGTTGTTCATGGACAGGGTAGAGTCAATGCAGACACCAAAGTTTTTAGCTGAATCAGAAATTGGGACTGATGTGTTACATAATGGGAAAGAAAGAGGAGGCAGGTGAGAAAGTTTCTGACGGGTGCCAATGAGGATAGCTTCTGTCTTGTCATCATTAAGCTGAAGTTTGTTGAACGTCATCCAGTTCTTAATGTCCGAGTAACACTCAGTGGTGCGAGTCGAGAGGCGCTGTATATTGTCTGGTGTGTCACTGTCTAGAAGTTGGGTGTCATCAGCATAGAAGTGGTGTTTTATAGAGTGAGAGTTGATGATGGTGGACAGGGGGGAGGTGTAAAGAGTGAAAAGAACAGGGCCAAGGACAGATCCTTGTGGAACACCACAGGTCAGGTATGCAGGTTGTGAGTAAGTGCCAATAATGAGAACAGTTTGTTTTCTGTTTGATAGATATGAAGTGAACCAGGAGAGAGCAATGCCAGAGATGCCAAAAGTATGATGAAGTCTAGAAAGGAGAATACCATGATCAATGGTATCAAAGGCTGCAGACAGATCAAGGAGTGTGAGGAGAGAGACTTTGCCAATATCAGTTGCAAGGAGGAGATTGTTGAGAATGTGTAGCAGGGCAGTTTCAGTGCTATGGCACTGGCGGTAGGCTGACTGGAAAGGATTGAGGAGATTGTTGGCAGACAGGTGAGAGTTCAGCTGGTCGAGGACAACTTTTTTGATGAGTTTTGACAAGAAAGAGAGATCAGAGATAGGCCGGTAATTTTTCAGTTCATTTGGGTCTAAATTGTATTTCTTGAGGAGAGGGTGAACAATAGCAGACTTGAAAGAATCTGGGACAGTTCCAGTTTGAAGAGAAGTGTTGATGATGTCAGTGATGAATGGGAGGAGAGTAGGGAGACAGTCAGAGTAGAGAGAATCTGGAAGAGGATCCAGTTCGCAGGTTTTGAACGACATGGATCTGATTGTGTTGAGAATTTCTTCTTGTGAGACTGTGGTAAAAGTAGTAAGAGGTGTGCCAGAGAAGGAAGGGTCAGGTGGGCATGGTTGACAGGGTGTCCTGTCAAGCCTGTCACGAAGAGTTTGTATTTTGGTGGTGAAATGCTTGGAGAATACAGATGGGAGTTCTTCATTTGTGTGTTTTGTTGGGAGAGGTAAATCTTTTCGTGTGCCAAGGAGATGATTCATGGTTGTAAAGAGTTCTCTTGAAGAAGAGGCATTCAGGATTTTGGTCTGGAAATAGCTTGTTTTTGCAGATGCAATAAGGGTGGATACTTTTGTTTTAGAGGCTTGGAAAAGTTGCCTATGTACAGTGAGTTTGGATTTGCGCCAGTGGCGTTCTGCTCTGCGGCGGGCACGTTTTGCACAGGCGATCTCATGAGTGAGCCAGGGGTAGGGGGGCGGTCAGGTAAAAGACGGGTTGTGGCTGGAGCATGAGTGTCCAGAAGATGGTGGAGAGTAGTATAGAATTCATCGGCAAGGTTATGTGACTTTTCAGAAAGGAGGCGGGAGGCATCAGATGAAAATGTGGAGAGGTCAATAGATTTGAGATTGCGTCGAGTCACTGTGCGCGTGGTACGGGAAGGAGGAGAAATATCAAGAGAACAGAGAATTGCAGAGTGGTCAGATGGAAGGGCTGAAGTTAGATGGGTAGAAAGAACTAGGCAGTTGTCAGTAGCGGAATTGTGGTGATCACGAGAAATGATCCAGTCAAGAATGTGACCTTTCTGATGGGTTGGTTCAGAAATATGTTGTGTCAAATTGTGATTGGACAGAGAGTTGATGATATGTCTTGTGTCATACCGGTGAGTGTTGTCGTAGTGGACATTGATGTCACCTAGAATGATGAGATTTCCAGGTAAGAGGCAGTAGTAATCAAGTAATTGGTCAAAGTCAGAGAGAAACATGGATGTGGTGAGCTTGTTGGCAGAGCTAGGTGGAGGTCGATAGACACAGGAGAAGGTGATGGGGTGAAGGGTGGATTGGAAGGATACTTCAACGTGCTCGAAAGAAGGATGGGAGAAAGGCGGAGACTGCGAGAAAGATAGGCGGGAATGGAGTGAGTCGTTGTAGAGGATGGCGATACCACCACCTCGGGATGAGCGATGGAAAGAAGCAAGCCTGTAACCACTCGGAGTGAGACTCGCAGGTATAGGTTCATGATCAAGGGGATTAAACCATGTTTCTGTGATAAAAACAATGTCAACATGCTCATCTGCAATAAAGTCAGCAATGACATCGGCTTTGCCATCTGCACATGTTGACTGAGCGTTAAAAAGGCATAGTTTTAGTTTATCAGAGTCACATGGCGGTGGCCGAGATGGAGGTGAAGGCAGCACCGACAGGACAGAGGATGAAGGCGACACCAGCGGGGCAGAAGATGAGGGCAGCAATGACGAGACAGAAGACGAAGGCGGCACCAGCAGGATGGAAGATCAAAGGCGGCACCAGCGGGACAGAAGACGAGGACGGCGCCGGCGGGACCGAAGATGAAGGCGACACCGGCGGGACAGAAGATGGAGGCGGCACCGGCGGGACAGAAGGTGAAGGAGGCACCGGCGGGACAGAAGGTGAAGGCGGCACCATCAGGACTGAAGGTGCAGGTGGCGCCACCAGGAAGAACACAAGGGCGAAGACGGCAGAGGAGGAGACGAAGCCCGCAGCAGCAAGGTCGAGGGCAGGGGCAGTGGTACAGCAGGAGGTAGGTTGAAAGATGAACATAACATGTTTAAACAGAACAAGTGCTGACATGGTGGTTGTACTTAGGTAAATTTCAAATTGCCGTGCACTGCTGAGCAATCAAGCGTGTACAATGACAAAAAAAAAAAAAAAAAAAAAAGAAGAAGAAGAAAAAAAAGATGCGTAAATCCCTCAGCACTGCTGTTTCCAGAACAATTGCCAATGTAACAAACTACAAGACTAATATCAAAGCAACTCCTGACACACCACAAAACCCTTAAATATTCTATTTCATCCCATCCTACCTCCCCATATACAAAAACGACCAAGAACACCAAAGCCACCAGCATTGTTCACAGCCATAACATTGCACATATCACAGAGCCATGCCAACATCTCCACACGCCACTGTCCACATGTACATCACAAATTCACACCCCAACACTTCTTACAGATATCATAACTATTAAGGTCCCACAAACTGCGTTCATAGGATCTTTCCTTCCATCTATCCACAACATACCTCTTCCCCATTTCACTCTGCTACGTCATGCACTATTTCTGTCTCATTTCCATATTTCCCTCTTTCTCCCAGTCTTCCCTTTCCTTTCTTTTCTTCTTATTTTGTCTCTGTTTTGTCCAGTTCAGGCAATCAAGAGAAAATCAGGAACTGTCCCCACTCTGCCACCCACCAAAATAAAAAACCACACCAACCAAACAATACAGATAAATAAACTGTCTGTTCTATGTCGTTGGAAGACTCCAATACACTTCCAACGAGTAGCACTGAAGCAGGATAAGAATAACTTCAGTTTCTTTTCACCTTGATCAAGATCGTGTTTATTTCTGTTTTATTCATTCATTTATTTATTTATTTATTTATTATCTATATATTTATTTATTTATCTCTCTCTCTCTCTCTCTCTCTCTCCTCTCTATCTATCTATTCTTTATTTATTTATTCATTCATTCATTATTTAGTTGGTTAGTTAGTTAGTTAGTTAGTAAGGACTACCAAATCCGGAACAATGATGAAACTGAGACAAAAATATTAATGTTACGGAGTTCCACTTAGATTTGAGACCGCTTGACAGGGCTCTATTCTATACTCACTTTCATAACATATCCTAGCTTCGTACAGGCGCAAGAGACGCAGACACCTGCGGTGCTGGTAAAGCAAATTCAGCAACACAATCAATGACGCGTACATATGTCAAATGGGTGAGACTCGACTGTGTCATTCTAGTCTTACCAATGAGCTTACAGCCGTTCAACTCTGGGGAGGAGCCTAGTCTACTATGCTAACAACTCTACTAAGTTGACCAGTCTGTTTTCTGGCGTTTATTGTTTGTACCTATGATCACAGACAGATGAATAGACAGACATGTATCTAACCCACACTTGGACAGACATACACACAACTTGTTAAATATACAGACAGACACATATCTAACCGACAGTCAGACAGACATACACACAACTTGTTAAAAAACCTTTCCGTTTGTCTGTGTGGATGCCTAATTACCTGTCGATCAATCTAATTACTGTACGATTCTACTATTCTGTAGCAGCAACAGTACTTAAAAGAATATTTTGTGGTTGCGTGTGCGCGCGCGCGAGTGTGAGATATATATATATAGAGAGAGAGACAGACAGACAGAGAGAGAGACACAGAGAGAGTGTGTAGTGATGTGTGTGGTGTGGTGTGTGTGTGTGTGTGTGTGTGTGTGTGTGTGTGTGTGTGTGTGGTGTGTGTGTGTGAGTGTGTGTGTGTGTGTGTTGTGTGTGGTGGTGCCAGTGTATCTGTCCGTGTGTGTACGTAAGCGCGCGTGCGTATTTGTGTGATCTCTCGTGTGTTCTGTATCACCGCACATTCAAGCGTGATTCTCTTTGTCTTGCTCTTCAAGCTGGCATCATGATTATTGGCCTTAACTGCAATTATATAATACTAGTTATACTACAACTATAATGACAATGATTGGGACACAAAGGTGACAGCGTGGCTCTCTCTCTCTCTCGCCCCCCCCCCCCCCCCTATAATACATACATACATACATAAATACATATATATATATATATATATATATACATATATATATATATATATATATACATACACACACATATGCACACACATATGTATATGTGTATATATATATTGTGTGTGTGTGTGTGTGTGTGTGTGTGTGTGTGTATGTGTGTGTGTGTGTGTGTGTGTGTGTACTGTGTCTGTGTGTGTATAAACCCCCCCCACACACACACACACACGCACGCACGCACGCACGTGCACACACACACATGCACACACACACACACACACACACACACACACACACACACACGCGCGCGCGCGCGCGTGCGCGCACACATTACAGTTATCATAGTGTTTTAAAAAAATCAGTTTTTCTTCTCAATGAGCATTGTTGGGGTATGTGCGCTTTTACTTTTTTGTTTTGTCTGTTGTTTTGTTTTGTTTTCTTGTCTTTTTCTTTACAACGTGCAGACTATATATATTCAACTATCAAACTCTACAGGCTTACAGAAGGTACAGGAAACAGACATCACTAACAAAGAAAGGAAACAGGCGCCACTCTCTTAAATCTGTCCGCGAACTGAAGTGAAATTCAAACTTTATACTACCAACGGTATGGATATTATCAGTACATGTGTCAATTTATATGTTTGCCGTTGTTCATCGACACTGAGAATAGTTAAAGGGCTCTAACACCTCACTCATGAAGGTTAAGGGAAAACCTTTGCCCATTGGCTTGCGTTCCAGTCAGACAGCACGGGTTCCAGTTTGATTTGTGGTTTAAAAAAAAAATCTTGTCTCCAGTCCACCCAGTTTTGAATGGGCGAGTCAGTCAATCACTCTTTTCAGGGTTCGGGCAGAATGTTGAGAATTCCATGGACAGCAAAGAAAACATACGAGACAATCTTGAAGGAGGCAGACACAAGAAGATCATTCATAAGGAAATTAGGAAAAGACAAGCAACATTCACGGGAAATTTTATGAGCAACGGGGAATTAGAGCTATTGGTCACAACAGGAAAGCTGGAGGGAAGGAAAACACTAGATAGACCCAGGGAGAAAATATTGGACGGACTTACAGGGTGGCTGAGGATAGAGAGAGTGGAAGCTGTGCTTGTGGCAACAAGGCATAGATACATATGGAGGGCCATGATCGCCAACACCATGCAGCAGAGCACATGATGATGGTGATAACCAAACACATGGACACACTTCTGATCTATATCAAATTACCTTCCTTTTGCTTAAACCATCACGAAGCACCGTCTGATTATACTATGAATGCACGTGGTTAAGAACAAATTGGGTGTGAAACAGTGTCAGCTGTGCCTCAACAAGCCGATTCTCAAATGGCAGTTCTTAGCACATCTGTGGCACATGAATGCTGATGACAGTGGCTGGTTGGCTGCTGTCGAAACTTCCCCCCCCCCTCCCCCTCTCTCTCTCTCTCTCTCTCTCTCTCTCTCTCTCTCTCTCTCTCTCTCTCTCTCTCTCTCTCTCTCCCGCCCCTGTCCTACCACAGTCCAGTTCGTTCTTTTCCTGCAGCCGTGATGCCTGCACGTACAGCCTGTCGACAGGCACACTGATTTGTGAATATCTCTTCGCAAGTGACCACATTGATATCAGTGGACTTCAGGTCTCGTTTTCAGACGTCCCTATATTGTAGCAGTTGGTGCCCCTTGGGCCGGGATTCTGCCGCCAGCTCCCTATACGTGGCCATTATGCATGTGGTCGAAGTGGCCAGGACTTCACAGTTGTCTTTATGTGAAGAGGCTATATATGCCTGGCAGGCTGGCCTGGTCCAGAATGTCTTTTGTAATGAGAATTCCAGGAAATGAACAGAATCCGCAGTAAGCACCGCAAGTGGAAGCTACTGAGGCATCTTTTTGGTGTATATAGATTGTCCTCCTCTCGCTTCTGTAGAGAAGGTGTATCAGTATGCAGGCTCTGTACGCTCTAATCTTGGTGAGACTGGTATTTTCCCACATTCTGTTGGACTACTTGGCAATGGCAGTGGCAGCTTTCCCTATCTACCTGTTGAGCTGTGAATCGAGGGACAGGTTGCTGGAGACTGTCAATCTAAAGTAATGAATTCACTTACCACTTAAAGAGTGTGATAGCTGATGCTGATATCGGAGTCTTCAATGAAGTTCTGGCCCAAGATTTCTGTCTTCTTCAAACTGATGATGTGGCCAATTTCTTGGCAAGAATGCACTAAGGAGTTGACTACTTTCTGAGCAATGAATGTGTGAGAGATGTCACGGAGCCATCATCAGCGAAAAAAATATCTCCCAGATCAAGACGTAATGCAGTTTTGTCTTTGCTTTGAGGCGTACAGGGTTGAAGAGCTTTCTGTCGGACATATTGTATAAGTACAATCTGTCATCAGATGCTTTAAAAGAAGATAATGAAGAGCATTGGGGAAAAGGCCACCCTGCTTCACTCCTCTTTGAATGGGGAATGGCTCTGCAGATACACCATCAAATTCCCACTGTCCCATTCATGCCGTTATGGAAAAATACAGTGACATTCAGCAGCTTCAGTGGGCATCCAATCTTTACTATGGGTCTCTTCTGTAAACTAGGTCAAGCGCTTTAGTCAAATCAATGAAAGCAACGTTATAAAGACTGTCTCTGTTCCTGGCTCTTATCTTCTAGCTGCATGCGCAAGAAGATCAAGTCGATGGTGGATATCTCTACCTTGAAGAAACATTAAGTCTCTGGGTAGACGCAATCTGCTAGTATCTGCAGCCTCCTCAGAACCACCCAGGCAATTACCTTCTTGATGTGCTGAAAAGTAATATGCCTTTGTAACTGCCACTGACACTTTCCGTTTTCTTCCACAGCCTGGCAGTGTTTTATGTCTTGCATGTCT
Source organism: Monoplex corrugatus (assembly GCA_030674185.1). Classification (NCBI taxonomy): domain Eukaryota; kingdom Metazoa; phylum Mollusca; class Gastropoda; order Littorinimorpha; family Ranellidae; genus Monoplex; species Monoplex corrugatus. The sequence goes on from CM060315.1 coordinate 79,658,204, forward strand.
TCGGGAATTGATCCCTCCTGCCAGCACTGGCTGAAGTGTTCGTGAAGATGGTTCAAAAGCCCTGGTTTTCTGCAATGAAACTTCAGCAGGAATGCTGTCTTTGCCTACTGCCTTGCTATAAACAAGTGAATCGATGGCCTTGTTGATTTCGTCCTTTGTTGGAGGCAGGTCCAGGACATCAATGACAGGCAAGACGGGGAATCTGACAAGAGCTGACAGTTATCACGTTCTCAGTGGAGCAGAGGTTCTGGTAGTATCAGCTTACCTCGCCATCTGCTTGGCATGCCATTCATTCGACCGCTTTGCCATCTTTGGACTTCAGCGGACTGATCTTGCTAGCAGTGGGCATGAAGGTTTTTTTCATCTTTTCTTACATGCCTTGTACGTTGCCAAGACCAGCACAGGACTGGGTGTTATGATACTGATCTGCCAGCAATTGTTTGCACAGCACCTGGCCGTCCATTGGATTTTCTTTCTTCTTGTTTTCAGTGCAATGAGTTTTTTTCCATTGTTTTGTGAAATTATAATAGGCACAATCTTATTATAATTTACACATATATCACGCCTAAACGAATATTATCCATCAAGGAATTTCACTTACTTTTTGTTAGGCCTGATCGGTTCAGCGAACCCTCGTCAGACTGGTGGGCAGAGGCTTGTTGTAGAACTATTCAGTTGTGAGAACACTTCTCACTATCCGTGTGTGACCCCATTCTGATTTTCTGTTCATCAGTAGGTTGCTTGGGGCGTTGTGTATTTGGACTGCTTCACTGATTTGTCGGTCCAATGCACTTTTATGTTTGCCTGTCACTGTCATCACAAACTCAGGTGTGTTTTCTTCATGTTTGTGTGTAGTATTAACATGTCTATAGAGGACTGAGTCATTATCTTTGTTCTTATAGGCTGCCATGTGTTCTAACCCCCTACTGTAGCCATTACGGGTGGTCTCTCCATAGTAAACAGATTTACATTTATCACACATTATTTGATATGTGATATTGTTTGCCCTGCATCCCCCCTTCTCATTCCCTGCACATACCATACAATTTTGTTGGTCATTACATTTTCTGTTGGGAAACGGGTGGGATCGCTGGAGGATGTTTTTGATTGACTTCCCTGATGTCTCTACTACTCTTATCTTTATGTTAGTTTTCTTGATTTCACATTCAAAGTCTTTCTTCAGTTTGGATTTTGGTGTTGGAGGGACAAAGACTACACTCTCATATCCTCCTTTCTTATACCATTCCTGTTTATTCTTTCTCTTTTCTTCTCTCCTCTCTGCTCTCTTCCAACCTTTCGGCCTGTACATCGGCTGTTCCCCTTCTTCATCTTTGTTTCTGATCTTTTCATAAGCTGCCAGGGCAGATTTGACTATTTGGGTCTTAAACTTCTTGCTGTAGCCGCAGTACTGCATGCGCATCATAAATTTATTAATGTGCCTGACTGTCATTTCCCATGAGAGCCTAGGACTACATCTAAGTAGTATGCGCAGTACTTCTTGGGTTAATACAGTCCTTTTGGTACTTCTGGGCATGGCTGAATTGGCATGTATGACAGATTTGGTAGATACTTCCTTTGCGTAGTACTCATGCATTACTACCTTAACGTGCCTGTTGTCTTCTTTTTCAACTTCTTCAACCCACATTTTGATATCGAGAAGGGGGAGTTTATTGTCTTCATGCATGGATGGGTAGTCTATCTCTAGTTGGATCGACTTATGTATGTTATTGCCTATCTCTTTTAATAAGGAGATCCCTCTTTCCTCACTGTTCCTTGTTTCTCCTCTATCCTCCTCAATTATGAGTTCCTCCTCACCATCTTCGTTGAGGTATCTCAGTCTACTGTCTGGAGCTATCAGGATGACATTAATATCGTCTACATATCGTTTGTACATCAGGACTCGGATCCCTAGTGTTCTTAGTTTGCCTAATATCTGCTTGTCCCACCAAACCATGAAAATCCCTGCCAGTTCACCCGTTAGTTCAAGTCCAATAGGGCCACCATTTGCTTGTTTCTTGATGGTGTCATCGAACCTATATATGTGGTTCTTCATGATGTATTTTATGGCTGTCTTTAGTGCTTCAGATAGCATCTTCTTAATGGTTATATTGTCTGGTGTTTCACATGGGAAGATCCACAGTGCATATCTCTTGTTTTCATCCTTATCAGTAGCACACCCTGTGATGGTAGGTGGTCTGCCTTTCTTGTGTTTTCTTTTTGGACAATAGTGAGAGATGTCTGCGTCCTTCAATTCTTGTTCTGTCATATTGAGGGAGAGATACAGTCCGAGTTCTCTACTGTCTACTCCTTCGACATTGAAATCACTGTCATAAAAGGTTTTTGCAACGATTTCTGCGGTATAATCCACGTCTAGGCTAGGATATAGTGCTTTGACGTCAAGGGAGCCTATTATTATGTTTTCTTGGATTTCACATTTGTTTATTTCTTCTATTGAAGCTAACAATTCTTCTGTGCTCTCGCATGCAGTAATTTCGTCTTTCCAGACATTCTTAAGGATCATACTAATCAGATGTGAGAATCTGTGGTTGTATGCTGCGCTTCCTCCACATACTGGCCTTACCGGTGGTCCCGCTTTTTCATTTGAGCTTTGTTTGTGGTCTTTTCTCAATGCGTACAGTGGCGCTAGACCATGGTTCTCTATTAACATGTTGTTCTTTATTCTTTCTGAGGCTGAAGCCTTTTCATTTTCCCCTGCTCTGAGGATTCTGGTCCACATAGTGGCGTGGGCGTTGATCTCTCTTTGGCATCTCAGATGTTCTTCTTCATCTATTGTTTGGTCCATTTATGGTATGTGGTTGGCAAGCTTCTTTGTAGTTCACTCTACTGTCTACCGAGAAATGTCCTCTCTCTTTTTCCACATTTTTCAATCCCTCCTTTTGTATGGCATCAAGGTGACCTTCTGTTTTTGGTTACTTTCGATATATTGTTGAGTTTTAGCGATTAGTTTGGTTTTTAAGTGCTGTAGTTCAGCTTCTTTGTCTTCTCTTAGTCTCTCTTCGGGCAAAATTACTCGTTTGTTATACGGGAGATCGGTAGGCCTAAGATAGCGCAAGTCAAGTGTGTTTATTTTCCATACTGAATGGATACTTTCTTTCTTTTTCATTAAACTCACCTCTTTCATCGTTATGTGGCGTCGTTCTATCCATCTTTTTACGTTCTGTCCACCTCAATTTCGTTACGGCTTTTTCCACCTCTGTTTGTATGTCCGCCATTTTGACAGGGGTATAAAGTGTGTATTTTGGTGGCAGTTCTAGCAGTCTTTCCTCAGGTTGGGTTAATTCCATCCCTCCGTAGACTCGCGGTTTAGATTCGTAATTTTCTGGGAGTTCTTGGTCTTCCACGATTATGCCTTTTATCTCATTTACTTCAATCTCAACTTCTTTGTCTTTCTTCTTATATTTCTCTTCAAGGAATTTCACTTTCTTATGCCTTTTCTTGCGTAATGCGTATCTCTGTTCTCTCTTCTCTTTCTCAAATAGTGTAATGAACATCGGTATTATCTTACTGGCGCATTCCACAAGTATTTTCCTCACTTCTCTCCATTCTAGAGTGTTTCTCCTCTTCTCTTTGAGTAACGATGATTTTGCATCTAACGATTTCCATCTCATCACACTGTTGGATATCTTTCCTGACCGTGCTTCTGGCAATCCTGTACACAACTTGTCACTTTGCAATTTTACTGACCGTAGGGGGGTGCTTTTGGTAATCAAATCCTCAAATAGGTCCACAACGTACTCTGCTTTTAATAACTTGATGGTTTGTCTCATTATTCGTCTCATGGCAGTTAAAGCCCTGTTTGGGTTACTAGTCCATGCTGAGAGTTTTCTTGTTTCAGCCATATAGGCGTTACTTAATTTTATGACCATTGTTTTGTGAAATTATAATAGGCACAATCTTATTATAATTTACACATATATCACGCCTAAACGAATATTATCCATCAAGGAATTTCACTTACTTTTTGTTAGGCCTGATCGGTTCAGCGAACCCTCGTCAACAAAGGGTCTGAACTGCCAGAAGACGGTGTAGTCCTCTCACAGTATGGATCTGCAGCAAGTCTCATCTCTTGCACTGCTGCTGTGTCGATGTCCACCCTCCTCAGCTCGAAGTCAATGACTGCTCTTTTCCTGCTGTCCTCCATCTGCATCAGGTCGTCTGAGAAGTCAGGGCACATGGTGCTGACATTCCCACTGGCAAGAAGCATGACTAATGATTTCTTCTTTATTCTCTTGTTTGTCTGGTGAATGATAGCTGTCCATTTTTCCATCAATTCTAAGATTCCAATACCCACTAAAGCAGGCATACTGTGGTGGATCAACACCCTATTGTTGTCTGGCGCATGCCTGGTTGAGCGGGTGGAACCTGATCAGTGAGACGACCTCTCCCACTGTCAGTGGCAACCCGTAGCATCCGTTCTTTGCGCAAATGTTGACTCCCAAGTTGATTTTCCAGCTATGTAGCAGCACCTGAATGACTTTTTGGAATGTGTCGTGATACGCCATGAAACCACCTTCAGGGCCCCATTCTAGATTTGTGTAGGCTTTATTCCTTAAACCTGCTTTGTCCCAATGCAATCGTTTCCAACAATGTCTGTCTGTCCTCATCAACCTTCAAAGCCATTGAGAATTTATTATCATCCGCCTAATCCTCCACCGAGATATCCGATCATTGTATTTAAACGTACATGCAAGCTGGCTCATGGGCGTTAGGCAGTGTCTGCACACACACTGCCTGCGAGGTCGGAAAAAAATCTCATCCTTTTCCCTCCAGGTGGAGGTGTGTACCAGGATTGATCCCAGGACCTTCCAACTGGATGCCCGACATTTTCCAACTTGACAAACATAACCAGACAGAGAGAGAGAGATAGAGAGAGACAGACACAGACAGACAGACAGACAGACAGACAGAGACAGACAGGCAGGCAGACAGACAAACAGGTAGACAGGCATACAGACAGAGACAGAGAAGATTGGATTTCAAACAACTCAGCTTGGCCTTGACATGGTCTTTGTGTCCACTGGGCTACAAATAATAAGAACAGAAACAAACATGTTTTTAGCGGAGCTGTTCATACATCAAAAAATCGTCATTCAGATGCTTGTAGAAAGACTATACTCTGAAAAGTAAAGCCATCAGAAGAAAGGCCAATCCTCAGCATTTCCTAACTTTTATAAATCATTACAAATAAAAAAATGTGTTCGCGTTCTTGTCTTGATATGCTCAGCAATTTATTTCAGATTAAGTGAAATCGATTATGTTTCGAGTAAACGAAACCGGGTTCAATGCCACTTTCTTGTCCAACTACTCAATGGCAAATGTTCCGGGAAATCAACTGAACGTTACCGGAGAGGGATTAACACAAAAGCCAGAAACAGACCTTCAGGAATATCAGTTCTGGCTTGCCGCATTCCTTCTGACGATCAAGATTGGGTATCCAACCGTCTTATTTTCCGGAACTGCTGGTAAGTTAGCGATAAAACATGTTGTGATTAATATCCGTTTTCTGTCAAATCTCAACAAAAAAATCATAGTTCTCGTTATTTCCAATCAGGCAGATTTTGATAGAGCTGCTGCTGTCGGTCTCAGTCTCATCAGAATCTGTTGCTGAATGGCAATCCTTTAGAAATAGTAACAGTCTTAGATTTTCATCGCTGCTATTTACATCGATCTCTGCTTTACCAATATTTACATTATCCAGAGCGTCTTTGTTCTTCGTGATGCTCATTTCCATTTCATATGTGTGAAGTCTACACACAGAGCAGTTATTAATCTTTTGAAGCTCAGAGCTGCTGCCCTAACGTACACCAACATCACAAGCACAGTGCCTACACCAGACAGTCTAGATGGAGGCAGACACAAAAGATCATTTATATAAGGAAGAATAGGAAAAGATAGGCAACATTTATAGGCCATTTTATGAGGAAAGGGGAATTGGAGCACCTGGGCACAACAGGAAAGCTGAAGAGAAAGAGAGCACCACGTAGACCTAAAGAAAAATATTGGACGGACTTCCACAGTGGCTGAAGATGGAGAGGAAGATGTGCTTGTTGCAACAAGGGACAGATGCATATGGAGGGCCATGATCGCCAATGCCATGTGGCAAGGCACTTGATGATGATGATGATGATGGTGATGATGATGATGATGATGATGATGATGACATCAGAACTTAGGTCTGATTTCATCTTCCGTTAGTATACCGTATTACATCAGCACTTAGGTCTCATTTCATCTTCAGTTAGTATCCTAGAGTACATTTGGGCTCCATTATTCACGGCCCAAATGCATTCACGTGTTTCTGAACCAATCTTTACTTACTTCCTTTCTAAATGCATGTCGACATTTCACAAATAACATTTCACTGCTTGTACGACACCAGTATACGGCACAAAATCTATTTTCATTCTATGTTTTATTTGTAAACATTTTCAAAATATATAACGGTATCATCTGACTGTATTTCATTTTTTTTCAAAAGGAATATTCCAGTTTACCCAATTTTGATAAAATAGTACCCTTTTCGCCTATTCTTATGCCTGTATTATAGAACAATAGCTCTGCAAGAAATTCTTCTGAAGTTGTTGCTTGCTATTTTCGCACCAAAATCCTCAAAAGGTTGCAGGACATTTCTCGAAAACATATTTGCCTTGGACAGCTGATGTATTAAGACGAAGGAACCCATACTCTCTTACGAGACAACATTTCTGTATAAAGCTATGGTAATGGTTTCTTGCATTTCTGATTCGTGTCTGATATTTTTTCTGATCCAAGTAAGTTTTAATGATCTAATATATCCACATGAATGGGGTGTTCCAATGCCTCAATTTTCCATATGCCTATTGCTACATTCATCTGTGGTACCAATTTTTTTTCCTTGTTGCATACAAACGCAAATATTAAGTTTTGCACGTTATCATTTAGGTTATTTAAACACACATTTTCTCTCTCTCTCTCTCTCTCTCTCCTCTCCTCTCTCTCTCTCTCTCTCTCTCTCTCTCCGGTAACATCCTCATTTTGCTAGTGTTACAAAGGATGCGTTCAGGCACCTCCACCTACCATCTGTTCTTCATGGCTCTGGCAGTGTCAGATCTTCTTTTTATCTACACCGTGGTGCTACGAATTTGGGCCGAGTTCCACTTTGGAATTGGATTTGAGCACACTTCAAAGGTAAGGTAACCATTCTGTCTGTATGTGTGTACTGTCTGTCTGTCTGTCTGTCTGCTGTCTGTCTCTCTCTCTCTCTCTCTCTCTCTCTCTCTCTCTCTCTCTCTCTTTTCTTCTTTCACACTTTACCTTGCTCGACTACCAGCAAGACGAAGTCACAATAGTGGACCAAGTAATTCATCATCAGCATAAGTAACAACATCCACTATGACTGCCGACTAGTTCGGAAGCTATGCTAGAAGGTTTGCTTCAGAAAATGGTATTGTAATCCTATGAAGGGGAAGGAAAAGGTAAATAAACTATCATTGTTCTCTGAATGGCACTAATGACAGGCATACCGTCGTCTGCGTAGGAATGGGTTATAGTGCTATCTAGTATCGTCGTAAATGACCATAGCAGGTAGACAGCGTCAGGAAGACGGTTCAGACTCATCGACTATTACATGGACAAAGGGCAGGTGAGGATTCATCTTCCTCCTCAACTTCATTTCTCTGTTCTACAACAACAGTGTTCTACAACACAGAAAGTGCTTGTCACTTTTGATCTCGACATGTTCGACTGTAACAGTCAGAGGACTGCCCTGCCCTGCCCTGCCCTGCCCTGCCCTGCCCTGCCCTCCCCTGCCCTGCCCTGCCCTGCCCTGCCCTGCTCTGCCCCTTTTACCTGAGTGTACGCGCAAAATACGAAGTTCTAAACTTAAACATAAAATGAGGAACATCAGTCCACAGACAGTAAGGGTTAGTGAAAACAACGTCATCTCGGAAATTGGGTCAGGTGTTTGTGACAATGAAGAACACGATGAAAGCAGTGGAATTCATAACACTATTCTATCTCCTACAAACATTCTAAACCTTCAAACTGTTATTTTATATGCGTTCTCGTAAAAACACACAATTCTAACATTACACACTGCTTTCAGGAGATGCAATCATGTGCGCCTGCTCCTGAGTGACAAGTACAATCAACATCTGCATGACATCTACCACATCTCCACGGACTTCCATAAATTATGTGGAGTGATGCCCTCTGGGCCACTAGCAAGAGATCTGTTGACCAAAGTTGATTCAGCTCAATGAAAAAAAACCCTGACTTTTTCCACTAAATCATGAGTTCACTTCGAAATATCCCTGACATCAGGTGTGCCGACTTTTAACTGTGCTTTTGACGATTTCAAGGATATCAGTATTGCCAAAAGTAAAGTCCATCCGTAAAGACAACTGACTCTCTTGCGCTTACTGTTCTAATGCATATCATACCGATACATACTGACGGCAAATATCCAAATGTAAATTGATATACTTCTGCATAATTCTCACCATCTCCTATGTAAGCGGCATCACCAATGAGTACATTTGCAAACACATCTCCCGACGTATCAATCACGACGAACATCTGCCATATGTCTCATCAAACTGGTAAAATGTCGTCAAAACCAGCAAAACTGGAGAAACGTATCACAGTCGAAGGAGAGGCTGCATTCTGCAACGTAAAGAACACTTTAAAGAACAAATATTCAACTTTCCAAGTGCGTGCTAAAATGCACAACACCATTCTGTCTGCTAGAAGCATTTCCAGTGAAGGAAAGGAAGATAGTATTGACATGTAACAACAAGAAATATCTTCTGCAGGACCACCCCTCCAGAGAACAATGCAGGGAAAGAAAAGACAACTCTTGAGGCAGAGGAAGATGTGCGTTGACATAATTGCTGACGAACCAGGTCAAACTCTGTTGCAATCCTGGCATTCTCCCACAACCACAACAACACACGATAACCTAATACATCACTCACCGATATAGACCACTTCTCCCACCCTGGTGAGTCACAGACTAATATGAAATAAACCACGTCTCTAAGCTGATTTAACAATGTACGTTGCTGGAACAACTTAAATATTTCTGCACGAAGATATTGTATTTTATCACCCATGTTTCCTATTGTACAAGATGACTATTTTGAAAGGAAAAGACCATTCTTTGCAAAGGTGAAAGCTGACATATGCTAGACTAAGATAACTTCACTCAATACTGAGCCAATGGCATTCCACTACAATGCATAAAGGACGTACACGGATACAATCCCATCTCAAAACATATCCAATTATGGAAATGAGCGTGTGTATGCGCATACATGCATGTGTGCACGTGTGTATGTTAGAGAGAGACAGACAGACAGAGAGGAGAGTTTTCTGGGTTGTTTTTTGTTTGTTTGTTTTGATTTTGTTTTTGTTTTGTTTTGTTTTTCCTAGGTGGCCTGTAAAGTGTTGAATTGGTCAGGTTATTTCTTCGACATCTTGTCAGCCTGGCTGTTAGTGTCTATGACAATCCAAAGGGCAGTCAGTGTCGTCTGGCCACACAAGGTATACAATCAACTGTCCATCAACTGTATGTATATACATCCTTTCATAAACCGCTTTTGTGCTTTGGGTCATCGCATAAACTTTGACTGTATGAATTCTCTTATCTCTGTTTCCACATAATGTGTTAATTATATTCTTTAGGTCGGTACTGTATTCTGCTTGTTATTATTGTTGCAGTAGTTGTTACACCACACACACACACACACCACAACACACACACCACACACACACACACACACACACACACACACACACCACACACACACACACACACACACACACACACACACTTCGTAATACAATTAGTCAATATTGAGATGAACCAATCACTTAATGATAAGTGACTATTAACAAGAAACATCCAAGGGTGAGGATGGAACCTAGAGCATCAATGCCCCGCCACTCTCCGAACAATCACCCAATCTCCCAACGCTACTCGATAGTCATTTCAATAATTTTCATCAAGAAAAGGGGGGGGGGGGGGGCTGTCCAAGCGTTGCATGAACCATTCGGACCCAGTCATCAGTTACCTTATTTACAAACCGAACGGCAAGGTGGGGAGATGACATTTTCCAAGAGAGAATGGAAGAGCCCTCTCTTGCCTCACTCTGGACTTTCATCTCTCTTCTGGTCAGCCCGCCCTGCCAGCAGTTCGCATAGCTGCTAGCTCCATTTCCCTTTACTAAAGTCTCGACAGTCTGCAGTCACAAGCTTCCCACGTAGCTATACTTCAACCAGAGGGTTGTTTGAACGGCCGCAAAAGAGGCCAGTCATGATGCTCCAGACACAGCCCATTTTGCTGTTCAGCAAGGACTGACATGCCCTGAAAGGGATCCCATGTTTGTCGTCTTTCCGAGCAGCCAGCAGATCTTTCTCTGCAGTCATCAGGCCTGATTCTCTGAAGTCAGCAATCAAGCCACAAGCCAAAGTTACCAAGAAACACCCGAAGGTGCAGATGGGACCCAAAACATCAACGCCTCATCACTCTCCGGACAATCACCTCCCAAGCTCCCAATGTCACTCGATAGCCATTTCATCAAGGGGGGGGGGGGGGGCGGGGGTCCATGCGAGGTGGGCAGATGACAAAACCTGGGACATAGCAACACAATAACACAATGTGCACTAACCAAGTTGAGCCCAGCCACTGGACCAAGACAGAATGGAAGACCCTTCTCTCGCCCCAGTCTAGGTCTTCTCTTTTGGGCAGCACACTCTGCCACCCGCTCGCATAGCTCTTAGTTCCTTTCCCCTTACTGTAGTCTTGACAGCCAACAGCAGGAAGCTCCAAATGTTGCTTTAATTAAACCACTAATTCAATGACGGACATCATGCTGGTCATGATCAACAAGGACGTGGGTTTGGTCACATACAGTCATCCTAGCTTTACACAACACAAAACAACTGTAGAACTGACTCACATGCCAGGGCAATGATAAAGTCACCATCATCTTGTACAAACTCAGTGCTCCTTTAAATTCACGAACTGAATTTACAAGACACACAATTTCACACATGCATTCAAAACATCTCACACCTAAACATGCATACACAAATCATTTTGTCGCTACAGGAATTACATTTTCAATTGGTAAAATAAATCAATTTTCAATTGCCAAATTGTACTACGTTATTTGTTGGGAAAAAATGCAAGTTTGTAATACAGCTGGTCATTTTCTTTAGATACTAACTGTGAATCAAGGCCCCACTTGAATGATTAATCAAACGATTGATCAGCTGATTAATGAATGAACTGCTTGTTTATTGGCTGCTTGTCTGATTGAAGGTACGATCTTCATGTACGAAACACCAGGCTTACGTTGTCATTGCTGTACTGTCACTGACGGCATTTCTGATTACGTCTCACCTGTTTTACGCCTTCACTATCCACCCTGATGGTTATTGTGGATACAGAGATATGTAAGTCACTTGGCAACTTTCTTTGTCTTCTGGCCACTTTTGTTGTCTTTTTCCTGATCACTTACTTTAGGTTTTTATGCTGTTTTATCTTCTTGTTGTTTTTCCCCCCTTCCTCTTCTTTTTGTATTTCTTCTGCATTTCAGTTAACTACATTGTATTTTTCAGTTATATGAAAATACAATGCACAGCATTACAACGTTTTGTAGTCATCCCATAGAACAAGATGTACGCACATATTGAATCAACATAATTGTTTCACAAGAAAGTAGAGTTAATTCTGCAGATTGTTCTTTAATGAAGAGGTCATATGGGCGAACAAAAAATATTCCCTACTTATTCCTTAGATCTTTCTACTGCTTTTGACACCATGACCACCCCATCCTCCTCTCCTGACTGGAACAGACATTTGGAATCCAAGGTGGTGTCTCTTTCTTCGTTTTTGTCATACCTATCCGACCACTTTCAGTCAGTCATGGAGATAATACTGAAGCTACATGTATGTTCACTGGCACCAGGTAAAAGCTTTCCTTTATAAAAGTGTGTTCTATCCTAATAGCTGACACCACTATTGCACTTTCTCATTCAGTCAAGAACCTTGGTGTTGTTCTTGATCTTAACCCTCCATGCAGAAGTTATCACCCAGACCTCTCAGTTTCATAACTGTCGACTACAACATTTCAGTTCAATTCGCCAATATCTTTCAGTTTCAGCAGCATCTAAACTCACGAATTCTCTTATCTCGTCTCGTATTGATTATTGTAACTCTGTCTGTGGCTTGACTGCTTCTACTGTCACATTCCTCCACTGAAATCAGCCCGTCTTGCCCTTCCTGAAAAGAGGTATAATCATGTCACTCCTTTCCATTGCTTTCTGCAGTGGTTGCCCATTTCTCAAAGAATTTAGGACAAAATGCACTACACTCAAGTGTATCAATAGTGCTGTACCTATCTATCTTTGTGACAATCTCTGAATGTCTACCACTGCCAGATCTCTCCGTCCTGCTTGATACAGATGTTCCAGACTCAGTCCATGCTCTATTTCTGTCTGGTCCGTATGACTGGAACCAGCTTCCTCTGTTACTCGACAGTCATATACTCTGTCTTCCTTCAAGTGCAACTTAAAGATAGACCTTTATGTCCAGCAGTGATTTCCCCCCTCTGCGTACCCACTCTTTTGTCACACTCTCCTTCTCCTGTTTGTGTTGGCTTTGTACCCTGGAGTTTTGGTCATTGCGAGTGAATGTTTTGGTGAATGATGAGACAGCGCAATTTGATCCGATTTTTGTATCAAGATTTAGCACCATATGTACACATCACTATTACTATTATCATCATCACCATCATGTCGAGCTTGCTCGGCTATCCATGACACGTTTCTTCCATCCTTCTCTGTCAGACATTGCAGTAGGTAGTTCATCATACTGACAGCCCGTATCATCGATCAGTTGATCGATGAACATCTTCTTTGGACGTCCTGGTCTTTGTTTGCCGTGGCTGGTCTCCATAGTAGATCATCCACCAGTTCTTTTTTGCTACGCCAGCAGTGTCTCGCGAAGCACAGTCTTTGTTGACGTATTGATTTGCTGATTGGTGGGATCTTACCATATAACTCTTTGTTAGTTGGATGTTCTCTCCAGGATTTGTTCAGGGCTGCACGCAGCATTCGTGTGTATGCTCCATCAATCTTCTCCAATTTCGTTTTTAGGGTCCAACAGATTGAGCCATATGTAAGAACGGACTCTACTGCTGCTCGGAAGAAGTTCCTTTTCAGGTTCTCTGGTAGATTGGATTTCCAGATTTTGTCCAGCTGATTTAGTGCGCCCCAGGCATTTCCGAGTCTGGTGCTGACGTCTTGTTCTGTGGAGTCAATGTAGCTGCCAAGGTACTTAAAGTCTTGAACTTGTTTGATCGCATCTCCATTGAGACTTCTCATACCTTCTGATGTGTCTTGATTCAGACAGATGTTTTGTTCGCATTGAGGTGAAGCCCTATCTCCTTTGCTGTTCTTTCGAAATTGTGAAGGAAAGATGTTGCATCCTTTATGAGGTCTGCGAGAACAGCCAGGTCATCAGCATAATCCGCATCTATTATCTTTACCGCAGGGTAGCGTCTGCTCTTCTGTTCTGTGAGGGTAAAGCCGAGGTTTTTGTTCTTATCCACTGCTTTCCTCAGCACATAATCGAGACAGATAATGAAAATGTAGGGGGCAAGCGTATTATAACTGTATTAAAAGACGGTCAAGCAGGAAGTGCACAGTTTTCATAGATGTTTTCTGGATTACTCCATTATTTCATTTTGCGTTCTGCCTGCTTTCAAAGACTGGTTTGGGACAATGTTGTAAGCCCAGGTCCATAGCCAATTACACTCAACTGGAATAGCTGAAAGAGATGACGCTGTTAAATCCCCTTATTTGCCACTGTAATAAAGACGGATAAGCCTTTTTCACGCTTGAGAGTGGTACATTTTCTGAAGGTCAAGCATTCCATCAAAACTGACTCTAAAGTAGTGCAGGCTGTTTGCTGGTTCGATAGTGTTTTCCTAAATGTAACTGGTGGAATATCCTTGTTAGTCACTTTGTTACCAGGAGCGCAGAACAATACCTGTGCTTTAGAATGATGCGCAGACAAGGGGCTTTTGCTGTGATCTTTTTTTAATCTTACCCATCACATGTCATTTGCGCCATCAGTACAAATACACATTTTTTTTAGCATGGAGACGCCATCTTCAAAAACTGAAAGTGAAATTGGAAGCTTTGTCTGAAGATCCTTTTTCTTGATACCACTGCTCCAACTTCTCCAACTGCTCTTAGATTCTTTTCTTTCTTTCTTGGGCATTCTTACCTGTCTTGTAGATGTTCCCATCATTGGCAAAACTGAGTAGATGGACTGGTCTGCTATCATCCAGTTCAACAACTCCTTTTGTGTAGATGCTGTAAAGGACTGGGGAATGTGGCAATCTTTGAGGAAGTCCAAAGGAAAGTTTGTGGCCACTGAACACCAAGTCACAGAAATCCACTTTCCTAGAGTACAGTGGCAATCTATCTTGTGATCTAACTGACATCCTATTGGGAAAGCAGTTCCATGAATACTTTTTGATCACTTTTTTGTATAAAAGCTTGTAGCAGAGCACAAAGCGTCTCTTCACATGTTCTTAATGTGGTTCCCTCTGCGTTCGTGATATCAGGGACCATAGTGTTTGTAGTCTTCTCCTTCATTTGTTAACGCAATTGCCAGAACCATGTTTTGTTGATAATTCAACACGTTCAAACTAAGCTTAATCTGACTGACAGCTACACTACCAAATTCGAGGATATATGGAACCTGGTCTACCTTCTTGTGTCGTCCTATGTGCCTTTCTTCATTCTTCTACTGAGCAACACGGTGCTCATCAGGACAGTGCTGCAGTCTGTCAGAACGGCCAAACAACACCTTGCTGGAGATCAGGGTGCACATCAGGTGGCCACCCGGGAACAAAAATTATTGTCCATGTCTGTCATTTTGATAGTCACCTCCATCGTCTTCATTATTCTCTCAGGTTGGTGATGTTCTCCTTGAAGGTCATTATGTTTCTATTCTTTTAAGTTACTATTGTTGCTTTTGCTGCGGATGGTGTTGGTGGTTATGATCATATCAGGATGAAGCTTGTGATCAATTAGGGTGTTGCTACAAGGGACTTTAGGGAGTGTGTGTGTGTGTGTGTGTGTGTGTGTGTGTGTGTGTGTGTGTGTGTGTGTGTGTGTGTGTGTGTGTGTGTGTGTGTGTGTGTGGTGTGTGTGTGGTGTGTGGTGTGTGGTGTGTGTGTGTGTGTGTGTGTGTGTGTGTGTATGTGTGTGTGTGTCTGTGTGTGTCTGTGTGTGTGTCTGTCTGTAGAACAGGGAAATGGATGCATGAACGGTCTCTATCCCGTTCGACTGTCTTTGACACTGCGTGAGGTATATTAGTGCATTGAGTAACACATGTCAGCAGATTTCTTCTTTTTTTTTCAAATACTTAATTTTTCTTACATTTGCCTTCTTGCCTGTAATTTCAACTGAGATTAAGAACTTAAAGCTTCACCTAAAATAACCTATGGTCTCACCTGTCTCACCTGTCGGCGTCACCGGGAACAGTGTTGGCCGCTGCACATGATGTCCTCACAAGTTGCCTCCAGCACTCTCGATCTTGGCTAAGTCTGACCACCTCCTGGAGTTTCTTGCCACTGATGTTTGTGATGTTTCTAGCAAGTGATGCAGGTGGCCGTCCTCTGTTTCTCTTTCCTTCCACTTTACCTTGGAGGACAGTGGACATCAAGTCTGTTCTCTCATTACGGATTGCGTGTCCAACATATTTCAGTTTCCTCCGTTGTATGAGTACTAGAAGCTTGCGTGTAGTACCCAACTCATTCAGTATGCTTTCATTTGAGCGCCTATCCGTCCATTTGACCCTCAGCAGTCTTCGGTAAAACCACAGCTGCTGCTTCCACTCGTCTTTCATCCTCTTTCTTCATTGTCCATGCCTCGCAGCCGTATAAACCTATGGTACAAAACAATAATACATGGTACAACTTAGTCTATGTTGGTACAGTTGCTGATACTAACAGACAGACAAAGACAGAAAAACAGAGAAAAACAAACGCTCATTCAAATTTGTTTAACACAGGTCCACTAGTCGTCTTTTTGTTCGTGCAAAATCGATTCATAGATGATGAAACCTCTGCCACAGAATACATGTATATGGATTTCCTAGCGATGCTCACAGGCACGATGTCCAATGCCAACAAAGCCATCAACTTCTTCCTCTACATCGCCACTGGAACCCGCTTCAGGCATGAATTCAAAGTACTTCTGTGCCTAGCTGTGTATCCATGCTGTACTTTGATGAACAAAGGTCACGCCATAGACAGCAGAGACAGAACAAAGCATCACGGTGCAGCTGTGTCTGGTTCCACACAACCTTCAACACCTGATGCAGAATTCTAAGGTTCCACAAAGACGTTTAACAGCTGAAGGCAGCGTCCAGAGGACTTTACAGCCAGCCATTTATTCTGAAAAGCCTGGAAGTGATCTGTTTACCCTGTCCACATCTTTATCATAATTCGTGGTGTCATCATCATCATCATCAGGTGCCCTGTCACATGGCGTTGGCGATCATGGACTTCCACCTGTCTCTATCTCTTGTTGCCTCAAGCATCTCTTCCATGCTCCTTGTCTTCAGCCACATTGCAAGTCTGTCTAGTATTTTCTCCCTGGGTCTACCTGGTGCTCTCTTTCCCTCTACTTTTCCAGTTGTGACCAGGTGCTCCAAATCCCCTTTCCTCATAAAATGGCCTATAAATGTTGCCTGTCTTTTCCTAATCAATTCGTGGTTTACTGTCCCTTACACACAACATGTACAAATGACCTAACTCAAAATGTTCGTAACGGCCCAAAAATTAAGGGACAATTCGTGGTTTACTGTCCCTTAATTTTTCGGCCGTTATGAAACATTTTGAGTACATGTGTGTTTGGTATTTCACCTAAGCCTGTTGGTGTTGAAATATCAAATTAAAATATCTGAAATGAAAAAGTGCAGACTCAAATGTTGTTGTTATTGTTAATATTATTGTTGCTTAAAGCCCAGCCAGCTGCGTAGAGCCATATCAGGGCTATAACGTCCTCAAAACATACACAACACTTCAACAGGGAAGAAAAAAAAAGAAAGAAAATTAAGTACACATAATCTAAGGACATGCCCTTGGTGTTGACAACTCCGTCAAATTTATCACACAGGGTATATAAAAAAAACCTGAATACAAATATAACCATACCTACGGACACAAAAACATATATAAAAACAGGCATAAAGTACGTAAAATTGCTTCCGCATATCTCACCTCTCTAGAGCCAAAAATGCACTTAATACATGTACACGATTATCAATCTTAAGAAATGGTAGGCAAGACTTTATCGAACACACACAGGTGAATGGACCATTAAGGCGGAAAATGATAGGTAAAAATGACAGAAAGCAAAGGAACAAGGCAGAAACAAAGAGAGTGACAGAAAAGAGGAAATTTCCAGCACAGCATTTCCAGAAGGTGGGAACACTATTTATACTGAAAGAGTCCCCGGCATCCCCACGGAGGGAAAATGTTTCAGTCAGATCAATTTAAAATTGCTGTCCACTGTTGAGCAACAAAGTATGTGCAATGAGGAAAGTAACATCGACAACCCCCAGCCTTCAGCACAGCACAGTTCCCAGGAGAACTGCCAATCTGACATAAGCACAAGGCCGATATCAAAGCAAACCCCAACACAACAACCTCTCGACCATTCCACTTCACCCCTCACATACAAACCACAACCAAGATCATCAAACACACCATGGCTACTCTTCGACACAACAGGCGTATTTATCCCAGAAACTTCCAGATATCCACATTACACTACAAATTCGCACCCCTTCCCTTTTCACAGTTATTTTGTAATTTTAAGACGCTATAAATGTGTGTATCATGGCCTCTTTGCCTTCTACCTGTCTGCAAAATACTCCTTCCTCATTTCATTCTGCTCTGTTTTACATTATTTCTCTCTCTCTCTCTCTCTCTCCTTTCTCTCTCTCTCTCTCTCTCTCTCTCTCTCTCTCTCCTCTCTCTTCTCCTCTCTCTCTCTCTCTCTCTCATTCACGTATTTTCCTCCTTTTCTCAAGCGTCCTCTTCTTCTCTCTTTCTGTTGGTCACTCCTTTTCTAATCACCCCTCTACAAGGGGAGAGTATTTCATCATATCGACCTGAGGAGTGTGTGTGTGTGTGTGTGTGTGTGTGTGTGTGTGTGTGTGTGTGTGTGTGTGTGTGTGTGTGTGTGTGTGTGTGAGAGAGAGAGAGAGAGAGAGTGTGTGTGTGTGTGTGTGTGTGTGTGTCTGTCTGCATGTCCGTGATAAAAATGTTGGGACACGTTATTTTTTTTCTCAGTTCTTTATGAATAGTTCTTTTACCAAATCTTGGTCAAAGGTGTGGACCGCCAAGAAGTCGAGAAAATGTAAGCTTAGAAAGTAAGTCACTAAGGTCAAGGTGAAACGGTCCAAAAAGTGTCTGAAATCAGCACGTTTCGATAGAGGAAGTTCGTGATTAGCACTTTGGCGGAAACTTCCGACAAAATACAAAACCTGTTAACTACCAAGGCCTTCGATGCACGTCACGTTTCAATTTCATGTTAAGCTTCTTGGAGGTCACAGTCACTGGTATTTTAGATCCTCTCCGTCTTCATGATTACAATCTATGAAACATTCATTCTCAAAATGTCAAGGAATCAACTTTCTAATTGTATGAAACAAAAATTCTCAAAATCACAAGGACTCGACTTTCTAATTCTATGAAACAAAAATTCTGAAAAGCTTCAGGAATCGACTTTCTAAGTTTCTTACTGTATGAAACAAAAATTCTCAAAATCTCAAGGAATCGATTTTCTCATTGTATGAAACAAACATTTTGAAAATCTCATTACTCAAGGAATCGATTTTCTTATCGTATGAAACAAAAGTTCTCAACATTTCAAGGAATCGACTTTCTTACTGTATAAAGCAAAAATTCTCCACATTTCAAGGAATCGACTTTTTTACTATATGAAACAAAAATTCTCAAAATCTCAAGGAATCGACTTTCTTATTGCACGAAACAAAATTCTCAACATCTCAAGGAATCAATGTTCTATATAAGCTCAAGAACAGAAGTTTTCAATTATATCTAATTTTGTTCTACATGTCAAACTGATGTGCCTCACAGGAGAAGACAATATCACCACAGCAAAACTCAAGTGGTTTTGAGTATACTACGATGTGCCTCACAGGAGAAGACAATATCACCACAGCAAAACTCAAGTGGGTTTTGAGTATACTACTGATGTGCCTCACAGGAGAAGACAATATCACCACAGCAAAACTCAAGTGGGTTTTGAGTATCTACTGATGTGCCTCACAGGCGAAGACAATATCACCACAGCAAAACTCAAGTGGGTTTTTTGAGTATCTACTGATGTGCCTCACAGGCGAAGACAATATCACCACAGCAAAACTCAAGTGGGTTTTTGAGTATCTACTGATGTGCCTCACAGGCGAAGACAATATCACCACAGCAAAACTCAAGTGGGTTTTGAGTATACTACGATGTGCCTCACAGGCGAAGACAATATCACCACAGCAAAACTCAAGTGGGTTTTGAGTATCTCTCCATATCCGACAAAAGCTGAACTTCAAGACACTGTTTGATAAACAGTGAAGCCAAAGGTTTGCCCCTTGATTCCCTCATCCTATCCTCCAATGTACTGCATTGTCAACCATGATAGTAAAGAAAATACATAAAATAAAATAAAAAGATTAAAAAAACAAAAAAAACATCTTCCACTCCACTCTATCCACCGGCTTCCCGCTGGTCCCTTCTTGCGATTCTCTTCAGTCCCAGTGATTGACTGGCGAGTCCTGTCTGTATTGGCTGAACGATGATCATTTGTTGTCAGCACTTGTCTGTATGTACTTGGTTAACCCTTTGACTCCCGCACCCTGCCCACCAGCATCCTGCCCAACATGCTAGCAAAGCAAAAACTTAACCATTTCAGTCTCACACTATCCACCAGTTTCTATTGGAAGTGGGTGATAGGGTGAGGGAATCAAAGGGTAAAAGTTTTTCCAATTGACGAAACGCCGCAGGAGTCAAAGGGTTAAGGAGGGCACAGACTATAACTATTAATACTACTACGACTAGTAGAAGTAGTAGTTGTAGTAGTAGCAGTATCATCATCATCATCATCATCATCACTATCATTTTACTATGATTACTACTAACACCAAAACTATTGCAATTATTATCATCATTATCATCATTCGAGTAGTACTGCTGAGCAAAGCTTGTGGGTGATGGGCAGGCAGTAAGATCAACAAGCTGTGTGCCACAGTCCACATGCTTGCTGTAGTACTGTCTGTGCTGTAGTGCTGTCTGTGCTGTAGTACTGCCTGTGTTATAGTACTGTCTGTGCTGTATTACTGTGTGCTGTTGTACTGTCTGTGCTGTAGAACTGTCTGTGCTGTAGTACTGTGTGCTGTAGTACTGTCTGTGCTGTAGTACTGTCTGTGCTGTAGTACTGTCTGTGCTGTAGTACTGTCTGTGCTGTAGTACTGTGTGCTGTAGTACTGTACTACTGTGTGTTATAGTACTGTCTGTGCTGTAGTGCTGTCTGTGCTGTAGTACTGTCTGTGCTGTAGTACTGTGTGCTGTAGTACTGTCTGTGCTGTAGTACTGTGTGCTGTAGTACTGTGTGTTATAGTACTGTCTGTGCTGTAGTACTGTCTGTGCTGTAGTACTGTGTGCTGTAGTACTGTGTGCTGTATTACTGTGTGTTATAGTACTGTCTGTGCTGTAGTACTGTGTGCTGTAGTAATGTCTGTGCTGTAGTACTGTGTGTGTAGTACTGCTGTGTATATACTGTCTGCTGTAGTACTGTGTGTTTAGTACTGTCTGTGCTGTAGTACTGTCTGTGCTGTTGTATACTGTGTGTTAGTACTGTCTGTGCTGTAGTACTGTGTGTGCTGTAGTAATGTCTGTGCTGTAGTACTGTGTGCTGTAGTACTGTCTGTGCTGTAGTACTGTGTGCTGTATACTGTGTGCTGTAGTACTGTTGTGCTGTAGTACTGTGTGCTGTTGTACTGTGTGCTGTAGTACTGTCTGTGCTGTAGTACTGTGTGCTGTGTAACTGTCTGTCTGTAGTACTGTGTGCTGTATGTACTGTCTGTGTTATAGTACTGTGTGCTGTTGTACGTCTGTGTGTTATAGTACTGTGTGCTGCTGTACTGTCTGTGCTGTTAGTACTGTCTGTGTTATAGTACTGTCTGTGCTTTAGTACTGTGTGGCTGTAGTACTGTCTGTGCTGTAGTACTGCTGTGTTATAGTACTGTCTGTGCTATAGTACTGTGTGCTGTAGTACTGCTGTGCTGTTAGTACTGTGTGCTGATAGTACTGTCTGTGCTGTAGTACTGTGCTGCTGTACTGCTGTTTAGTACTGCTGTGCTGTTACTGATCTGTGTTATGCTGTAGTACTGTCTTGTGCTGTAGTACTGTCTGTGCTGTAGTACTGTCTGTGCTGTAGTACTGTCTGTGCTGTAGTACTGTCTTGCTGTAGTACTGTTGTGCTGTATATGACTGTGCTGTAGTACTGTGCTGTAGTACTGTCGTGCTGTTATATGTATTGTGTGCTGTAGTACTGTCGTGTGCTGTATAGTCTGTCTGCTGTTTAGTACTGCTTGCTGTGTGCTGTAGTACTGTCTGTGCTGTAGTACTGTCTGTGCTGTAGTACTGTGTGCTGTAGTACTGTGTGCTGTAGTACTGTCTTGCTGTAGTACTGTCTGTGCTGTAACTGTAGCTGTATACTGTGCTGTAGTACTGTCTGTGCTGTAGTACTGTTGTGTAGTCTGTAGTACTGTGTGTTATAGTACTGTCTGTGCTGTAGTACTGTCTGTGCTGTAGTACTGCTGTGCTGTAGTACTGTGTGCTGTAGTACTGTCTGTGCTGTAGTACTGCTGTGCTGTAGTACTGTCTGTGCTATAGTACTGTCTGTGCTGTAGTACTGTTGCTGTAGTCTGTAGTACTGTGTGCTGTAGTACTGTGTGCTGTAGTATTACTGTGTGTTATAGTACTGTCTGTGCTGTAGTACTGTGTGCTGTAGTACTGTCTGTGCTGTAGTACTGTGTGTGTAGTACTGTACTGTCTGTGCTGTAGTACTGTCTGTGCTGTAGTACTGTTGTGTTTAGTACTGTCTGTGCTGTAGTACTGTCTGTGCTGTATTACTGTGTGTTATAGTACTGTCTGTGCTGTAGTACTGTGTGCTGTAGTACTGTGTGCTGTATTACTGTGTGTTATAGTACTGTCTGTGATGTAGTACTGTTTATGCTGTTGTACTGTCTGTGCTGTAGTACTGTCTGTGCTGTTGTACTATTTGTTCTGTAGTACTGTCTGTGCTGTTGTACTGTCTGTGCTGTAGTACTGTCTATGCTGTTGTACTGTCTGTGCTGTAGTACTGTCTATGCTGTAGTACTGTGTGCTGTAGTGCTGTCTATGCTGTAGTACTATCTGTGCTGTAGTACTGTGTGCTGTAGTACTGTCTGTGCTGTAGTACTGTCTGTGCTATGTACTATCTGTGCTGTAGTACTGTGTGCTGTAGTACTGTGTGCTGTAGTACAGTCTGTGCTATATGTACTATCTGTGCTGTAGTACTGTGTGCTGTAGTGCTGTCTGTGCTGTAGTACTGCTGTGCTATAGTACTATCTGTGCTGTAGTACTGTGTGCTGTAGTACTGTCTGTGCTGTAGTACTGTTGTGCTGTAGTACTGTTGCGCTGTAGTACTATCTGTGCTGTAAGTACTGTGTGCTGTAGTACTGTTGTGCTGTAGTACTGTCTGTGCTGTAGTACTGTCTGTGCTGTAGTATTGTGTGCTGTAGTACTGTGTGTGCTGTAGTACTGTGTGCTGTAGTACTGTCTGTGCTGTAGTACTATTGTGCTGTAGTACTGTGTGTGCTGTATTACTATCTGTGCTGTAGTACTGTCTGTGCTGTAGTACTGTCTGTGTTGTAGTACTGTCTGTGCTGTAGTACTGTTGTGTGTGTACTGTGTGTTGTACTATCTGTGCTGTAGTACTGTCTGTGCTGTAGTACTGTCTGTGCTATAGTACTGTTGTGTTGTAGTACTGTCTGTGCTGTAGTACTGTCTGTGCTATAGTACATTCTGTGCTGTAGTACTGTATGCTGTTTATACTGTCTGTGCTGATAGTACTATCTGTGCTATAGTACTGATCTGTGCTGTAGTACTGTATGCTGTAGTACTGTCTGTGCTATAGTACTATCTGTGCTGTAGTACTGTCTATGCTTAGTACTGTCTGTGTTGTAGTACTGTCTGTGCTGTAGTACTGTCTGTGCTATAGTACAATCTGTGCTGTAGTACTGTATGCTGTAATACTGTCTGTGCTATAGTACTATCTGTGCTATAGTACTATCTGTGCTGTAGTACTGTATGCTGTAGTACTGTCTGTGCTATAGTACTATCTGTGCTGTAATGTATCGTAGTACGTCTGTGCTGTAGTACTGTCTGTGCTGTAGTACTGTCTGTGCTGTAGTACTGTCTATGCTGTAGTAGTCTATGCTGTAGTACTGTCTGTGCTGTAGTACTGTCTATGCTGTAGTACTATCTGTGCTATAGTATTGTCTGTGCTATAGTACTATCTGTGCTGTAGTACTGTCTATGCTGTAGTACTGTCTGTGTTATAGTATTGTCTGTGCTATAGTACTATCTGTGCTGTAGTACTGTCTATGCTGTAGTACTGTCTATGCTGTAGTACTGTCTATGCTGTAGTACTGTGTGCTGTAGTACTATCTGTGCTGTAGTACTGTCTGTGCTGTAGTACTATCTGTGCTGTAGTACTGTCTGTGCTGTAGTACTATCTGTGCTGTAGTACTATCTGTGCTGTAGTACTATCTGTGCTGTAGTACTGTGTGCTGTAGTACTAGGTACCGGCAGCCAAAAAATAAACTTCTGAAAAGGTTATTAACACTTATATTTCTGAAAAGTACAAGAAAAAAATAAGCACAGTACAACAAAATGTGAGTCTCTAGCTGTATTACCTCCAGAGATAACACAATTTGAAAACGGCAGTTTACGTACATTTTCGCCAATTGTGAAATGTAGCAAGTTTATAGGAACCTAAATTTTCCAGAAGTCCTCAGACAGAAATGTCATTCCTGATTTTAATTCTTAACAACATAAACTACATAAAAAAGCAAGCATACAAGCAGATCTGTTCATACATTTACACAGTAGTGCTGAAAACTTCATAAATATACCATTTTGTCAATGTTCGAAATTGCATGACAAGCCATTTTTGCACCCCCATTACACAAAAATAAGAAGACAGAATTGACTAGAGTTTACTCTTTCTCAGAAACAATGTTATTCTATGAAACTCTTTTTTTTTGGGGGGGGGGGGGCGTAAAGTGACAAAGTCATGAGTTATATGTCTCCAAAAATGGCAAAATATCTCATTTGATCGATGGAAAAAAACACGGTTCACGTACCAAATTAAAACGCACATATTTCACTTAGTTTTTTTTATGGATTTCCTTGAAATTTTGCATTTGAACCAAATAGACAGAAAGCTACAAGTAAATTATTTACAAGCTTAGTTATATTCAATATGTAAGATATTTTGTATGCATTTGCACCCAAATAATGTCAGGGCCCATGTGTCGGGCCAACTTAAAACAGACATAACTCACATTATGTCTTGATGGAATCTCCTGAAAGTTTCCATTTGAATCAAATACAAAGCTTCAGCTTCACTGTTTACAAGCAAATGTTGCTAATATACAAGATTTTAAGATTTTGTATGCATGTACTGATTTAGTCTGAAATAATGTGATCTACAGATGACTTTGTATCATACTAGCACGAAAGAATCCTTCTCAATAACATAATGAAACTAAAATGTGTAAAGCAGAAGATACATGCCTGGCAATGCAGTACATGACTTACAGCCATTTCCATACTCATTCCTAATGTCTATCAATAAGTTATTTTCATCAGTTATTTCGCAGTAACATGCGTCTTCCCATATCCGCAGACAAAGAAATTTTCAATATCTGGTCTACCTACTGAAAATCTCTCCGGTTCTTTTAAAACTGTCTCAATTTTTGTCTTCAGATTTAGCCCCTCCCTAGAGCAAAACGTGCACTCAATACATGTACCCAATTATCAATCCCAAGAAAAACTACCTAAGACTTTCATCGAAGACAAAAGGTGAATGGACCAGCAAGGCAGGAAGAAATCACAGAAAGCAAAGGAACAAAGCAGAAACAAAGGGAGTGACAGAAAAGAGGAAATTTCTAGCACAGAAACGCAGACGATCACCTGTGTACGTTAAATATCTTGTAAGTCATGTCACGTGTCCGGTGGCTTATGAAAGCATGAAACCCCCAGCATGCAGACCCACCAAAGATTCAGACTGTGCAACACACCATTACATACACTATGATTGTACAGTCTCAAAACTCTCTATGACGTGACTACCAAACACACAGTGATTGGCATTAACCGTAAATCAAAACATGAAAACACCAAGTATGCACTTCTCCAAAGAGGCAGACTGTGGAAAGAACATATGCATAGCGGAGTGCGGTCGGCTCGCCCAACATTTGGGTTCTCCATGGTCCACTAGAATGAATGACTATATGAATTGTCCAGTGAGTCCAACCGAGGTTTGAGACCAGCACTTCTTTTTCTTCTTCTTCTCCTCCTTCCTCCTCCTCTTCTTTGTTTCTTTCTCTCTGTCATTTCTTTTTCTTTTCTTTCATTGTCTACATGACGGGACCACATATGGCGATGAATGTGGTCATATTTCAGTTCCTATTGGCCGCCATGGAGCTAGTTGGTCAGTGGAGTTGTCATCAGTCATGTCTCCTGTCGCTCCATGTGACAAAGGCGACATCACTGCAATATGCGTTCAGCTGTATGGTTCTGGCCGAGAGAGAGAGAGAGAGATAGAGACAGAGACAGACAGACAGACACTGAGAGAGACAGACAGAGAGACAGAGACAGACAGACAGACAGAGAGACAAACAGACAGACAGACAGACAGACAGACAGAGAGAGATTCCCTTGACTCCATGGGCAGATTGATGCAGACATCATTCTGAACTTGTGGTTCATAGGATGGTTCAGCTGGATGTGGCTGGTGCCGGAGCCTCCTCAGGATCATTTGCTGCTTTCAGGACAGAAGATGTAGTCGTCCTTTTCTGTCCGTGGATAAAGCAGTGATCTGATGATGGTCTTCTTCTCCAAGTAGCTGGCACTGTCTGATTGGTCTTCCTACGTCTCATTTTAATAGCTTATCTATTATTTCCTTGTATCCAACAACAAGTGTGGAACGATTAGAGAATACTGCTAAACAAGAAAGATTTACATTAAGGTGAAGTAATGACTTAGTGATCAACAATACCAAAAACTCGAAAATAAAGAATAAGAACAAACAAGACAGGTGCAATTTTTCGGCCAACTGGCCTTTGTTAAGCGTAAGATCACAAACACCAGATACAAAAATCAAGAGAAAAAGACTGAAACATTCCTACTGCTCCGTCCAGTGGGAAAAAAGGAATATTAAGAAACGTTAAAAAAAAAACACCAACTAAAACAAGAAATAAAAGGCAATGGGGAAAAAAGAACTTGTGAAGCGCTCGCGCGCGCACGCGCGCACACACACACACACACACACACACACACACACACACACACACACACACACACAACACAACACACACACACACACACACACACACACACACACAACACACACACACACACACACACACACACACACACACACACACACACACACCACACACACACACACACACACACACACACACAGCTAACACCACACACAACACACACACACACACACACACACACACACACACACAATTTAAGACTGACTGCTCCATGACATGTATGCAACTGACGTCTTTTAAAGACCAAAAAAAAATGCCCCCCTTCCCCCACCAAAAAAAAAAAAATTAGCAAACAAACAAAAATTGGTCGCAGCAGGTTTTCATATGTTCTTGTGAAATTGTATACGATGGTGGCCCAGCACTGTAAAAGATCTTTTTAATCTTTGACCTGTTATGTGTCACCAGATGACAGATCTTTTATGTTATTCTTGACTGTTGCAACACGCCCTTAGATATCTTCCTGTGCTACCCAAGTGTGTGTGTGTGGTGTGTGTGTGTGTGTGTGTGTGTGTGTGTGTGTGTGTGTGTGGTGTGTGTGTGTGTGTGTGTGTGTGTGTGTGTGTGTGTGTGTGTGTGTGTGTGTGTGTGTGTGTCTGAGAGTGTCTGAGAGTGTGTCTGTAGGGTTTTTTGTTGTTGTTGTTATTTGTTTTTTGTTGGTTTTTGTTTTGTTTTGTTTTTAGCGGGGTGGGTGGGCAGGTGGATGGGTCAATCTCTCTCACACATTCCATACTTACTTTACTTTACTTTATCCGTCCTCTTATACCATCTTGGGCGTCGAGGGGAGAAAGAGCTTTCTGTCTGCGGCAAGTTTGAAGGCCTGGTTGAGTGGGATGTTGTGGGTCTTCAGTGTTTCTTTCACACCCTCGATCCAGGTCTTCCTCGGTCTACCCCTTGCCTTGTACCCTGACACCTTTGTGTTGTAAGCTTTACTGGCAAGCTGGTGAGGTGCCATGCGTGTCAGGTGCCCGAACCACCTGGTTCTCTGCTGTTGGATGTAGTGGAGAATTGGTGTTGTTCCAATCATTTCTCTGATCTTGATGTTCTTGATCTTATCATGTCTGGTTTTGTTGACTGCTCTCCTTAGACATCTCATCTCGCAGGTGGTGATCTTTCTTTCTTTCTTTCTTTCTCACACATTCCATACAAGAACAAAATTCGACTGCCTTTCTTTTCTTCCTCCGTCCTTTCTTTTACACCGATTTTCAACTGCTGTATAGACCCTCTCTCTCTCTCTCTCTCTCTCTCTCTCTCTCTCTCTCTCTCTCTCTCTCTCTCTCTCTCTTCCATTTTCAGTCCACTTTCCGTCTGAATCCATACTTTCTCAAGTGACGTTTATCCACTACCGGCATGTTGGGCCCGTCGTAATTATCACTAATGCTTGTTGACCAGACGGCAAACAACATGCGCGATAATGCAGTGGTCACGAGACTGGAGTTGCAGAGAATACAAGCTTG
The DNA here is from genome assembly GCA_030674185.1 of Monoplex corrugatus. Lineage (NCBI taxonomy): Eukaryota > Metazoa > Mollusca > Gastropoda > Littorinimorpha > Ranellidae > Monoplex > Monoplex corrugatus. Next base: position 79,686,389 of record CM060315.1, read on the forward strand.
AATGTACGGTCGATGGGAAATAACTCCATTATGGTATGTGAACAAGTCAGTTGTGGTTGCCTCCCTTATAATATGTAAACAAGTGAGTTGTTGTTGCCTCCCTTGTTACACGACCTCGCCTCCTACTCTTCGGTTCTTACCACTTCAATGCCTTGACAGTAACAGTAATAATTATAGTGATGATTATGAAGCACATGTAGAGCGCCCAACACTAATGATATCAAACTCGGCGCTGATTCAAAACTCGGCGCGTTGTACAATCATTTTTGACAGAAATAATACTTTGCGAACACATATCGGAAGATGCCACGTCCTGAGACAGCATGTGTAGTTCAAGTGTTTTTTGTTTTCAACATACAAGGGATGATCTAAAATAGATAAAGACAGAGCGCGCGCACGCACACACGCACGCACACACACACACACAACACACAACACACACACACACACACACACACACAACACACACACACACACACACACACACACACACACACAACACACACACACACACACACACATCACTGATAAACCAGTATCAGTAATGCGACAACAATCCCAAGTCAAGTTTTTGCAATGGAATTGTAGATCCCTTTCCACCAATTCGGCATACTTGGAGCATTTCCTGACATCAAATAGATGTGAAGTTTTGATTCTGCAGTCGATGAATGTTGTTGCAACCAAGCTTCCCAATTTCCCCAATTATTACTATCCTCCAGTCTATGAACGTGGGAATCACGGGAAGAAGGTATCCACCGCGATATACATACTCAAAGAGTTACAATACTGCTTACTTACTTCCCCGGTTTTGAAATCAAGCGACGATTTGCACGCTTGTGCTGCCACTGTCCAATTAAGCAATTCTTTAAACATCAACGTTTTATCAGTGTACCTGCCAACAGGTCCAAACGACCGCAACACAGAATGGCTGCGCACAATCCAAGATCAGCAGCGTGGTAAATGGCTAATAGGTGGAGACTTTAATTCCCACTCCCCATTTTGGGAAAAGAACTGTTCTACTGTTACGAGCAATCGTTTGGTAGAAAATATCGTTGATAGCTCGCTTTACCTTCTAAATGATGGTAGTGTCACTAGGAACCCTGATGTCTCCAAACACAGGGCGACAGCCATCGATTTGTCTCTGATATCACCAGAATTAGCACCATCCTTTACCTGGGAAACTCACAGAGATACTTTGGGAAGCGATCATCTACCTATCATCATAACCATAACTGACAAAAACATCAGGATGAAAGACAGCTCTCCTGATATTATTCCAAAATATAATTACAAGCGTGCAGACTGGTCCTTATTTCGAACTGCTCTTGCTAATCAGGATTACAGACATTATGAAAGTGAAAATGTAGACATTATGTTTTCTAAATTCCAAGAGTCAATTCTAGCCGCTGCAGACGTATCAATTCCGAAACTCAAAACTTCTAAATCGAATAATCGATTGGGTAATGTTTGGTGGACAGAGGCATGTGAGAAAGCAGTTCAATATAAAAGGGAGAAATTCAAAATCTACATCAAAAGCCGGAAACCTGAAGATCATGTGGAAATGAAAAAAGCTAACATCCAATGTAACAAAATCATTGCTGAAGCAAAGAAAGATTATTGGGCATCATTCTGCAAAAAAGAAATTTCAGATTTCAAAGATTTCCATAAAGTCTGGACGAAAATGAATCAAATGAAGAATGGAACCAACTTACCTAGGTGTCCGATAATGATAGAAACATGTAACACATTTCCTTCAGACATGGACAAAGCAGAAACCTTTGTGGACTTATTTGCTAAAAACAGTAAAGTTGAAGGCTTATCTTCAGACTGCAAACATCACAGAGAAATGGAAGATAACAACTCAATCTACACTGATCCAATACCTCAGAATGATCTCTGGTTTAATTCTCCAATCACCTTAGAAGAGCTAAAAAACACAATACTGTTTCTACACAACAAAACGAGTTCGGTAGGTATTGATGCAGTTTCGACTGAAATGATTAAACATCTCCCTGAAAACTATCTTATTTTCCTATACAAAATTTTGCAGAAATGCTGGGTTAGCGGAACTGTACCACAAATCTGGCAAAAGTCTATAGTTATACCGATATTAAAAGCAGGAAAATCGAAAACTGATAAAAACAGTTACAGACCCATTGCTTTGACGTCCCACACGAGCAAACTAATGGAAAGATTGATCTTAAACAGACTTTTACACTACTGTGATAAAAATAACGTTATTCCGGTAAACCAGGCGGGTTTTAGAAAAGGGAGATCCGCAGTTGAACACCTGGTTAAACTTACGACTCAGATCAAACAACAGTTTGCCCGCAGAAAAAGTGTTTTAGCTACTTTCTTTGATGTAAAAAAAGCTTACGATCAAGTTTGGCATAAACGTTTATTGTTCAAGCTAAAATCTGTTGGTTTATCTGGCAATATGTACAATTACATTAAATCTTTTTTAGCTAATAGAACAATACAGGCTAGAGTGGGAGCTAGTTATTCTACTTCACGGCACCTCGACATGGGGATTCCACAAGGTTCAGTGATAGCACCTATTTTATTTAATATCCTTATACAGGATCTTCCTAAAGCTTTTTCAAATCGTGTTGTTTTAGTACAGTATGCTGATGATATATGCACTTGGATGAATATCACTTTAAAAAAGACAACTCCACAGAGAACACGGAATTACATCAGGAAATTGTATCAAATTGATCTTGATAATCTTGGAAACTATATGTTAGAAAATGGTCTGTCGTTGTCGGCAGAAAAGACTAACATGATGCTGTTTGATCCTGGTGGTAACTCAAATAACTTGCCTACTTTCAAATTGCTTGGTGAAGTGTTAAATTACAAACAGGTCGTAAAATTTCTGGGAGTTTACATCACTTCGAAATTAAGCTGGAATGTTCATTTTGATTATATTTTAACAAAAGCACGAAAAACCTTAAATTTTCTAAAGATAATAAGCAAATTACCCTGGGGAATGGATACAAATATACTGATTCATCTGTCAACAGCGCTGGTCAGGTCTAAATTATCCTACGCGCAAGAAGTTTTTTTCAATGCACCTAAATATTTACTAAAAAAGATTCAGAACTTGGACTGCAAAAGTCTTAAAATTGCACTAGGTATACCAACTCATGCTTCTACTCTGGAAACGTACAAAGTTGCTGGAATTCTACCTCTAAACAACCATCGTGAGCTAGCTACAGCAAAGTTTGCAATTAGAACTACTTCACAAGCGAATAATTTTGTGAGCAAAGAAATTAAAATCAGGTCTGATATTGACTTTCCAAAACGAGCAAAAAACATTTCATCACAAATTACAACCGCAACTTACATATCTGACCTGATCAAACAATCCAGCATAACTATGGATGAAATAGCCAAAAAACCAATGTTAACGCCTATCCCTACATGGGAAATGCTAAAGGCCACGTTTGATCTCGATTATGCAGACGTTAAAAAAGATGATAATGTCAACATTACGCTATCCACAGCTTGTGAACATATCGATGAAAAGTACCGTACCCACCTCCACATTTTTACTGATGGGTCAGTCTTAGCAAATCAGAGCGCTGGAGCAGCGTTTTCATGTTCCAAAATTTAACATTAAAAAGTCTTTTTTCATTGGGGCAAATGTATCTATATATACAGCAGAATTGGTCGCTGTTGTTCAAGCGTTGCATTATTTAATAAGCCTTCGGCCTGTGCCTTTCAAAGTAGTTCTGTTTGTTGATTCAAAATCTGTATTATATGCCTTACAGTCTTTTGATACAGACACAAGACCTGATTTAATAATTGAGGCAAATCATCTAATACACTGTTTAAAGATAAATGGCTCGGAAATCAGTTTATGCTGGGTGCCTTCTCACGTTGGTCTTCACGGCAACAACGTAGTTGACAGAGCAGCTAAATCCGGTGCACTCCGTTTTGAAAATTCCATAGAATTACATGTTAACACCTCGGTAAAAGAAGCTTACAACTCGCTAGAATTAGCATCATGGATTCGATTTCATGAAGATTTAAATGAAAAATTTGTGTCTCAAAAAAGAATCAAACTTTCAATTCAAAATATCTGTAAAAAAAATGCAGTATTCTTCGATATATCATTTGAGATTAATTGTTACCACATATTTTCGTATTCAACTGAACGCTTTCAAAACAAAATATTGTAAAAAACGTTTTATGTATTTGCGGTGAACAATTCACATTGTATCACTGTTTGTTTTACTGCAGAAAGCTTCGTTATTTTTTACCAAAGATGTTTACACAAGGAAACTATCTTGAAAAGCATTTTAAAGAAGTGATATCAGATCAAGTTCTGTTAGTTAAAATTTCAGAATCATTGGTTCACAGTCCTGTTAATGCGTTACTTTAAGGTTATTATTTTAATTATCATTATCTTATTTTGTTTTGTTTTGCTTTTTATGACGATTTTTCTTTTACATTTGATGTTAGCGTTGTTCTAGTTTCATTTCTCTGATCATCCATATCATTTTTCTAAAGACCTTGCCGGTTCCTTTTAATTTTTTTTCCGTCTCTTACTCTGTTCCCTTCTTTCCCCTCCTCCCTCCCCCCCCCCCCCCCCCAAAAAAATCATCCTCCATGCCATTTTTATCCGTCTAATATCACTTATAGTGAAAAGACGTTAAATCAAGGAACGAACACACTCACTCATTCACTCTCTCTCTCACTCATCACTCACTCACACACACACACACACACACACACACACACACACACACACACACACACACACGCACGCACGCACGCACGCACGCACGCTCACACGCACACACGCACACACACACACACACACACACACACACACACAAATGAACGCATACTCACAGGGTTTTAACAAGTCGAAGACGTATCGATCGTACGCACGATGTCACTTTATCAGCGGTCAGAACTGACAGTAGGTACCGGTGGAGGAATCACTATAATGTCAACAATGGCAGGCCTAGGTCAACAGGTTTACGTCTTCCATTGCCACCTGATGTGAAACAAAAAGGGCACATGTCTCAGATCAGCTTACATGAAGTCCCAGCTTTGGATTTAACTGACCATTATCAGTAATGACAATGTGTATAAGACGTGTACTGATACGAGAATAACGTAACACATGTTACGAGTATTACAGGTTGTTGTTGTTATTGTTGTTTAAAGCCCAACCGACAGCGTAGAGCCACAGCAGGGCTATAACCGCCTCAAAACATACAAAACTACAACAGGGAAAAAAAAATTAAGTGCACATATCAATGCATTTGCGCACATAATCTAAGGACATGCCCCCGGCACTGACCGTTCCGTCCAATTTATCGCACAGGGGATTTAGAAAGCACACCTGAATACAAATTTAAGCATACCTAAGGACACCAAAACATCTAAAAACGGGCATAAATTACCTAAAATTGTTTCTCATCTTTCTGGAGCCAACCATCAATCCTAAGAGAAACTACGTAAGACTTTATCAAACGCATACAGGTGAATGGACCAGCAAGGCAGAAAATGACAGGAAGAAATGACAGAAAGCAAAGGAGGGAGAAAGAAACAAAGATAGTGACAGAAAAGAGGAAATTTCCAGAAGGTGGGGATATCATTTATACTGAGAGCCCCCGGCATCCCCACGGGGGAAAGGGGGGAGGGAGAAGAAAGAGAAAGACGGAAAGCAGGAGTACAAGTAGTATAACTAAATAAGACTCTTGCAAATTTTCTCTATCCGCGTGTGTGTGTGTGTGTGTGTGTGTGTGTGTGTGTGTGTGTGTGTGTGTGTGTGTGTGTGTGTGTGTGTGTGTGTGTGTGTGTGTGTGTGTGTGTGTGTGTAGTGTGTGTGCGCGTGCGTGCGTGCGTGCGTGCGCGCGCGTGTGTGTGTGTGTGTGTGTGTGTAGTGTGTTGGTTTTTGTTGTTTGTTTTTTTTGTTTGTTTTGTTTTGTTTTGTTTTTGTTTTGTTTGAAACACGTTGCTTCTCATCGTTAACATATTCAACTTCTCCATCATCAGTACCATCATTTTCTTTTTTGTCCTCCTCTTCATTTCTTTTAAGGTAGCAGTACTACCTGGCCGGGGTACATTTTTTCTTTTTGGTGTATGTCACTTAAATATCATCACATCTTTATGATTTTTTGCATGGAACTAGGTAATAGAATGGTCTTTTGATTGAAAGTAATATTTCCTGAAAAAAATCATTAGGACACCCAAAATAAATAATTATTAAATTAAATAATAGGTCAGCCCGAACTTCATAATCATGCTATGAAGTTTTCCAAACACTCCCACTAAACAATATGTCAGATGTGTTAGACATGCTGCGCATGCACTGTTAACAAGTTTATAAGGAAGCTAAACCAAAGTTATTTTTTCTGACGTATAAAATGTAGTCTTTAGGCCCGTCCGATAATAATCAATATATTTTATCAAAAAAATAAAATTTCTCATTCACATAATTCTGTTCATAATCAACTTAGAGACAAGGGGTTTGGTTCAGCTTCCTGCAAATGTTATGAAATATAAATGTGCAAAATTTCAAGATATCTTTAATAGTTTTTTAGATATCTTTGGAAAACATGAAAATGTTGAAATTTCGCTAACTTTTCAACCGTCAAAAAGCCAAAATTTGTGTCCTATCTTGCAGATGAAGTCCTACTAGGCACCAGCCTGATAAGGAAATCCCTCTTATTCTGTTTGCTGCTCATCTTTGGACTTTCTACTCCTTCTTCTGGCAATTCTCATTTCATGGATGCTGATTTGGCCTGCCGTTGAGCATTTATTATGCGCTCAGTGTCGATAAGTTGTGGGTGTGGCACATTTTTCATTTTCTGTTGTCGAACACATGGGATTGATTGTGTCGAAGTTTGGCCTGAATCGCTACTCGCGACTGTAGCAGACGATTCTACACATGATTTGTGCACTTTCGGCTGACGTGAAACACTCTGGTTGCCATAAAATTTTCTTTTTCTGGTATATTTCACTCCCTTTTTCCGATCAGTAGGCATTTTTCTGTATAACTAGCAATAATCCTTTCAAATTTTATGAAAATCGATTGCAAAAGCGCACTCGACGAAGCAATGAGCCAGAAAGAGTTACCGTTCTTGGTTGAAACGTCTTAGTCACCGGAACAGACTAAACCAGGCCTTTTCTGAGCGAACAAAAGAAGTGTATACAGTGTTGGGTTTGACGAGTCAAAGCGAAAGTATGGCTGCTGTCACCCCCCCCCCCCCCCCCCCCCAAACCTACGAAAAATAAACAAAAACTGTTAACTGTATGTTAAATTTCAGACATTTTTCTATGAAAACATATCCATTATAATTCAGAAAGAGAAAAAAAGATTTTTGACCCCCGGCCAGGCGATACTACTACCTTAAACCTTTTTAAAGCCTCTGTGTGTGGTGCGTGTGTGTGTGTGTGTGTGTGTGTGTGTTTTGTTTTTTGTTTCTTTGTTTGTTTTTCTTTGTTTTATTTTGTTTTTTTGTTCTCCATTTTTATTACCTTTTCCTATCTGTGTCGCCAAGTTTCTTTTTTTTTAAATCTGTCACGACACACAAATTCGGACAGAAAGACGATAACATTCATGGCACATATCTACTTCATGACATGTTGCTTGCTATCGTGCCATCACTGTGGCGACACAGGAAAGAACTTACAGATAACATTTAGATAGAAAAGAAAGATTATTTAGTGATTTTTTTTTTTCGTTGTGTGTATGATGTAAAATTGTCAAGTATACTGAGGCAGTTTCCATATCATGCAGAAAAAAAAAGTGCAAGGAAAAAAAGTGTTTCGTTTATCAGAGAAGCGAGTGGCTTCGTTCTCGATGCATATTGTTATTACTATCGGTGGTATCTGAAAATAGTTATTATTATTATTATTATCATTATTATTGTTGCTGTTGTTGTTCAGTATCATCGTCAGCATCATCAAAACAGGGCAACGGAAAAAGCCGTTTCCTAGGCATACGAAAAAATTAATGGTCTGTGCTGGTTGTACCTAGCGGTGATACTGAAAGACCACCAGGCTATCAATCTCTAACGTCGTCCTTGCCTGCCAGCCGAGGTCGCCAGAAATAATGTTCCGGGGATTCCCAAACTTTTGGGTTTTACCGTTATTCGCAAATTTGTTGACGGGATGTATTATGTATGTGACACAGATTTGAAGCCTTCGAAAGTACTGTTTAGACGTGCGTCTATATACTTCTAAGGCGATTCCAGATTGTGAAATATGATATGTCTGCAGAGACACAACAGCTGGTATGCAGATTTTGTGCCAAGTCCTTCAAGAGAACGCTGCAAATCTGTAAACAGATCAAGACGGTTAAGCAATCCCGTTTTTCTTTCAGTTACATGTAGTTTCATTTGAGATCAGTGACACGTTCAAAGACAGCCAATTTTATTTCGTCCCATGCACTTAGAATAAAATAGTAGGCTGAACATTTGGAACTGAATGGCATCATCATATCATCATTATCATCATCAACATTGATCATCAACACATCATAATCATCATCATTACATCATCATATTCATCATCATCATAACAGTAATATTCTTGAATCAGTCTAAGAATCTTGATACTGATAATATTACGCATTGATGCAATTTCCATCTCAGTCTTGTTTTAACGCACATTCTGTGCATGTGCAATGAGTCACATCTCCGTAAATTTCCGTAGTATTTGTCATAACAAAACATGTTGAGACATTATACGATCCGCTAGCACTAAGTGGTTGCTGGACTGGTCTACCCGATTCTGCATTTTATCTCATGATATGTTCGTAAGATGCAGAATGACGACTACGTCTGCTGTTTTATGTATGAAGTCTTTAGTTAAGTAAGAGATGAAATCTAAAACAAATGTGACTGCCCGCGTTCAAGCAAACACCTTATGGTGTCATTTCAGTCCTTTTCTCCCACCGGACGCAGCAGCAGGGAAGTTTCAGTCTTTTTCTCCTAATTTTTATATCTGGTGTTTGTTTGTTTGTGAACTTACGCTTGACAAAGGCCAGTTGGTCGAAAATTTGCGCCTGTCTTGTCTGGTTGTATTAAATACGCATTCTGATTCTTTTTTCGTGTTTTTTTTTCTGGTTAAAGTAAGATATGGTCACGCAGAGGCCATGATTAGTAACAAAGCTCCAAGAGGCGTTGCCCATTTTCACTGATTTTGCCAGCTCCGAAATTTCAATGGCGGGAAAGCAGAAGAGTCGTGATCGGCACCCACTCTGGCACTAAGTCACCAAGGAGGACAAAGTGTTCTTTGCTGGGGATATTCTTGATAGTGTATGGATGTTGGCATAGAACTCGTCCATACAGCATCAATATACATGTATGCACCAAATGTCGCAGAGTCTGCCTTTCATGATGATGATGATTCTTGATAGTGTCACTCACTGAGGTTAGCATAGAACTCGTCCATACAGCATCCATACATGTGTCCAATGTCGCAGAGTCTGCCTTTCCCACACTGGCCTTACCAGCCACAGCCGGCGCTGCTCCACAGGTGTCAACTCTACTCGACACGATACTATGCTGCTCCATGCA
>CM060315.1:79703433-79705933 GCA_030674185.1 Monoplex corrugatus
TATGAAAACTGTATAACATAGCAACAGAAATAAAAACCAAAACAACGACTGTATCATTATATCATAAACTAAAAGAACATGGTAATGAACGACCTGCTTCATTTGTGTTAGTTTTTGTTTGTTTGTTTTTGTTTTTTCCTTAAGTGTTCTCATTTATCTATTATATCAACAATGATTATTGAGACGATACGTTTTCTTACAAAAATGATACTTAGCGCTTCCATTAGTCATCATCATCAAGTGCCTTGCCACATGGCGTTGGCGATCATGGCCTTCCATCTGTTTCTATCCCTTGTTGCCTCAGGCACCTCTTCCATTAGTGCCGCATGGATATATGGAAACTAATAAATTGCCAATGGGGTGAAAATACTATTATCAACAAGACCATAACGACAGCATACAAATAAGTTTACCAAACTAATCACTAATATTTTCACAATATGTGTTTTAAAAAAATCACCCTTATCAACGAATAACCTTTCAAATCTTCTCTGACAAGATCGTGCAGTCACGTGTCATCATGAATATTTTCACAGTATGTGTTTAAAGAGGTCACCCTTAATGAACCAAGGAATAAGTTAACTCCTCTCTGACAAGACAGTGCACTTACGCATCAAAACAATCACGAATATTTTCACAGTAAGTGTTTAAAAAAAATTCAGATACTACAGTTACGTATCAAACTAATCACGAATATTTTCACAGTATGTGTTTGAAAAAAATTCAGATACTACAGTTACGTATCAAACTAATCACGAATATTTCCACAGTATGTGTTTTTAAAAAAATCAGATACTACCGTTAAGTATCAAACTAATCACGAATATTTCCACAGTACATGTATGTGTTTTTGAAAAAATCAGATACTACAGTTACGTATCAAACTAATCACGACTATTTTCACAGTATGTTTTTAAAAAGATCAGCCTTAACCTTTTGACTCCCGCACCCTATCCACCAACCGCAAAAACTTAGCCCTTTGACTCCCGCACCCTATCCACCAACCGCAAAAACTTAGCCCTTTGACTCCCGCACCCTATCCACCAACCGCAAAAACTTAGCCCTTTGACTCCCGCATCCTATCCACCAACCGCAAAAACTTAGCCCTTTGACTCCCGCATCCTATCCACCAACCGCAAAAACTTAGCCCTTTGACTCCCGCATACTATCCACCAACCGCAAAAACTTAGCCCTTTGACTCCCGCATCCTATCCACCAACCGTAAAAACTTAGCTCTTTGACTCCCGCACCCTATCCACCAACCGCAAAAACTTAGCTCTTAGACTGGCGAGCGAGTCAAAGGGTTAAATTTTTGGTTTGTTAACATGGATGACAATGCAGGATGCTGGTGGACAGGGTGCGGGGATCAAAGGGTTAATGAATCATCGAATAACGAGGTACTGCAGTTACGTTGCAAGACACGCTTCTGTGGCACTTCTTACTCAGTTTATTTGAATTTATTTTCAATTCATTCTAAATTCATTCTATGCCATCAACAGTTCTGCACAGCTTGCGTGACCGTTGCATCAGTCTGAATGAGAAAATATAGACCAAGGGAAAAGAGATTCAGTATCAACATCATCATCATAATCATCATCATCAACATCATCATCATCATCATCATGTGCCCTGTCGCATGGCGTTGGCGATCAAGGCCCTCCATATGTATCTATCCCTTGTTGCCGCAAGCACATCTTCCACCCTCTCTGTCCTCAGCCACCATGCAAACCCGTCCAATGTTTTCTCCCTGGGTCTACCTGGTGCTCTATTTCCCTCCAGCTTTCCTGTTGTGACCAGGTGCTCTAAATCCCCTTTCCTCATAAAATGGCCTATAAATGTTGCCTGTCTTTTCCTAATCTTCTTTATTAACGATCTTTTTGTGTCTGCCTCCATCAAGACTGTCTCGTTTGTTTTCTTTGCTGTCCATGGAACTCTCAACATCCTTCTTAGAAGCCACACTTCGGCTGCCTCAATCTTGTTCTGGCTTTACGTGTTGACTGTCCACGCCTCACAACCGTATAACATTATCGGTTCTTTATAACATCTAAGAACTCTCTTCCTAATGTTAATTCAAAGGCATTTGTTAATAAGAATGCTTTTCATCTTCTTGAATGGTGTTTTGGCTTGGCCGATTCAGCTGGCTATTTCTGATTCAGTTCGACAACCCATTTACTGTCAGAGTCACTGAAATTGTACTGACAAAGGAAAAGGGGAAACATTCACAGATGATTTCAACATGCAACTCGTGTTTATAATTCTGGTTGTCGCTTAGAGCTGTTGTTGCTGTTGATGATGATGATGATAATGATGATGATGTTGTTCTTGTTGTTGTTCTTGTCGTTGTTGTCGTCATCACTGTTGTTTTTGTTGCTGTTGTTTTAGAGACTGGTAAAACTGGTAAAACAGATTCTACACAAATAAAAACGGAAATAAAACGAAATATAAACTAGACAAGTGGAAAGATGAGTCAACTGAAGTAATAACGTAATAGACTATTAAA
>CM060315.1:79708433-79713433 GCA_030674185.1 Monoplex corrugatus
CTGGCATGCGCCGAACGGAAAGACTCACAACCAGATCGACTTTGTCCTCACACCGCGGCGCTTCAAATCAAGCATTAATAAAGCAAAGACGAGGACATACCCTGGAGCTGATATAGGCAGCGACCACGACCTCGTGCTGCTCACAATGAAGATCAAATTGAAAAAGAAGTACCAAGCTGCGCAGCCACGCATCAAGTTTGACCTGGAAAAGCTAAAAGATCCAGAGATAGAAGAGGCATTCCAGGCACAGCTCGGGGGCGGTTCGCGGCACTCAACTTCCTGGACAGCGACATCAACGAGCTCACAAACAACTTTGGTGAGGCAGTCCGCGAAACAGCAGAGGAGGTACTGGGGCGACAGAGGAAGAAACACCAAGCATGGATCTCAAATGACATCCTTGACCTCTGCGACAACAGAAGATCACTGAAGAAGACGAAAAACTCCAGCCCTGAAGAAGCCGCACAGTATCGTAAAACCAACAACCTTGTAAAGAAGAAAATGATTGAAGCCAAAGAACAATGGATCATCAACCAGTGTGAGAACATCGAGAAAGGCATGAAAAAAGGAAACAGCAAACATGCCTTCACCACACTGAAAAACCTTACCAAGACGCAGCAAAACAGATCGTCAGTCATCGAGGATACCTCAGGCGAGCTGCTGACAGAAAGCTCCGCTGTTCTGAACAGATGGACGCAGTACTGCCAAGAACTATACAACTTCCCAATACAGCCAGATGACAGTTTGTTTCAGGGGGACTCAGCACCATTGAGGGAATCCTCACCGCTACCAGTGATGAGAGAAGAAGTGGAAGAAGCCATCCGCAGCCTACCAGCAGGGAAATCGCCTGGAGCAGACAATATCCCAGCAGAGCTGCTCAAACATGGAGGGAATGATTTGGTCACTCGTGTAACATCGATTTGTCAGAAGATCTGGGAGACAAAACAGTGGCCCACAGAATGGACTCAATCACTCATCATCCCCCTGCCCAAAAAGGGAAATATGCGCCAATGCCAGAACTACAGAACAATAAGTCTCATTAGCCACACCAGCAAGATCATGCTCAGTGTCATATTGAATCGACTGAAGAAAGAAGCGGAAGAACACCTTGCGGAAGAACAAGCTGGATTTAGGGCGGGCAGAAGCACAGTAGAACAGATCTTCACCTGCCGGATAATGATGGAGAAACATCTGCAGCATCAGAGAGACCTGTTCCACAACTTCATAGACTTTAAAAAAGCATTCGACAGGGTGTGGCATAAGGGTTTGTGGCAGGCGCTAAGAAAGTTTGGCATAGAGGAAGGTCTCGTCCAAACCATCCAGGCGCTGTATAACACTGCCAGCAGCGCAGTTCTCCTCAACAACCAGATAGGGGACTACTTCAAGACCACAGTTGGAGTCCGTCAAGGCTGCCTACTCTCTCCCGTGCTGTTCAATCTCTTCCTGGAGAACATCATGCGTGAAGCCCTCCATGACTTCCACTCCACTGTCTCCATCGGAGGAAGAACCATCAACAACCTGAGGTTCGCAGATGACATCGACCTGATGGGAGGCAGCAACGAAGAACTACAAGACCTGACCATGAGACTGGAAGAAAGTGCAGGTGCACACGGAATGGAAGTGAGCACAGAAAAAAGCAAAGTCCTGGTCAACAGCACAACCAACACCCATGCTGAAATCTACATGAACGGGCAACAGCTTGAAGAAGTGGACGCTTTCAAATACCTTGGCGCCACTCTCACCAAAGACGGTCGCTCTACAACAGAAATCAAGACCAGACTAGCGATCGCAACAGCAGCAATGGTAAAGCTAAACAAGATCTGGAAGAGCAGAGAGATCGGCTTTCCATCGAAGATGAAGCTGTACAAGTCCCTGGTGCTCCCCATCCTGCTGTATGGATGCGAGAGCTGGACCATGACAGCAGAGACCACCAAGAGAATCCAGACGTTTGAAACTAAATGCTTCAGGCGCTTGCTCGGGATCTCTTGGCAAGATCGGAAGACAAACGACTTTGTGTGGAGCCAAATAACAACACTCGCAGGCCCACAAGAACCCCTCCTGGCAACAGTCAAGAACAGGAAGCTGTCGTGGTTCGGGCATGTCACACGCCACAACTCACTGCCCAAAACGGTCCTCCAGGGTACACTGGGAGGCGGCAGACGAAGGGGACGACAAGCCAAATGCTGGATGGACAACATCAAAGAATGGACCAGGTTGGATGGCCCCACGCTGGTGCGACAGGCGGAGGACAGGACCGGTTGGCGACGGCTGGCTTCAAGAGTGTCTCTCATCTCTCCTCTACGCTCATCACGGGCAGGAGAATGATGATGATGATGATGATGTATGTATGTATGTATGTGTGTATGTGTGTATGTGTGCATGTATGCATGCATGTATGTATCTGTATGTATGTATGTATGTATGTATGTATGTATGTATCTATGCATGCATGTATGTATGTATGTATGTATGTATGTATGTATGCATGTATGTATGTATGTTGTGTGTATGTATGTATGTATGCAAGAGAAAGCCACTCTGGACCAACCACAGATTTACAGTGTGTCTACTACAGTCTGCACACTTAAACCTACACTGCATACCATACCATACTAACATAATATGTCACAACTTCTCCCGCCACACGAACCTACCAAAGCTCTCGCTAAGTCTCAAGGACCTTTTCTCTTAGAAGCACCTTGGTTCTCACTATGTACTTGCGGAAAGAAAGCCTTCTCTGGTTTTGGCCCCACAGCATGGAACTCCTTCCCACTGTTTTAACCCATTGACTCCCGCATCATATCCACCAACTGCAAAAAATTAACCCTTTGATTCCCTCACCCTTTCCACCAGCTTCCTTGGGAAGCTGGTGGAAATGGTGAGGGAATCAAAGGATCAAATTTTTGCTTTGCAAGCATGGCTGACAATGCCGCATTCTGATGGACAAGGTGCGGGAGCCAAAGGGTTAAAAGACAAAGCAGTGTGTTTCAAGATGCACCTTTCACTTCCTGACCCTCTGTACCAGCATCCCCCAGAAAAATATCAACTTTCGACTCTGTTGTTGTTGTTGTTGTTGTCGTTGTTGTTGTTGTTTGTTTGTTTGTTTGTTGTTTTTGGGGGGTCTTTTTTTTTTCTTTTTTTTTTAACGATCATCGCAACTAGGCAGTTTCCTTTGAACTCACCTTCCTCCCCATCCCCCTTCTCCCCCCATTTTCTACTCCACCTTAATGGCCACAGAAGCTGGCATAGTTTGCACAATGCTATGATGTTGATGACGATGATGGAAAAGGGGATGGGCGCCGCTCTCGTGGTTGCTAGCCCCGGGAAAAGTTGAGGTCTCTGCCAACCTCATTCCCCTACGACCCCAAGGTTACGGAACGATCTAGGTATGACCTCAGGACCTGGCAAGCTCGTGGGTTTATGTGCAGGCGTAATGAAGGCTTGTGCCATGATCACCATCGCATGGCACCTGTGACGCTAGTGTATATTTCGGAATTAAGTCCGAGTATGGAGACATCGTCTTGAGAAACTGAAACTGACGACGAGGGGGTTAATCATGATGCGAAGGAGGTCCATCTAGGACTAAAACTGCGTGACAGGGCTTTAACTCTGCGCTTACAGTCATACAACATCCTGGCGTCAACCAGGCATGAGAGATGCAGGCACCTGCAGTATCCGTCAGGGGATTCCACAAACAACTTCAATGACGCGTTCGTGAAGTGGCTAAGACTCGACTGTGTGATCCCAGTCGTCCCAATGAGCCCATAGCAGGCCCAACTCTGGGTAGGAGCCGGTTTGGGTCGAAAATTCCCACAAAGATTTTGAAAGGATTGTTGGGGATTCGAACCCATAACCTTCCAATCGGTAATATGTTGCGCTAATCATTACACCACGATGACTGATCTACTTTGCCAACGTTATCAGGTTCCCTCACAAGTACTGCCTTTGGAAAAGGCACAGCAACGTTTGCCAATTATTGCAATGTCGTACGCAGTCGAGATAATGTATGTAATACACACACACACACACACACACACACACACACACACACACACACACACACACACACACACACACACACAACACACACACACACACACACACACACACACACACACACACACACACACACACACACACACACACACACACACACACACTGTCTTAAAGCACATATGTGTATAGACACTGAAAGAAATAACGCGCGCGAGAGAGAGAGAGACAGACAGACAGACAGAGACAAAGAGAAGGCCTACACGAAAGAAGAAACACTTTTGCTGACTAAATGCAAGAAAGAGCACCAGACAGACCCAGGGAGAAAATACTAAGACAGTTTTGCAGAATGCATGAGGACAGCAAGAGTAGGAAACATACTTGCAGAGACAACAGACAGAATCGAATGGAGGGCCATGGCTCGTCAACAACATGTGACAACTTGAAGGCACATGACGATGATGAATAATGCGGATAAAAAAAAAAAAAGAAGAAAAATCCACAAAACTCGTGCTATTACACATCGACTCCTACGATTGCTCAAGAATTAAACTGTCAAACTCAAGATTTCGAAACAGGTTGTATTTCACTCGCTGCGTTTATCTCGCTCCGGTCAAAATGGGTTTCCCATCTACGGGTGCAAAAAGAGTTACACAACCGACACCCTTATTCTTAAGTTTCTGTACACGTCTATTTGAGTTCTGTTTAACCCTTGCATCCCCGCACCATATCCGCCAACGATAAAAAGTTAATTCTTTCACTCCCCCAACCTATCCAAAATCTTCCAACAGGAAGCTGGTGGTGAGTAGGGTAGGAAGTAAAAAGGGTTAAGTTTCTGCTTTGCTGTCATGGCTGACAATGCGGGATGCTTGCGGGTGGGGTGAAGGAGTCAAAGGGTTAACGATCATAGTGTGATTTGTATTTTTCTTCAGAATCTTACCGGGGACTATTCCCGGCAGGGGAAGCAACGCCGATGTTGTGATGTTGTCACGTTCAGGACCACTGAGTGA
>CM060315.1:79715933-79718433 GCA_030674185.1 Monoplex corrugatus
ACACTCACACGCACGCACGCACGCACACACACACGCACACACGCATGCACGCAGCACGCACGCGCGCGCGCGCGCACACACACACACACACATACACACACACACACCCCTGTGCAGTCAACATTAAGCAATCTCCCATTTTTAAAAGGATTAGAAACAAGCAGTTAAACACGGAAACGCTTTCACCTGTCAAGGTAAACACTGGCTAAAAGGATATGTCTGTCTGTGTCTCTGTCTGTTGGTTTGTATCAGAACCATTATGTAGAAAAATGACCAGAGCATGTGAGGGTTACCCATTTAGTACGGTTGATGTCTGGTTGGCAGATAGCTTGTTAGATAGCTAGGCAGATTGCTATTGTTATTTTTGTTAAAGCCCAGTCGATTGCTTAGAGCCATGTCAGGGCTATTAACGTTTGAAAACACATACTACTTCAACAGGGGTAAAAAAAAAAATTTTTAAGTAAAAGAAAATTAGGTACACGTATCCATACATTCGCTCACATAATCAAACGACATGCCCTGGCGTTGACCACTCCGTCCAATTAAAGGATTATTAAAAAGCATACCTGAATACAAATTTAAACATTATTAAACCTTTAACTCCCACACCCTATCCTCCAACTGAAGAAACTTAATCCTCTGACTCCCTCACGCTGTCCATCAGCTTCCTGCAGGAAGCTGGTGGGTAGGGTGAGAGAATCAAAGGGTTAAGTTTTTGATTGGCTAGTATGACTGGTAATGTAGGATGCTGGTAGACAGGGTGCGGGAGTCAAAGGGTTAAGAACGCTAAATCATATATAAAGAGAGAAACGGGCCTACATTACCTAAAATGGCTTCCGCATATCTCATTTCCCTAAAGCTAAAAATGCACTTAACACACGTACCCAATTATCAATTCTAAAAAAAGTACGTAAGACTATCGAACACATACAGGTGAACGGACCAGCAAGGCACAAAATGACAGGAACAAATGACAGAAAACAAAGGAACAAGGCAGAAAACAAAGAGAGTGACAGAAAAAGAGGAAATTTCTGGCACAGAACTGCCAGAAGGTGGGGATACTATTTATACTGAAAGAGCCCCATATCCTCACAGGGGGGAGGTAAAGAAACAAGAAAACAGGCAGTAAGTAGCTGAAGACTTGTTTATTTAATCGTATAGGTATTCGTGATACAGGTATGACAACGGGATCGTAATATAGGTTAAGACAGCGTCATCGTAATATAGGTTAAGACAGCGTCATCGCAATATAGGTTAAGACAGCGTCATCGTAATATAGGTCAAGAGCGTTATCGCAATATAGGTCAAGACAGCGTCATCGCAATATAGGTTAAGACAGCGTCATCGTAATATAGGTCAAGACAGCGCTATCGCAATATAGTTAAGAGAGCCTCATCGAATATAGGTTAAGAGAGCGGCATCGTAATATAGGTTAAGAGAGCCTCATCGTAATATAGGTTAAGAGAGCGCATGTAATATAGGTATGAGGCGGCAAAGGGCATTAGACGTAACCAGTTTAACCTTTTGACTCCTGCAGCCCATCCACCAAATGCAAAAACTTAACCCTTTGACTCCCTCACCCTATCCACCAGCTTCCGGAAGCTGGTGGATAGGATGAGGGAGTCAAAGGGTTAAGTTTTTGTTTTACTAAGCATGGTTGACAATGCAGGGTGTTGGTGGACAGGATGCGGTAGTCAAACGGTTAAAATTGTTTCAGTTTTTTGTTTGTTTGTTGGGTTCTTTTTTCTTTAATGTTGTTGTTGTTGTTGTTGTTACTGTTGTTTTGTTGCCCTTGTTGCTTTCATTTACTTCACCACTTTGTCTAATCATCGTTATTAGAGACTTTTAAGCACGCCTTGCAAGAGGAAAGGGCAGACACTCAACTGCTAAAACCCAATTAGAGTTTGCAGTGAGTCATTAGAGGCTGCAAAAATGCGGAAAAACCTAACCTGGCCCTTCCTCCCGTGGGCGAAACAGGTCGGTTGTTTTGTAAGCATGGAAAGTACTTGTGGCCCCTTCTCACAGAATGACCCGATTAGCTACATTCTGCACATTTTTAGTGGCATATATCAGGGGGGGGGGGGGGGGGGGGAGGGGGGGAGAGTGCAGGTTCTACGGCTTATGATGCTACAAATTTTATTTTCTCTACTGTGAAAATCGACAGAGAGGTTTGAGGCCACAACTCTACAATATAGTCTGAGCCAAAACGACGTCTCCGCGCTCGGAACGAATTCCATATGCACCAACGTCACAGGCCTGCACATAAACCCATGAGCTGGCCAGGTCCTGAGGTCCTGTGTTTTACCTGTCTATATTTTATACTAGTCTTGTATCAGCCTATGACATGAATAATCTTGGTCACGTGTAAAAATGACATGTGTATCTGTGTATCTTAGCTTCAAAAAAAAAAGGAACATATATATAAAGAAAGTAAATAAATAAATAAAGGTCTGAATCACAACACAACTATTGTGTATAAACTCGTCTCACACGACAGAAA
>CM060315.1:79723433-79725933 GCA_030674185.1 Monoplex corrugatus
GTAATCCAAGCACAAGTATCAATGCAGTTACCCATGTAATCCAAGCACAAGTATCAATGCAGTTACCCCTGTAATCCAAGCACAAGTATCAATGCAGTTACCCTGTAATCCAAGCACAAGTATCAATGCAGTTACCCATGTAATCCAAGCACAAGTATCAATGCAGTTACCCTGTAATCCAAGCACAAGTATCAATGCAGTTACCCTGTAATCCAAGCACAAGTATCAATGCAGTTACCCTGTAATCCAAGCACAAGTATCAATGCAGTTACCCTGTAATCCAAGCACAAGTATCAATGCAGTACCCATGTAATCCAAGCACAAGTATTAATGCAGTTACCATGTAATCCAAGCACAGTATCAATGCAGTTCCGCAATATACTCTAAGCATAAGTATCATGAGATTACGCATATATTGTAAGTACTAGTCTCCCTTCTCATAACTGAACAGGCAGTCGAGGATGTTAACAAAATCACACATGCATGGTGCTGTACTGTCTCGTGATGCTTTGAAATTATCTAGTCTTTTGTTAGCCTGCGATGCTGTCGTGACGGTAGAAACACATAGTTGGATTCCAACCCCACAGTTTACAACGTGCAGCAGTTGCAGCTCTCTTACAACATCAGTACGACGGAAAATAATATAGTATTTCAAAAAGGTGGATACTAGGGAGCGAAGAAACGATGTCAGTTTGGTGTGGATGTAATGCTTGTGGTTAGTGCGTAGAAATATTAGGAATATTGTTCTCTACTCTTCTGAGTACAGAAAAGCTGGAGGGGAAAAGAGCACCAAGTAGACACAGGGAGAAAACATTGGACAGACTTACGGAGTGGATGAAGACAGAGAAGGTGGGAGATGTACTTGCAGCGACAAAGGATAGATTCGTATTGAGGGCCATGATCGCCAACGCCAGTGGCAGGTCATGATGATGATGATGATTGATGATGATGATGATGATGATGATGATGATGATGACGACTCTTTCGAATTTCATTGTTGTATGTAAAAATTCGTTTAGTATAGCTAAAAATGCTTCGTTCTGTATCATGCACAAACTGTACATTCTCAATAATAATTTTTGCTGGTTTGTTAGATGATTTGCTTCTCAGGTGTACCCTACTGTGCAGTATGGTTCTGAGTCGTGTGGATTTTAAACAGTTCTGCCCTTCAGTGTAAAGCAGTCCACACGTTGGCTTAATTAAAGTGATTTCTTGAAATCAATATCCAAATACCCAATGTTTCTATTTACTGTAACACAATTCGTCATCCCATATCTATTACATAAGTTCTGCTGGTTATCGTGTTCCCTACTGCTTTATATTGTTACGTAGAGAAGACTTACAGAATACTACGAAAAGCATATAATATGTTACAAAATTTACATGTTGAACGTAAGCAAAATTGGTTAACCGATGTGTGTGTTCCTTTATCTATTTAAATATGGTTTTTGGTGTTGTGTAGCTGTGTCAAGGTGTTGGTAGATTAAATCAGTTTATTCGTGTTTATCATCAATGCTTAGCTGAACTTAGATGGCAGAAATGGAATTAACACATTTAAAATACCGAAAGATTTAACGTGGGCTGGTTGGTCCTTGTGACAGAACCATGGACTCAGGATCTGATATCTGGAGTTCAGTCCCAACGTGCAACATTAAACACGACCTGTTCTCCGCCCATCTTCATGTTTCCATCGTTCTGGTGGTGTCAATTTAATGTTTAATAGGTTTGTCTCCCACCCATCCCCCCACCCCCACTCTCCGTTTACCTTCTCAAAACCTTGCCAGCGCATAGGGTTTTTCGAAGGCTTGGGGAATCTGCAAGATAATTGCTGGCAGATTTGGGTGGAGCAAGCGCATATGGAACTCTCCCAGTAAGATGAATCCCTTTCGAACATACTCCAAACATCGAAAAATTTAACATGTTCTGAACCTTTCCTACGATGTACGATTTGAAGGTAATCGGAAAAAAAGTCACAGGAAAAAAAGTCACAGAAAAAAAGTCACAGAAAAAAAGTCACAGGAAAAAAAGTCACAGCTATACCTGTAAAGCTATAGCTATACCGCGTGTAAGACTATCACGAGTGTAACACTACCGCGAGTAACACTACTGCGTGTAACACTACTGCGTGTAACACTTCCGCGTGTGTAACACTATCGCGTGTGTAAGACTACCGCGAGTAGCACTTCCGCGTGTAACACTTCCGCGTGATGATGAGAGATGAGAGAGAGAGAGAGAGAAGAGAGAGAGAGAGAGAGTGTGTGTGTGTACAAGTGTTCGACATAAGAACACTCTCCCTGAGCACTAACTCAATGCTTATCACAACTCTCTCTCTCTCTCTCTCTCCCACTCTCTCATGTTATGGGTGGTGAAATGTTATCAAGCAGGCACTGTGAGGTGACATAAGCTCATTGTGTTCAGCCAGTTCCAGATCGCACTGCACTTTGAATCGAGAAGCTGTTGTGAATGCACGTCTAGTTGTTTTAAAAATCGTTTACTGACT
>CM060315.1:79735933-79740933 GCA_030674185.1 Monoplex corrugatus
ATTTTATGAACATGTGTGTCTCCATGAACACAATGAATTTATAAGAATGCATGTCTATGTGGGTAGATAATGATATTTTATGAACATGTGTCTCCATGAACACAATGAATTTATAAGCATGTGTGTCTGTGTGGGTAGGTAATGATTTTATGAACATGTGTGTCTCCATGAACACAATGAATTTATAAGCATGCATGTCTATGTGGGTAGGTAATGACATACTATGAACGTGTGTGCCTCCATGAACACAATGAATTTATAAGCATGCATGTCTATGTGGGTAGGTAATGACATACTATGAACGTGTGTGCCTCCATGAACACAATGAATTTATAAGCATGCATGTCTATGTGGGTAGGTAATGATATACTATGAACGTGTGTGTCTCCATGAACACAATGAATTTATAAACATGCATGTCTATGTGGGTAGGTATTGATTTTATGAACATGTGTCTCCATGGACACTTAATGAATTTATAAGCATGTGTCTCTCCATGGACACTTAATATCTTTGTACGCATGTGTGTCTATGTAGGTAGGTAATGAATTTATAAACATGTGCGTCTACGTGGGTAGGTAATGAATTTATAAACATGTGTGTCTATGTAGGTAGGTAATGAATTTATAAACATGTGTGTGTCTATGTAGGAAGGTAATGAATTTATAAGCATGTTTGTCTATGTAGATAGGTAATGAATTTATAAACATGTGTGTCTACGTGGGTAGGTAATGAATTAATAAGCATGTGTGTCTATGTAGGTAGGTAATGAATTTATAAACATGTGTGTCTACGTTGACTGTTAACGATTTTTAAAGCATAAGTGTTCATTGTGTACAAAGCTGGAACTTTTTTTCCATTGGGTGGCACTCTGTTATGGCGACGTGCCTTGCCTTGGGTAAAAACAACCCAAATTTCACACGGAGAAGTTCCACTGTGACAACAACGACAACAACAACATCAACGAAATCGCAACACAAAAATGAAACTGAACTCCAACCCAACCCCGTTCTTCTATAAAGAACAGTGTGTACTGAGTAGACATTAAGACAAATACAATGTATGTACTGTCCATTTCAGTCATCCGCCTAAAACAGTTCCGTTTAGTAATCGCCGGGCGCGTTACCCAAGTGGGTCACAGTGGAACTTCCCTGTGGGAGGTCCTGAGTTCAGTCCACCCACACATCTCTGCCTTGAGGGTAAAACTTCGTGGATTTTTCCGATCTCCCAGTTCAGCCCCCCGACGTTAACGCCTGACAAAAAATGTTTTGTGTGTGTGTGTGTGTGTGTGTGTGTGTGTGTGTGTGTGTGTGTGTGTGTGTGTGTGTGTGTATGTGTGTGTGTGTGTGTGTGTGTGTGTGTGTGTGTGTGTGTGTGTGTGTGTGTGTGTGTGTGTGTGTGTGTGTGTGTACGTACGGTACGTACGGTCCCTTTCAGCCCCACAGCCCGGTTATCCGGTCAGCTGAAAATACGTATTCCTTTCATTCCCGCTGCCCGGACATCCGACAGCAGAGATATCCCCCTTTCCTTCCCACGGCCCGGAAGACCGGGCAACGGCTGAACCGTTAGACACACATACCTTACATTCCCCTGCCACCGTGTACAGTAGTCTGGCCCCGGCCAGTGTTTATCTTACTGTCCTGGGTTTGATTATAACGGGATGCTGTGGTTAGTTTCCCACGGGATTTTTTCCTGTTTGTAAGACGGCAGAGTTCGTCTTGTCAGACGCATAGCGTAAGCCAAAGAGAGAAGATGGATAGCGATTCGAGTGAGCGTGGCGAATTTTCCGAAGATGAAATAGTAGGTGGTGTTGATGGGTTCGATCTGTTAGATTTGACAGAAGAACAGTGGAGGGAAATTGATCAAGCTGTTGCTGGAAATTGATCAAGCTGTTGCTGATGCACAGGATTCGGACAGTGGTGATGAACTGGATGATGAAAGGTTACCACTGTTCTCTGTGAAACCTCGTTTCGAATGGACCCAAGGTGCGTTTGAACCATCAGAAACGAAACATACCTTTCGACAGCGCCCTGGACCATCGCGTGTGTTAGACAGATCGATGTCAGCTATTCATTATTTCAGTTTGTTTTATTCAGACGCACTTTTTGCAAAACTTTGTGAATTTACAAATGTAAATGCGGAAAAAAGGAGAAGGGAAGATCCACAGCACAACAAGGGCGATTGGCAGCCACTGACAGTGTCAGAGCTGAAAGCGTTCTACGGCGTCGTGCTCATGATGGACATTGTCAAAGTCGACCGTGACGCATTGTACTGGTATTCAGGGTCGAAATATTTAATGCTCAGTACCAGTATTTCAAAAGTGATGAGCAGGAACAGGTTCTTTCAAATACGCCGCTACCTGTATTTCACGGACCCTGACACACCTATCAACAGAAACGACAAAGTGGCAAAAATCCGTTGTGTTGTGGACACAGTTCGGGCTGCGTTCATGAGGGAATACATCCCTCACAAACAGATAACGGTAGATGAAGCTATGGTGCCTTTCAAAGGGCGGTTAGGCATCATGCAGTTTATGAAGAACAAGCCTGTCAAGTTCGGTGTGAAGCTCTGGGTTCTGGCAGACGCTGTGACATCCTACTGTTACAACTTCGAAATTTACACCGGACGACATGGTGACAAGTCAGCCGCCTGCTGGGACTGAGTGCACGTGTGGTGATCGGGTTGACTCAACCACTGCACAACCTGGGCCACTGCGTGTACACCGACAATTTTTACACGTCACCTGTTCTTGCACATTACCTGATGAGGAAGGGGACTTACCTTTCGGGGACAGTGCGACCCAACCGCATCGGCTACCCTGGAGACCTGATCCTATCGCAAGCTCAGGCCCGCCGACTTGAACAGGGTCACACAGAATGAAGACAGTGCGAGGGCATGGTGGCCTCCTCATTCAAGGACAACCAGATGTCCACAGAACACCCACCAGAGGGAGATGGCGACACAGTCACGCGGCGGAAGAAAGACGGCACAGCGACAGAAGTTCCCTGCTCACCTGTTGTCAAGCACTACAGCAAATACATGGGTGGAGTGGACAGACTGGACATGATGACCAAGATGAACCGCTCCAAAAAAACGATGCGTTGGTATCGCAGAGTTGAGAGAAAGCTCTTGGAGACCAGCGTATACAACGCATACGTGATCGAAGGGCACATCATTGATCATGTCCAGGAAGGGACCATCAAGACGGACTACCTGTCGTTCCGTCTTGACCTCGCCCATCAGCTGGTGGGGACGGCACACTTTGATCGCCGACCTGTTGGCCGACCGAGGGCTGTCAATGACGACTTCCGTCTTGACCGCATAGACCACTGGCCTATGGCCGGCCAGGGCTATGATCATGTGTGTGCTGTCTGCAATGCACGGCACCTGCGCTACAGGGACAGCCATCCGGGCACCAGCTACAGCAACAACCCCAACAAAAAGAGGAAGACCAGCATGAAGTGCCAGAAATGTGACGTTTATTTGTGTTGTAACCCCCAGAAAAACTGTTTCGTGTTATACCACACTGTGGTTGATTACAGCCACTAACTTACCTGTGCAGTGGGGGTGACATGGTGACAGTGACAGTGACAAACTGCTTGGCATTTCATTGGACACATATCAGATTATTTTTTATTCCCATGGAACATTTAGCTAGTGCTGTAGTTTGTATGTACATAGATATATCAATACTGAATGTGTGTGACTGAAGCTGTACCATAAGGACAAATTTGACAGTTTGTGAATACTAGTGATGAGGACAATGGGACACTGACGCATTGCTATACAAGGGGGAATATACATGTACATGCTGCTCCGACATTTCACAGAACAAGTAAAGGTAGGCAACGCCATATCTGTTTTTCTGTTCGTATTTTGTTTTGTTTTGTCTGTCATGTGTGTAATTTATGGTCCACATCTTACCTGTCTCACACCTGCATGTCACCAAATGTGTCGCACCCCTCTTTTGAATATGACAGACATATAATACATTCATTCCTGAACACATTCATATATAGTTTTATGTACATGCAAGCCATAACTCATCTAGATCTGCTATATCCATTCGCATGAAGTCACTGTACAGTTCAGTATAGATCGTCCCAGAAACCCGGGAATGAAGGGTTTTCTACAGTTTGGAAAAGAGGGAAAGAGAGGATAATTAAGGACTAGAAATAAGGGGCCGAAAGGGACCCGTACCGAAATTATCAATCCTACTAGACAGACAGTTATGTTGGGCTTTATGGAAAACATGAAGGTGAATGAAGCAGAAAGGCAGAAAATGAGAAAGGAAGAGATAGTACAAAGCGAAGAGCAAGCCAAAAACAAAGAGAAAGGAAAGAGGAAATTTATAGCACAATCATTTACCCTAACCTTGAGCAAGCCAAAACAAAGAGAAGGAAAGAGGAAATTTATAGCACAATCATTTACCTAACCTCTGAGCAAGCCAAAAACAAAGAGAAAGGAAAGAGGAAATTTATAGCACAATCATTTACCCTAACCTCTGAGCAAGCCAAAAACAAAGAGAAAGGAAAGAGGAAATTTATAGCACAATCATTTACCCTAACCTCTGAGCAAGCCAAAAACAAAGAGAAAGGAAAGAAGAAATTTATAGCACAATCATTTACCCTAACCTCTGAGCAAGCCAAAAACAAAGAGAAAGGAAAGAGGAAATTTATAGCACAATCATTTACCCTAACCTCTGAGCAAGCCAAAAACAAAGAGAAAGGAAAGAAGAAATTTATAGCACAATCATTTACCCTAACCTCTGAGCAAGCCAAAAACAAAGAGAAAGGAAAGAGGAAATTTATAGCACAATCATTTACCCTAACCTCTGAGCAAGCCAAAAACAAAGAGAAAGGAAAGAGGAAACTTATAGCACAATCATTTACCCTAACCTTTTTCTGCAATCATTTACCCAAACCTGTCTCTACAATTATTTACCCAAACCTTTCTCTACAATCGTTTACCGTAACTTTTCTCTATAATCATTTACCGTA
>CM060315.1:79755933-79760933 GCA_030674185.1 Monoplex corrugatus
TTTATGAAGGTACTAATAGGGATTCGAACCCACAACTTTCCAGTCGGTCGTCTGTTACGCTAACCACTACAGCTCGACAGTCAAGCAAAAGGCGGCAACCGTCTGAACGTCAAGAGATGGTTTGTTTCTGTCTTTGAATGTCTACTAACGCATGCGCCTGTACACACACACACAAAAATCCCTTCTGTTTAAACAGGAAAATCTGTTAAACAATCAATGATATATATATGATACACACACACCCTCCCACCACACAAACACGCACGCACGTGCACGTACACACACACACACACACACAAACTTCAGTCGATATGAAACAGCCTCCCGTTTTACAGTACAAAACAACCAGGAAAACGACATAAGACCATGGGGAAGGACAGGGGGGGGGGGGGGGTGAGAACAATGGTATACTACATGTGTCAGTCTGGCAGAAGACTGAAACCAGAGGTAACACACACAGTCTGGCAGAAGACCGGGACCATAGGCACTGAGCCAAAGCTGTAAGTCTGTGAGTAGATGGTTAATGTTTGTTGCGTAGAAAATTGTAGGCACCAATCCAGGGGGGCCTACCAGACATTCAGAAGTAACTTGTAATAATTATCTACTGCATACCTGGTGATTATCTTATTTACCTCCACATACCCCAATGATTATTTATTTTTCTACTGAGATACCTTTGAATATCTTGTTTATCTACCATATACCCGATGATTAGTATTTATCTGCAACATACCTGTGATTATTTCTTATCTATCTACCACATGCCTGTGTTTATTTCCTATTTATCTGCCGCATACCTGTAATTATTTCTTATTTATCTACCACATATCAGATTATTTCTTATTTATCTACCACATGCCTGTGTTATTTCCTATTTATCTACCACATACCTGTGATTATTTCTTATTTATCTTCGCATACCTGATGATTATTTTTATTTATCTACCATACCCCTGTGATTATTTCTTATTTATCTACCACTACCTGTGATTATTTCTTATTTATCTACCGCGTACCTCTATTTATTTCTTATTTATCTACCGCGTACTCTATTATTTCTTATTTATCTATCGCGTACCTCTAATTATTTCTTATTTATCTACCGCGTACCTCTAATTATTTTATTTATCTATCGCTACCTTATTATTTCTTATTTATCTACGGCCTACTTGTGAATATATCTTATTTATCTGCCATATACCTGATGATTATTTCTTATTTATCTACCACATACCTATGATTATTCTATTTATCTATGCATACCTGATATTTCTTATTTATCTACTGCATACCTGATGATATTTCTATTTATCTACTGCATACCTGATGATATTTCTATTTATCTACCACATACCTGATGATATATTTCTATTTATCTACTGCATACCTGATGATAATTTCATATTTATCTAACCACATACCTGATGATTATTTCTTAGTTATCTGCCGCATACCTGATGATTATTTCTTATTCATCTACCATTATTTCATAACGAGAGAGTTTATAGTGTATAGTTCATTCAAGGGGGAATCATTGCACTCAGGGCAATTCAATATGCGCTCCACCCGATCCGCCACCTGTTATCCGGCGGACTCCTCAAGTCAGCGCAAAACCCCAAGCCCCGAGAAGAAATGGAGGGTGAGGAGAACAGGCCCTAACAAACACTAAACTGATACACCACCAGAATGATGGGAGCATGATGATACGCAGTCAACAGGTCGGTTATTATGTTGCGGTCTGGATTGACTCGAGATATTAGATCTCGACTGGCAGCCCGCTGAAAGAAAGGGAGAACGAACAACAAAACGGCATGGCATGGGCGTTGTGTGTGCTAAACTTCTGTTCCCACATTGTAACATCTGTTTCACGATGATTCATTTTGTTTTATGAACGTGGCACGTGTTCTTGATCGTATCACGCCAAAATATGATAAAATATCGGAAAGTAACATTTTCTGTTGCTGTTGTTGTTGTCGTTGTTGTTCTTGTTGTTGTTGTCGCTGTTGCCATCTGGTTGGTTGCTTGGTTGGTTGGTTGTTGGTGTACTTTTCGTTCGTTCGTTCGTTCGTTCGGTGATGATGATGATGATCATCATCATCATCATGATTATGTTATTACCATTATTATTATTATCATCCATCTTCATCATCATTATTATCATTGTATTATTATTATTATTATCATTACTATTAACATCATCATCATCATCAATTATTATTACTATTGTTGTTGTTGTTGTTGTATTTGTTACTACCATTGTTGTTGTTGTCGTTGTCATAATCACAATAATCATAACCATAACAACAATGACTGCTTGTGCAGCGCCTCATTTGGATAAGCCTTAACCGCTTCGCAAAAACATAAGAAAGGAAGGCCGACACATGTAGAGCGGACACATGTCAACCCCACCGCTATGAATGAAAACAGATGAACCCTAACTATACAACGACAAAGAAACAGTCAAAAGGAATCATAATAGTTAACAATCATAGTCAAACGTCCACTTCAGGCGTCCATCGGTCAAAAACAACACACAAACTTATACACACAATCACACGCACAGAGACACACGCGCACACAGCCGCCAACACACACACATACCCTCCAACACACACGTGCGCGCTCGTGTGTGCGTGGTGGTGTGTGTGTGTGTGTGTGTGTGTGTGTGTGTGTGTGTGTGTGTGTGTGTGTGTGTGTGTGTGTGTGTGTGTGTGTGTGTGGTGTGGTGTGTGTGTATGTGTGGGTGTGTGTGTGAAATACAGAAACACCGCTTCTTTCACTAGAACGTTGCTTTTGTTCTTCTGTCATCGGCTTGGAGAGAGAGACAGAGAAGAAAGATAGAATGTGTGTGTGTGTGTGTGTGCGTGCGTGCGTGCGTGCGTGTGTTGTGTGTGTGTGTGTGTGTGTGTGTGTGTGTGTGTGTCGTGAGAGAGAGAGAGTGAGCGAGCGATTGAGAGATTGTGTGTGTGTTTGTGTGTGTGTGTACATGTGTGTGCATGTGTGCGCTTGTTTGTGTATGCATTATAGAAACAACGCTTCTTTGACTAGAACAGTTTTCTAGTCATCATTACGTAAAAGTAGACAGAGAGAGACGAGAGAGAGAGAGAGAGAGTGGTGTGTGTGTGTGTGTGTGTGTGTGTGTGTGTGTGTGTGTGTGTGTGTGTGTGTGTGTGTGTGTGTGTGCGCGCGTGCGTGCGTGTGAGAGAGTTAGAGAGTGAGTGAGCGGTTGGGAGATTGTGTGTGTATGTACATGTGTATGCGTGTGTGCGTGCGTGCGTGTGTGTGTGTGTGTGTGTGTGTGTGTGCATTATAGAAACAACGCTTCTTTGACTAGAACACTTTGTTTTCTCGTCATCATTACGCAAAAGTAGACACAGAGAGAGACAGATAGACAGACAGACACAGAGAGACAGTGAGTGAGAGAAAAGAGAGAGAGAGAGAGAGTGTGTGTGTGTGTGTGTGTGTTGTGTGTGTGTGTGTTGTGTCTGTGGTGTGTGTTTCTACAATAAAAACATTATTTGTTGGAATACAATGTGCTACACGTTGTTACTGTTCTTTGTTTATTGTGATTGTTATCAAAGACGGGATGAGACAGAGAAAAAGTGCCGGTGTCGTTGGTGTGTTGTTTGTGTGTGTGTGTGTGTGTGTGTGTGTGTGTGTGTGTGTGTGTGTGGTTGTGCGTGTGTCTGTGTGTGTGTGTCTATGTGTGTTTGTGTGCGTGCATGCGTAGATTTCAAAAATACACACCTTTGACTGGAACATGATTTGTCTTCTTCCTTTTCTTTTCCTTCTTCTTCTTCTTCTCTTTGCGGTAGTAGAGCAGTAGTAGTGGTAGTAGTGGTGATAGTAGTAGAAGTAATAGTAGCAGTAGTAGTAACAGTAGCAGCAGTAATTGTAGTATTAGTGTCATGATTATCATCATTTCAAAAACAGACATCCTTTGCTTGACTGAAATATGTATGGGGTGGTATTATCATCATCATCATACCATCCCAACCATATTTCAGTCCTTTGCTTGACTTAAATATGATTATGGTATTAGCAGTAGTAGTAGCAGTAGTAGTAGTAGTAGTAGTAGTATCACTGTTATTATTATTATCATTATCATTAATATTATTTTTATCATCATCATCATCATTTCAAAAATATTCACCCTTTAACTTGACCTAAATATGGTTAGGGAGGGTAATATCATTATCATTATCACCATTTTTTTTTTTTTTTCAAAAACAGACACCCTTGCTCGACTTAAATATGGTTGGGTTGGTATCATTATTATCATATCATTGTCACCATCATCATCATCATTGTTATCATAGCGTTCATCATCATCACCACCATCATTATTTCAAAATTACAAGTCACCCTTTAAAATGGATTTTAGAGTATAGTTGGCGCCTTCTTTCTATTCCTCTTTGTGTTCTTCCTCTATCATCATTGTCGTCGTCGTCATCAATACTATTATCACCATTATTAATATTATTTTTATCAATACAATCATCATCATCATCATTATTATTGTTTTTCTTGTTCTTATTCTTCTTATCATCACCATCATCATCTTCAACCATAATCATCATCATCATCATTACTATTCTTGTTTTTCTTTTTCTTGTTCTTATTCTTATCATCATCAATATCATCAACCATACTCATCATCATCGTCATCATAATCATATCAACCATCATCATCATCATCAACAACCATAATCATCATCATCATCATCATTACTTGTTCTTTCTTTTACTGATCGTACTGTCTGTTCATTTTGACATTGTTTACTGTTATTTCCTGTTGTTCATTGTTTATCGTTAGTTCCTGTAGTTTTCACGCTGACGCTCTTGGTGTTATGAAGCACTCTCTAAGCACCATGGTGCCACACGTTACAGGCAACCACAGTGTCCTTCTCTCCACGTTAGTACAATGCAAGTAGTGAGGAGTGTGTGCACCGACCACATTCATGTGCGTCGATCGCTCGGAGAGAAAGGGCATTTTCAGC
>CM060315.1:79765933-79783433 GCA_030674185.1 Monoplex corrugatus
CCACATCCCCTGCAGCTGTCCTTCACAGGCGACATCGCTATGATATGTCTCCAGCTGCCTGATCCTCACCGGGTCCAGGTTAGTGAAGTCATCAGTTTGAACTTTCCACAGCCACGGTCAGTTTGAATATGCCGAATATGTCGAGAGATCATCATCACTGTCATCAGGCTGTTCCATACGTGCCACAGTCTGAAAGATTTTAGTGTCTATTGCAGTCTAGAAATTGAGAATCGTGAACTGATCAGAGGCAGGAATGATGTGAGGCCTATTACAAATCGTTCTTGTTTACAACTGTTCGAGAAGTGTGTTTGGAATCACTATGAAATGGCACATAATCAGGTTTGTTTTGGTTTTGTTTTTGTTTGTTGTTTCTTGTTCTTTTTATTTTTTTCTAATGGAGCACAGCATCCTCAAGCTGTTAAGCGCGCTGACCACATTCCACAATATCACTGCACTGTCTGCATCTCCGGTGGGTGTGCATTTTGTGGGTGTGTGTGAGTGTTTGGGGGGGGGGGGGGGGCTGTGTATTTGGGTGTGTGTGTGTGTGTGTGTGTGTGTGTGTTGTGTGTGTGTGTGTGTGTGTGTGCGTGTGTGTGTGCGTGCGTGTGCGTGCGTGCGTGCGTATGTGTGTTTGTGTGTTCTCCTAAAAGATGTAGTTATAGCATGATGAATTTTCAATTACTTTCAACTTATATGTTTAAGTTTCGGTAGACTGATGTCTGTAACCCTGTTGATTACTCTGATCTTTTAATTCTAGACACAAAGAACAGTTTTATTGTCCAAAGCAAAGTAAACCCATCGAAATTTCGCATGCTTCGATAATACCCACCACTCTGCACCCTCTCCATCATTACCACCACATCTACTGCACCCTCGATTTACACACACACACACACACACACACACACACACACACACACACACACATACACACACACACACATACACACACATACACACCACACCACCCACCCACCCACCCACCCTCCACCCCACACACACACACACACACGACACACACAACACACACACACACACACACACACACACACACACACACACACATACACTCATATAAAGTTATTTTTTATAATGCTAACGACATACTTATCAGTAGTAACAAGCACTAAACATGCTGACATTATTATTTCTGTATTCATCTGGAAAGAGATTACACCTAAAACGGTGACAGAAGTACTGTTCTGACAAGTACATAGACAAATCCTAACTGAAATTTAACTGGTCGATTAACAAACTTCCCTTGTTAGGGAAGATGTACATTAGTCAGAGGAAAAAGAAAAAGAATCTTACATTTATTATCAAATGGTGTATGAACATGAAAGTCAGATCATGAATATAACCTTTCATTACACAGAGGAAAGCAACACATACTATAAAAAGTTTGAATACCTTGATCATGTGTCATAATGTAGTCATGCTTTTTGTAGGATAAAAAGATCAGCTAACGAATACTGTTATTGTTGTTTTTGTTTAAAGCCCAGCCGACTGCGTAAAGCCATAACAGGGCTATAACCGTTTCAAAACACACAATACTTCAACAGGTAAAAAAGGAAAAGAAAATAAAGTACACGTATCAATGCATTCATGCACATAATCTAAGGACAAGCCCCTGGTGCTGACCACTCCGTCCAATTTATCACACAGGGGATTTAAAAAACACACCTGAATACAAATTGAAACACAAGTAAGGACACTTAAAACATGCATAAAAACGGGCCTAAACTAACTAAAATTGCTTCCGCATATCTCATTTCTCTACAGCCAAAAAAGGGACTTAATACATGTACCCAATTATCAATCCTAAGAGAAAGTACGCAAGACTTTATCGGACACATACAGGTGAATGGACCAGAAAGGTAGAAATGACAGAAAGCAAAGGGAACAAGGCAGAAACAAAGAGATTGGCAGAAAAAGAGGCAATTTCTAGCACAGACTTTCCAGAAAGTGGGGACACTATTTATACTGAAAGAGCCCCCGACATCCCCAAAGGGGAATTAATTTTTAAAAAAAAAACATTCTCAATAATGATGTCAGAGACTACACAGTTCATCCACAGACACTCTGACTCACATACATACATGCCCCAAGTTAAAACATATATGACCGCATAGTTAAGCTAGGTCATGATAGAAAACCACAAGACTCCATCACAACTTTTGAACATTAACGAAACGGCGATTGTCCACCATTTACACAGACAAAATACAGTAGATGAGTGTACTACCACTTCATTTAAAAGAAAGGCCATTGAAGAAATCGTAACCCCACACACACACACACACCACACACACACACACACACACACACACACACACACACACACACACACAACTGGCTGTACTTACCAGCTCATTACATAGCTAGCGCAGACACCATCCTATGTTAAAAATGAAATTATGAGAATGTCCGTGCTGTAGAAAGGTCGAAAGTGGAACATCGTAAGGTTTTGACTACAGGAGGACTATAAATTTAACCAATAAATGGCCTAACATGTACTACAACAAAGAAAGTAATTAACAAGAGAGAGAGAGAGAGAGAGAGCTCTAGACACAGAGAGAGACAGAGACAGAGACAAAGAGAACCGGGGAGGGCGAACAATATGAGGCGCTCCATGTACCTCCATGCAACTGACTGAGATCCATGACACACACAAAAAGAAAAGACAGAAAAGGCAAAAACAATGTATTGAAAAAAAGAACAAGTATACGGTTTCACTACAAACAAACATACAGCAAATATCCCTGCTCTCTCTCTCTCCTCTCTCTCCTCTCTCTCTCTCTCTCTCTCTCTCTCTCTCTCTCTCTCTCTCTCTCTCTCTCCCCTCAAATACAGAATATGTAGTGTGTGTGGTGTGTTCGCACCCCTTCAAATGGGGCTTTTGGCCTTACTGAATAAATTTCTGATTCTGAAACAACTTTCTGATTCTGACTCTCTCTCTCTCTCTCTCTCTCTTTTTTTTATTTATTTATTTTTTTTTATTGGTAAATGGGGATCTAAACGCGAGAACAGCGAATACTAATTACAGTTTTAGTGGAGAGGTCGATGATTTCGATGTGAATGTTTATACCGAGAACAGATTTCCCAGAATTTCACAGGACAAAAACACAAATAAATTTGGTTGTCAGTTGATTGAGTTATGTAATATGTTTGAATGTATGATTTTAAACGGATTGCGTGAAACGGATTTTGACGATGGATGTACATATATTGCGTCCTCTGGGACTAGCACAGTAGACTATTTCATTACTTCCATTGATTTGTTTTCATCTATATACATCAAATCAATTGTTGTTGAGAACATGACGGATTCTGATCACCTACCAGTTGTTATGATGGTTGAAATTAAAAATGACATCGCTGAGGCTGGTCATGGTAAAACAAGTCAACCCAAAAACGAGGTTTGTGAGAAATTTATTTGGAAACATGAACTGGAAGCCGAGTTCCACAAAACTTTGAAAAGCAGTGATATTCAAGACAGACTTACTTTGGCCACAAATATTCTACATTGCGATGTGGATAGTGGTTTGAATATTTTTGTACAATGTTTGAAAGATGCCAGTGCCTGTATGTATAAAACGTATAAAGTTTACTGGAACAAAAGATCAGAATGGTTTGACAAGGACTGTCAGCAAGCAAAAAAAGAAACAAGGCGTAAACTAAATTATTTTAGGAAAACTAGGAAGGAAGACAGGAAAATGTACAGACGTTTACTAAAGACAAAAAGACAAGCATTTAGGAAACAGAAAGCAGATTCGCTAACCATGGAACTAACTAATTCATCATAGTTCTGGATACTGCTGAGAAGTATGGGTTGTGGAAACAAAGACAAAGTCTCAAATGATATTGATATTAATGTCTGGTTCGAGCACTTCAAGAATATTTTTCAAAATTATGGGGGACATGTTGGTGAACATTGTGATATTGAGGTAGATCTATCTGAGGAAAGGGAGCATACTCTAAATAGAGATATATCTGAAGAAGAGGTTAAACGAGCAGTTGGTAAACTTAAGACTGGTAAAGCAAGCGGAATTGACAGCGTTTCAGCTAAAATGTTAAAAAATGGGGGAAAAGATGTCATAGCTTTTCTAACAAAACTGTTTAAAATAATTTTTGACTCGGGGATATATCCAAAAGAGTGGTCCAAAGCCATTATCATCCCCATTTTTAAGATAGGGGATCCTGAAAATGCAGATAATTATAGAGGTATATCTTTATTAAGCATGATATCTAAATGTTACACAACAATACTTAACATGAGATTATACACCTGGTTAGAAGCTAATAATTTGATCTCAGAAAGTCAGGCAGGTTTTCGTAATAGATACTCAACTGTTCATCATATATTCACACTACATGCTATCATTCAGAAATGCATGCACAAGAAAGGGATGAAATTATATGTTGCTTTCGTTGACTTTAAAAAGGCTTTCGATTCTGTCAGACATGATAAACTCCTTCATTGTATTAGAAATGAGGGTGTTAAAGGAAAATTTCTCGCATCATTAATGGCAATGTACAAGTCATTGGTGTCATGTATCCGAGTTAACGATAAATTTTCAGAGATGTTTCAATGTCCGGTTGGAGTAAGACAAGGTTGTGTTTTGAGTCCTACATTGTTTCCGATATTTATAAATCAGTTAGCAAATTGTATGGGTGACAAAGGAAAACATGGCATCCAATTACTACCTGGGATGTTGGAAATATTTGTTTTACTCTTTGCAGATGATGTGGTACTTTTCTCAACTACACCAAATGGTTTACAGAATCAGCTGAACGTTTTAAGTACGTGTTGTAACAACATGAAATTAAAAGTAAATATTGACAAAACGAAGGTCATGGTGTTTAGAAACGGAGGGTTCCTCGGAAAACGTGAAAAATGGTCATATGAAGAAAATAAGTTGGAAGTGGTGAATAATTATTGCTATTTAGGTTTTAATTTCACGACAATGGTAAGTGTCAAAAAAGGTACTGCACATTTAGCAACTAAGGGGAAGAAAGCTGTCATACAGCTAAATAGGGTTCTCCAAAAATTCAAGGAAATGACAATGGATACTTTCTTTAAAATATTTGACGTAAAGGTACAACCCATTCTGTTGTACGCATCAGAAGTATGGGGATTAAAACGAATGGAACACATAGAAAAGGTACATATGATGGCGTGCAAAAGATTTTTAGGCGTGCCTGTTAAGACACCAAACAAGATGGTGTACGCTGATCTGGGAAGATATCCATTATTCGTTAACTCTGTGGTCGCATGCTTAAGATATTGGTTTCAATTGCTACAAATGAGTGCCGAAAGATTTCCGCATAAAGTTTACCAAATGCTTCTGGAATTAGATAGAAATGGAAAGGATTGTTGGGCATCAGAGGTAAGAAAAAATCCTGTGTGATACAGGTTTCAACATTGTATGGCTGCAATAGGGAGTAGGGGATGTAAAACTATTTTTAAACATATTCAGACAAAGACTCGTCGATCTGTTTATCCAAGAATGCACTAGTATTATTAGAGATGGTGACAGATATGAGTGCTATAGTTCATTCAAAACAATTTTTGAAAAAGAAAAATATATTTCTGACATGGATACATATTGTTTAAGAGTGGCAATCACACAACTAAGATTTGATGTACTACCGCTGAATAACAATTCACATCGTTATAGTGAGAGTATTCAGAAAAGGGCATGCCCTTTTTTCAAAACACATATCGAAAATGAATATCACCTTATACATGACTGTCCCACTTATACAGATATTAGAGTAAAATTCCTCAAAGATTCAGCTAGAATGCCACTTTATCTACTGCTCAAAGCAGAAAATTCTCATCATAGATACAATGTGTCCAGATTTGTTTTTCATGCCATCAACAGGCGCAAAAAAAATCATGAATGAATAAACTAACGAAAATAAGTCATCACCAGTACTATATTACTGTATTACATTAGTAATTATACAATGCTGTATAGTTATAATAAATGGTAAAACTATGAACGCTTGTTCCATTACATTTTTGTAGTCATTTCGGTATAAACTGAGTACAGACTGTAAATTATGCACAAAAACGCGGGGATAAAGATAATTTTGAAAAATTGAATTGTTTATTGATACTTGATTTACAAATATTTGGTAAATTGATTATTCATTGATTGATTGCTTAACTGATTGTTTGATTAATTCATTGATTGATTGATGGATGCACTGACTGAATGATTGATCCATTGATTATTTGCTGATTAAGTACTGATCGGGAAAATGATTTATATGAAACTGATCAAATTGTTCGGTGACTCGCTAACTAGTTTGGTTTATAGATGAGTAATTGTATTAGGTGACTAACTTAACTGGTAGAGAAACGGTTCAGTATTTTAACTGATCGGATTTATATGGCTAATTAAATGATGGAATGGTAGTTGATTGATTGATTGATTGATTGATGATTGATGATTGATGATGATTGATTTCCGTTGTCACGGTACACTGAATGTACTAAGTATTTGATTGGATGGATAAAGTGAAGCATGTTTCGCAAGCAAGGTGATTTACCAATTATTCGTTGATCGTTTGATGATTGTATTATTTGACTGGCTGTTGGCCATACAGAGAGACTAATTGCTTGACCAGTAGATGGAGGAATGGAACGATATATGTATATGTATATAAATATCTTTATGACTTGTTTGATGCCTTAATGCACTGATGAAGCTTGATGATAATCAAGTACTGTTTAGTGTATTACTTCATTAAATGTTAGATCTGGTCAGCAAAAGAAAGATCTGTTGACTGTTACACCAACGAAATATCTACTGAGGAAAGCACGGAAAGTGTCAATGTTCGACGATGCAATCATACGCATTGCAATATTGGTGTAATCCACAAAAACCCTACCTCCCCCCCCCCCCCCCCCCCCACCGACTATTGTATTGTGGCCTAAGGCCGATGTATATTAAAAAAATTCTGAGTCCTGAGTTCTGAGTCTCTCTCTCCTCTCTTCTCTCTCTCTCCTCTCTCTCTCTCTCTCTCTCTCTCTCTCTCTCTCTCCCCCACACACACCTTCGCACAGACACACTACACACACTTGAACGCAAGCATTTACATGCACCAGCGAGTGCACCCATTCACACACAAAATTATTGCCTCCTTTATCAAGCTACGTGGACATTATTCATCATGTAATCGTATGTAAACGCAGATGACATTTACAGATATATTTAAAGTCACGAGCGCACCCACATATCTCACATACCTGCCTGCTGACATAATGCACCCATTAAACCTTTTCATTCAAATCAAGACCGTAAATCTATCACTAATAAAGCAAACTATATTCAGATATAAAATCATCCGTTTTATAGAAAATGCACCAACAGTAAAAATTAAGACCAAGTATAATGCCTGCTGTCCCGATGTAATACATTTGTCAGCCTCGGAAAATAATGTTTATTGTAAACCTCTTAATGAAACTATTCATTGATTACTTATTTACTGCTCTTTATGTCACTGACTAACAGCGAAGGTTCTCCATTTCTGAATGTTCTGGGCCAGCCTCTCTACATTAACCCAGGTGTGTTTAACCCTGTCACTCCCGCACCATATCCACCAACTGCAAAACCTTAACTCTTTGACTCCCTCACCCTATCCACCAGTTTCTTGCAGGAAGCTGTTGGATAGGGGAGGGAGTCAAAGAGTTAAGTTTTTGTTTTGTTATCATGGTTGACAATACAGGATGCTGGTGGACAGGATGTGGGAGTCAAAGGGGTAAAAAAAATCATTATCGCTGAGGAGTCAAAGGGTTAAGTTTTTGCTTTGCTATCGTTGTTGACAATACAGGATGCTGGTGGACAGGATGTGGGTGTCGAGGGGGGGGGGGGGATTAAAAGATGATAGCTGTAATGTGACTGCGCTCCACAACGGAGTTTTCGTCTAAAGTCCGGACTGCTACTCTCCGGGAACAAAGCGCTACCACAGTGCAGCGCCCTCTATTTCTGTTTCTGCATGCAAAAACTCCTTGGCTGGTAAGTCGTCTTTTCAGTGCGCTATATGATTACTGAACATGGAACATCTGTTTCAGCTTCTCATCCGAAAAGACTACCCCGTCATGGTTTGTAGCAGAAAGAAAGAGAGACAAAGACAGAGAGAGAGGACAGACAGACAGACAGAGGGGGGGGGGGGTGG
This sequence comes from Monoplex corrugatus, assembly GCA_030674185.1. Classification (NCBI taxonomy): domain Eukaryota; kingdom Metazoa; phylum Mollusca; class Gastropoda; order Littorinimorpha; family Ranellidae; genus Monoplex; species Monoplex corrugatus. The sequence goes on from CM060315.1 coordinate 79,774,124, forward strand.
AGACAGAGATAGCAAGAGCGAGAGAGGGAGAGAGAGAGAGAGAGACAGAGGGAAGGTGAGAACGAGAGAGACAGAGAGAGACAGACAGACAGAGAGACAGAGAGAGACAGGAGGAAAAAAACAGAGACAGACAGACGAACGGACGGAGAGGGGAGAGACAGAAAGATGGATAGAGGGAGAGAAGAGAAAGAGAGAGAGACAGACAGAAAGAGAGACAGACAGAGAAACAGAGAGAAAGAGAGAGGGAGAGACAGAAAGAGAGAAAGGGAGAGAGAGAGTGAGAAAAAACAGAAAGCTGGTGGATAGGGCGAGGGAGTGAGAGAGCTAAGTTTTTGCTTCGCTAGCATGGTTGACAGCGCGGGATGCTGGTGGGCAGGGTGCGGTAGTCAAAGGGTTAACGCGCGTATCCGATGTTCTTTATGTGTGCATACACATGAAGGGAGTTCAAGCACTAACAGGCCAGTCTGGAGTGGAAAATCAGAAAAATCTCCACCCTTCACCCACTAGGTTGGTACCCTGGCGAGCAGGCTCAAAACCCACACCTCCCCTATCTGAAGACCAGTAGTATCTTAACTATTTGACTCAGCCCTGAAATGGATCTACGTAGTCTGCTGGGTTTTAAACACAAAATAAACCACTTGACAATAATAATAATGGTAGTGATAATAGTTTAATAATAATATAATAACAACAATAATAAAGATAACAATTATTATTATTATCATAATCATCATTATTATTATCGATATCATTGTTGTTGTTGTTGTTACTGAACACTACTACTACTACCACTACTACTAATAATAATAAAAATAATAATAGTGGTAATAATAATAATGACATCATAAATACGGCGCCAAATCTTGATTCAAGAATCAGACCTAGCAAGCATTCAAGCGCGCATTCTCATCCTTCACCAAAGCAATCAACCAACGACTAAGTACACGTGAACTGGGAGGGGGAGGGCAGGAGGGGAGTGTGGCGAACAGGTGGTCACGCAGAGGGGGAGAGAGACAGAGACAGAGACAGACTGCTGGACCAAAAAGATATGTCTTCAATACCACACCAGCCTGCTAGGGTTCCAACCTGAAGTCTTTTCATCCGCAGTCAGACGCTACAGGCCATGCGCCTCTATGATGATGATGATGATGATGATGATGATGATGACGATGACGACGACGACGACGACGACGACAACGTGGTGGTTGTGTGCTGGTGCTGGTGATGATGATGATGATGATGATGATGATGATGATGATTGATGATGATGACGATGATGATGATGGATGATGATGGCCGTTATTCATTTCTCTACAGAGCCTGACAGAAGCCTGGTGACACCCAAGCAGTACAAGGGCACTTTGGCCCCTGTTCTGCACATCACCGTCGGGTATGTTTGGTTGTTGTTGATGTCGTTGTTGTTTCTGCTGTCGTTGTTGTTGTTGATGATGTTGTTGTCGTTTTACTCAGTATACACAATGTAGCCAAAATCATTAGCAGCGAAGGAGTTAAAAAATGAATAAGCTCTTTCCGTAGACATTTATTTTAATGCAGATTGCGGATGAAATTTCATCACTCTATTCACTTGCAAAACACTTGTCATGTGTGAATCTCCTGCAGTCTCATGCTAAGAAGAAAACACACACACACACACACACACACACACACACACACACCCCACAACACACAACACACACACACACACACAGCACGCACACGCACACACACACACACATATCCACACATCACATCACATCACATCACAACAACACATCACATCACTTCACATCACAACACAACACAACACAGCACAGCACAGCACAACACAACACAACACAACACCACCACACACACACACACACACACACACACACACACACACCACACACACACACACACACACACACACCCACACACACACACACACACGACTGTTCAGAGTGTAGCACCTTTCAAACTATTAGTCAACAAATGCTCAAAACTTATTTCACCAATGAAATTACGCTAGCAAAAACCCTTTTACTGCATTTTTCTATAAGGGCAACAACTCTTTCCTTTGTGTCGGCTTAGTCTAACAAACGCGATTGCTGTTCTTCCCACCTGATCATGCGACCAAAGAGGGAAGACGAGCAACACGAAAACTGGGGCTTAGAAAAGTCAGGATTGAGTAATGGCTTGGTTATGCCCCTTTACCTATGCACTCAGAACGTCCCGATGTTTTTTTTCGGTTCCCCCCACTTCACATTTTCCTTTCGTTGCTTCGTTCCTTTGTTTGTTCGTTCATTTACTAGTTTGGTTCGTTCTTTTGCTAGTGTGTCCATTCATTCATTTAATCCTTTTCCTGTCCTTCTCTGCCTACTCCCTCCATTCTTTCTGTTTACATATTTACATATCCTCTTGTTCTTCATTGTCATCATCCCTTTTTTTTTCTTTCTTCTTCGTAATATATAAGGATTAACTCGTCCTCATCCTCATCATGAATATTAACACAGTGCAACATCGCGAGAAGCAACATCGTAAGCGCTTCGCAATTTCACAAAAAATGTTATGCATACAAACCGGAGTCAACAATGAATTAGTCACATATGTCACACAAGTTACATAAGCATGATACGACACAAGAGAAGGAAACAACTGTATTGTATATGTATGGTTTGAGAACACTCTTCCATACAAATGCATGCACATACGCACGCGCGCGCGTGCGCACACACACACATACACACACGCACGCACGCACGCACACACACACACACACACACACACACCTCTCTCTCTCTCTCTCTCGTCTAAAAGCACATACGTTAATAGACGTTAAAAGAAATAACGAACACACACACACGTACGCACGCACGCACGCACGCACGCACGCACGCACCACACACACACACACACACACATTGTCATCTTCTGTTGTACACGCATGTTCTTTCTTGTTCTCTTTTCTCGTTCTTTTTTACACAGTCGACTCTCATCCACTCAGTCACACTGAGGGTTCGCAAATATCTTTTGACCAACCCTGCAGGTGTCTATATCTCTCGGTCCTGGCTAATATCATGACACCACGACACCACGACAGTAAGCGTACAACACAACACTGTCACGCAGTCTCTCTGCTAGATTGAACTTCATAGCATCATTCTTATCATCTCCATCGTCATCATAGGGTAGTATAGTAAACACTGTCCCAGCTTCTGTGGCCATTATGAGGACATACAAAATGGGACGGGAAAAAATGGTGAGCACAAATAAAACTGCCTAAGTGCGATGATCATTTAATAATAATAAGAAAGAAAGAAAGAAAGAAAGAAAGAAAACAGTCTATGGCAGGTGTGCATAGTGAGCCAGCCATTGACATGACTTACTGATATGACTTACAAGGTCTTTAACGTCTACATTTGATATTCTGCACCCGTTAAAAGTACTTCTGTGTATTACACTCTGTGCTGTGTAAGTGTGTCGTGCGCAGTGAGTTCATAGAGCCTGAACAGCGTTATACAAGAATGACATAATTTCAGTTTCAATTTCTCAAGATGACGTCTCCGTGCTCAGAACAAATTCCATATGCACTAACGTATGGTGACCGTTGGCACAAGCCTTAAGCCTGCACATAAACCCATGAGCTGGCCAGGTCCTGAGGCCCTACCTAGACTATGTTTTACCTAGTCTATATTTTATACTGGAATTTTATCAGCCTACCGCTGGAATAATCTTGGTTACACGTAGATGACATGTGTATCTCTGTATCTTACCTTCAAAGAACGAATATGTATATATAATATTATATACAAAGTAAATAAATAAACAATTAAAGGAATGACATAGAATTATTGTTAACATCATCACCATTATTACTATCATTATTATCATTATTGAATTACTATCATTAGTACAGTAGTGGTGGTGGTGGTGGTGTGGTGGTGGTGGTGGTTAGTAGTAGTAGAGGTAGTAGTAGTAGTAGTAGGGGGAGCAGCAGCAGCAGAAGCAGAAGCAGCAAAAGTAGTACTATGATTATCATCGTGGTTATCATTATCAAATTGCAATGTCAGTCTTTACCAAGGAGCTCTTAAGATTATCCAAGTCATGCAGCAATTTCCTACCTAGCCCAAGAAGAGCATATACACTGCTGTCACGCGTTGACGCCACACAGCCTATATTACTTATACGCTCAATGGTTGACGCCTAAAGGAGTGGGAATACCCAATTCTAAACATGGCCGATGAACCGGGTTTTCCGGTTTTATTCAAGTAGTTGATTCACCTTTCGCCAAAGGCACCGACAAGTGACTTGACACCGACAAGCACACAGAAGCACAGTTCGGGTTTCAGAGCTCACGCTGTAGACACGAGGACACACACGCACACGCACACGCGCGCGCGCGCACACACACACACACACACACACACACACACACACACACCTCAAAGGCACTTTGTTTTATCTTACTTCGATTGTAAGTGACTTTCTCGTCCTTGTCTGCAGCAAAATAAATACCATTGTTGGACAGACCTACTTATACTGAAAGCCTACTTATCAGTATTATCCTTTGCACTGTAGGCTCACGGGTTTTCATAGGTTAGAAGATATTAGTCTACTAAACTCCGTTCTTAAAAATCGGGAAAATCCGTTCTTTTTTCGTTTCCCTACACATTACATGTACATTGTGTACCTCTGTGTGTGTGTGTGTGTGTGTGTGTGTGTGTGTGTGTGTGTGTGTGTGTGTGTGTGTGTGTGTGTGTGTGTGTGTACTAGCTTGACATTATTCATTAAAATGTTACCACTTCAGCGTATCTTTTTAAAAAAAATTTTTATCGTCAGTAGACGTGGAACGTTTTTTTAAGGCCTGTATACACACACAATAGAACAAAATACATTAAATGACGTGTGCGTCCTCGAGTCGAAACCACTCGACGTGTCGACCTATTCTCAACTCAGGGTACTTCGACAGGGTTGGTTGTGTGTGTGTGTGTGTGTGTGTGTGTGTGTGTGTGTGTGTGTGTGTGTGTGTGTGTGTGTGTTTGTTGTGTGTTTTGTGTCGCGTCCACGCGCGAGTGTGTCGGTCTGTCTGTCTTTGTGTCTCTGTGAATGTGTCATGTGGGGGGCAGAAATAGGGTCGAGTTGATCACGTGCTGTCCCCTCCCCCTTTTTATTTCTTTCTTTATTTTTTGTGTGTGTGGTGTGTGGTGTGTGTGTGTGTGTGTGTGTGTGTGTTGTGTGTGTGTGTGACTCTATGTTGTGTGTGTGTGTGTGTGTGTGTGTGGTGTGGTGTACTGTGTGAGTGACTGTGTGTGTAAGTGATTATGTGTGTGTGTGTGTCTGTCTGTCTGTCTATCTGTCTGTCTGTCTATCTGTCTTCTTCTTCTTCTTCTTGTATAGGCCTTGTTGACAAACCGTCAAAATGAGGATGGGGAAGAAGAGATGCGTAAAAGATCCCCATCATATCTCCTGGATGATGTGGCTGACTTCATTTTACGCCAAACGCACAAACATTTCTGACTCACTGCTGCCTAGATATGCCACTGCAAATCTTCACACACACACACACACACACACACACACACACAACACACACACACACACACACACACACACACACACCACACACACACATACACACACAAAATCCCGGAGGTCAGGATCTGTCCCTCAGACCAAAGATGAAAATCATACAATTGGTAAACAGTGATTAATTTGGGGGTTGATGCACTTTTTAATCACTTTTATCTTCACTTAACCTTCAGTACTTTCTATGACGAACATGATGACGATGGCCGTGATAATCATCATAAATTGAGACTGGATATCACTGACAGCTAAATAACACCTTCATTACTTCGAACCCTCCCCCCCTTCTCCCCATACACACCACCACCAACACCATGGATAGTCCTGGTGGGTACAGAGTACAGAGTGCACATTTCTTTTTAATTAGTCATGTGAACAATACATGCAGACACATCGTGCATGAATCCCATGCGTGTGAATGCGCATGCACAGCGTCAAAGGACAAGGTCAAAGATCTCTACAGAAAGCGAAAGAACAAGGAAGAACAAAGACAGTGACAGAATAGAGGAAATTTCTAGCACAGAATTTCCAGAAGGTGGGGATACTATTTATACTGAAAGAGCCCCCGGCGCGCGCGCCACACACACACACACACACACACACACACACACACACACACACACACACACACACACACTTACACACACACACAGACACACATGCACTAGCAAGCCCGCATATACCAGCTCGCTCTCTCTCTCTCTCTCTCTCTCTCTCTCTCTCTCTATCTATCTATCTATCTATCTCCCCTTCACACACACACACATATATATATATATACTTCTCTCTTCCATCCTGCCTTTTTTTTTCCCAATCGATATAGGAAGCGAGTGTGGACGGGAGAAGGCAGTCTCATTTCTGGGTGCTCGATAGTCTGTACGATCTCTCACGACTGAATAATGATACTAATAACAGTAATCATCGTCGTCATCATCATCATCGTCGTCGTCGTCATCATCATCACCATCATCATTATCATCTATGAAGATTTTATATTGCATAACATCCCTGGGAAGCAAGTTCAAAAGCGCTTTGCAATCTGACAGAAAATGTAGTGCATAAAAATGTAAGTCAGCAATCAATCAATTATATAAACATTTTCTTCTCCCGACAGCTACAGCTTAATCAACATGGCAGGACTGTATAAAACGCCGTGTGCCCGAGATGTCCGCTTCATTTCTAGAAAACCCTTGTAACAGCAGACATCACATTTCTCCAACATTTTCTCAACTAGTTCGACACAGAAGCAATAACACATCTTCATATTTGGTAGAATGGTGGCTATTGTTACTTCCTCGTATTTCGTTAAGTATGTCGCGTTTATGGAAAATGCCATGACAAACTGATAGAAACATTTCAAATCAGGACAGGTTTGAATTATGATGGCACAACTTTGAGACAGGTTGGTAAGTTTAAATATCTAGGAATGGGTGGAGCTAGTGTCTGGCGCGCGCGTCCCGCCTGGCACCACGGACCGAAAAATAATTGTTTTGATCTGTGGCACTGTTTCTGGGCCCGCAAATAGGGCTTGCAGGCATATATCACTTTCAACTTGACCACACTGTTAATTGTAAGCCTACTCAGTCTCTCCACAGCGGGATGATTGGTTCTTTTGATACAGCCGTGGACTCAAGATCTTGAGTTCAACCCCAGCCTGCAACATTAAAATCTTACCTGTTCGCTGCCCATCTTAATGTTTACAGCATTCTGGTGGTGTCAGCTAAATGTTTCAAAAGTCCCTGCCCGCCCCCCTCCTCCCCTATTTCAAGACCTTGCCAGCGCATATGGTTTTGCGCAGGTTTAGGGAGTCTGCCAGGTAATTCTTAGCAGATTTGGGTGGAGCACATATGGAATTGTGCGAATGCAATGAATCTCTCTTGAACAAACTCCAACCAAACCCCAAACAAACAAACTCCCTGGGTGTGTGTGAATGAAATACGTGCCCAACTCTGGAAGAACACTAGCACAGCGCGCACGCGGGGATGAAAATCTCACCCGATCCACGTCGGGTGGGCTGATACGCGGCTGCTGCTGCTGCGGCTGCTTCGTCTCGTCAACTCCGCCGCCCCCCCCCCCCTCCCCCATCAGTTCGCCGTCTACAAGATCAGGCCATATCTGGCCATGAAGATGGCCGGTTTTGTTTTGTGTTGTTCCCAGTTCGTACTCATTACTGGCTGCCGCAGTTTGGTGGTCAGAGGGGTTGGCAATCGGCCAGGTGTCCTGTCACTCCGCTTGACAGAGATGACTTTGTCTCTATGCTCAGGTCATGGCCGCAGGAATATTTAGAGGAGATCGTTATATACACGCCACTCTGACACCACCAAGAACGACAGCACGTTGGAGACGGGCAACCTGAAGACCCGTTCATAATGTAACGTTCAAACACCAAGGAGTCGAACTCGGAACCTCTGGTACGACATCTTGCCGCACCGATCCACTGACGTTATTGCGTCATCATTGGGATTTCCCCGTTTCTATTTTTAACGCTGTAGTGCGTGACAGGTATCGTACGATTGACGTTGGGCGTTCTATTTGATTACGTTCCATTTACAGTGAATGAGACACGGGGACAAGTAATGTTCGACGAAAATGCGGTGCGCCTGCTGCAAGTCGAGACAAGCAAAATATAGCCAAGACGACCACAATCTCAAGATTTAGAAGTGAACGAGGTGAGTTGTCTGTACGTTATAGAATGAACGTGTTATATGCCTATGGCCAAGTAGGCCTACACTGTGACATTTACTGAGAGATCTCTGAATGGATTTTGCACTGTTTGTATTTTCACATAAACAGATCGGTAGGTAGAACTACAAGTAGTAACAGTAAACGCAGTCTTCGTAGTTGTAGTAGGAGTAGTTGCTTAACAGCAAACAACACCCTGTTTCATCAAGGGTAACAGTTTATTGCCACTGTAACAATACTAACACCTGTTTCATCAAGGGTAACAGTTATTGCCACTGTAACAATGGTAACAACACCCTGTTTCATCAAGGGTAACAGTTTATCGCCACTGTAACAATAGTAATAACACCCTGTTTCATTAATAGTAACAGTTACTGCCACTATAACAATACTTATAACACCCTGTTTCATCAAGGGTAACAGTTATTGCCACTGTAACAATACTAACACCTGTTTCATCAAGTGTAACAGTTTATTGCCACTGTAACAATAGTAATAACACCCTGTTTCATCAATAGTAACAGTTACTGCCACTGTAACAATACTTATAACACCCTGTTTCATCAAGGGTACCAGTTATTGCCACTGTAACAATACTAACACTTGTTTCATCAAGGGTAACAGTTTATTGCCACTGTAACCGTACTAATAACACCCTGTTTCATCAAGGATGACAGTTACTGCCAATGTAACAATACTAATAACACCCTGTTTCATCAAGGGTACCAGTTATTGCCACTGTAACCGTACTAATAACACCCTGTTTCATCAAGGGTAACAGTTATTGCCACTGTAACCGTACTAATAACACCCTGTTTCATCAAGGGTACCAGTTACTGCCATTGTAACCGTACTAATAACACCCTGTTTCATCAAGGGTAACAGTTATTGCCACTGTAACAGTACTAATAACACTTTGTTTCATCAAGAGTAACAGTTATCGACACTGTACCAATTGTAACAACACCCTGTTTCAGCAAGGGTAACAGTTATCGCCACTGTAACAATAGTAACAACACCCTGTTTCATCAAGGGTAACAGTTACTGCCACTATGTAACGGCA
>CM060315.1:79788433-79795933 GCA_030674185.1 Monoplex corrugatus
CAGGAGAAAAACCAGGAACAGAGGCAGCCTTTATATGCTGCTTTCATCGACCTGGTCAGCAGAAGGGGCCTCTTGACACTTCGTGGAGAAGATCAGATTGGAAGTTGGTGAATCTCACTGTCTTTTTCTTTGACAGTATGCAGGAACCAGCACTGAAAGTGGAGTGACGCAGGCTGCATCCTCGCCCTTGATGCTCTTCAGGTTTTCTTCTCTCTCGTAATGTCATATGTACGCTTTCAGAGCATCTGATGACAGAGTGTACCTACACACTAGGTCTAACTGCAAGCTCTTCAACTTTGCAAACTTCAGGTCCTGATCCTGGAGGTACTCTTCGTTGACAATGCCGCCTTGATATCACACACACAGCCTGGTCTCTAGAGGCTTGTCAACTCCCTAGCACATGCTTGCCAAGAGTTTGGTCTCATCATCAGTCTAAAGAAAACAAAGATCAGCAAAGACCCCGGCATCAACATCGCAGAACACACCTTCCAAATTGTAAATGAATTCACCTAACTAGGATCAACAAAAAAGTTCTGCCGAAGAAAAATCAAAGGAATTGTCTGTGGGAAAAAAAAGATTGGTTAATTTAAAAGTAATGAATTCAAACCAGAACAATGGCTATCAAAGACACGACTGACCAAACCCTGACGGACTCTACACCCATCTTGGAAAGACGGAAAGAATATGGAGAAAGGCTCTTCAAAGCGACTGGAAGTAAATGGACTGAAACTAACACACATACTGTGCTACAAAGAATTAGTTACACCATACAAACCAGGTGATCCAAAAGAATGCAGCAACTAAAGAATCATAGCCCTCATCAGCCACACTAATAAAATCCTAGCTCTACATTATATTCAACACAATAAAATCCAAAATAGGGACAGAACAGACACAGGTGGTGTCATGTTATGTGCCATTCAAGTTGTCATAGAGAAACTGCTAGAAATTAAAGAAGAAGCTTTCATCATGTTTATCGACTACAGTAAGGAATTTGACAACGTTAATCTTTTCATCACTCGCAAAAAAACCTGGGTTTCCACTGACACTGTTCCACATCCAACAGAGTCCTTAACCGGTGCATTCATTGTCTACTCAGACAGACGAAGCCATCGCAATATTTCTGTATAAAACAAGCCTGCATGTAGATTTGAAGTGTCACTCACGTGAGAGTGAATAAATCATCATCTAGCTGTTACGTTTTAATAAAGTCAGTGGTAAGTATGAACATGTAGAATGTAAACCCTGAGAAGAAGAAGAAATAGCAAGTAAAGAGAGTGTTCTGTTATGCTGTGTTATGTTTTCTTGTGTTGCATTCCACTGTAGTTATAAAATAGAAGAAACAAACAAATCAACGGCATTTTCAAGAAGAATAAACGCAGGTACGTGTCCTCAGCCTTTAGAGAGGGAAAGCATGATTGCTTTGCAATGGTAATGACAAATAAATATAAACAAAAAGAAACAAAGAGAGTGACAGGAAAGAGGAAATTTCTCGCACAGAATTTCCAGAAGGAGGGGATACTATTTATACTGAAAGAGCCCCGGCATCCCCACGGGGGGAACCTGGAAGGAAACGGTGTGAAAAAGATGCTGTCTCTGCAAAAGAAACAAAGCTTCTCCAAAACTGCACACACACAAAAAATTAATCTACTGTTGACAGCAAAGCACACAGGGCACTTCATATTTCAGCCTGTACAAGGCAAACAGACTAATCTAGTATGTGGTATGTTATGACAACCTATGCAAAACAAATGGAATGATCGACAAGTATGCTGTCTGCAAACATAACAGTATGCTATCTGCAAATATTGGGGGGTGGAGGGGGAGGGGGGGAATACATTAATTCTGGTGTACAGGTGTTACACTCAAATGATACAGCAGTATCTTGAGCACAGAGCAAAACAGTACTATATACACAGAATATACACAGACTCAGCAAAAGAACACGAAGATCAGATTCCTCTCTGGACTGACGCACTCTCAGAGAGTTTGTGCCAATCTAGAATTTAACCCGCTACAAATGACGCCAAATAATCAGTCTGGAACTCTGCAAACAGGAAAACATGAATTCCGGTACAGCACTCTGCAAGTATGATAACATGAATTCCTGAACAGTACTCTGACTACAAATAAAAAACATGAATTCCACACAGAACCACTACAATAAACATGATCATAGTACTCTGCAAGTCTGAAAACATGACTCCAGTACAGTACTCTGCTGCAAGTATGAAAACGTGAATTTCGTACAGCACTCTGAATGCAAGTATAAAAACTGAATTTCCAGAACAGTACTCTGACTGCAAGTATAAAAACACGAATTCCAGTACAGTACTCTGACTGCAAGTATGAAAACGGAATTCCGGTACAGTACTCTGATGCAAGTATGAAAAACTGAATTCCAGTACAGTACTCTGACTGCAAGTATAAAAACACGAATTCCAGTACAGTACTCTGACTGCAAGTATAAAACGAATTTCCAGTACAGACTCTATGCAAGTATGAAAACACGAATTCCAGTACAGTACTCTGACTGCAGTATGAAAACACGAATTCCAGACAGTATTCTGACTTCAAGTATAAAAACACGAATTCCAGTACAGTACTCTGACTTCAAGTATGAAAACACGAATTCCAGAACAGTACTCTGACTTCAAGTATAAAAACACGAATACCAGTACAGTACTCTGACTTCAAGTATGAAAACACGAATTTCAGAAACAGTACTCTGACTTCAAGTATAAAAACACGAATTCCAGTACAGTACTCTGACTTCAAGTATGAAAACACGAATTCAGTACAGTACTCTGACTTCAAGTATAAAAACACGAATTCCAGTACAGTACTCTGACTTCAAGTATGAAAACACGAATTCCAGTACAGTACTCTGACTTCAAGTATAAAAACACGAATTCCAGTACAGTACTCTGACTTCAAGTATAAAAAAACACGAATTCCAGTACAGTACTCTGCAAGTATGAAAACATGAATTCCGGTAAAGTACTATAACTGCAAGTATGAAATCAGGAATTCCGACCGTACAGCATCTGCAAGAAACGAACCGCATAAAACCAACCAGTGTCTGAGCCCAAGTCAAAACAAAACGCCCTGAATATAAACCATTCACGGATGAATCAAAACGGCGACTAAATAGGAAGCCATTTTCTTTGCAAGGCAGACAACCCTGAAGTCCCTCTCTGGGGCTGAAGACTACCTACCTGCGTTTACTCTTTTTGTATCTTATTACAGTGGCCCGCGCTGCAAGGTCTGGCTACACACACTGCCCGTGCGATATGATCTTCCCAAGAAAAAAGGAAAGACAAAGCGCAGGTATGAATTATGAGTTCTGAAAGAAGTATCCATATCCATTTGGCGGCGAGGTGTCTGTGTCTTTGTGTTGAGGGTTTTGTGTGTTTTGGGGGAGAAGGTTCCTTTGCTTAAGAAATAAAGGAAGGAGAGACGGTTATATACACCAGTAAAACGCGTGTGTGTGTGAGTGAGAGAGAGAGAGAGAGAGGAAAGAGATAGTGTTTTTTTTTTTGTGTGTGTGTGTGTGTGTGTGTGTGTGTGTGTGTGTGTGTGTGTGTGTGTGTGTGTGTGCGCGCGCGCGCGCGCGCTGCGTGAGTGCTTCCATACCGCGCGTGCGTGGGTTTATTGTTGTTATCGTTGTTGGGGTTTTTTGTTGTTGTTGTTGTTGTTGTGCTTGCTTGCCAAAAGGATTCTTTCTGTACCGGTACCTATAAGACAGCCAAACCTTTCCTTGCCATGGACCCGCTGAAAAAATGTTCTGATTACAGGAGCACACGGAAGCTCTGTTTATCGTCTGAGCACAAAGCTGGCACAAAGAGCATTTGTGCTGGCACAAAGAGCAAGTAACCAGAACAAGTGCCAACACTTCCACACAAATGGAGAGTGGCAGGCGAGGGGAATCCCCGTTCAAACCAGGAATCAAACGAGATCCAAAACAAGTGCGACTGCCCGCGCCCAAGCAAACACAAACCAGAAGAACAAGAAAATCAATGTAAGCGCGTCTCCAACAAGACAAAACAAAACAAGCGCAAATTTTCGGCCAACTAGCCTTTGTCAAGCGCGAACGCACGGTCACAGACAAATCACAGACACCAAACAATGGATAATAAAAACGGGACTAAAAACTTCCCTGCCGCCTCGTCCAGTGGGTAAGAGATGGAATCAAACGTTAGGATTTGTTGTTGTTGAGTGTTTTTGTTTGTTTGTTTGTTTTTTGTTGGGTTTTTTTTTTTTTTTTGGGGGGGGGGGGGTTTTCCTATTCCCCTCCTGGGTCACCACCCCTAAGCTACTCATTTCAGCTCTCCAACACCACCCCTAAACCCACCAAAACTTGAGGTTCAGCACGACAGCGGGGCACGCACGAAAAAGGACAGCAGGACACGAAAATGGACAGCAGGGCACGAAAAAGGCTACAAAATCTGGGATCATTTTTTTCACAACGCTGTGAGGATTAAAACCGGGATGGTCGTGTTCATGCTACGGCGGTTCCATGTCGGACTGAGACTTGAGTGACAGGGCTGCACTCTACACTTACTTTCGTAATATACCCTGTCATCAACCAGTCCCGAGATACGGACACCCTGCGGTATTAGGTCGAGACAACGTGAGCGGTACCCTCAACGACACATCTATGAAGAGGGATGAGACTTCGCTGTGTGGCTCCAGAATCTCCGACGAGCCCGCAGCACGCTCAGCTCTGGGAAGGAACCGTTCAGGGGGGTCGAAAAATACCACTACTTTATGGACAAATGGAGCGTTGTATGTTTTGAAGCGGTTCTAGCCCTGATATGGCTCTACGCAGTCGGCTGGGCTTTGAACAACAGTAACGATGACAATAACAATGGGCAAATGGAGCGTTGTATGTTTTAAAGCGGTTCTAGCCCTGATATGGCTCTACGCAGTCGGCTGGGCTTTAAACAGCAGTAACAATAACAATAACAATAGACATACGGGGGTTGGACCCCCTGACCTCCCTGTCAGTAATCCGTTGTGCTAACCGCAGGGCCACGTTGGTTAGTTACCTCGAGAACTTACGACTTCCCGGATTCATGCAGAGACTTGAATCTATCTATTATCAGATGAACTACCGTGCACTATCACCGGATTATACACTATTCATAACTTACAGTATCTGACTATTGAATAGTTTGTAAGATCCTTATTTTCAAGAGTATAGAAATTGTAACATCCTTGATTTTTCAAGAGTGTAGAGTTTTAAGACTATGTATGTATGTATGTATGTATGTATGTATGTATGTATGCATGTATGTACGTACGCGCGTGCGTATGTATGTATCTACGTAAGTACGCACGTACGTACGTATGCATGTACGTATATATAGACAAACAGAAAGGCAGGCAGGCAGGCAGGCAAGCAGACAGACAGATAGACGGACGAACAGGCAGGCAGGCAGGCAGGCACACACACACACAGACAGACAGACAGATGTTTATAATCACTAAATTTAATTGCACGATCTCTCAACTTTAGATATCGTAGCGTCTTTTCCAATAATTACTTAATTTGTTACACTGGAGCAGGCTGTACTTTTCAAATTCAAGCAAAGTTACACAGGAAGATGTATTTCAGTTTCTTAAAATGTTGCTCAAAGGGGCAGCAAACCAAGGAGAGAGACTCAAGACCTAAGAGACAGAGTGTTTTTCACTGGCGTTTTACAAAAGGTTGGACATTGGTAGCAAGGAGTGAGGGAGGGAAAAAGACACTGAATTACACACTCACACATTCACATACACACACGCACTCTCTCTCTCTCTCACACACACACACACACACACACACACACACACACATGTATGTGTGTGTGTATATATATATATATATATATACATATATATATATACATACATATTATATATATATATATACATATATATATATATACATACATATTATATATATATATATATATATATATATATATATATATATATATATATAATATATGTCATCATCATCATCAGGTGCCCTGCCGCATGGCGTTGGCGATCATGGACTTCCATCCGTCTCTATCTCTCGTTGCCTCTAGCATCTCCTCCACCCTCCTCGTCTCCAGCCACTCTGCAAGTCCGTCTAGCATTTTCTCCCTGGGTCTACCTGGTGCTCTCTTTCCCTCCAGCTTTCCCGTTGTGACCAGGTGCTCCAAATCCCCCTTCCTTATAAAATGGCCTATAAATGTTGCCTGTCTTTTCCTAATCTTCCTTATGATCTACTTCTGTCTACCTCCATCAAGACTGTCTCGTTTGTTTTTCTTTGCTGTCCATGAAACTCAACATTCTTCTTAGAAACCACATCTCGGCTGCCTCAATCTTGTTCTGGCTTTGCTTGTTGATTGTCTACGCCTCACATCCGTACAACGGTATTGGTTCTATATAACATTGAAGAACTCTTCCTGATGTTAATTGGTAGGCATTTGTTGGTAAGAATGCTTGTCATCTTCTTGAATGCTGTTTTGGCTTGGCCGATTCTGCCAGCTATTTCCGATGTGCATCTGCCGTCTTATGAAATGACCGTTCCCAGGTATTTGAACTTTTTAACCTGTGTCAAGGTTGTGCCATTTGCTGTTATTTTGCATGAGGGGATTTCATGTTTTTTACTGATCACCATGACTTCAGTCTTCCTGCTGTTTAGTTCCAACCCCTTACCTTTGCTTTCTGTTTCTAGTATATTCACAAGGTTTTGTAGGTCCTTTCATTTTCTGCAATTAGCACGGTATCATCTGCGTACCGAATGTTGTTTATCATTTTCCCTCCAACCTTTAATCCAGGGTCTTCTTCTAGGTTTCTCATGATGTTTTCGCTATATAGTGAAAACAGATCTGGTGACAAAACACAATCCTGTCTGACTCCTCTTTTGATGTTTTGAAAAGAGCTTATATCGTTTTCTATTCTTATAGCAACTGTTTGTTCCCAATACATATTTCTGATTATTCATAGATCCTTTCCATCAATACTGAGTCTTTCTAGGTGGTTGATCAATTCTTCATGTCTTACCCGATCGAAAGCCTTGGTATAATCAACAAAGCATAAATATATATATCCTTATGAATCTCGACTGACCACTCTATGTTCGCGAGATCTGAGTAGAGATTCACGCAGACAGCATTAGAGCGCTGACGAAGATGGCGAGAACGCCATCGAAAGCTACGGAACTGTGAGTAGCGATTTTTACACTGTTGGGAGACCTTGTTCTTCAAAATTGGTAGCATTATATACACTCTATGATAGTTCTTAGGATGTATATGGCATTAACAGTTCCTTTCCCTTCCACAAATCCACACTGTTCTTCTGCTATTTCTCTTTTGACTCTATTCCTTGTCCTCATCATGATTATTCTTAACAGGATTTTTGTTACATATCTCATCAAACTGATTGTGCGATGGAGTTCGCATTCTATAGCCCCTGTCTTCTTTGGAAGTGCAATGAAAATTGATTTTGACATATCTTTGGGGA
>CM060315.1:79800933-79813433 GCA_030674185.1 Monoplex corrugatus
GAATGTTGGTATTCTAATCTTTCATTTGGACCACATCACACCTTTAATCATTAGATATTAAGCTTGCATTAAAGAAAGTTCAGGCCAAGTCAAAGTGTGACAAACCGCCAAAATGATCGCCATCTTGCCGGGATGTAGAATCGAAATCTTAATATTTAAAATCTGACTTAGAATACATAATTACATTTACCTTTTTGCTCCTTTTATAAACAGAAATGATATTGCAATGAAATATTGCTCAGCAGTAAAGTATTAGAAGAGATCTTGGCATTCCGTATTGTGGTCGAACTATGCGTGTCCAAATTAGGATCATTTGTGTTTTCTATTGCCTGTTCACCGATCTATTTCTGCACTGAGAGATTGATTTACCTATTCAAAGTATGTCCACATAAACTTATCGATCATCGTGTATTCACTCATTTGTTTGATATTTTCATGGATTAATATTGATTGATTAAATACGTAAAAATACGGCTAAAATCCCTTTCAGCAGAGTGTAAACATTGACTTAAATCACTTATAGTTTCGATCTGTGTGAATGTTGTGCAAAATGATGTAGAATACAACAATCTGTATGCTGTGTAGAATTTTCTGATATATGATATGTTGGTATTTGTTATGTGGACCGCAAGATAAGCACCGCTAAGCTTGCTCGAAGAAACACAAATCTGGCCCCTAAGGGTTTCCAGAGAGTCGTTTTGCCTGCGGGCTCGCGGTGCGGTCAATGCGGTTCACATGCGGAGTATATAAGCGGATGAGTGCGAGTGCCATGTACGCCTTTCTCCTCTGGTCTGGTCTTGAACGGTTGGGTCAGAATAAAAGAGAGAAACATCATCTCTGTCTTCCCTGGGTCTTCTTCGTCAGGCTGCATTACCATCTGCGCTCTTCTGCCTTCACCTTCACCCTTACCACCACACCATCACAATTGGCGCTGCGAGCAGTGTGTGACTGCGACCATCCAGAAAGAGAAGAGGAGACCAGCCTGTCAGGAAGATCCACAGCAGCACTAGGAACTACAATAAGAAATAGAGCAAGATGTCTGATGAGGAGAGACCCAACCGTGACCAGACCCTGCACACCCTCCGACCCCACAACCTCCCCAAGTTCTCTGGAGAAGAGGATGCTGAAAGCTTCATTCGTGAAGCAAAACTTCTGCTCACGCTACAACCCATGGCCGACCACGTTGCAGCTGGCTGGCTTCTGAGCGCCCTAGAAGGCCAGGCACGCCAACAAGTCCTGTCCCTAGAGGCTGAAGAGGTTAACACACCAAGGAAGATCTTTACCGTCATCGAACAGCACTGGGGAGAACAGAGGGACTCCATCACGCTCGTCGGGGCCTTCTTCAAGCGGCAACAAGGCCTCACCGAAACAGTGGGAGAGTATGCTGCAGCCATACGACTCCTGTTCTCGAAGATGAACACGGCCACTACCAACGGACTGCCAGACGCTGTACTACGGGACACCTTTGTTAATGGGCTGCATCCTGCCTCTCTTAGAAGAGACATGAAACGCTACGTCAGGGAAAAAGCTGACTCCACTTTCATGGACGCCACCATAGAGGCACAACGGTGGATGAGGGAGGACAGCAGCCTGGACACCACAGCCCAACAGACTACCGCCACAGACGCTAACACCCTCCATCGTCTGGAAGAGCACATCACCGCCCTCACTATAGAAACAGCGGCCCTAAAACAACAGCTTCAGGACCAGCGCACCACTGCATCTGTGTCTGCTATCCAGGCACGCTAGAACGACCCAGAGCCACTACGCCAGAGACCCCCTGGATCCAGATCAATGAACCAGGGTCAACGCGACATCGTATGCTGGTGGTGCCAACGCCGGGGACACAAAGAAGCTGACTGCAGAGCAAAACGGCGATATCAACAGAACTCCACCAGTCAACAGCAACCCCAGATAAATACCAGACAGCAGCAACAGCAGCATAAGGGCAGCACCTGGCACCAACAACGGATGGGCAACACCTGGCAGACATCCCAGCAGCAGGGAAACTAGAAACCCCCGTTGCCACCACCAATGGCCAGGCAACGGAGGGCAGGAAAAACACCAATTTGGTTGGATGGTGTCCTACAGCCAACATCACCATCCACGGGAAACAAGTGATGGCCCTCATCGACACAGGCAGTGAAGTCACCACTGTCACAGATACATGGGCAGCTGAGCACCTGAGAGACCTGAGACGGGAAGACTGTCACGTCAAACTGCGTGCAGTGAATGGGGCTGAGGTGCCCTATTCAGGAATCTTCATCGTCAACATCACGGTCTTCAACACCCTATGCCCCAGCGTCCCCGTCCTGGTGGTCAAGGAACCCTCGAGCCATTCATGCAGGACCGCAAAAAGCGACTGCCTGTTCTTCTGGGAATGAACGTCCTTGGCCTATGCTTCGCCGTGTCTTCTCCTGAGATACCCCACTGCCTACAGGCTGTTGCCCAGGAAGTCAGAAGAAAGACAACACCTACCAAAGGTATAGCCCGCACCACAACCCGCCACTGTATTCCTGCCTACTCCATAGCCTCCATCAAAATAACTAGTCCGCGTTCATCCTCCCATCTTCTAGCATCACTCTTGTCAAAACCCCTTCCAGGTGGCCTGATGGTGATTCCAACACTGGTCAACAGAGATGCAACATCACGTTTCTTGAGGATTGCCAACCTTTCCCCAGAAGATAGATTCCTGCCTGCACGATCCCCTGTCGCCAGCTTGGAAACAGTTGAGGCAGTAGAAGATCAGCATGGACCCCAAATCACCATTGGAATCAATGAGCTCGTCATCTCGGCATAAAGGTCAGAACCAACATCGTCATCAGCTAAGGTCCCTTGCCCACACTTTGATGGAACAACCAGCCAACAACGACAGCTACAGGAGCTGCTGTCTAGAAAATCACAGGCCTTCATGACAACGGATGACGACCTAGGATATACAGATGCTGTCTTCCATCGCCTGAAGACGGTGAACGACGTACCAGTTGCCCAGCCTTACCGTCGCATTCCACCCCACCAGTTTCAAGAAGTCCAAGTCCACATCAAAGAGCTACTGGGGCGTGGAATTATCACAGAGAGCCACAGTCCTTACCCAGCACCAGTAGTCATCGTCCGAAAGAAACAGACCACAATGTCTGACTTCATGTTCCAGTTCCTTCTGGTATACTTAGACGACTTGCTGGTATACTCGAAGACATTTGAAGACCACCTCAGACATTTGGACCATCTGCTGCAGAGGATCATTGACACAGGCCTGAAACTCCGCATCGACAAATGCCAATTTCTCCGGCGCCAGGTCAACTACCTGGGGCACACAATCTCCGCTGAAGGCGTAAGCTGTGAGGCTGGCAAAATCGAAGCTGTCAGAGAGTGGCCAGTCCCAAAGTCCACATCAGAACTGCGCAGCTTCTTGGGCTTCGCCAGCTACTACCGGCGGTTCATCCAAAACTTTGCAAGGATAGCAGGACCCCTACATGACCTAGTGACCAAGACAAACAGCAAGCAGAAGAAGACAGTCAACATCGTTGGGATGTGGAACCAAAACCATCAAACAGCATTTGACAAACTGAAGACTTCCCTGACATCCACACCTGTCCTGGGCTTTGCTGATTTCACTAAACCATTCATCTTGGAGACAGATGCCAGTCACGAAGGTCTTGGAGCCATTCTCTCCCAAGACCAAAGCGGGCAGCGCAAAGTCCTTGCCTACGCAAGTCGGCGACTATGCCCAACTGAGAAGAACCAGGCCAACTACTCGAGCATGAAGCTAGAGTTTCTAGCAATGAAGTGGGCCATCACCGAGAAATTCAGAGACTACCTTATCGGCTCCCAGTTCGTGGTCCTCACTGACAACAACCCCTTGGTTCACTTCCGCACTGCACCCCTCGGAGCACTAGAGCAGAGATGGGCCGCCCAGCTGGCCCAGTTCCATTTTGATGTCCAGTACAGACCAGGCAGAACGAACCCAGCAGACACCCTCTCCAGACTTCCTTCAGACGCATTAGTACCCTTAGTCTCCACAGCTGTGCCCCCACAACTTGCCATGGCACAAGAGGCCTTCTGCCAGAGACAGTCCTTGACAGAGCCAGACCCTACAACCTCCTTGGAACTCCGTCCCCAATCCCAATCTGACCCTTCCTCTGCTCCCAAACCTTTGCAAGAAGTTCTCCAGCTTCAGAAGCAAGACCCTGTCATTGGTCCTGTCCTGAACCACTGGCCAGCAAAACCTCCAGTGAGATGCAGCCACGAGACAATGCCAGCAGTATCCCAGACTCTATGTCAAAGATGGTGTCCTGTATCATCGCATCCAAGACCAGCTACTCAGGACTCTTGAACAGCTAGTACTGCCCAGCACCCTGAAATCGGATGTCCTGGCCTCTCTCCATGACCAGATGGTCAAGGAGTTGACCGGACACTTGGTCTGCTGCGTTCAAGGTTCTACTGGCCAGGCATGCACCGTGATGTGAAGTCCTACATCGAGTCCTGTGAACGATGCACTCTGGGGCGACAACAAACAGTCAACACTACCTCTGGTCATCTCCTAGCCTCACGCCCACTCGAAGTTCTAGCCATCGATTTCACAAAATTGGACCCAGCCAGTGACAGTAGGGAAAATGTCCTGGTCATGACAGACGTTTTCACCAAGTTCACACAGGCTGTGCCTACAAGGAACCAGGAAGCGGTGACTGTTGCCAAAATCTTGGTACACGAGTGGTTCCAGCGCTACGGAGTTCCGGAAAGAATCCACAGCGACCAGGGCAGAGACTTTGAATCACGCCTCATCAAGGAACTGTGCATGGTGTATGGCATCAAGAAGTCTCATACAACGCCATACCATCCCCAATGAAATGGACAATGTGAGCAGTTCAACCGTTCTATGCACAGTCTCCTGTGTACGCTGCCCCCAGAAGAGAAGTCCAGATGGCCTGTGCATCTACCAGAACTTGTACAGGCGTACAACAACACGCCACATGCCTCTACAGGATTTGCTCCACACTTCTTGTTGTTTGGTCAACGACCAAAGCTTCCAGTCGACGACCTCCTTGGATGCCCGACCACAGCTGTCACAGGGACTGTTGACTGGGTCCGACAGCACCGCCTCCGCCTCCAAGAGTCACACAAGAAGGCCTACAACCAGCTGAAGCAGTCAGCCAAGAAGAGGGATATCGCTGTGGGCAAGAAAGCATCCGACCACACCTTACACGTGGACGACCATGTCTACCTTCGCAACCGTGTCTTGGGTCGCAACAAGATCCAGGACCTCTGGAAACCAGACCTACACCAGGTGACGTCACGACCCTTTGGTGACCTGCACGTCTACATGGTCCAGCCCTTGGCAGGTGGTCCAGAACGAGCAGTCCACCGCAAGGACATCCTGCCAGCAACCAGCCCCCTAGCCCTAGAGGACGATCTACAACCAGAATCACCAACATCACCACCCACCTCCGACTCCGAGTCAGACAGTGACGACGAACTAATTGTTCAGGTGGTTCCACCCCCAAAGCGGACAGCTCCCCCAGCATCAATGCCTGTAGTGTCTGACCCTGACCTCACGACTTCACAAAGGCCTGTCAGCGAACCACCTCCGGTGCCAACCCCGAGACGCTCCCTGCGCCTGGCATCCAGACCAAGGCAAGGCTGACTGAGCGTGCCTGCAGTGATTCCAAATGACACCTCCGTGACGATCGAGAAACTGCGGATTTGATTACATGACTGTGTTGTGCAACGATTTCGAATCACTGATGATACAAGAACAGTTGGCGTCATGGCATGCAGTACTTGGACAGTATGTGCACAAACTTTTGTCTTTTTTTTTCAGAGACCAGAGAACATTTTTCCACATTATCTAGAAAGTTACACAAATTGTTTTTCTAGAAATCCAGAGTAACTGTCAGTATTCACATTTTGTAATGCGTTGAAACATTATTTGAGCGCACTATTTTCTAATATGTATGTGTAGATTATTTGCTAATGTGTGTTGTAAACCCAAGGCAAAGACAAGAGCCAGAGACTGGTTCATTGGATGTAGATGGATCTATTGATTGTAGACGAGCCCTGTTTATACGACAAACCTCTATTATCAATGAGAGATTCACTCGGATTTTCTAAGTGTTATGTTCAAATAACACTCCCCGTGAGTCATATCACCTCTTTGGTAGATCATGACGTTTTGAGTATATTATCTGGTAAAGACCAGCTTAAGGTTCTGACTCTGAGGATTTGTGTTTAAATAACGTTCCTCACTAGTCTGCCGCCTTTTCTCTTTTGACTGATCATGGTGTCTGCATAGGATCAGTTGATACTTTCTTGTCTTGGAGGACCTTGTTCAAATAACATTCCTCCCAAGTCATCTGGCAAGGCGCCACCTTCTATTTTGGCCATTGCTTTGTGTGGCTGATGTATGTTTTTTTAAAAGATCAATTTCATTGGTTTTGTCTCAGAGGATTCTGTTTATCTATCACTCCTTATGGGTCATCTGGTAATGTGCCACCTTTTGTATTGATCATATTTATGTGTATTGTTATGCGTGGCCCATTGAAAAGCCACCTTGTGTAGCCTTGTATAATCTAGTCATGTTTTTCACCTTGTGTAACCTCGTGTAATCTAGTCACATATATTTTACCTGCAAGGATGCTTGTTGTGACAGTGGAAGATTGGTTAATCTAGTCATGTATGTTTTACCAGCGAGGACGCTGGTTGTGAAAGAGGAGGGGGGAGATGTAGCCGTGCACACCCAACGGCGTGTAGCAGACGTCTTTTCTTCTCAAACGATTTTGAGTACAGTTAACTCCCTTGGTTCAGCGATTCTCAAAAATATTAGGAAATTCTATTATTTAAACCCTTAAAAGTTAAGAAATGAATAACTTGTGCACTCTAATTCAGCAGAAGAGTATGTATTTCTTGTAGGAAATGTCCTCGAGGCGAAGTTTCCCCTCGTTTGCCTGAAATCAATAATTTTGTTGTCCGATCGTTCGATACTATTCAAATTTCCGACCAGTGAGCCGTGATGATGATCGGAAATTTGTATAATAATGAAATAAATTGTGGAAATTTTAAGATCGCGATTAGAATGTTGGTATTCTAATCTTTCATTTGGACCACATCACACCTTTAATCATTAGATATTAAGCTTGCATTAAAGAAAGTTCAGGCCAAGTCAAAGTGTGACAAACCGCCAAAATGACCGCCATCTTGCCGGGATGTAGAATCGAAATCTTAATATTTAAAATCTGACTTAGAATACATAATTACATTTACCTTTTTGCTCCTTTTATAAACAGAAATGATATTGCAATGAAATATTGCTCAGCAGTAAAGTATTAGAAGAGATCTTGGCATTCCGTATTGTGGTCGAACTATGCGTGTCCAAATTAGGATCATTTGTGTTTTCTATTGCCTGTTCACCGATCTATTTCTGCACTGAGAGATTGATTTACCTATTCAAAGTATGTCCACATAAACTTATCGATCATCGTGTATTCACTCATTTGTTTGATATTTTTCATGGATTAATATTGATTGATTAAATACGTAAAAATACGGCTAAAATCCCTTTCAGCAGAGTGTAAACATTGACTTAAATCACTTATAGTTTCGATCTGTGTGAATGTTGTGCAAAATGATGTAGAATACAACAATCTGTATGCTGTGTAAAATTTTCTGATATGTGGACCGCAAGATAAGCACCGCTAAGCTTGCTCGAAGAAACACAAATCTGGCCCCTAAGGGTTTCCAGAGAGTCGTTTTGCCTGCGGGCTCGCGGTGCGGTCAATGCGGTTCACATGCGGAGTATATAAGCGGATGAGTGCGAGTGCCATGTACGCCTTTCTCCTCTGGTCTGGTCTTGAACGGTTGGGTCAGAATAAAGAGAGAAACATCATCTCTGTCTTCCCTGGGTCTTCTTCGTCAGGCTGCATTACCATCTGCGCTCTTCTGCTCTTCTGCCTCCTGTCTTCACCTTCACTCTTACCACCACATATATATCATCATATATATATATATATATATATATACATAGATATATAAATGTATGCTTGTATGTATGTATACAAGTATACATGCATCCATGCATGCATATGCATATACAAATAAATGTGCATGCATACTATGACACATACATTAAGACAGATGGGCAGAAACAGAATGCGCGTGCGCATTTCTGATATTTCAGTAATAATTAGTTTAATAGCAATCATCTATGACTCCGGACATAACCACTTTATCAGCAACAGTACTGTGTGTGTGTAGTACACTCTAAAGAATACACTATACACTATAAAGTATACAGGACTGGATAAACAAGAACTTGCAGGAATCTAGTACTAGCTAGTACATACTACAGACGTTGGCGGATGTCATTTCAAAACAAACCACTACTTAAAGGGCCAACCCTTACTGACTTAGCCACGTCTCCTACGTCGATCTTGCACTTCTCGAAAAATTAGTAAAGTGGGTTCTCATTCTCAGAAAACCGGCCGCCAAAATGTGCCTGTGGTCGAGTGGAAGGCACACCTAGATTTTGCCAGCTCAGTATTTATGGTGATATAGGCCTGAAGGGGTTTTCAAGAACATGTGGCAATCCCAAGGTGACACTGTAAAGTCTTCATGACGGATCTGACATGCATTCAGAGCAATGAATCACGAGTCCCAAACAAGGAACTTTAGTACCTGCTGCAAGCAAATGTTTATTGCCGCAAGCATCAACTTTCGGGAGAAATGATCAAATTTTCTACTGTTATTATCTACCTAAATATAATGATTTTATGTATACTTCTTAGTTAGGTGCAATAATAGTAAACCATACTGCACAAGAGTGCCAAATTACTTAAACTATACATTTTCCTTTCTGCATCCATCACCGTTATCTCTAAGGCAGACTGTGCAACCACAAACTGACTGCACAGTGTGAGCGCGGGCCAAACAACGTTTATACACGCATCCGACCGAGAAAATTGGAATGCTGTGGGGAAAGTACCCAAGTTTGTGGAATCTGCCAATCTGTTCTATTCGTATAGAGGGGCTGAGTGTACACACACACACACACACACACACAAAAGCACGCGCGCGCACACACACACACACATACACACACAAGCACGCGCGTGCGCACACACACACATACACACACACAAGCACGCGCGTGCGCACACACACACACACACAAGCACGCGCGTGCACACACACACACACACACACACACACACACACAATCTCGTATCTGCCGTTTACGATTTTTTGTTAATAGCCTACGAAAACGGGGATTCCCGCTGGGAAAACGGCCATGCACCGGTCCCTTCGCGCGAAATCTAACCAATCTGATCGCTCCACATGCCAGCTTTTCGCCACCAGTGCAGCAGTGTGTAGAAAACTCTTGCTTCAAGTCGAGTATGCGACGCCGGGCCATGTGCAGATTACTGCCGGGTACGTAGAGGATTTTTGTTGCCTGATATAATGACTGTAGTCTTTCCAACTCTACCACTGCGTATGGTCTTTTTCTCGAGGTGCTGTGTCTCGAATTCCCGGCCCGAAGATAAAAACTGTCCTGATGGCTTCCCATTTTTATGCTGAGAGGTGTGCTTCAAGTCCCTCCTGTCCCGCTCCTTATTTCAAGATTTTGCCAGCGCATAAGTTTTGCGCAGCCTCAGGGAGCTGGCAAATGTGGCTAAAGCGCATATGGAATTGCCCAACTAAGATGATCCCTTCTGTACAAAATTAAAAAAAAAACTCTTTGGCACTGGCTTTTGTGTAGGACCAAGGAGTCCTGTCAACAGATCGTTGGTATTTTACATACAACTCATAATATCATAAACATGTCCTTAAAGTTTCTCACTTTGAGAGTTTTAACTGTACATTCCATTGCCTTCCTATTCTACGGCGTATTAGACACAAAACCGCTTGTATGTGTTACAATGTTTTCTCTGGAACTGCTACTGCTTACATCTCTTAATTGCTCCATGTCTGTTCTTCTTTCCGTACTCTTCGCTCTTTTTCTGATACTCGTCTACTCAAAATCCTTCGATAAGAAACAAGACTAAGGCTTTGCGATCTTTTGCCGTTCCATTGTTAAGTCGCCAAAAATACCGTCTGCCGCCGCCGAAGTCGCTGTGGCAACGTTGTATGAAGCACGCACTAAGCGTGAACCATTGAAAATTTATAACGCGAGCTTATAAAATAGAAGCGGAAATGTAGGTCTCGTCTTTGCACTGCTATCTGTTGTATCACTGTATATCGCTGTATTGCATTGTATTGTAACGCATTTCGTTGCATTTGTATCTCGTATCAATGAACGATTTTCCCATTTATGAATAATGAATAGTGGTGGTGGTGGCGCGTCTGTGTGTGTGTGTGTGTGTGTGTGTGTGTGTGTGTGTGTGTGTGTGTTGTACTGCAGGACTGAGAAATTTCAGATTCTACGTTGAAATTGCAGTGTCGCGTTTCGTTAATACTGTCACATAGTTGTCTATGCGTTCTGTATTCGCCCTTTGTAAAGAGAAGGGGAAAAAAAGCTTTAGAAAAATTACTGGTGAAAGAAATGAATGCTTTTCTCTGTAAAATTCCAACAAGCTAGCATGAGCTCTCCGTGGGGAGAGTGCTCGACACGGGCCACGCTCCGCCACTTTTTCTGTATGAGGGGATGTTTGCTTGTGTCGTTTAAGTGCAGATTTCTGTATAATTTTGCCACGAACAACATTATTGCCGTACTTCTTTGTCTTGTACGTGCGCTTGCAGAGTCCATACTGCATGCGAGAACCACCATCCGTTGTCCAGTGTAGATGGAAGGGGGAGGAGGCTGCGGGGGTGGGGGGGGGGTCTTTGTCCTATTCTGTTATCGAACACGGGACCCCAACATCGCGTCCTAGCAAGACATCAGACCGCTAGGCTACTTCTCCACCTCCGCCCTTTGAGTGTGGGGGAGTGGGTGGGGGATGGAGGAGGATCGATCCTTCAATTGTTCGAGCGTCTCTTTCACATGTCAACGGTTTCACCTGTCGGCGTCACCGGGTTCAGTGTTTGCCGCTGTACTCTTTAACATCACCACCTCCCTCCAGGCCGGTCTATCTTGACTTCAGTGGACAATTTCTGGAATATTTAGGCCGCTGATGCTGGTTGTATTCTCGATGTATGAGACTGGAGGTCTGCCTTTCTTCCTTTTTGTCTCTGTTTTCCCTTGAAAAATGGTTGCCATGAGGTCCATGTTCTTGCTGCGTGACACTTGGTCAATGTATTTTAGTTGTTGAGTTTGCTAGTAGTTTTCTGGTGGTATGAAAGTCACTTTCATTAGTTCTTCTATCTGGTCATTTGACAGGTAGCAGTCTCCTATGAAACCACATTTCTGCTGCCTCAATTCTTCTGCAATCAGCTTTTCTCAAATCCAGGCTTCGCAGCCATAAATCATGACTGGCCAGATCAAACCTGTTAAAAGTCTAATTTTCAGGCCATTTGGTATGCTTCTGTCTTTCCAGATGTTGTTGAGTTGGACTTTTTTTTCCGGTTTGCCATCCCAATTCATATTTTGATGTCTTTGGAGCAGATTCCATCATCAGTTTTTATAGAGCCAAGATATTTGAAATCCTTAACATTTTCTATAGGAACTTTGTTCATTAAGATGTGATTGTTTTCAGTGTCTTTCCCTTTGATGTGTAGCCCCTTTTTTTCTTGGTGTTCAAGTTTAGACCAGTCTTTTTGCCTATTACATCTACCATGTACAGAATTCTTTTCATACTGGTAATGTTGTCTGCTAATAGCACAGTACCATCTGCACAGCACAGGTTTGTAAGCTGGGTTTTTTCCCTCCGATCTTTATACCCATACCTTCTATATCAGCTTCTCTCATGGCTTGTTCCGTACAGATGTTAATTAAAAAGATGAAGTGAGAGGATACAACCTTGTGTAACTCCCCTGTGAATGTTGAACAATTCACATTTCTGAGATGTTTAGGAAAGCCCATTTTGACCATTGAGTTGAACAGGTGACGCTGTGAAGGTGACAAAAGCTTTTTCAGTGTTTTTTATTTATTTGGCAGTCGGATATTTCTTCTTCTGTCTTGGGCTTCAATCTGTTGAAAATACTTACAAGCAAAATCGTACGGGTGTAGCTGATGAGGGCAATGGTTCTGTAGTTGTTGCAATCTTTGACATTGCCACTCTTGTAAAGCATCACAAATTCTTGAAGTTTCCAATCTGTTGGCCACTATGAGTATTCCAGATTTTGCAACAAAGATGACATTGCTTTTAGACCTTCTTTTCCAGCATGTTTAACAATTCTCCTGGAACATTATCAATTCCTGGGGATTTTCTTGTTTTTAATGCTTCGTGGTTGCTTCAATTTCACGTAAAAGTGGTTCTGGTTCCGATTCTGCACAGTGCAGGCCAGGGCATAGAGTGTCTTCAGGGCTATTGTGATGATCCATATTCATTCTATCTGTTGATAATATGCTCTGGTTCAGTCAATGTGGTGCCTTTTTTGCTGTTGATGCACTCATTCCTGAGCTGGAATTTAGT
>CM060315.1:79818433-80010933 GCA_030674185.1 Monoplex corrugatus
TCTAATTTGAGAAAGTGTCAGGCAAAAAAGAAATAAGAATGGCTGAAAAGATCTAATTTGAGAAAGTGTCAGGCAAAAAAGAAATAAGAATGGCTGAAAGATCTAATTTGAGAAAGTGTCAGGCAAAAAAGAAATAAGAATGGCTGAAAGATCTAATTTAGAAGTGTCAGCAAAAAAGAAATAAGAAGTGGCTGAAAGATCTATTTGAGAAAGTGTCAGGCAAAAAGATAAATAAGAATGCTGAAAGATCTAATTGAAAAGTGTCAGGCAAAAAGAATAAGAACGCTGAAAGATCTAAATTTGAGAAAGTGTCAGGCAAAAAAGAAATAAGAATGGCTGAAAAGATCTAATTTGAGAAAGTGTCAGGCAAAAAAGAAATAAGAATGGCTGAAAAGATCTAAAATATTTTTTAACTCTTTGTAGGCCCTACACCCCAAGCCGTCAACAAGAGACCTCCATAGTCCACTGTCCTGTGCTTTTGCCTCTAGTTGTCTCAAGGTAAGGCCATCCTCCTAGCGTCTGTCTGGAGCTCCCTTCGCCTGGTATTTCCAAGCAGGCCTCTCTTTTCCCTTCAGAATTCTATGTCAGGGCTGCCTGGTGACACATGACACTGGTTTTCGTAGTGTATGCCCAATGCATCCCCAGTTCCTTCTTATAATTTCGCTTTCTGCTGGCAATTAATTCCTTCTTCCACAAATTCACGTTGCTGATCTCATCTGGCCAGTAAGTCTCGGAAATTCTTCTCAGACAGCTGTTAATGAAAAGTCTGCATTCTGTTGAGCGTAGTTTTTCTCATGCGCCATGTTTCGGCACCATACAGCAGCACTGACTCCATGTTGGAATTAAAAATCCCGATTCTGGTTCGTTTATGACAGCACTGTGAAGTTCCAAATGTTCTTGAGCTGTACGAAGGCTGGTCTGGCCTTGCTAATTCTTGCCTTGACATCGGCATGTGTGCCACACTCCTTGCTGGTGATACTTCCGAGACAGATGAACTATTCCATTTCTTACAGCACATTATTTTCACCGTGACTGCATCAGCGCTTGTACACGGTTTTTTTTTTTTTTTCATCTTTGTCTTTGTGAAGTTGAGGCCAACCTTTGATGATGAATCCGCCAGTATCGTTGTCCTATCTGGCATCTTACAGAAAAAGATCATCAGCAAAGTCCAGGTCATCCAGCTCTTTCCATGTTGTCCATTTGACTCTGTTTCTTCCTTGCTCTGTGGATGTTTTCATACTCTAGTCACAAGCAGGAAGATTAACTCTTTTCATGGTGTCCATTTGACTCCGTTTCTTCCTTGCTCTGTGGATGTTTTCATAGTCCAGTCAGTGACAAGCAGGAAGATGAACGGAGACAGGAGGTATCTTTGCCTGACACCAGTCTTGACTGGAACTTGGTGGCAAACTGTCCTCCGCAGATGATTCTGCGGTTCATTTTGTCATAGCTGTTCTTGATGATGATGGTCAGCTTGGTGGGCACTCCACAGTTTAGGGTCTCTCCGTTCACACTGTCAAATGCTTTATCCTAGTCGACAAAGTTGATATAGTAGAGGGAGGAGTTCCACTCTACGGACTGTTCTAGGAACCAGACAGTCTGCACATGTCCGCACATGTTTGGTTTTCCGGAATCCTGCTCGCTGGTTTTTGAGCTGGGAGATCAAACACATCTTTATTCTTTCTTGAGTGACTGTTAAAATCTTTTCCATGTGCTGTCAGCAGGGTGACCTCTCTGTAGTTGGAGCATTTACCGCTCGTGCTCGCCTTTCGTGGGGAGCTTGATGACTTAACTCTTTCCATGATACTCATGGTACGTCTTCTTCCTGAGCGTTGTTAAAATTGTATGTGGCAATAAAGCGGTAACAAAAGAAAAAGGCTTTTTGGTCAAGGCTTATGCATGTATTATGTATATGAAGACTTGTTTGTTGTAGCCAGAAGGACATATGCAACATCCCTCCCGTTGTCCACATTGTCGACATGGCTAACATGCTTACAATCATAAACCGTCGAGCTAAGGATACATAATGGTGAAAAAATAGATGACAAGACAGAGGAGGGCGGATGGAGGAGAAGGAAAGAACCAAAAGAATTCTTGGAAAGCTGAAAACACGAGACTTCTTAAATTTCATTATCCATGTTTACCCTACTCTTGCTATGGAGACATAATTAGTGTCATCGATTTTTTTGGAAATGCTGATTTTTTATGTGGTGGCTCTTTGTTTTCAGGTCAGTCTTGGGTGATATCATCAAGGAACATGCCCACAGTTCTCACTGAAACACGACGACCACGCCGCTAACGGACAAGCTTCAATGTGTTCACCTTCAGAAACATCTTTTTCTCTTTGGCCGCCGGCAGTGATAACTGGATGTGAACATCGTTTCTGTCAGTATCTTGACACCATCATCTACACTACGTCAGTAATTGTAACAATTGGCATAACAGTGTACTTTCACAACACTCCAAGCTTTGTAATATATTTAGTTGAGAGGCATATGGATATGCCTAGTATGTGCAAGAAGTTCACAGTGAACAGGAATACAGCCAAGTCCCAGAGCAGCCTGCAAAGCCAGAAGCTTACTTTGGTTTTACAACTGAGCTCTGTTCCCATCAGAACGTCGTCCAAGTTCTCTTTTTACAGCCAGGGCTCTCCGCATGAGGTCGAGCTGACAGCGTCCGTGCTTTGTGAACTTTGGCGAATGGTGTCCGACAGCCCATGCGGTAAACTGTAGACACAAAGCTGAAAGACTCGTGCCTGAAGCCAGTGTCCTGTGGATTTTACTCTGGATTTCACTGTGCGGGTCACTGTTGGCCAATTCCACAGAGTAACGAACTGTTCAATTCGTTTCTGAATTTGTGAATTCTGGCTTAGATTTAATACATTTGCGGGGTCTATGAAGTGGTAGTAAGTAATCTACTATGGTGTAAGACTGACGTCCTCTTGTAATCTAACTTGAATCCTATTCAACTGTGTATTCATAGACGGTTTGCTTACCCTTGACTTGGTAAAAAAAAAAAAGTGTTTAATGTAGGCCTATTATCAACCAGACTATAAATTGTTATCAAGCTAACAATTGTATGCATGCTATGTCATTCTGAACCTATTGCACGTGATTCTATCTTTACACGCAATATTTCCAAGGAATCCAAAACACTTTCTATTTCCATTCCACCTTATAAGAAGCTCTATTTTTTAGATCTATCTAAGTTAACACTATAAGCATACATGTCACAACGTAGACACCACAAGAATAAAACATAAATGCCACAAATCACCCCTCAAGACTAACAGACACTCAAATACTGGCTTGTGAAGTCAGCACTTATTCGTTGTCAATAAAAAAAAAAAGGAAGCGTCCATCATACTGCCTCTCAAGACGGTTCCTTGTGTGAGAAGAGCGGCCCTGGTTTTGTCTTGATACTTCACCTTCAGCTGTTTTTTCTGTGTTTTGAGAAAGCCAAACTTATCAGGACATCAAGCACTTGACTGGGCACGTTGGCAAACTCTACTCCTTTCTTGTCGTCTTGGTGAACAGTCTGACAGTGTGATTTCTTTTTAAGCCATATTTTACAGCTCTTTTCTCATCACTGTGTGCATACTCTCTCTCTCTCTCTCTCTCTCTCGTATTTTGTGCACCCAACTGAAGTCTAGGGTGTTTTTTGAGTTTTATAGCAAGTGGAGCACTGGTTAGAAATCTCTGTGCATTGCTTAGTTGATGAAACGAAAATCCTTCCTTATTTTTCGACGAAATAGACATAACAGTGGTATTTGTACTGAAACGCGTTTTTTCGCTCGCTCTCTCTCTCTCTCTCTCTCTCTCTCTCTCTCTCTCTCTCTCTCTCTCCTCTCTCTCTCTCTCCCTCTCCTTCTCTGGTTCATTTCCCACCACTCTTTATTGTAAGCATACACAGAAACCAACCTTGACCGCTTTCATTGCATGTTCCTAATAGAAGTTCACGATTTCATTCAATCCTAGACCTAATAAGTGCATCCACAGCACGATCAAGATACTTTTCCTTTGCCTTTTATCATAAAGAGCAATCCTCGAGATGCTGAAGTCTTCCAAACATCGCTGTCAGTGCTACTCTCAAGAATCCAGCTCCTTCCTTTACGGTCTGAGACGGGATGCCCCATCCACTGAACGAGTTTGTTTAGAGCGCCTCCTGAACATTCTCAGCAGAGCTGCAGCCCACAAGAACAGAAATCCACAGCGACTTTGGGCAGAGAGTGAGAGGCCAGAGTGGTGGACTGATGTCACTACTCTGTCATGGAAAAACCCTCGCGAACATCCCAAGGACAACAAGGAAACGCTGAAGAAGAAGATCGACATCTTGGAGAGGGAATTAAACACACGAAAGCTGATGACCAAGGAGCTGAAAGAAGAACTGGAAACACACCGAGGTAGCAAGAAGGTAGACCTCGAGCTGAAGTCTGACTTTGAAGCAATCATCGCCAAGGCCTCAGGACTGCACTTTATGGTGGACAAGGTCTATTCTAAGATGGGACAGTCGCGTATCATCAGCGACAAGATGGCTACCTACATAAGCGAGACGAAAACCTGTCTGGAGAGGATCAACAAAAGAATCAACAAGATGTATCAAAAAGTGCAGGCTCGAGAAGAGAGAAAATCTACGCTATGGGCAAAAATGGGTGTGTCTAAACAACAACGAGCTGAGATATTTGATGACTTTGATACTGCTTCAATAATGATCCCTGACTTTGATGAAGACTGCCCAGACATTTCTAACTCAGCAGAAAGCAATACATATACTTACAGCCGTCCCATTCCTTCTTTTTCATCACCTTTCTCAATCTCTCCCCAGTCCCCACGTTCACCTCCATCCCCTGAAATCAATCAGTCATCACCATGTGTGTCCCCTCAGTCTGTGTCCCTGTATAGTCAAGAACCTGTATCTCCCTTAGAGTCTTTACGACCTCATGTGAGTACTGGCAGACTGCCATTACCATCACAGCCTGCACTAACAGAACCTGAGACGATGCATGTCACGAACCTGGCTCAACGCCGCCCTGTCTCACCTACTAACCAACCTATGCCGAAGAGAACATGGCAACAGTCTATGTATGAACTTGAAAAAGACGAATCCGTCAACCAAAAACTGAAGTCTCGTAAAGTTCAGCATCCTAAAGAGTACCAGGTGTCAGAGGATGTTGTTCCATTGGATGATGATGATGGAGATGATGACATTCAAATTGTGGGGGTCTCTGTCTCTGCATCTTCTGTACCATCACGTCGAGCATCAGCATCTTCCGCGTTTGATAAAAAAGGAGCCCGAAAAGACAGTAGGACTACAGCCGACACAGAAACACAACACCTCAGAAAACTTTCACCAAGTCCATATTCTGTTGTTGACAAGGGCAGTGAATTCGTGTCTACAATTATCACGGCAGGTCAACCAGGGCGACAGTCGTCGTCACCTTTCAGCTACGATGATCAATCAAACATCATCAGTCTTAAACCAGAATCATCATCAGTAAGGACCATCACGCGTGGGGCAAAAATCGACACAATCGCGACACATGCTGAAGAAAGCACACTTTCCTCACACGTGGACGTAGATGCTGGAGAGGAGGTCGAGCTAGATGATGTGGAAGAAATCCTGGAGGTGAGCGACAGGCCCACCTTCAGCATGTACGTCCGGGATACCTTTACGAGTGACATTGATCATCTTGCTAACATGACCAAGGGTCTATCCTGTGAGGACCTCTCTCCTAGTGTCATGGAAGAGGTCATGATGCCCACACCCAGAAAACCAACTCACCTTGGCATGCCTGAAGGACGCCGCCAAACAACTTTACGTACTGTAACAGCTCCCAGAAAACAGCACCCATATTTTCCAGCACTTCATCCTTCTCATACGTTCTCCAGACACAGACAGGAACCCAAAAGAGATGGAAATGGGGGCAAGTCGCTCTCGAGAGCTATCGGAAACCTCAGTGGGGACTTTCCACATTGAAAACAAGGTTTTGATTTCACAGACTGGAGAATTACACACACATTTCTTCCCCTACCATCCACCCCCCAATTCTCTCCTCCTCTTGGGCTCGCGTGCGCGCGCACACACACACTGCAGGGAGAGCATGGCGATAGATAGACAGATAGATAGACAGACAGACAGACAGACAGACAGACAGATAGATAGATAGATAGATAGATAGACTTATACAAGTCGACTTCTTGTAAAGAATTATTAATTAGACATATGCAATAATTACGAACTATCATCGGACGTACACCATGTATATAGGTTGGCAGTTATGAACAACGCCTAGTGTTCAATCCAAAATAAATCTTAAAGCCATACACCTCGCATACAGTACTGTTAACCCTTTGACTCCAGCACCCTACCCACCAACAGCAAAAACGTAACCCTTTGATTCCCTCACCCCATCCACCAGCTTCCTGCAGGATAGGGGGTGTGGGAATCCACCAGCTTCCTGCAGGATAAGGGGTGTGGGAATCAAAGGGTTAAGCTTTTGCTTTTTTGGCATTGTTGGCAAAGCAGGATGCTGGTGGGCAGGGTGCAGGAGTCAAAAGGTTAAACAAGGAAAACAATACAGTGAAACTCACACCCTGTGTTATAGCCGATATTGCCTTCGATTCTTCCCAGCAGAGAATACAGTTATCATGCTACGTCAGCAATGGCCCGCGAGATATTCTTCCTGACACGAGGATGTACTAGTTCTAAGGTTGTTATGTGTTAATCTGTGTGTGTGTGTGTGTGTGTGTGTGTGGTGTGTGTGTGTGTGTGTGTGTGTGTGTGTGTGTATGTGTTGTGTGTGTGTGTGTGTGTGTGTTGTGTGTGTGTGTCTGTGTGTGTGTGTGTGTATCTGTGTCTGCGTGTGGGTGCGTGCGTGCGTGTGTGAATGATCTTAATTTTTAATCCTGATTATTAGTGGTCTTGTTTTTTTTCTGTTAAGATTGATTATGTCAACATTTTAAGAGCCAGACTGGCACCTGTCTTTTCTGCCTTTCAATTTGTAGTTTCATGAATGATACCAAAAACTTTTTTTTTCCAATGCTGAAGTCCTTTGACTTTGTCTTGTTGCTGGTGGTGGTGGTGATGATGGAGTTCGTATTGAGGTGAATTTTAGCTGTTTGTGTGGTAGTGGCTGAGATGATGCTATTTTCTTTTCTTCGTTCCTTGCTTTGTGTGAACATCGTCAACGTGTACAATGCTTCGACTTTTGGCCCTCTGAAGCTGTTAAATTCGCTTCTTTCTTCTTGTCCTCCTCTGCCTCCTCTTCCTTCTCCTTTCCCAGCCCCCCTCCCCTCTCTCTCTCTCTCTCTCTCTCTTAATTCTTTGCTTTTATAAGCAACTGTAGTACAAAAACGAAAACCTGAGAGCCATTCTTCGTGTAGAAGTCACTGTTAATGATTTAAATTTTTGTTTCTGTGCTTCAAAAGAATTTGTACGGTTCTAAGAAACGGAACATGATATATATGTGTATATATGTATATATATGTGTGTGTGTGCGTGCGTGCGTGTGTGTGTGTGTGTGTGTGTGTGGTTGTGTGTGTGTGTGTGTGTGTGTGTGTGTGTGTGTGTGTGCATTTGCTTGCTTGCTTGCTTTAGTTTGTTTTGTATTTGTGTGTGCCTGCGTGGTGTATTCTATTTTCAATCAATTTGTGATTCACGGCTGTTCACATGAGGGTACGATGTTGTTGTTGTTGTTGTTGTTGTTTCTTCTTGTTTGTTTGTCTTTTGTTTGTGTGTTGTTTGTTTGTTTTGTTTTTGTTGGTGGTTTCTTTGTTTCTTTGTTTTTTTGGTTGTTGTCCTTTTGTGTGTGTTTTTTTGGTCCTATTTTTCCGCCTTGTGGATGGGATAGTTTCCCAAGTTTCGTTATCTGTTTCCTTGTTCTTTAACAAAAGTTTAGCAAGTTTCATTGTGTTTCCTTGTCCTTTAACGAAAAAAAAAAAAGTTTATTAACAAAGCAGGTTGCTTGGCTGAGGGGAGATAACCTACTGCACAGCTCATTTTCGCCAGCATGATTTATGCAGGGGGGGAAATAGATATTACACACACACCGCGCGCGCGCGCGCACACACACACACACACAAGCACGCAGCACGCGCACGCACACGCACAAACACACACACACCCAGCTCCATTCCTCTCTGCCTCCTCATTTTTTTTATTATATCAGTAAACAATTTTTTTTATTGTTGTTAGGATCTTTTTTGTCGTCCAGAAAACTGCGCCGAAACAACGAATTTATGTCTGCTCAAACTATTATTTTATTAACTGTTTTAAAATCATTTGAAAATGATGTATTCGTCTATACTCAATAAATGTTATAGGCCTACATGCTTTAAAGATTTTGTTTCTAAATCTTTTTGAAAATACTGTGTCCTTTTATAACAGATGAGTGTATATGTCTTTGTGTTTTGTTCAGATTTATCATCTACAATTATTTTTCTGTTCGTTTTAAAATGTCTGCCATTAAGCCTTTGGCCACAATCACTGGCAATACATTTCTCATTTTGTTTAGAAAGCGATCATCTGGCAACTAGTAGTATTAGAAACAGATGTTATAGTTGTATATTCCCTGTATTTGTGTGATTCTTTACTTGAAAAATGTTATATCATTATTTGAGAATTACATGTTTACCATGGAACCATAACTTCTTGTTGGTCTCTCTCTCTCTCTCTCTCTCTCTCTCTCTCTCTCTCTCTCTCTCTCTCTCCTCCTCTCCCCCTCTCTCTCTTATATTTGTGTGTATTCTTATTAGTGTTACCATTACTACGATTTAAAAGATGGACATTTCTTCTGTGTTTAATACATTTTTTTCTCCTCTTCATTTAATTCGGTTGCTGTATTTCATAATTTACGAAACTTTTCCCTGTATGCAATAAGCTTACTCTATGTAATGGAATCGTAGTTTCCAACCATTATACACTGTGTAACATTGCATCATATCTCTCTCTCTCTCTCTCTCTCTCTCTCTCTATATATATATATATATATATATATATATATATATATATATATAGTGTGTGTGTTGTGTGTGTTGTGTGTGTGTGTGTGTGTGTGTGGTGTGTGTGTCTGTCTGTCTGTCTGTCTGTCCTCTCTGTCTCTCTCTCTCTCAGAGAATAAAAAATTTATTCAAAGCTAAAGCCCCTATTCGAAAAGTTGTGAACACAACATAGATATTATGCAAACACAAAAAATATACTCTCTCTCTCTCTCTCTCTCTCTCTCTCTCTCTCTCTCTCTCTCTCTCTCTCTCTCTCTCTCTCTCAAATCTTTGTTTAAGCCAAAAAGTCTATATCTGATAAACTCGTAAACGACTATGAAGATGTATCCTCACAGTGGGCTGCTGTAAACTCTTTTATTAAGGAAAATGGGAGAAAAATTAGATATACCAACGCCCCCACCACCACCCAAACCTTACAGCAAATACATTTTGGGATCGTTGTCTGTCAGGGTCAGAACTACTCCCCCATCCTTGCACAAATATCAGTCAATATGTCCCTTCCGAAAATCCAGATGACTTTAACAAATAGAGGACAACCATCTCCGTTTAACGATCCTATTATACCACCTACGAAATCTGCATGTGTATACGCACAATAAGCAATAAAAAAAATTCATTAGGACTTGGTCAAACTAGTCCAAGAGTTCTGAAACTATATATCAAACTAGTCCAAGAGTTCTGAAACTATATCTGACCTATATCACGTGTATGTATATTGTCAACTTTAGTCAAGAACAAACCGCCTTTGCATCCTCTGGTGTAAAAGGGACCAAAATTACCCACTCACCACAAACGAAAGACCTCTCACAGATAACCAATTTCAGGCCATTTGCTCTCCTGTCTGTCACATCGAAGCCTTTAGAAAAACATGTCCATAAACATTCATTAGTTTCTTTAGACAGAAAGAATCTTTTTCGTTCCCTTCAATCTGGTTTCCGTCAACACATTCGCCATCATCATCATCATGTGCCCTACCGCATGGCGTTGGCGATCATGGCCCTCCAAATGCATCTATCCCCTGTCGCCGCAAGCACACCTTCCACCCTTTCTGTCCTCAGCCCATCCTGCAAATCCGTCCAGTATTTTCTCCCTGGGTCTACCTGGTGTTCTCTTTCCCTCCAGCATTCTTGTTGTGACCAGGTGCTCTAATTCCCTTTTCCTCATAAAATGGTCTATAAATGTTGCCCGTCTTTTCCTAACCTTCCTTATCAATGATCTTCTTGTGTCTGCCTCCATCAAGACTGTCTCGTTTGTTTTCCTTGCTGTCCATGGAACATTCTTCTTAGAAACCACATCTAGGCAGCCTCAATCTTGTTCTGGCATACTGCTCTAAAACGCTTAATAGACACCTGGCTACTGGCTATGTATGAATGCCGACTAACAGGAACAGTACTTTTAGATTTTACAAAAGCCTTCGACCTTACATGTGATAATATTCTAACTTAATTACATGCCTATCTTGTAAGCCATAATGCAACTTCACTCTTCAGATCCTATCTCAATGAACGAAACCAAAAGATACTACGTAAAGGATCAGACACTTCGGGCGGACATGTCAACTGTTGTGTACCCCAAGGCTCAACCTTAGGACCGCTTTCCTATATTCATAAGCCCCTGCCTTTTCATGTATCAAATCTTACGGCATTCTGTGACATGTTTGCCGATAGTGAGACAATCCATATACAAGAAAACAAAAAGTATAGTGACTATCAACCTGCGGCTACGAGAAAGTCTCAAACGAAATTTCTGAATGGTGTACTAACAATGCTATGATTTAAACCCATTAAAAACTGAACGTATGCGTTATATGTGCACATTAAAAACGCCAGCTCAGCCTTCTCTCGCTGAGTCTGTCTGAAGAAGCCAGTGCCATTATGCATGTGTCTGAACATCATCTATTGAGCGCCATCATTGATTACACTGATTACATACGTAAGACTATCTCCACACTGATCATGTCATATAGGATAACCTACAAAATATATACATGCTCTCTAAATTAAAATATTGTCAACACATATGAATACAAGCCAAACATTCTGTAATGCTCACATCAAGTCACGCACAGATTATAGTTCCATAGTACGAGATGGTTCAATTGGCATTCATGTCAAAAGCCAGCAAAACTTACGCCAAAGAGCAGTGAAACTCACCATACCTGACATGAAACGCTTCAAACTTAGGATTCTTTTTCACTTGTTTACCATGTTGTGTAAGTTAACAAATTGTGACAGTAGTAATGGTACAGCTCTCCCTCTCTCTTTCTTACGCAAAACACACACACACACACACACACACACACACACACACACACACACACACACACACATACACACACACACACACACACCCACTCTCTCTCTCTCTCTCTCGTACTGATTATTATTTTCCTACCCACCTCCTCTCTCTCTCTCCTCCTCTCTCTCTCCTCTCTCTCTCTCTCCTCTCTCTCTCTCTCTCTTCAAACGACAGCAAGTGTTGTTATTCTCTGATATCACTGTGTTGTGTATTAGGTAAAACTGATATTAGCTAATAACTTCCGTTGCGGAGAAAAAGTGTCACTGTAATTGTCATTGTTCACTCTTTTTCCGTCTCTTATTCCGGT
This sequence comes from Monoplex corrugatus, assembly GCA_030674185.1. Taxonomy (NCBI): domain Eukaryota; kingdom Metazoa; phylum Mollusca; class Gastropoda; order Littorinimorpha; family Ranellidae; genus Monoplex; species Monoplex corrugatus. The sequence continues at coordinate 79,830,035 of CM060315.1, forward strand.
GATGAACACGCTAACGTTCGTGCTTCTTTAACTACACGTTTTGAATTTCAACAAATGTCTTGTGTTGTTTGTTGTCTTACTACCGATTTTTTTCCCGTAATTTGGGCCACTGACAGTGAGGTCACTGAATGACGGGTTTTGAAAGGGTGGTTTCTCATCAATTCAAAAAGGAGTAAGTGATTGTACACCAAAATAAACCTGGGGATTTAATCAGGAACTGGAAACAAACCTCGCTCCTGTGTGTTATGTATATGGTAAGATATGCTGTTATCGCCTACAGGTTAAAATGGGTTCTTCCTTCTCTGATAAACAAGCATACAGACGTGGATTTATTTCTCAGATTCCTACGAAACAAATATAAGATTAATATATGACACTGTAATATACAATATAAGGTTAATATATGGCTTGATAAACTATTCAAATAAAGAAAATAAACCTGACCTACTCTTGTGCTTAGACTTTGAGAAAGCATTTAATTCTGCTGACCAGAAACATTTAAATAAAATTCTTCGGGTAGTTGGATTTGTATTTGATAGATGTAAATTAGTTTCTGTACTTTACAAAAATATAAAATCAGCTGTTACAATCAGCAGGCGTATATCTAAACGGTTTCCTGTTTTGAGAGGAAATCTAAACAGCAGAATTTTTTACTTTTCAATAGACGTTTATAATGATGATTTTGGAATCAATTCAGTAAAAGCTGCTCTTGACCTTGATATCACTGACTTTATTTTCTTTTGTCTGAACTGAACTTGTTCCTGCTTTATTTTTCGTTTAGTAATTTGACATGTTCTCCAGGATCCTGTTTAATGTTCTCTTTCTTCAATTCAACAATTCATTTCATTTCTCTGTTGCTTTTGTCGTTTGTTTGTTTTTTCTTCATCGTTGTATTCATTGTTTTTTTCATCTTATTTTCATCAGCAAAAAAAATCTATGAACAGTTTTTCTAAAGATTTACTGCCATCAAATACACATTTTCAAACATAGCTGTTTCATAATTTTCACTAAAGTATTTCAATATAACGCCATCTATAAGCATACTGACTTCTTATCTATAACCATTCATTACCGCCGGTCACCTAACAGATCGCACCATCACATCAGTCATTTGCCATACAGCTGTACTTCAATCAATCATCCCATCAATCATCCCATCAACTAATTAATCAACCCATCTATCCATTCATCCGTCAGTGCCTGAATGAATCAATTAGTCAGCTCACCAGCCAACCAGTTACCTGCTAGCTATTCAATTATCCATTCAAATCTGCCAATCAACTCAACGTGAATAATCAATTCAACGATCGATCGATCACTACATCCATGTCTCACATTACTCACATCATCCACGTTTTCAAGATAGTTTTATCTGTTGAGTAAAACTATTGGCCAATGACAAGTCTGTGTTTTCTTTTGTGTCAGTCATTTACGTGTATGTTGTTGTTGTTGTTGTTGTTGTTGTTGTTGTTGTTGTTGTTGTTGTTGCTTTATTGTTTCGATTTGTTGTCGTTTTCTTGTTTCGATTTGGATCCTTGCTCAGGGCTAGACCAACTGTCACATGGTGGTGTAGATTTAGGTGTTTATTAGCAAACTAGAAATAGTGGGTTTAGTGCTCATATTCACAGTCTGGGTTCAGAATACAAGCAAATTGTACGTGAACACACGAATATCACACATTACTTTGATTTCCAGCTCAGACACTAGCACAAGTTTTCACGTTTCCACATCTGGACAGTGAAACACTCTTATTGCCAAATTTTGCACTTCACTTTGATAACAACACAATGTTCGGCCTAATCACGTTAAAAATACTTCCAACTGAGATTTAGTGCATAAACACTTACACCGTATGACTCTCTCCTGCGATTAGACTATGTTTGAAAATGAAGGTCCTTACGAAAACCAATGCTGCACAAAGTGTACGTTGTCGACCAGGTCTAGCTAAGCCAATCGTTGACATAATAGAACTTTTTCAAGATATAATTCTTTCGTCACTTTGTCTGATCTTTTTAAGCGTTCTGATTTTTCTTGGATGACAACCCGCACATTGTTTTGTTCACACTGTGTAGGCGGTATACTGCTGCGTACTGTGTGTACTTCCTGGGCGTGCATGCTGGGTGTCTTCACGTTTCCATAAGTCACTGGACAATGACATGACTTACGGGAATTTTGACGTGCATACTTACTGTTCTACATGCAAACACCAATGAAGGTCAGGTTTTTTGTCATGCCTGCAATCTCCCTACGATGTGCCTAAAGCTGTTGGCTATTTGTCCATCTTTTACAGCTGTTTTTCAGCGAGAAGAGTGCTTCGTTTCTGCCAGCAGAAAGTGCTTCCATGCTTACAGCTCCTACTCATTTGGTAAAGACAGTGAAATGCGAGACGTGGGTATTCTCTGGCAATCAGTTTTTGCTGCTTTTGTCTGGGGACACTGAGATCAACCCAGAGTCAGTTTCTAAAAACGACCTTGGTCTTGAGCATGTAAACATGAGAAGTGTTAGAAAGATCGTCCTCTTGAAGCAGAAAACTGTAAATCGACATCATCACAACCATGGCCCTCAGAACATAACTGTAATAACTCAGTACGCCCTCACAACATAACCGTAATAGTTCAGTACGCCCTCACAACATAACTAATAACTCAGTACGCCCTCACAACATAACTAATAACTCAGTACGCCCTCACAACATAACTGTAATAACTCAGTACGCCCTTACAACATAACTGTAATAACACAGTACGCCCTCACAACATAACTGTAATAACAGTACGCCCTTACAACATAACTGTAATAACTCAGTATGCCCTCACAACATAACTAATAGTTCAGTACGCCCTCACAACATAACTGTAATACTTCAGTACGCCCTAACAACATAACTGAAATAACTCAGTACGCCTCACAACATAACTGTAATAACTCAGTACGCCCTTACAACATAACTGTAATAGTTCAGTACGCCCTCACAACATAACTGTAATAGTTCAGTACGCCTTACAACATCACCGTAATAGTTCAGTACGCCCTCACAACATAACTGTAATACTTCAGTACGCCCTAACAACATAACTGAAATAACTCAGTACGCCTCACAACATAACTGTAATAACTCAGTACGTCCTCACAACATAACCGTAATAGTTCAGTACGCCCTCACAACATAACTAATAACTCAGCACGCCCTCACAACATAACTGTAGTAGTTCAGCATGCCCTCACAACATAACTGTAGTAGTTCAGTATGCCCTCACAACATAACCGAAATAGTTCAGTATGCCCTCACAACACAACTGTAGTAGTTCAGTATGCACTCACAACACAACTGTAGTAGTTCGGTATGCCCTCACAACATAACTGTAGTAGTTCGGTATGCCCTCGGAACATAATAGTTCAGTATGCCCTCAGAACATAACTGTAGTAGTTCAGTATGCCCTCAGAACATAACTGTAGTAGTTCAGTATGCCCTCAAACATAACTGAAGTAGTTCAGTATGCCCTCAGAACATAACTGTAGTAGTTCAGTATGCCCTCAGAACATAACTGTAGTAGTTCAGTATGCCCTCAGAAAATAACTGTAGTAGTTCAGTATGCCCTCGTGTAATAGTTCAGTATGCCCTTATAACATAACTGTAGTAGTTCAGTATACCCTCAGAACATAACTGTAGTAGTTCAGTATGCCCTCATAACATAACTGTAGTAGTTCAGTATGCCCTCATAACATAACTGTAATAGTTCAGTATGCTCTCGTGTAATAGTTCAGTATGCCCTCAGAACATAACTGTAGTAGTTCAGTATGCCCTCAGAACATAACTGTAGTAGTTCAGTATGCCCTCGTGTAATAGTTCAGTATGCCCTCAGAACATAACTGTACTAGTTCAGTATGCCCTCAGAACATAACTGTAGTAGTTCAGTATGCCCTCAGAACAAAACTGTAGTAGTTCAGTATGCCCTCAGAACATAACTGTAGTAGTTCAGTATGCCCTCAGAACATAATGTAGTAGTTCAGTATGCCCTCAGAACATAACTGTACTAGTTCAGTATGGCCTCAGAACATAACTGCAACAGTTCAGTATGCCCTCAGAACATAACTGTAGTAGTTCAGTATGCCCTCAGAACATAACTGTACTAGTTCAGTATGGCCTCAGAACATAACTGTAACAGTTCAGTATGCCCTCAGAACATAACTGTAGTAGTTCAGTATGCCCTCAGAACATAACTGTACTAGTTCAGTATGGCCTCAGAACATAACTGTAACAGTTCAGTATGCATAACTAACTTTCACCCACCAACCAAGCGCTACAAACCTAATCACCCTCATGGTGGAATTGTATTTATGTCAGAACCAACATGTTCTGCAAACCCCGACCCCAGCTCGAAGTGACATAGAAGCCATATGGACTGAGCTCCAAATCTGATCAAGTAAACCTGATGGTTGGATGTTTTTACCCACCGCCAAATTCAAATGTATACTATTTAACAGAAGACAGTATTCATTAGGTCGATAACACCTTGTCAAAAATGGTCATTCTTGGTGATTTTAATACAGACTTCTTGGGTATTCCTTATCATCATCTACTATATATTTAAAATTCTAATGGCTTAACACAACTAACGAACCCACAAGGATTACAGACGGCACATGTTCTTGTTTGCATTTGCGACTTACTCAGTCCTCCTATCACAAAGTCAGCTGAAGTTTTATAGCTCTTTGCAGTGATCACAGCGTACCTAGCGCCATCGTCAAAAATACTTTTGATAAAGAGCATTCATTAAAAACAGCGACATTACAATGAATTGAATACAGAAAGGGTTTGTAATCTGCTGAGCAGCACTGACTAGAATAATATGATTCACGATAGACCAGTAGATAATAGTGCTGCGGTTTTCTTTTCTTTATTTTTTTTTTCAGCTCTTAAAGATTATTACTGAAAATGCCAATGCACACCTGTGAAAACTTTCAGGGTCCATCCCGGCGATGTGTCTTAGATGACTAACAAAATTCGAATATCAAGACATGAGTGCAAACTAACACTGAGAAAGACAAAGCTGAGTAACATGAAAACTAGCAACATTCCGTCAATTTCGAAATGAGGTTGTATCCAAGGAAAGAAAACGTTAAACTGAACACACAACTGCATTAGAAGACACAGTTTCAAATACATTTCTCGACAAAAAGGATGAACTCAGATGAAATTCCTCAATTATTTTGTCATAACATTCTATACCAACAAAACAAAGGCCAATATTTTCAACAATTATTGCAATAGTCAATTAACTTGATAAAAAGAAAAAAACACTGATGAATTGCCCCATATACCATTCTTTGGCCTAGAAATGGACGAAACAGTACTCATTACTGATCTGTTCTTTGCACAGCTAGGCGTACTGTTCTGTATTCCTATTGTGGGCACTGTAAGCGGTTGAACAAGGCAACAGGTGGCCTGGGGTAGAAGAGAAGCACAAATCAGAATCATCACAGCAAACAAAGTAAAAGCTGTTCATTAAAGATATAGATTACCCCCACTTTCCCCACCACATCACACCATTACAACAAACCCATGGAACCGATTTCCTGACCACATCAAAAGTAGCACCTCTGTAAGTCCATTTAAGTAACATTATGAATGATGTTGCAGTGCCTGTGTATTTCTACCAGGGCGACAGAACAGAACAAATCATTCACAGTCGACTCCGCCTAGGACCGAGCGACTTAAAAAAATCATAAGTCACCTACTGAATAATCCATTCACGCATATGTATCGTAAGCTGAACGTTTCTCCCATTTTGTCGAGATTTCCGTGCAGCCACAATTGCCACCCTCCATCCCAATTATATTAATTTTGAGACCTTAGTGAAAGGCAGTATTCAATTACAAAACCAAAACAACGAATACATAATATTTAAAGCTGTCCGTAACTTTATATCAAAATCAAAGCAATTTCAGCGGCAGCTCCTAACCAGAATATACATGACCGGAGAATTATAGACTTGTTTCACTTGTTCTTGTTTTCCGCAGTTGTTCAGTTGTTCAATGGTAAGGAACTCAACAATGAAAATGATACTTTTCTCTCAAATTTAGTCATGAAAAAAAAAAAAGAAAATCTTGGTAGGCCTACATCGCTTACGGATCCAAATAAAAGTGGATGCATCGAGGGGAGATCAACATGTATCAGACTGGGTAAGAGAAGAAGATAGTTTCCTCTGAAAATTGGCTGGGGTCCACGGGCAACGTCCCTGCTGGGGGGTCTGGGGGGCAAAGCTGAAGAACTTCTGTAATTTTGAGGCATTATAGATGCATTTTTTTGATGGCAAAAACAATAATTCAGTAATATTTCCTCTGAAAAAAAAATCTTTTCCCTCTGAAACTAGATCTAGTTCATCTGCTGAAATCAGTGAATCCGCTGCGAGTTACCCAGCCTGATGTATAAAGAAGACAAAGTAGTCAACCAAGAACCATGCCCTGGGTATAACTATAACGCGTGCATTCATTTTTATCTAGACAGGAGAGTCATTGGGCTAATCCATTAAAACTCCATATTGGATCATTTCTATATATAACGCCTTTGTCATGGATCTCCCAAGTGGAGATGTCACCCTCTACCGCTGATCAATAAATAACCCAACAACTGAAAAGTAGAGAGAAACAAGAACAAGCGAAACAGTCTATGGTTCTCCAGTCAACTATGACTTGACAAAGCTTGATGAGCAAAACAAGATCTACATATAACTAAAGGAGACAATACAAATAGATCTCAACTCTTCTGTATACAGCCTACTGGGAACTTACATGTATGTCCTTCCCGACCTAATACTAGTGTTCAAGCCTTATGAAAGCCCCCCCCCCCCCCCCTCATGCAAAAGAACTCATTCGTGTGTGTGTGTGTGTGTGTGTCACTGTGTGTGTGTGTGTGCCCAACTTCAACATGTGTTTCGATACTTGCAACTGCATCTCATAAGGTGGCACACCAATGGCGGAAATGTGTTGGTAAAAACAAAAACAATAAAAACGACTGGCCACAGCTGAGCCAATGAAAGAAATTGTTCCAGTGTTGAAGTGTTATCAATATCAGTCTACTGTTCCCTGAAGCCGTCTACAAAAAGGATAGAAAATTAGGAAAGAATCAAATTAAAGCAATTTTTCCCCCGATTTCAGTCTTGAAAGGAAAAATCAAAATGTTTTGTGCCGCACTTTCAGGTCCAAATAAAACTGAATAGGCTACATCAAAGGGAGATCAATGAAAATAGAAAGAGAGAGTGGGAGGGTGGGTGGGACAAAGAGAGAGGAGGGAGGGAGGGTGGGTGGGACGGAGAGAGAAAGCGAGAGAGAGACAAAGAGAGAGAGAGACAGAGAGAGAAAGACAGAGACAGAGACGGGCAAAACAGAGACAGATTGCTTGACATCAACAAATGACTGATTCAACAAGCAAAAATCTTTCTCTGTCTTTGGCCCAAATGTATGGAACTCTCTACCACTGTCTCTCAGAAAAACTAAGTGTTTCTCAACCTTCAAACGGCACCTGAAAACCCACCTCTTTCAAACTCATCTAACCTGAAGTGAAGAGCCTTAGTTTGCAAGTCTGTCATCAGACTAATCTCTCCTGCCTGTATAACAGTATTTTGTATAAGGGCCTATAGAGCAAGGTGTGTGTGTGCGTGCATGTGTGTATGTGTGTGTGTGTGTGTATGTGTGTGTGTGTGTGTATGTGTGTGTGTGTGTGTGTGTGTGTGTGTGTGTGTGTGTGTGTGTGTGTGTGTGTGTGTGTGTGTGTGTGTATGTGTGTGTGCTTGAGTGAGCATGTGTGTGTATCACTGTATGTGTACAGCTGAGGAGGGGATAGGGGAGAAATTGAGTGGGAAAGAGACTGAAATACTTTAGTTTAAGAAACTTTTTTAAATCTTTGTTTGTATGTAAATTGTGATGTATGATATGCGAATAGTTTATAATTCGTGAGGTAATTTTGATTGTCAAGGTGTTAATGCTGTAATACTGAAGTTATAATGTTTTTCCTGTATATGGATTAGAATTTTTCTGTTTTTATCTTCATTCAAAATATTGATTATAATTTTATGTACAACTATTGCATGCATAAACACACACACACGCATGCAAACATAGCACACGCACACATTCTCTCTCTCTCTCTCACACACACACACACACACACACACACACACACACACACACACACACACACACACACACACACACACACACACACAGGAGACAATGTAAACTTACTGGCAAGTCAGGTTAAATGTCATATAGACGACTTATATTCCGATCATTTGAAAATTTACACTGATGGATCAGTAATTGAAAGAAAAGCAGGCTCAGCGTTTTTAATACCTGCTCTCAAAATTGAAAAATCTTTCTACATAGGACTTGATAAATCTATCTTTACAGCTGAACTTTTTGCAATATTAATGGCTTTAAACTTTATGATAAGTTTTCCTAGGACAATTTTTCAAACACTTTTTTGCGTGGATTCAAAATCAGTACTTCAGGCTCTTGAATTATCAAAATTACAAACAAGATCAGAAATGATTCTGGAAATTAGTCACTTGATTCATAATTTATCTTTAAGAGGCACTGATATTACTTTCTGCTGGATACCTTCTCATAGTTCTTTTCGTTATAATGATAAAGTTGACAGGGCTGCCAAACGGGGAGCTAATAACTCACCAGATTCAAACAATATCCAGCTTTCTCTCTCGTTGCACGAGAATTACACTTTAGTAGACAACTACGTCTGGAAGCAGTTCCAATTAAAACAGAAAAAGTATGATAAATGTCACATGAACTTTGAAATTAGCAAAATACTTAAGCAGCTTCATGCCAGCAGAATTATACAATCCCTTATGTATAGATGGAAACTTGATGCATTCAAAACAAAATACACCAAGAACATAGTATGTCTGTGTGGAAAGAAGATAACACATAGTCATATTCTTTCTTGCGTTAAGGTAAAACGACATATTCCAACACTATCTATGAGTACAGTTTCTGATATATTTGCCTCATCATCATTACTGTATGAATTTTTTGTTAGCATGTCAAAAAGTCCTATAGCGAATTACCTTTAAAATGTTATTTCACTTGTTCACTGTTATGGTTAGTCAATTATTAGTTTTATTTTTTTCTTCGTTTCTTCCAGATATTTATCAATTTTGTTTGTTAGTTTGTTTAAATCGTTAATTATGGTAACATTATTTGTTAGTTTTACCTTCCCCTCTTCAAAACAGTTGTTTTCTGGATCATCTTTTCTCAAGTTCAAAATTGACAATTTTCAAATATTCTCTTCACTCCTCTTATCACCCCCCCCCCCCCCTTTTTTTTTTTTTTTTTTTTTTTTTGTTGTTGTCTAAAATCACTTTAGTGAATAGACATTAAATCAAAGACCACCACACACACACACACACACATTCTTACAAACACACACAGCAACGCACATGCACACACACACACACGTACACACACACACACACGTACGCAAGCACACACACGCAGCAATATATAAACACAGTATGCCTCTTTATTCATATGAAAAATCTGTTAATCTTTCTTCATTACATAAGTCAGTGTTTAAATTTTAATATTCTGTGGTTTCTTATGTGTCTTCTTACTTGTATAGCTTTAATGTTTGTTATCATCTTATTGTGTATGTAATTGTGAACATTTTTTTATCACCTTTTGCCTTTCTTGTGAAATGTAAAGCGCTGGTGAGCATGTTTTTATATGGAATATGCGCTATACAAATAAACATTATTATTATTATTATTATCTATATAATTATTTGGAATTCATTATCAAATTTTATCTGCCTTTCATCATTTTGATGTGATTCGGATAGCTAGCTCGCTCTCTCTCTCTCTCTCTCTCTCTCTCTCTCTCATCTCTCTATGTATCTATGTATGTATCTATCTATCCATCCATCTCGTTATCTCTCTCATCTGTACACATTTCAAACACTATGTATCATTAAAAGTGTGTAGTTATATGGTTCACTGGCTATCAGACAAAGAGTGTGTGTGTGTGTGTGTGTGTGTGTGTGTGTGTGTGTGTGTGTGTGTGTGTGTGTGTGTGTGTGTGTGTGTGTGTGTGTGTGTGTGGTGTGTGTGTGTTTGTGCACACGCACGTGCGCATCGCATGTCTATGTAAGAGCACACCATAACTTTTAAGCTTGTTGTGCTCCATCATATTGATTCAATTATAGTTTATACGATGTAAAGTTCGTGAATAAAGTTCACTTACACCAAACCGAAAAGGTTTAGGCACTAACACTACAGGTGTGCACGCTTGCTGACCTCAGGAGATCAGAAAAACCACCACCCTATACACAACCAGGTGGGAGGGAGGTACACAGACAGGATGGAACCTTAGACCTTCCCATTGGTTGTATTCACTATTTATCACTTGACATTTACCCTGTATGACTACAACAAAGAGCCTAAAGTAGTCAATTATTCAATTCAATTTTCCTGTTGATATATTGCAAAAAGGAAAAAAAACTTACCTCTAACTGGATCGAACCTAGGAAGAGTTTTTTGCTTGTTTGTTTGTTTGTGTTTGTGTGTTGTATTTTTTTGTTTTGTTTTGGTTTAGTTTTTGTTGTTGTTGTTGTTTGCTTTTTTTTGTTTAATGTTTTTTGTTTTGTTTTTTTGTATTAGCATGGTGTTGTGACCATATGAGCTCACGAACTACTATCATTTCTGTTAACCCACTGACTCCAACACCCCAGCTGCAAAAACATAACCTTTGAGTTTGACTCCCTCACCCTATCCAACAGCTTCCTACATGAACCTGGTGGATAGGGTGAAGGCGTCAACTCAAAGCCAGGAAGCTGGTGGATAGGATGAGAGAGTCAAACAGTTAAGTTTGGCTTTGCCACCATTGTTGACAATGCACTATGCAAGATGCTAGCGGATTGGGTGAGGAAGTCAAAGAGTTAACTTCACTGTAAGTGTACCAGCACAGAGTACGCTATTACGTTTTTTTTTTACTGATGCGTGCGTTTGTACAGTTCATCCTCTTTCTATTGACAAAAACACATGGCGTGTGCGTTTTTACAAATTCCCTTCACGTATTTCAAAACGCGTGTAGCAACAAGGTTTTTAAACACGAGCTAACAGGTCCATTTTATAAAATGCAGGCTGGTTGGTTATTTTGACACAGCTGTGGAATCAAGGTCTGATGTCTCGAGTTCAATCCCAGCCCACAACATAAAACCTGACCTGTTGAACGCCCATGTTAATGTTTCAATCATTCTGGTGGTGTCGGCTCAGTGCATTTCATGGGCCCTTGCCAGCGTACTGTTTTTTGCGCAGGCTCAAGGAGTCTGCCAGATGACTGCTGGCAGATTTGGGTGTCGCGCATATGGAACTGTCCTAGGTCGGTGAATCCATCTTGAACAAACTCCAAAGAAACTGAAAATTGATACTTGTCTGGGGATTTTTATTATTTCATTTATTCATTTATTAGTTATTTAGTTTAGTTTAGTTTAGTTTATTAGTTTAGTTTATTAGTTTAGTTTAGTTAGTTTATTTAGTTTATTTAGTTTAGTTTATAGTTTACCTTCGATCAGCTTCGATCAGCTCAGCTTAGCTTAGCTTAACTTAGTTCTATTCTATTCTTTTTTTGTTTTTTGTTTTGTTTTATTCACGTTTTTGCTATGTTTTGTGTTCTCCCCCTTCTGACCAGAATTTCTCGGATGTGTGTATGCACATTGGTATGGTTGCACACAGTACATGTATACTGCCACACAGTCTGCATACTCCGTCATCGGTAGGCTTGTGTTGTACAGCCATGCAGACAATCACACTCCCTTTCGGGAAAGACTGCATATTAGATATCATTGTGTTTCCACAAGCCTCCAAACACTAACACAGCTTACAGGACCTTGAACACACACATCTGATTTCTGTATGCGCACACACAGGCAAGGGAAGCGGGAAGGGGGGAGTCAGGAACTAGCAGGTCTGCACATACATTCAGCTTGCAGATTTAATGAGGAAACTCTCAATCCTGTACTCACCAGGCTCTATCCAGGAAAGCTAGAACTCGGGCCAAAGTCTTTACCAGCTTGACCATGGGGCCTATCTGTGTTCTTATTTCATTGGAGTTATTTCAAGAGGCATTCAACGCGCTCAAACAGCTCCATATGCCCTCCACCCAAACCTGCCATCAATTTTCTGACCGATTTCCTGGGCCTGCACAAAACCCTGTGCTGGGGAGAAAGGACTTATCAAACACTAAACTGATACCACCAGAGCGATGGGAACTTTAAGATGGGCAAGCGAACGGGCCAGCTTTAATGTTGCGGGCTGGGACTGAACTCAAGATATCAGATCTTGAGTCTATGGCTCTACCATCTAGCCCACGCTTATTTCATTACAGAAAATGATCATTCGTGGATATTCATTGGTAACCTGGATTATACAACACAGTCCAGATCTCTGACTTCACCGGGTTCTTGATCGTTTGTTTGTTGTCGCTGTTTTGTTTTTTTTGTTTTGTTTTGTTTTGTTTTGTTTTTGGTATGTTGGTTGTGTGTTGTTGTTGTTGTTGTTGTTGTTGTTGTTAACTGCATCAAAAATGTGACAATATAGAGTATAAACTATAATATGATTTACAGGCATTAATTATTGTGTGCATTGTACAGTTCCATTCTTACTATTGTTAAGAATACCAACTTGTGTATTTTTTCCAAAGTACCTACTTGTATTTCAAATGTGTTTGCAACAGCGTTTTAAAATGAAGTGTTGTAACCGAGTGGTTTGCTTGACGTTAAAATGTGTATGAAGTGGTGTTTTAGAGTGAAGTTGTACACTGTCAGGATTTTTTTTAATTTATGACCATTGCTGTGCACGTTCGTCAACGTGTCCATGGGCCAGTTTCTATCCGTAAATCATTGTTATTATTGTTATCATTATCATTTTATCATTAATATTATTGATAGTACTGTAAATATTATTATTGTTGTTATCATTGTTGCTGTTGTTGTTGTCATTATAGTAGTAGTAGTAGTAGTAGTAGTAGATCATCATCATCATTACTTATCGCTGTTGTTGTTGTTGTTGTTTGTTGTTGTTGTTGTTGTTGCTGCTGCTGCTGTTGCTGCTACTGATGATGATGCTGTTGTTGGGTGGGATTGCTGTGACCTATGGCGTAAGCATATATGTTCAAGATATCTGTGGATAGATTCCACAAGTAGTCGATGATAATGTTCATTCGCTACTCTGGGTAGCAGTCGTCAACAGAATTTTCAATTTAACGCTACTCTGGGTAGCAGTCGTCAACAGAATTTTCAATTTCTCTTCGTTTGCTGCTTGGCATAGCTGTCGCCCTGACTGCAAATCCCAGGGACCACAAATGATCTCCAGTGAGTAACGGTAACATGTTTCGAAGCATGTGTGCATGTACATGCTCTTCATTAAAGGGACACACTGTCAATGTCAAAAGTGCTATAGAAAAAGGTTTTGAATAGAAGAAGGAAAGAAAGACCAAAGAAACAACCTGTTGCCTCTAAGCAGGATTCAGATCAGTTCATCTTGCTCACTGTTATTTTTGTTTAAAGCCCAGCCGACTGTGTACAGCCATATCAGGGCTATATCCATTTCAGAACATACACAATATTTCAACAGGAAAACAAAGGAAAAGAAAATTAAGTACACATATCGATGCATTCGCGCACATAATCTAAGAAGATGCCCCTGGCACTGACCACTCCATCCAATTTATAGCACAAGGGATTTAAAAAAATATGCCTGAATACAAATTGAAACATACCTAAGGACATCAAAAAATAGATACAAACAGGCCTAAATTACCTAAAATTGCTTCCGCATACCTGATTTCCCTAGCACCAAAAATGCACTTAATATGTACCCAATTATCAATCCTAAGAGAAATACATAAGACTTTATCGAACACATACTGGTGAATGGATCATCAAGGCAGAAAATGACAGGAAGGAATGACAGAAAGCAAAGGAACAAGGCAGAAACAAAGAGACTGTCAGAAAAGAGAAAATTTCTAGCACAGAATTTCCAGAAGGCGGGGATACTATTTACAGTTAAATTACACTGAAAGAGCTCTCGGCATCCCCACAGGGTATCATATCACTTACAGCCCAGCCAGCTACTAAAGCCATATACGCGGTATACAGTAACAGAGTATAGTAATATCATCAGCACTGTCGTTACTTTAGGAAAAGACGACTGCTTTTGATACATGCAGTTCTTATATTTATGATCTATTATTCAAAATTTGTACTTACTGATTCACCTTGGAACAGTCTCATCACCTTGGCAGAAACTGCGTTTTGTTTTCTCCTTAGTCATGTCAGTCTGAAAAGCACACATATAAGAAAATAATAAACATGTAAGAATCAACAGACTTGTTGGTGAAACAAAAGTCCATCAATACTTTGACATACTGCACAACACACTACAATACAGTACAAACCAACAATACAAAACAACATACAATACAATACAAAAGACACAATACAACACAACATAAAACAATATTGTTTGTGTCATTTCAGTGCTCAGAAAAGCAGTACATTTAACCTATACGAGTCCGAGCGGGTAAACGTGTAAATAAAACATGCGCTATTAATTGATTCTTAAGCCCACCAACAACAACAGCAACAGCAATAACAGCAACAATGATGATGATGATGGTGATGATGATGGTGGTGATGATGAAGATGATCATCATCATCAGTAGCATCAGCAGCGGCATGAATTACAATGCAGACTACACCATTTTAACTGATTTTATTGAGCAACCATTTTTCTTCAAATACAGCGTCATCAGGTACCAATCTACATTCATATGATATTAGTAATACTAATAGTAGTAGAAGTACTATTATTAATTATTACAATTATTTTTATCATTATTATCATCATTGTTGGTGTTGTTGTTGTTGGTGGTGGTGGTGGTGGTTGGTTGGTTGTTGTTATAACAATAATGATTATAGGTTATTATTAATAGTACTAGTATAGAAGAATATTAATGTCATTATTATTATACATCCGGTCGAAGACAACAAAATAAGAATAAGAGAAAAGACACAGACTGGTGGTTGTCATGTCATAGATAGAGATACACATACACACAACAACAACAACAACAACAAAATAATAATCTGCATCATTTCAGGGAGCTGATGACATACAAAAAATCATAATCAAATCCTGTACGTAGCTGTGAGTCAAGTAGTAACTATATTTCCCCAAAGCCGACTGATTATCATTCTAGGAATATATGAATCATACAATACGTTACGCAGTTTCTTAGTAGGCGTGATAGTAGTAGGACACAATATACATACTATGTTGTGGCTAGTAAAACAGAATAGTGGTAGTGTTGGCGGTTACAGTGATGTATACATCGGATGGAGGTGGAGTTTGATTTATTTATTTTCCTTCTTTACTTTAATTTCTTTTAAATCTTTGTTTAAAAGAAAATGGTCATCACATTGGAGCAGTCTTGTCCCACAGCCCCCTTTTATTATTTTTTCTTAAAGTCTGTAACTTATTTCAGGCAAAATTTACCTTGAATTTACAGGTGATCTCAAAGAAATGTTCTTGCAATCAGTTTCTGAGTACATGCTGAGTTGAGTCTTGAGCGAAGATTTATTCAAGAGGTGTTCACTGCAATCCGACATTTCCATATGCACTCCACACGATCTGCTATCTGGCTGACCCCTTGGACCTGCGCAAAGCCATGTGCACTGACAAGGTCTTGAAATGAAGGAGAGGGTCAAGACCCATGCAATATTATGCTGACATCACCAGAATGCTTCAAGCCTTCTGCGGGGCAGCAAACAGGCTAATTACTATGTTGCGGGCTGGGACTGGACTCGAGACATCAAATCTTGAGTCCACAGGATGATTTTATATACTGGACTAGTCTGTGAAACATTCCAGGACTGTTTTAGATCTGAACCATTCTGGACTAGTTTGCTCTGTTTATAATGGCATCAAAAAAGCGTGCCGACGGCATGCTGACCCCAAGCACAAGCGTGAAATGCAACAGCTCAGCCAGATAAAACTGAATGTAAACAGCTCTGTCCACTTGGGAACCATTCTCATCTGGAACCGTTCTATTTTGTCAGTGCGGAACGCTTGTGTGGCTCTATCACAAGGGCCAGCGACAAATGGCATCCAAATACACATTAAATATAATGCAGATTAGTTCTTGAATAGCCAAGACATCAGTACCTTGATAAGTTTACTTTTTTTTACCACTGCAGTCCAAACATTGAATCATATAATCTGGATTTCATACGCCTGGAACAGAGTACTTAACTATGTACTAGACAAGACTATGCACTAGACTATGCCATGTTTTAGACTAGGTCATGCTCTAGGTTCAGCCTTGAGTCAGACTAGGCTGTGCATTAAGCAGGCCAAGCATTAGACTAGGACATGTATTAGACTAGACTATATACCACTTACCAGACTAGTCCATGTGTCAGACTAAACCATATATTAGACTTAGTCAAGTGGTAGACCATGCACAAAATTATGCACAAGCCTAGACCATGCACTAAGATGGACTATGTATCATGTAGATCACATATTAGACTAGACCATGTGCTAGACTAGGTCATGCACTAGACTGTGTGCACTAGACCAGGTTATGTACTACTACACTGGACCATGCCTTTGTCTTGGCCATGTCTGACCAGACCATGCATTGGACAAGACCACACAACAGACTAAGCCATGCACTAGACTATGTGTTAAAATAGTCCATGCATCAGACTAAGCCATGCACTAGACTATGTCTGTAAGACTATTCCAATTTCCATACATTAGATTAACAGACTATTCCATGCATTTTATTAAACCATGCACTAGACTAAATCATGCACTAGACCAGACTTAAAATACATCATGTACTAGACTAAGCCATATATTAGATTAGACCATGTATTAGACTAGGCTGTGCACTAGACTATCATACAGTAGATCAAGTTGTGCACCAGACCATGCACTAAACCAGACCATGCATTTGGCTATGTACTGAATACGCCATGCACCACACTAGGCCATGTGTTACAGTTAGTCTAGACCATGCACCAGAATAGGTCATGCATAAGTCTAGACCATGCACTAAAACATGTCACATGTTAGTCTAGACCATGTACCATACTAGGCCATGTGTTACTGTTAGTCTAGACCATGCACCAGAATAGGTCATGCATAAGTCTAGACCATGCACTAAAACAGGTCACATGTTAGTCTAGACCATGTACCATACTACTATTACTAGGCCATGTATTACTATTAGTCTATACCATGCATCAGAATAGGTCATGTGTTAGTCTAGACCATGAACTAGAACAGGTCATGTGTTAGTCTAGACCATGAACTAGAACAGGTCATGTGTTAGTCTAGACCATGAACTAGAACAGGTCACATGTTAGTCTAGACCATGAACTAGAACAGGTCATGTGTTAGTCTAGACCATGAACTAGAACAGGTCATGTGTTAGTCTAGACCATCCACTATAACAGGCCATGTGTCAGTCTACATCATGCACCAGAATAGATCAAGTATAAGTCTAGACCATGCACTAGAACAGGAGAACAGGGCATGTGTTATTCTACTCCATGCACCAGAATAGGTCATGCATCAGGCTTAGCCAGGTGCTAATACTATACTAGAACATGTACTAGACTAGACCATGTGTTAGACTAGACCATGCACTAGACTGGGTCACATTTTAGACTAGATGTGTTAAATTAGACCATGCATTAGACTAGGCAATGTGTTAAAGTGAGTTTAAGTTAAAGGTGACCATGTGCTAAGACTAGACCATGCACTAGACTTAACCATGTATTAAACTAGGTCATGTGCTAGACTAGATCATGTACTAAAATAGACCATGTACTAGACTAGGCAATGTTATGTTATATGAGGCCATTTGTTAGACTAGACCATGCATTAGCCTAGGTCAGATCATTAGTTAGACTAGATCATGCACAGACTAGGCCATAAGATACCATGCAACAGATCAGGCCATGTGTTTGACTAGACCATGCACTTGACTAGCCATGCACTGGACTAGACCATGCATTACACTAGCCATGCACTGGGCTAAGTTATGAACTGGAATAAACCATGCACTGGACTAGACTAGGCCATGTCACATGTGTTGGACTTGGCCTTGATCTAGATTAGCCCTGCATGACTAGGCCATGCACTAAACAGTAAACTAGACTAATGCACTGGACTAGGCCATGTATTGGACTAGGCCATGCACAAAAACCATACACTATTACATCATATCATGCACTAAACTACATAATTATGTTGTCCAATTTTTGGTCAAAACCCATCAAATGATCAATATCAATTATAGATCTAAAAATTAATGACAGGAGAAATCCTCTTCAAGACAGACTCTCTTAATCAATGTATGTAAACACGTCTCACTGGTCTGTGACCGTGACCTCTGACATTGTCCAATTTTTTTTTTTTTTTTTACTTATTATCAAGTATTTACCTCAAATGACGCAAAAAAATCCGCAGTCAAATAGTCACCATCTCTTCGTCCAAATATGTTCACATATTGGACCGCCATCATCACCACATAAAAAGTCTCCCTAAAAGAAAGAGGGATGAAGGGAGATAAAAAGGGAGATTTATTCATATTGTCATGGAGGGAGGTGTAATTGTATATATTTCATGTGTGCATGTGTGTGCTGGTGTGTTTACTTGAATAATTCTTAGTACAATTCTTTAAAACAATGATCAGGGAGTTTCGAGTTTTTCGACAGGGCTCGTTGCACTCATGCAGTTCCATATGCCCTCCATCCAAATCTGCAGTAATCAAATTCCTTGATCATGCGCATAAAAAACTGTGCTGATAAGGTCTTGAACTGATGAGGCGGGAAAAGGGGAGATGGGGCATATCAAACAATGACGCCACCAGAATGACAGAAGCATTAAAATGAGCAGCAAAGAAGCCAACTTTTGTGTGCCCAGCTGGGATAGAACTGCAGGCATGAGATTTTGAGTTCATGACTCTATCGAGAAAGAGTTAGCCAGTCTGTTAGTAGGTTTTGTGGTAGGTGTATGTGTGTATGCGTGTGTGTGTGTGTATGTGTGTGTGTGTGTGTGATTGTCTGTATGTGTTGTCTTGCTTTTTTGTTTGATGTATACAGTGCTTTTTTATGCTCAGTGTTGCTTTGTGTAAGGCAACATTAAAGAGGAGTAGGCCTATACCTACACTAATTGTGATCATTCCTGAGTCTGTGTGTGTGTGTGTGTGTGTGTGTGTGTGTGTGTGCGTGTGTGTGTGCTGTGTGTGTGCATAGTGCATGTGTGCGTAGGTGTAAGGATGCAAATATGTGAAAGACAGAGAGAATGTACGTATGTGTATGTGCGCATTCATGCACACATGTATGCTTGCACATTGTTACATGAGGGTGAGAGAATGTGCGTCTTTGTATGTGCATGTGTACGCAAGTGAATGCATGCACATTGTTGCATGTGTTTGCTGGCTGTATGCACGTATGCAGTTTCCGTTCATTCTGGCTTTCTCTCTCTCTCTCCACACACACACACACACACACACACACACATTAACAAAACACATATTAAACACACAGTATTTTTGTCTTATTCATTTATTTTCTATTCAAATGGAAATGATATGACACACCTGTTGCATATAACATCAATGATTCACTTCTCACAGATAATTTTCAGGTAAATAATGCATCATGCAGTCCACAATCAGTAGAAAAATACAACATGTACATCATCTGCTCACTCTTTAACTCAAATGTGATAACACGCATCACCACTCAAAGCACGAAGATTCTTTTTTGATTTTGGCCATTTAAACATTTATCAATACACTTGCGAAACAGCAAAAGCACTGGGTATTCCTTTACCTGAACACCAGGAGATCTTATCCTTATTAACTACAGCTGGGATACACTCCAAAGACAATGGCCATACCATGGCTGAGGACTATGTGAAAAATCTACATAAGAGAACTTACCAATTCCAAGAGAGAGAAAAATCAGGTGCTGAAAATCATGCAGTGAGTTCATCCTTGAAAAGAAAAAGGTGGAATTCAGCTCCTCAACATTTAACCTGAGTCTATATACTAACTGCAAAAACTCAACTGTTGACTCCCTCACCCTATCCAGGATAGGGCGAGGGAGTCAAAGGGTTAAGTGTTTGCTTTGCTAGCATGGTTGACAGCACAGTATGCTAGTGGACAAAGTGCAGGAGTCAAAAGGTTAATGAAGGTCACATAAAGGGAGACACAAGTCCTTGTAGCTGAGTACCACCAAGATGCCACACAATGAAGCCTGTAAAACAGCCTTCAGTGGGGACTGAAAACAAGCAGATAAATGAAGACAACAACAGCAGGAAATGAGACAATACCAAGGATTTACTGAACTCTTTCACTTCAGTAAATGGTATGTCTTTCACTTCATGCTCCAAACCGTTTCATTAAATCATATCAAACAATGGAGTTCAGTCTCAGACCATCTGTCAAACTGTCCAAAGGACTGCTATATTGTGATCAGGTGCTTTCATGCCTCAGAGGCCTCTAGAGAAATGCTGGCTAGAGCATCAGCCCTTAATAGAGCTAGCTAAGCCAGACAGATCAAAAGGCAGAGGCCCATGAGAAAGTGTGAACCACGGGTCCTCCTCTGGTTCTCTAACTTGGGGCTTGGGCACAGGGATAACAACCTAGTCCCAGATAAAGACCACTGTCACAGAAACAGTAACAAATGACATCAACATGGGTGTGTGTGATGAGTTTCCAGAATCATCAGAATCGAACGAATGACAGTGGTTAAAGCCAAATGGAAGCCCTGGACAGGACACATGAAGTCCTGAAAGCCAAATACAAAAATGAGACAGGATTCTAGAATGTGAGAACCATGTACAAAACAAGAAAACTGGTTCATGTGGCAGATCATTGTTGTCCTATATATATCATGCCAATGGTAAAATGGCAATGGTGTATCATTAACTGAACTGATTCATGTGCCACTGAACCGTTTCATGCACCACTGAACTCTTTCATGGAAGTGTGACATTACCCAGTACAACATAATGACATACTTTTCATACTTTTGCTAAAAGAGACAAACAGAAAAGTACTATAAAAATGAACAAAACAAAGCCAAACAACAACAACAACTGCTAACAAAGAATGAAAGACAGAATCAAAAGAAATAAAACAACAACAATTACGACAAAGAATGAAAGACAAGACTGAAAGAAACAAAAACACACAACAAAGAAGCAAAATCAGACAAACCACCACTGAAATGAAAGACAAGATCCAAAGAAACAAAACAGCAACACCAACAACAGTTACTGACAAAGAATAAGAAAGATCCAAAGAACCACAAAAAAACAACACAAGACAAAAACAACAGCAACACCAACAACAGTTACTGACAAAGAATGAAAGACAAGATCCAAAGAAACAAAACAGCAACACCAACAACAGTTACTGACAAAGAATGAAAGACAAGATCCAAAGAAACAAAACACCAACACCAACAACAGTTACTGACAAAGAATGAAAGACAAGATCCAAAGAAACAAAACAGCAACACCAACAACAGTTACTGACAAAGAATGAAAGACAAGATCCAAAGAAACAAAACAGCAACACCAACAACAGTTACTGACAAAGAATGAAAGACAAGATCAAAAGAAACAAAACAGCAACACCAACAACAGTTACTGACAAAGAATGAAAGACAAGATCAAAAGAAACAAAACAGCAACACCAACAACCACTTACAAAGAATGAAAGACAAGATCAAAAGAAACAAAACAGCAACACCAACAACCACTTACAAAGAATGAAAGACAAGATCAAAAGAAACAAAACAGCAACACCAACAACCACTGACAAAGAATGAAAGACAAGGTCAAAAAACATATGCGATACAAAACATGGAAATCACGGCTTAAGTGTACAATTGTTTTTCTGGCATTTTCACAAGTTTAAAGCAGTCTGCAGATCAGCATGCAAAACAGAAATGATCATGCAGTTACAGACATAATGATGATTCTTTGATTCTTTTTGTTCAATTATTCATTTAACAATTGTATATATATAGTACAGTCTGCTGCTATTTAACATGCAATTTAATTGGCTGCGTCCTTCTAGTCTGACTTTCATATGCTGCATCATAATTTTCACTGACAAAGATTGAAAGATGAAATAAATAGACAGACAAACAAACAAAACAAATAGTTTACTGATACAGAATGAAAGTCAAGATTAAAAACAAACATAAAACACAAAGAACATCTTGTTTTCCTCCAACTGTTTAAGAAGATATCTTTCCTCTCATGCAACTAAGCTCCTCGTGTTCTATTGCTAGGTATCACAAAGAATTTCAGTTCAAATTTAGATAAAACAAACAACAAAATGAATCTGTACAAATCATTTCAACAGTACAGGTCCACAGCAAACAGCTAAATCTCATAAACAAAATGGTTAGATGTAATGCACAGTCTGAATAAAGAAAGTCATAGCCTTGAAAAAAAAAAAAAACACATGAAAAGATAATACAAACATGTACAAAACTGATGAAACGAGACAGGTGCAAACTTTCAGCTGACTGGACTCAGACAAGTGTACATAAAAAGTCAACAACAACAACAACAAAAACAGTTTATATGCTTGACAAAGTTCACACGTCTACTATCATGTTCCATCAACCTAAGTTGCATTTAGACTATTTCAGTTGTTGGTCTAAAGGATTACCAAAATCAAGTAAATTCTTAAAACATTTGGCAGAAATAAAAAAGATTTTTTTGCAGGGGGGTGTGAGGGGTAAAAGATTGTCTCATTTATAAATGTTACAGAACAACCAGAACAATAGTGTAAAATGTTTCAAATTGTAATACTTGTAGACAAGAAACAGATGAAAATAAAACCAACAGCATCAACAAACAATCAAAATGTTAAAACTATTCAGGTTCAAAAGTAGTCCAATTTGCCTGATAACTACATGCAGGTGATGTTCCTTTGTTATGTCAGAGTATTATGATGTTTCATTTTGTTTCGTTTTCTGAATAAGTAACGTAATACTGTCATTTCAGAATAGCTTTAACAACTATATCCAGTCAACATACATTCTATCTGTCTTACACACACACACACACACACACACACACACACACACACACACACACACACACACGCACACACACAACACACAACACACACACACAACACACACACACACACACACACACACACCACACACACACACACACACATCTTCTCACTGTCATGAGCAAAGGAACAGTACCTGTACTACTGAGGGAAAATATTTGTCAGTTTTTATTATGATACAGGAGAATCACACATTTCTAGTTTGCACAAGAGAGAAGATTCTGGTTTTTCCCAAGGACAAACAACACTTCCACTCTAATACAAAGAAAATCTCAAAATTTTCTGATTTCCAGCTTTTCCTGTGGCATAACCTTTTTGATTCCTGCACTCTATCCATCAACTGCAAAATCTTAACCCTTTGACTCTCTCACCCTATCCACCAGCTTCCTACAGGAGCTGGTGGATAGGGTGAGGGAATCAAATGGTTATGTTTTTGCTTTGCTAACATATTTGACAATGCAGGATGCTGGTAGACAGGATA
Organism: Monoplex corrugatus; assembly: GCA_030674185.1. Lineage (NCBI taxonomy): Eukaryota > Metazoa > Mollusca > Gastropoda > Littorinimorpha > Ranellidae > Monoplex > Monoplex corrugatus. Next base: position 79,853,718 of record CM060315.1, read on the forward strand.
TGGCAGGATAAGAAAAGTGTTCATTCCAATGTTTTCATCAATACAATGATAAGGAACAGGCCACAACAGGTAAAAGCCAGAGAAAAAAACAGCAGTTAAGTAGTCAACCTTTCAAAAAAAAAACATAACTACTGTACAGATCTACATGCCCAAGGAATAAAACATGACCAGATTAGATGTGGTGTCACTGATGGAGGTGGTTGTATGATGCCGTCAGTTCACATGGACAGGATGGAAGCCACTTCAGGAGAGATTTGCACCTGTTTTTTTCCCTTTCTTTATCTTCAGCTTGACACCTGAAATCATGACAGATGCATTGCAATTAAGACTAGTTAAAATAAACTGTTCACATATGAAAGTGCATACACATACATGTACAGAGACGCACATGCACACATTCATATATTTTTATTTACATTGTTTCTCTGTTTTCTGTGACGACTCCTGTCAGACCCTTGTGCCCTCTGGTTTGCGCACACCAAAAGATCCCACGGCAGCTGAAAATCGTTAAGAGAAGGCCATTCATTTGGTTACCCTGGTATGACAATATTGGAGAGATGGGTTTGCTTCCCAGATCCATCCCCCTGAAGTCCAATTAGCCTTTCTGAAGTCTTGGTAAACAAAACGTGTGACAGACAGCAATACAGTCAGTGAAAGAGAAAAATGAGCAATAGACATGAGGGGGAAGAGAACAGAAAAAGAGAGAATATTCTAGAACAGTGTGTGAGTCTGACAGACAATGACAACTTGGGTCAGGGATCATTCACTAAATAGGCCCGAGTACCCTTGTTCAACATCTTGTGCGTATGTGTGTGCGTGCGTGCGTGGTGCGTGCGTGTGTGTGCGTGTGTGTGTGTGTGTGTGTGTGTGTGTGACAGAGAGAAAGAGACAGAGCAAGCATGACAACTTAGGTCAGGGGTCACATGCCCTACTCCCTTCCTGTCTTCCCCCTTCCAGTTTGCGTGCGCTTTGTGCCCCGGAGGTTTGGTCATTGTTGCATGATTCTTTTGATGATTGATAAGAGTGTGCACCTCTGTTTGATTCTTGGATCAAGATTTGGCGCCTTATAATGTCATTCTTATCATTATTATTACTGTAAGTGATTGCCACTGTCCCCTTCAACTGTCATTTGCATCGTACGAATCACTGCTGCCTTTTTAATACCACTGTTAATATCGTTCAAAATGTGACAAGTCATCACAACAGTAACTGGCACAGTAGAATTAGAACTGTAAAAGTGGCATATCCCCATTACTATCAATTACAAATTGTCATCATAATGATAGCAGTGGAATTATATTATAACAGTACAAAGCAGCATATCATTACCATTATCAATGAATCATAATCATTGCTAATGATAGTAGTAGAATCAGAACTGTGAAAGTAGCAATATCACCATAATCAGTAATGAACAATCATCATTTTTTTACTAAAACTTAAAACTCACCAAACTGTTCCTTCATGTCTCCTGCTGTCAGGTCTGGAAGGTCGATGGAAGGATCAGCACGGTTTTGCAATTTTGTCCCGGATGTATTCGATCACCATATCATCCTCATGGCTGGTGTCATGCTTGGGATACTGTGATGAAACAGAAAAAAAAAGAATAAATAAATAAAAAGTAAATCATGTAAAAGGGGTCAAAGTCAAACTCAGCCTTAACCCTCTGGCTATTTCAGCCTACCCACAGATTCCTGCATGCGCTGGCTAAGGGAATCCCCAAGTTAAAAACGATTTACTCGAGACAAAGCTCTGCACTAGGTGGAGGGTGAGGATGGTGTTAGGGGAGTGGGGTATTTTTTCTATCAATATGATCCATTCTGATATGATAATGGGGTCAACAGGTCTATTTGGGTATTTCTGGATTCCGACATGATTTGAAAACTGCATCTTCTCAGCTTTCATTGATGCTAAATCAACAGCTCTTACCTCTCCCCCCCCCCCCCCCAAAACATGATTTACAGCCATCTATTTTACGTCTTGTATTGTTGGGGTACTGTTTTGAGAATGTGGCTTTCCAAGCAAGAAAAACAGCAATGAGTCATATTGTTGGGGTACTGTTTTGAGAATGTGGCTTTCCAAGCAAGAAAAACAGCAATGAGCAAGATCTCTTAACAAAGGGCATCAGAACCTAAGTTATGGGCTGAAAATTGTCAAACATGTTACTCTCTCCTCTCTCTCTCTCTCTCTCTCTCTCTCTCTCTTCTCTCTTTATTTTTTTTTTAATTCAGATACAGATCCTGATGAGGTAGGTCTTATATAGAGTTTTGAGCCACGGTGGAAAACTGGTTACAAGTGCAACTTTTACACCCCTAAGTCAAATAGGTCGTTAAGTTACCATCTACTACAGAAATGAATGTCATCATCACTGTTGTTACTGTTGCTGCCATTATTATTAACCCTTTGACTCCCGCACCCTATCCACCAACTGCAAAAGCATAACCCTTTGACTCCCTCACCCTAGCATGGTTGACAATGCAGGATGTTGGTGGACAGGGTGCAGGAGTCAAAGGGTTAATACTGCCAGTAAGCGGAAATTGTTGATATTACCATAATCTGAATTTTTGTCTATGTATTCTAGTGCTTCTTTATTGATATAAACACTGGCAAAGGGCAGTGAAGTGGTCAGTGAAGTGGTACAATGTAAACATTTCTTCATTGTTAGTAATACTTTATCATTATCCAAACGTTACCTGCCAAAATGGCATGTCTGAAAGGGAAAAAAGAAGGAAGATACAACCTTCTGGTCCAAAATCCTCAAATTGCAGAAATCAACAACAGAGGAGGGGGAGAAAGAGGGAGATGTTGATCTATCTAGTCATACAATGTTCCTTTTCTTTATCTGTTATTGTTAACAGTAACTGGTTTTAATTTTTAATGCTCGGAAATTTCCAGTGACATGCTCACTAAAACTAACAACTGAACTAAGCTTGTTGTGTTTCATCAAAACAGCCTGCGTATGGGGGGGTGTAATATCAGGGAAACAAATGTGATCTGGCAGTCTACCGGAAATCTGCTGTGATTAATCGAAAGCGAAGTGGGCATTCTTACTGCTGTCACTATACGCCTTTTCAACTGACACTGTATCTACACCCACTCATTACTATTTGACCTACATATAACTCACACACTGGGACAGAAAGAGAGACGAAAATAAAAAGGACAGAGGAGGGAAAGGGGTAATTTAACATCTATGCAAAATACACTTTACATTAAAACAAAAGAATTGCAATTATCAGAAGAGACAGGAAGACAGGGTGGAGGGGGGAGGACTGCTTCTTTAAAATACATATATATATATATGCAAACACCCTCACCCTGGCACTTTTTCAATTTAACTTAACCTTTTGACTCCCCCACCCTATCCATCAGCTTCCTGCAAGAAGCTTGTGGATAAGGTGAAGGAGTCAACAGGTGAAGTTTTTGCTTTGCCAACATGGTTAACAATGCAGGATGCTAAGAGAGGTGCGGAGTCAAAGGTAAGAGAAAACCTGCATCTGTAAACAAGCAAGAAATTTTGTAATAAAATAACCACTAATGAACAATAACATAAAGATGAAATCTAACATGGAATGATAACACCAAAGGAAATAAGAGGGAAGCAGGGAGAATTTTAAATATCAACTAAGTAACATAACTCTTGAGAGTCACGGAGTTATCTCCCATGTAGAATTTCTCAAACCCAACACAGTTTGCGCTACCCATTCAGCTAGCATAGACACAGCCACAAAGCATAAAGTGGTAAGCTCAGAACATTCTGAGATAACTCTGTGACTCTCAAGAGTTATGTTACTTAGTTGATGGAATGATAAACCCTCTGACTCCTACACCGTATCTACCAACTGCGAAAACTTAACCCTTTGACTCCCTCACCCTGCCTACAAAAGCTGGTGAATAGGGCAAAGGAATCAAAGGGTTAAGTTTTTGCTTTGCTAGTGTGGTTGACAATGCAGGATGTTGGTGGACAAGATGTGGGAGTCAAAGATTTAAAATACTCAACCTAACACGTCAGGCCGCATCCAGGTCTCCTGAATGCTTTACTCAGTTATAGTGTAAGTTGTAGTATACCATAATGAGCTGTACTAAACTGCATTATAATTTATTTGTATCGTGTCGTGTCGTGTCGTGTCGTGTCGTGTCGTGTGTGTTCGTGTTGTGTTGTGTTGTTCAAGAGGGATTCATCACAATTCACATTCAATTTCAGATGTGTTCCACCCAAATTTGCTAGTAATTATCTGGCAGACTCCTTGAGCCTGCGCAAAACCCTATGTGCTAGCAAGATCTTGAAACAGGGAGGTTGGTGTGTGTGGAGTGAACGGACTAAGCTGACATCCCCCAGATGCCTTAAGACAGGCAGCAAACAGCTAGTTTTTATGTTACAGGCTGGGACTGAACTCAAGACATCAGATCTGAAATACATGGTTTTATCAAAAGAGCCAGCCAGCCTACCTATGGCTTTTGATTAGGATGATAAACTGAGCTCCTGTGTATAGAATGGTCTTAGCTCACAAACGCATATAAAAGAACCTATAGCAACAACAGAGTCGTCCCTGGCACATTCAAAAATGTTGTTCTAATAATTAGTAATAATGAACACACGCATGCACGCGCACACGCACGCGCACGCATGCACGACACACACGCACCACACACACACGCACACACACACACACACACACACACACACACACACACACACACACACACACGCCACGTATAGATCAAGAAGAAAAGGCGGCACTGTACTACAAAATGTTTTTCCTCAGCAAACAGCAAGCTGACTTTCACATGGAGAATCTGTTTTGACAAGACAAAAAAAAAAAAAACTGATACAACACAATAATACAGCTGCAGCACAACACAACACAGTAAAAATAATACATGAGTATACTTTGGTAAGAATCAATCATTTTATTACAAATACATGCTACTTCCATACCAACCTTAATCATAATACATCCCACAGAACCACCATCATTTTCCATCTTGGAGGGAATTGGGCTAAGGACATCACTTCTGCATTTCGCTGGTTGCTGGGTCAGACACATCGAAGACAGCTGTGCCATTTTGTCCTGTCCATGAACTTGCAGCAGGTCTATGCCATTATCGTGGCAAAACGCATAGATCAGTAGAAGAGGGACTTTGATGGCAGCATCAATTGCCGAGGTCAGTTGCCATAGAAAGCACAACATCACACTCTCTGGGGAGCTGTCACAAATAAAACACACACTTGATAATAAATAGTTGGATTATTGTTACACACGTGATAATAAATAGTTGGATTATTTTGACAGACTGGTCTTTATTTTCAAGCTAATGACAAAAAACAAAAAATGTTTAGCCAAATTTTCATGTCTGCCCTTGATGAAATCTGCTTTATCACTAATCAGGTTAAAATAAAAGAAAATGCAAGAGTAATAAATAATAATGATAATAAAACACCTGGTTACTGGCTTAAGATAGGGTCTGAATTACCATCAGGCCCATTTGAGTTCTTGCTGGTTAGGCCAGATAATAAATGAGTCATTATTTCCTATGTAGCTGCAGCACATGGCTGGATCCCAATGAAACTAACCCCCCTTCAGTGCAGAAATTTTGCAGGCCAAATCATGCAGTCTTACATCCTATAAAAACCTGCCTGAAATTTTTCCTTGGTGATGACCTGATGAAAACAAGCTTCCCTGGTAACAACTGAAAGAAAAGAACTCCAAAGCTAGCAGGAAATACTCTCTCTTGTTTTGGCTACATCTGACTGTAAATGTATGGCAAATGCATTTTCTTTTCATGTTTTTTAAAGTGAATATTTTGCTCTTGTGCCTGGATTGTTGCTGCTCATCATGGCCGATGCTTCTGGTCCAAAACAACCATGATGTTTAACAGTAGAGGAAATGTAAAATGAGATACTAAATAATGATTATATGATTAGAGAGACAATGAAGAGAAGGAAAACACGATATTTTGCCTCAACTTTAATGTGATGCTACTCAGATATTGGGGGTGGGTGGGTAGAGGCACTCAGAATGACATTTATGTTGAAGATTGAAGAAAGTGTTGTTTTAGGGGTTGTGACTGATAGTGATGACTGTGCTGATGACAGTAACATGGACAGGCAACCTGACATAAATGACAAACATGTACCTGACACTTTTAGCGGTGTTGTGAGAGGAAGGGGGAAGGAAGAAAGTGTAACTTGATGTTTCAGAAAGAAGTAGGGAAAGAAAGAAGGGGCAGGGAAGGGGTGGTGTGGGTACTGCTACACATGTACCCTCTCTGGTTACTGAGTGAACTGAAATGATAGTCACCACAAGTACCACAGTACTAAACTGGCGCACTTACTATCTACCACACCATGGGCATGTTCAACAACCAGTTCAAAACAGATGGCATGATGGCACAATCTACCGACCACTCTCGTATCTGCCAAGTACAATACCATGATGGGCAGCCCTGACAAGCACAACCAGCTTCTTTACAAACAAAGGGAAATTGCTGTATCATTTGGCAACAATACGTTCTCAGTATCACTTTGATCAGCTGTGCCCTTGAAATGTCTATCCAGCAGAGCAATTCCATAATTCTTAAGGACCGAAGAAGGCATGCCCCAATCACACTTTCAAAACAGTTGTAATGAATCAGGATACACAGGCATGAGATTTGAGATTTTCTGTTTCTGACTGAATATGAAACTGTGAAAAACTAGCTTTTTCTGAGCCTTCATTCATATGAGTCTGAGTTTACTAGACTTTCCATGTCTTCAGTCTGACTCAGGTTCCAGGCTTCCAGGCTTCCCCCCCCCCCCCCCCCCCCCCCCCCCCGTCAGATTTCAGTCTCTTTGTGCCTCATTATGGTCCATTTTCAGACCTATCAAGCCATTTTTTCTCCCCAATTTGGTCTGCTTTCACACATACAGGTACACATGCATGCACACACATACACACACTCACCTCTCCATGAGGTTAACACATGGCAAGATGCCACAGACCACCCTGTCCTCTTCCCAAGCTTGTTTCACCGACTCCACCGCCGCTTTGCTGATGGTTTGATTATATCTGAAACAAAAGTGAAAGAAAGTCAAGACAACTTCAGTCACATCTTTTGGCATGAGGACTATTTCTTTTCCTTGCCATCAATGTTTCACACTGCCATGAATTTTTACCAACTGCATGAAGCAAAATCACTACCAAGAACAAACAACAACAACAATACAACAAACAGGGTTCCATTAACACTGAATTATTACACAAGTCAAGCTGTGTATTCATGTGTGAAATCTGCAGCAGAGACAGAGACTATGATAATAACCACTTGGACATATAGGCCTACTACTAGTACTACTACTAGAAAATAAAAAGTTAAAACTTTCAATTCAATTCAACAACCATTTATTGTCAGATAACGTATATTGTACTGACAAGAACATTAACAATGTAATTCATGATAAATGAGAGAATAAAGCACAACCAAGAAAATAAGTTATACATATTTAGAAACCACACACACAAACACAAAAACGACGATGAGGAATCACTGATGACATTAGTCATAATGCAAGTTGATAGTGTCTACTGAAATTGTATATGATATAAGTCTACATATGACATAGCCTAAATAAAAAGACTGAATACTGCCTGAACTTTACCTATATATGATTCTTGTTACACACACACACACACACACACACACACACACACACACACACAAACTTCCAATGGGTTTGGATGCTTTTTTCCACCTTCGGCCTGTGGCATTATTTCAATGTATGTCGCGTTGTCCGATCTAAATCAGGGTTAGGAATAAGGGTTGAATTATTACCAATATTACTTAATAGATCTAGTAAATTAATCAGATCATGTCACTAGTCAGTGCTGCAATTCGGCAAGAAACAGCAACACAAAACTAAACAAACAATTCCTGGTTATCACTACCTTTGGAAAAGTATTAAACCACTGCCCCTCTTATCTTATGAAAGCTATCTTTAGTTAAGAGTGTAGGCCCTTTTTCAAAACAGTATTCGAATCTGAATTTCGGTGTAACCAAATTAAGTTAAAATGAACTTACTCTTCCTTCTCCACTTCTAGTTCTTCACACGGCAGTCCCATATTGCAGATAAAGCCGACAGTCCGTCACAAACGATCAGAAGATCTATTGAACAGCTGGTGATCATAAAATCACCAGCTGAACTCAAAACGATGTGCGGGTACTCTAAGATTGTAGTTTTAAACCAGACACTAGAACCTACCGCCACTTCCAAAATGGCGATGTCTCGATTGTACTTCCCCGTATTTCCCCAAAACAACGGTCAGGAGCGTACGTCGTTTCTGATTGGTTGCTTTGTAGGTGTAAACCATTTTGAGTGCCCCACCGAGAGATAGGCCTACTGCCCTTTAAATTAAATTATTCGTTTTTCTGGAAATAATATTGATAAAGGCAAAAGAGGAAGAATACAAAAAGACAGATAAGGAAATCAGAAACAAAGTGCAAAGCAACAAAAAACCGACACAAAACAGACGCTAAGTTCATGGACCTGTGCTCTTTGCTCTTTACACAAAGCCACTCTCCGATTTGATAAAATCACATTCCATTGAGCATCAATCCTTTGCAGATGACATCCAACTTGAAATTGATTCTCCTCCTTCTGATATCTACTCTGCTATCCCAGTCTTAGAAGACTGTATCTCAGATATCAAGACCTGGATGCTAGAAAATAAATTAAAGTTAAATGATGACAAAACTGAAGCTCTCTTTTTGTCCTCTCCTTTCAAAACCTCCCCATCTCCCAAACCTACTACCATTACCATTGATCAGACTGAAATTCCTTTCTCCTCCTCAGCTAGGAATCTTGGTTTCTACTTCACTGACAACATGAGTGTTGAACTTCATGTAAACAACACCTGTCGCACTGCTTACATCAATCTCCGCCAAATCAGTTCCTTGCGTCATCTTCTTTCTGTTGATGCTACAAAAACTCTGGTTTCTGCTTTCATTCTCTCAAGACTGGATTATTGCAATTCACTTCTTTCTGGATGTTCAAAAGATCAAATAGATAAACTACAGAAAGTGCAAAATTCTGCAGCTCGGCTTGTTTTTAAATCCCGTAAGCGAGATCATGTCTCTCCTCTGCTAAAACGCCTCCACTGGCTTCCTGTACAAGCTAGTATCGAATTCAAACTTGCGATTCTCTGTCATTCATTTTTCTCTGGAACGTCCCCTTGTTTCATTTCTGATCTCCTATCCGTCTACTCACCTTCCAGAAATCTTCGCTCCTCTTCTGACTTAAGACTACTGTGCATTCCCAGAGTAAGAACTAAAACCTTCGGTCACTGCACCTTTTCATATTCAGCACCAACTTTTTGGAATTCTCTGCCCCGTGAAATTCGCTACATTGAATCTATTACTTCTTTCAAGACTGCCCTCAAAACTTTCCAATTTAAATCCTATTTTCCCGACTAGGTAGTAACTGTGTGGACACTCTTTGTTTTCGTGCGCACGCGCGCGCGTGTGTGTGTGTGTGTGTGTGTGGGTCCGTGTGTGTGTGTGTGTGTGTGTGCGTGTCTGTTGGGGTGTGTGTGTGTGTGTGTGTGTGTGTGTGTGTGTGTGTGTGTGTGTGTGTGTGTGCCTGCGTGTCTGTGTGTGTGTGATGTTATTAGTGTGCAGCGTCACGAGCTCCGGCCCCGTACTGGAGGTTTGCGCTTATAAATGTTCATTATTATTATTATTATTATTATGTACAGAAATATTAAAGAACATGCTCACAGAAAAAAGACATGCACATCAACTGGTTGCGTAAAATCTAAAGATTGTACAATTATTATGGAAAAAGACAAAATACTACAAATGTTGGGAGAGTATGTAAAGACCTTTCCCCTTACCTTTGCTTTCTATTTCTAGTATATTCACAAGGTTTTGTAGGTCCCTTTCATTTTCTGCAATTAGCACGGTGTCATCTGCGTATCGAATGTTGTTTATCATTTTCCCTCCAACCTTTAATCCAGGGTCTTCTTCTAGGTTTCTCATGATGTTTTCGCTGTAGAGTGAAAACAGATCTGACGACAAAACACAACCCTGTCTGACTCCTCTTTCGATGTTTTGGAAAGAGCTTATATTGTTTTCTATTCTCATTGCAGCGACAAAAGATAGATTCGTATGGAGGATCATGATCGCTAACGTCATGTTGCATGGCATGATGATGATGATGATGATGACGACGACGAGGACGACAACGACGATGATGATGATGATGGTGATGATTATGGTGGTGGTGGTGGTGGTGGTATGCTTTCAGCTATGAATAACATGCTGTATTGATTTCATTATTTCAAAATTTCAGTCATTTAGCATGGCACATGTACAACTTCACCAACATGCCATGTGATCACAGAACTAGACAATGAAACAAAACCTGCCACATTGTCACCCTTATCTACGGGGGCGACAGGAGTTGTGATCGACTACAACTTCACTGGCCACAAAGCTCCTTGGCAGCCGGTGGGAATTGGAAAAACGTCAAGTCCACGTTCATCATCAGATGTGACCTGACCATGCAGGCAGTGGATGCAAGAAGACGACGACCACATCCTTCTTCCAGACAACCGCACACTTACCATTTGATATCTGATCATGCTCAAATACAGAAGAAGAGAGAAAAGACGGGGTCACTGGCTGGGGATTTGTCCATTAACATCGGATGTATATACACTGTAGCCATATTGCATAACTGATGTTTTGGTCTTCGTCTGGGTATGTATTTTAGAATGCTTTGTATTTCATGTACATTTCAGGTTTGCTTTTCTTTTCTATTTTACACATGTTCTGCTTTTTGTTTTGTTTTGTATTTTGCAATGTTATGTTTACAACATTATGAATGCAGCATATGTAGTCGACATATGGATGTATGATGTGTGTGTGTGTGTGTGTGTGTGTGGTGTGTGTGTGTGTGTGTGTGTGTGTGTGTGTGTGTGTGTGCGTGTTAGAGAAAGAATAGAGAGACAGAGACAGAGAGAGGGAGATAGAGAGACAGAGACAGAGTGTGTATGCGCATGTGCATGTGCATGTGCGTGTGCGTGTGCGTGTGCGTGTGCGTGTGCGTGTGCGTGTATGTTGTTGTTGTTGTTGAATTAATTTTTGTGTCACGGCAATGAGGTTTCTGGTCTAGCTTTTTTTTTTATATATGTTTTAATCAAAGTATGAGGGTTTGTTTGTTTGTTAGTTTGTAAGCTTTTTTTTTTTTTGCGATGGAGGGGGGAGGGCGGGAAGGGGATATTGTTGCAGTTTTGCACGCACATATTAATGTATGCATAGATTCTGGAAACATTGTTGGAGGACTATCTGATAAATTGCACCATGTCATCATCTTTTGGATTTTTTCCCGTGCACGGTAAATAGTAGATAGTGTGTGTGTATTTGTGTGTGCACGCGCGCCTGTGTGTGTGTGTACGCACGCTTGAGCGCATGCATTTCCCAATTATTATAGCTTTATTAGTAAATTCAAAGTTTTAGTTGAAGTTTTAAATCACAGTTGTTTTCAAGACTGTTTTCCTAATCATTCTCATTCGATCATTACATTTCAGCAAGTTTAAACATGCTTCTCGAGCTTTATATATCCATTAGTTGTAACTTTTCCCCGGCACACTGTGCTATACATATTTTTCAGTAATGCAAGTTTGTTCTAAGCTGAATACAACTTTTACGTTTTAATGATAGTGATGATTATGGTAAGTGTGCTTGTGTGTAAATGTTTTTTTGTCTGTGTGGTATGTATGCCGAATTTATTGCAATTCAGTTTCAGTTTTGCAATAAATTCGGCGTACATACCACACAGACAAAAATTCATTTACACACAAGCACACTCACCGTTTTCAAACTCAGTCTCGCTAGAAAAAATACCAAAAAAATATTTGGTACCATTATGATCATAACTGATTATTGTTCTCTAACGGATCTGAATTAAAACGCGACTTGAGGGATGACAAATTGTCCATGTTCATGATGCATAATTACGTTTGGCGTCATTTGGGCAGGTACTCCTCAAAACTATTCCCCTTTGTGGGGAATATAATTATATAGTACACACTAAAATTCTCCGGGGTTAAAAAATACAGGTAATCAATGTTATATCGTACACCGGTTCTGCTGTGTTTTACGGGGAATCAGGAAGTGTTTGGATAGAACATGCACAGGATAAAGTTCAAACTCTGTCGAACAGTTTTAATACAGACAAATATATCTAGAGCCTGTGTCTCGACAATTGTGCTTCATGGTTGTTTTCTGAAATATAGGGTATGAATAAACTCTGAAACACCCTTCTTCCTGTGCCATGCAATGAGGTAATATCGGGATTTCCCCATTCCTGATAAACGCTGAAACGGCTACAGTATTTGTCCAAGTTTGTTCTATGAGAGTACGGTAACGTAAAACAAAATAAAAAAGTAAACGAAATAACATGCCATACGTTCGGTAGAACTGATAATTACATCTAATATACAAAAAATCTAGGACAACGTATGGAGGGGAAGGTACCCAAATATTCATTTGAAGAGCGAACTCTATTCGATCTCTCGGACGCAAAAATATCGATGCGTACACCGGTCTGTGCGGAGTGATTGTTGTGGCTGACTCTTGTTATGTTGACATGAAAAAATTACACACACACACACACACACTATGTACACGTTAGCGTATATATTTTGTGGCGTAGTGGTAACAAGATTATTTTTAAAGCCAAAAGATTGGGTTCAAGACTCGGGTATTTCTGTTTTGTTTTAAATTGATATTACACTCTTTAATTTAACGTAATGCACTTACTGTAAAATCATTTGAAGTTTGCATTATTCTGGTCTGTTTGATACAGTTTTGATAACTGACCTTCATAAACATTTCACATTTTTACTACTTGATAATTTCATAGAATTATACAACCACTTTTTTGTGTGTGTTCTAATTCTTTATTTTTAGTATGTATTATTTATGCAGTGTCTTGTTTTTAACTTCGTTGTCTTCTCTGTCTTCATGTTTGTTTTCGTTGGTTTGGGGGCTTTTTTTTTTTTTTTAATTTTTTTTTTTTTACTGTCCATTTTTCACTGTTTTCTTGGCTCAGTTTTTTTTTTTTCTCTCGCCATCACTGCACATTCAGGCACACCCTCTCTCCTCCATTTGCGTCTTTCTTCTCCGTCATCTTCTACTACTCAGATGTTCAACTGCAAAAGTTTGGCTGTCAGCTCATATTGTGTATTTTGTAGTTATGTGTATTTATTTATATGTGTCTGTCTTTGGTGTACATGCACCTGTGATTGTATTCGTCTACACACACGTGTGTGTGTGTGGTGTGAGCACGCGTGCGTACGTGCTGTGTGTGAGGCGCGTGCGCGTGCGTGCGTGTGTGTGTGCGTACGTGTGTGTTTTTATATAGTGAGATAATAAGAATGTATCTTTGATATAAGATTTCTGTTACATTTTCGCGGATCACATGTGTGCATATGCACAGACCAATACCCAACAGTGAAGTGTGACAACAAATGAAAGGGCGCAGAGGTTGCATTTACCAGCAATGCTAGGAATGATGTAAAGATTTATTCACAAGCAGCGCCTTCTGGTATCATAGCAAAAGCACCACTAAACATGATCAGAAGCGAAAAATGATTCGAGACTCTGAAGAAGGCCAATGTTTTTCCCGTTGATCAAAATGTCTGAAATTCAACTTCCAGACTGACTGCCTGTTTTGTGGATTTCTAGCCAAACCTGAGAGAGACAAAAAGAAAGAAATGTTGGTGCGTACTTGATGTTTTAAAAAGCAGACCAGAAGACACTTCAGACTGAGGCATTTATGGAAGTTATCAATTATTTTCATGAAACTAATGAACAAATCACAACTTTAGACTTTTGCAGAAAATGTGAGAGTTCTTAAGTGGAGGTACGCTTTACACAGAAAAGTATATGAAAATGATGCAACAGGGTCAGATTGGAGAGGACATCGTTACCTGCGTTCAAAGAAAGTGCAATAATTGTTGCGACACATCAAGCAATTGCAGAAAAAATCCTCGAGTGTTTCTCAGAATCATCAATAAAGAAAGTTACTGAGAAGGAAAATTTGAGAATCAATGGGACAGCCGCAGAACTTCTTTTCTCAGATATAAAACATATTGAGGATCCAAAGAGGAATATCCATCCTGTGCAGACGTGAGAACTTGTCCAAAAAGATTGGATTTCCTACCATTTTCATTTTTATTGTTGTGTGGCTATGCCGTGGATTTTGTCATCTCCCCACCTTGCCTTCGGCTTCTAAAAAAGGAAACTGATTGATCAAAATGGTGATGCTGCGCATGGACAGCCCTCTTTGCTTTGCAAAACGGCTACCATGTGGCGTCAGGAGCTGGGGTGATTGTCCAGTGGTGAGACATTATTGCTCTGGGTCCCAGTAGGCGCCCTCAGGTATTTCTTAACTGCGACCTGCAGATTGGATGCTGACTTCAGAAAAAGTCCCGGTGACAGCTTGGAAAGACAAGAAACTTTTGGTTCCCTCTGGGCACGTGTCAACCTAGCTGAAAATCAAAATAGGCTGTGTCAGGAGCATTATGTTGGCCGTTTTTGTGATTGTACGGACACTCCTGTTTCTCTCTTGGTCTGTGAAGACGATGTTGTTGATCGTTTGGTGATCAGATACACACACAAAATCAACATTATCCTGTATATAACACTGAACAGTTCGGTACCGTGATCAGAATTTCCATGTCGCAAAGAACTATTGAGTGATTTGTTGTTAATGTTATTTTCCATTGGTTGTTTCATGTTGCACCCCCACCCCCATGTGTCCTATGTGAATAGACGTAGAGGCCAAACGCGTGAAAACATTTCCTATTCATATTCTCTTGGTCCGTAACTGAACTAGACCTGGCTGGTGCATGGTGTGCGGGTATGTCTCGGGGCTTGTCATCTCCCCACCTTGCCCATTCAGCTTGCAAACAAAGTAACTGATGAATGGATCTGAATAGGTCATGCATCGCTTGGACAGCTCCCTATGCTTGGCAAAATGGCCGCCATGTGGCGTTGGGACTTGGGGAGTTGATTGTCTGATCAGTGGTGAGACACTATTGCTCTGGATCCAGTCCAGCACTCTTGGGTGTTTCTTGTCAACTGTAACCTGCAGCTTGAATGTTGGCTTCAGGGAATAAAGCCTGATGATAGCAGGGAAAATCCTAGAGACAGCTCCGAAAACATGGGATCCCTTTGGGGTCCTATCCAGCACCCTCTCCTGGCACAACTTCACTGGCTCCCGGTATCAAAGCGCATACAGTACAAACTAGACACCATGTGCTACAAAAGCCTCAATAACGCAGCCCCGATTACCTGTCAAGCCTACTTGAGATCTATCTTCCCTCACGTACCCTCCGCTCCTCTGACTTTTCGCTTTCCATGCACCAAGCTCAATACCTATGGTCCACGAGCCTTCTCTGTTTCTGGTCCACTCTCCTGGAACAAACTTCCCCTCTCAGTCCGTCAGCAACCTACTTTTGTCTCCTTCAAGTCCGCTCTCAAAACTCACCTTTTCTCCTCTGCATAAAATCCTGACCTCACTCAATCCCCTCTGCAGCCTGTCTCCACTCGGAGGGGAATCACATTGCAATATATAATTGTATATAATATGCTCTCTATAATTTTCCATTGCTTTTATTCTTTCTCCCCATTTATAGCCGTGTGCGTGTGTGTGTGTGTGTGTGTGTGTGTGTGTGTGTGTGTGTGTGTGGTGCGTGAGTGCATGTGTGTGCGTGCGTGCGTGCGTGTATGTGCGTGCGTGCGTGTGTGTGTGTTTTAGCACTTAGATTTGATTTTATCAAGATTTTGCGCTATATAAATATTGTAATTATTATTAATTATTATTATTATTTCCTGTTCACTTTGTTACCTCAACAGAAAAAAGAATAAAGAAGGGAAAAGTGAAAATCAACGGATAACCTGTCGCCGTGGTGTAGTGGTTAACGCAACGGACTACCGACTGGAAGGTTGTGGGTTCGAATCCCCATCAGTACCTTCAAAAATCATTGTGGATTTTTTCAGCTCTAACCGGCTTCTTCCCAGAGTTGGGCGTGCTATGGGCTCACTGGGCAGACTGGGACCACACAGTCGAGTCTCAGCCACTTCACGGATGCGTCATTAAGGGTGTTGCTTAAATCTTGTGATCAACACCGTAGGTGTCTATATCTCTCGGACCTGGTTGAGCCAGGATTTTTTATGATATAGTAAGCGTAGAGTACAACCCTGTCACGCAGTCTCAATCCCATATGGAACTCCATAGCATCATAATTAACATCCTCATCGAAACCATCATCATCGCATTGTAAAAACTGTCCCAGCTTCTGTTGCCATCAAAGTGGCGTAGAAAATGGACAAAAAAAAAAAAAAGAGGTGAGCACAAAAAACAGCAACAACAACAATAACAACAACAAAACACACACATACACACACAAAAAAAAAAACACAAACAACAACAAAAAACCAAAACAAACAAACACACACACACACACACACACAAAAAGAAAGAAAATCAATGGGACAGCTCAGAACTTCTCTCCGATATAAAAACATATTGAGGCATCAAAAGAATAGACATCTTGTGAAAACGTTGGAGACTTGTCCAAAAATTCTGATTTCCTACCATCTTCACTTTCGACTATTTCTAGAAATTTTTGGCACAGACTGAAGAAATCTGAAATCAAAATAGCTTCGCTGTGCTGATCTCTACTGTTGGTAGCCATGCACAACAGGTGTACCACCTGCCCCAAATTCTCTTCTGAAAATGATCAGATGCAGCTACAAAAAAATCTGTAACTCCCAACTGTGTGTATATCGACATCACGGATTTCAGTGTTCTATTTCATGTAGTGGTTGCAAAGACTTTTGACACGAACAAACTGTCCATCACTTCCTGATGACGATGAATTTCCGGATGTGCTTGAAATCGTTGATGTACCGGATATGACTAACGTGTAGGAAGTTCATCTATGACATTGTTTACTCATTGCAGAACAATGGTGTGATAACAGTGCGAACACGTTTTGTGCAGTCATTTCTATACTTGGCATCCAATCATCAGCCATCTACCATATTTGGTTAGAGAAACTTTCCAACTTTCAAACGACATGCAACATGACTATGTTCTGATATGTTTTGAGAAAAAAATGTAACATTGATGACATCCATGTTGCTAAAAAGAAAAATTCACTACATGTAGGCCTACTCATTTACATTTCTAATATATTGAAGCTGAACCTGTTTCACATATATTTCAGTGCTATTAATTACTTTTGTCCCCCCCATCCTTTGTGTATTTATATCGTTCTTCTCCTAAGCTATGACAGTCAACGTAAAGATCATGAACCACGAATTCAAACTGACGCTTTCGCCAGCCTGACCCTGCAGCCAAGAGATCCATAAAGCTGAACACGAATATGCGTGCATGTGTTTGTACACCGTCTAATATCACTTATAGTGAAAAGACGTTAAATTAAAGAACGAACGATGTGTTTGTACTGAACAAGAAGAACTATTTTTTTAGGGTAGTGGCATAAGCACATTTGATGCTTATTTGCATTCATGCATCCAGCCTGCTTTTGAGGGTCTACACTAATACAAATACATTATAGCATCCATAAAGAATCAATAATACAAATTATCTATAACAAGGACATCAACATAATTAAAAAAAACTTGAATATTAGTAGTATTGAGAAGACAGGTAAGGTATAAGGAGGGAGCAGAGGATGGGGGGAAGAAAGAAAGAGAGAGAGAGAGAGAGAGAGAGAGAGAGAGAGAGAGAGAGAGAGAGAGAGAGAGAGAGAGAGAGCAAGCACTGTGAAAACATGTTGGAACCATCCCTACTTCTTCTAATTCTATGCAACTGAAGAGGGACTGGCAGAAGCAGATCCCCAGTCCACTGGACCCCTTCCCATGCAGCACCCATGGACAAACATAGTCCTCCAGGATTGGTCTAGTATCTTACACGAGGACCCATAGCAGGTGACTAGGACCAGTATGCCTACTCATCTGTCGGATTGACGGGAGACTCCATTCATTCTTATCATGCGTCAAACAGGTTGCACTGCAAAATAAGCAAGAATTTAAACAATGATCAAAATCACAATTTAATGAAGCACAGAATTCAACAATCTAAAAAAAGCCAACCATCCAAATTGTAAAATCACATGATTTCCACCGCAACATCGATAGCAACATGTTCATTTCACAAGAAAAATTCAAACACAAAAACAAATAAGCAAATAACAATAGCAATGTAAAATTGCAATATAGACGTGCAGGAATGATAAAAAATGACTAATGACTCACTTGACAAAACCATGGACTGGAGTTCAATCCCAACCAGCAACATAAAACCTGAATTGTTCATTATTTACATGCATTTCATCTGATGGTGTCGCTTTAAATTTAATAAGATACAGTTCTGAACATCAGCAACATGAAACCTGAATTGTTTACTATTTATGCGCATTTCATACAGGTGGTGTCTGCTTTAAATTGAATATAGAATTTGGTTCTGAACCACTCAGCACAGAAACCTGAATGTTACTATTTATGCGCATTTCATTCAGGTGTGTCTGCTTAAATTGAATATAGAATTTGGTTCTGAACCATCAGCAACATGAACCTGAATTGTTTACTATTTATGCGCATTTCATTCAGGTGGTGTCTGCTTTAAATTGAATATAGAATTTGGTTCTGAACCACTCAGCAACAGAAAACCTGAATTGTTTACTATTTATGCGCATTTCATTCAGGTGGTGTCTGCTTTAAATTGAATATAGAATTTGGTTCTGAACCACTCAGCAACAGAAAACCTGAATTGTTTACTATTTATGCGCATTTCATTCAGGTGGTGTCTAATCTAGTTCTGAACTGCTCCTTTGCCGTTTCAAGACCTCTACAGCACAATGGGTTTTGCTCGGGATCAACGAGCCTGCCAAATGACTGTAAGAGGTTTTGGATGGAGAGCATATGAAACTGTCCAAGTGTTTTCTGAACAAATTTCAGTTTCTGGTCCTGAACAAAACAAAGAAATTAAATGTGGTGCAGCAATCTTGATGAAAGAGGCAAAAATGGGCAAAATCAAGAACACGCATGTGATATGTTTATTATGAGTGTGCAGTCCATTTTTTTTCGTGTGGGGGGGGGGGGGGGGACTGTATTAGTTTGGGATATACATTACCTTGGTTGCAAAAATATGAACACGCTAAAACTTACTGAGCATAAATGTGTGTGTGTGTGCGCGCATACGTGTACGTGCTTGTGTGTTTGTGTGCATACGTGTATGCATGTATGGATACATTTTAGAATGACTGTTTGTTAATGTGCATTATCTTTTTACTTCTGTGATATCAGACCGATCAATACATTATTTAAGAACACTGAAAAGTGACTGCACATCTGAGTAAGAACTCTTGCATATTATACTTGTCTGATAGATATAGAATACTTTATAATTAAAATGGAATTAAACAAGCAGAATGTGTGAACAGCATCACAATTTCATGCTGCATAAATTTTCGCAAATAAAAAGCCAACCATCCATTCTATAAAACAGGATTTTTACAGCTAAAACAGACAGTAATGATCTGCCAAATCCAATATTTTAACAGTGACATTAACAGCAATGATTTACAGCCCAAGCAGAAATAAACAACTATTTCCTTGGCAACGATTTTATCACAAGCAGAAATAAGCGACAACCAACATAGCAATCATTTATATCACAAGCAAAAATACATGACTTACAATAAAAAATAACTATGTGTACAGAAATCCTCAATGACACCACAGAAACTGACACTCACAGTAAATTATATGATACATCCCATTTCAATAAAAAAAAAAAAGAAAGAAAATGAAAAACAAAATAGAAAATAATAAAGGGGCTACTTTGTTTATATAAAAAAAGATGAAAATGGGTGAGAGTGTGTAGATGATTCTGTGTTGCTGGAGACTTAACTCAGAAAAAGAACACAGGCACCCAGGACAGCAAGGGTAAGTACCATACAGATGGGAGCACCTGGTCGCAGATGGTGTGCAGTGGACTCAGCAGCTTCAAGGAGCGTCAACTGCTCCTTGTAAAAGAGAATTGTTGCATTCAGCTGATTGTGGCCGAATTTCCCTACTTATTCTTATGGGTCTTTCTGCCATTTTTGATATCATTGACCACACTATCCCTAGTTATTCCTTTGGATCTTTCTGCCACTTTCCATACTACCATCTATCCTTCCTTCCAGCGTAAAAATTTGTTCCATCCATCTAGGTAACAATACTATTGTACTTCGTGTTTCAGTCAAGAACTTGGGCACTATTCTTGATCCCCAACTCTCTATGCAGAACTTAATTAGCGAAACCTGTCAGTCTTGTTACTATCAACTGAGGCGTTTCAGTTCTATACGCCAGCATCATTCAACAGAAACAGCATCTAAACTTGTGACTTCTCTAGTATCTTTCAACTTCAGCAGCATCTGAATGCAACTTCCTCTTATCTTGTCTCACGATTCTCTTGCTCTCCAGCTTGCCTGCTTCTTCAGTCACTTGCCTCCAACATATCCAGAATTCTACAGCTGGCCTTGTCCTTCAGGAAAAGAAGCACAATTGTATCACTCCCTTGCTTCAGTTTCCCCGCTGGTTGCCCATTTTTCAAAGACTCTCATTCAAAATCAATATGTTCTGCTATAAATGTATAAACAGTTTTGCACCTAATGATCTCTGTGATCACCTCTCAATGCACACTTCTGCCTGATCTCTCCCATCTGCTTCTGATGTCATGTTTACAAATTCCTGAATACAGAAGGTCCATGGTTGCTGTTTATTTTCTGTGTTTGATCCTTACAACTGGAATGAGTTTCCTCTGTCTCTTTGATGGTCACAAACTCTTTCTGCCTTCAAGTCTAATTTGAAGACCTACCTTTTTATTTTCATAAGTTTTGTACCCTGAGTTTTTTCCTGTTATTCCGAGTGACTGTTTGAGTGAACAATGAGAGCGTGCACTTTGATTTGATTCTATATCAAGATTTAGCACATATATGCACTATTATTATCATCATACATCAAACAGATTTAGCCTATACATGCAAGAAGCATGAGAGTGTAAACACACAGCTCTGCTTATTAAATGAAAATAGCTATGCAAAGGAAGGAAAGGTTACAAATACAAAAAGCATGAGCATATAAAAAATATTTTTGTCTCAAGAAAAGTAGAAAAGTAGCTACCAGCTTACAGATCAGATACCTTTACTTTTCCTCTTGCTTGATCATTTTTTTAAAAATACACTTCTTAAACAATGAAAGGTACTCTTCAGGGTGGTTTCTATCAGCAATGCACAATAACAACACTCTTACTCTTCCAAATAGCCACTCATAAATACACTGATTACATGAGCAGCATATGAAGTGAAAACTGGAAAATAAACCTGATATTGAAGGATTTCACAATGAAAACAATACACGTCATGTACAGGATTTCATTATGCTTCGAGACAATGTCTGAACAAAAGTGTTTGGGTAAATCCCCATCAAATATAATCTTCTGATGTCACAATGGGTGAAAGATACATTTTATCAAAATAGAACTGTGAACAGAATCAAGAAAATATTACAAGCATTAAAATGAAACACATGAAAAACGATACATAAAAAAATATATAACATCTAATATCTCTTTTTCTCTCCTCTCTCTGCTCCCTGACTGATAAAAAAGCTGGCAATTCAATGCTCTGTGTTCTTGCATCTCTTTCATCATCCACCTCCACCTCTTTCTCTTTTTTTTTTCATGTGAGTAACAAAATCTAGTTATGACTATATACACAACGGCAAGAAAAGCATATTTATAATCTGAAATACACATCCATTTTCAATGGTTGCATATTTAAGAACAGTAAAACTAAATACAATGAATTAAATTAAAATAAAGAAAAGGAAAAATATTATCCTTTAGCCCAAACAGGAATGAGGTGGAAGAAACCTTGACTACACTCGGGTCAGCTGTTTCAGGGTGGATCCTACTCCTTTCCCTAGCTGATTTATCTCCCTTTATCCTGAAGAGGATCAGGTACCCATTCACAGCTGGGTAGACTGCATTATGAAAACTGGTGCAGGCAGATTACAAGGCGAGAGTTCACCTTCTATACAACAAGGGTGGGACTGGACAAAATAAAACAAAAGTAGGAAATCTAGGGATGTCTGGGAGTGTTCACCCCCATAGAAGTTTTTAAATTTTAATTGAAAAGCCTGCAATCAGAACATTTTGAAGCATACAAATATGCATAGTGTGGTAATTCCACAACTACAATTAATGAACTGCCACTATTTTTTTTCTTTGCCTCATGTCATGCACTTACACCATATGAATGAAAACAACAACAGAAAAACACCAAGCACTGAATTTTTCCTTTGAAATTTTACTAAAATAGTATGTTTTGTTGAGTGCACATGGTCATGATGATCTTCAAGGGCAACTTTTCCTCCGCATGAATAGTCCATTTCCCAGTGACAGAGGAGACAGCAAGCACAGCCCGGAGTCTTAATCATTTTTATGAATCAACTGAGGTTCTCTTCTACAACTTTTTCTGTTCAATCCCACCTCCAAGAATATTTGACTTGTTTTACCCCAAGTCTATCCACGCTAAACGATGTCTGACCACATCACCATTATTTTGTTCCCAAAATGCTCACTTGATGCTATGAATAGTGAACCATTTGCAGATGGAATGAGTCGTGGATAAAATCGTTTTCTGTGTAGGGCCCTATACATTGTTGATTTTTTTTTCATTTTTATCCCCCTTGGAAGCAAAGGAAGGAAACAAGGAAATAAGGTTTTGGTTTCATGGAAATAAGCAAATTCGATGATGAGTCATACCCCTGATAGAAACCATAACCATCTATAAAAATGCACATTAAAGACTAATAATAATGGTGTTTAAGAAAAAGCAGATCACTAAACACCATCCTGAACACATACTCTAAAACAAGACATAAAACAACAAACAACAAAAGAACAAAAACTTCACAAAAAACAGTTTATAAGATGAGATTATTTGTGCCAGATGTTGTCACTCACTGTCTTGATATTACTACTACTATTGAGCTGTGTCTGACTGATGAATCAATTGACTGGTTGATTGGTTGGCTAGTCAATGCGCCTGCAATCATCTGTATGAATTTGTATGTGTGTGCATTGGTTAGCTGTCTCTGTGTATATGTGTGTGTGTGTGTGTGTGTGTGTGTGTGTGTGTGTGTGTGTGTGTGTGTGTGTGTGTGTGTGTGTGTGTGCGTGTGCGTGTGCGCATGTGTGTATCTTTGTGTGTGTGTGTGTGTGTGTGTGTGTGTGTGTGTGTGTGTGTGTGGTGTGTTGTGTGTGCGCGTGCGCGTACCTTTGTGTGTGAGTGTGTGTACCTTTGTGTGTGTGTGTGTACCTTTGTGTGTGTATGTGTTTGTGTGTGTGTGTGTGTGTGTGTGTGTGTGTGTGTGACTGATTAGTATGCCCCATGTATTACTACATTAGAAGCATAATTCATAAAACAAAATAACATTAATTCAAAACCTGCTTAGGGGGCAGTTGAATTGTTTGTTCGGTTTTCTAAATGAAGCAAATGGCACACAATAAAATGAAATATTTCTTATGTGTAAATTAATAAAAACTACAAAAATACCCAAAATAAATCATTCTTGTGTTCTCTGAGGAAAGAAGTCATTTTTTCGCTAGTGATTACAAATGTTCTCTAAGAAGTCATTTTCTTAAGCATTTCCCCAAATCTTCTATTCCTCTTTTCCAGCATGAGAACATCATCATGACGCCTTCACTTGCATTAATCCTTTTACCAGTGTTGTATCATCTTTAACATTTTACACCATTACTATTATTGTTGTTTAAAGCCCAATCAACTGCATAGAGCCATATCAGGGCTATTACGGCTTCAAAACATACAAAACTTCTACAGTACAAAAATAAAATAAAATTGAGTACACATATCAATGCATACACGCACATAATCTAAGGATGTGTCCCTGGCGTTTCCACTCCATCCAATTTATTGCACAGGGGATTTAAAAAACACACCTCATTACAAATTTAAGCATACCTAAGGACACCAAAACATATATAAAAACAGACAAAAATTACCTAAAATTGCTTCCACATCTCTCACCTCCCTAGAGCCAAAAATGCACTTAATACATGCACCCAATTATCAATCCGAAGAGAAAATACGTAAGACTTCTTCGAACACATACAGGTGAATGGACCAGCAAGGCAGAAAACGACAGGAAGAAATGACAGAAAGCAAAGGAACAAGGCAGAAACAAAGACAACGACAGAAAAGAGGAAATTTCTAGCACAGAATTTCCAGAAGATGGGGATACTAATTATACTCTAAGAGCCCCCGGCTACCCCACAGGGGAATTATTTTACACTGATTACATTGATTAGCATCCTTCAGCCCATGAGGACTGTGAGACCACCAGAGGTCCCTTAATTTAAGTGAACAGCAGCACCGTAACTGGACAGCAGTCCAAACATTCTCTTTCCCACGGTCATCCCGTGGAGGTGGCATCGCTCTCGTCATTGCTTCTCCCCTTCTGCCATATGTTTCTACTGTGTCCGGCTTTCCCTTCCACCACTCCTCATTTGAACTTGTACAACTGACTCTGTCTTTTCCTCAATCTTGCGCCCACATTTTCTGCCTCTACAGACCACCACCAAACAGAAAGAACCATCTGTCTGACTCTGATTTTGTTGACCAATTTCATGACCTCTTAGAATACTGCAACAATCTGAAAGGATCTTTAATTCTGACCGGCGACTTCAACATCCACTACGACGTACCCTCCAACAATCTGACTGCAAAGACTACCGAGTTACTCAACCCTTCGACCTAACTCAAGCCATCCAAACTCCAACCCACATTAAAGGACATACACTAGACTGGCTTGTACACAGAGACAGTGACAATATCCTCCAGTCCACTGATGTCATTCAAACTCTCCCTTCTGACCACTACTGCATCCTGAGCCAACTTCAACTATCAAAACCTCCTCCACGTCAAATCTACGTCATGGCCAGAAACCTGTCAACCATCGACTTTCCATCGTTCAACAGCAACCTCCATTCCCAACTCCTCAATTCTCAGCCAACTTCTGCCGACGATCTTGACGCTGTCCTCCGCAATTGCCTCGATCAGCATGCTCCAACCACCCAAAGGAAGGTCTCTCATCGTCCCCCTTCACCCTGGTATGCTGCCGCTGGACCTCAGCTCCAGGCTGCCAAGCGTGAGAGAAGACGTGCTGAGAGACGGATGATCAAACACAAATCAACTGTGCATAAACAATCCTTCCAGTCTGCAAAGAAAGCATTTGATAAACTTGTCCATAGTGCAAAGGTTTCATTCTATAATGCTAAAATTACGTCTGCCACAACTTTTAAACAGCTCTTCAACATTACTAA
Organism: Monoplex corrugatus; assembly: GCA_030674185.1. Taxonomy (NCBI): domain Eukaryota; kingdom Metazoa; phylum Mollusca; class Gastropoda; order Littorinimorpha; family Ranellidae; genus Monoplex; species Monoplex corrugatus. Next base: position 79,879,192 of record CM060315.1, read on the forward strand.
CACTCTTCTCTGTAAAACTAAAAACAGCCCTATACCTTCTCATGTTCCACCTGCTGACCTTCCTCTAGCATTCTCTAACTTCTTTAATGGGAAACTTTTTGACATTCGTGATAGTCTCGATTCGCAAAATACCCCTCCTCTTTCAATGCCTGAACCAACCTTCTCTGGCTGTCCACTGACATCCTTTCAGCCTGTCTCTGAGTCTTTTGTGAAGAAAACTATCAAGGACTCTGCTATCAAAACCAGTGAATTAGACCCCCTCCCGGCTTCTGTTTTGACACAATGTTTGGATACTCTACTCCCATTCTTTACATCTGTCATCAATCATTCACTGGTGTCAGGCATCTTCCCAAGCTCATTCAAATCAGCTATTGTCAAACCTCTCCTAAAGAAACCTTCTCTTGATCCAGATATTCTCAAAAACTACCGGCCTGTCTCCAATTTTCCCCTTTCTTTCCAAGGTAACTGAAAAAATTATTTTACACCAACTTCTAGAACATCTTGAATCAAACCATTTATTATATCCCAATCAGTCAGCATATAGATCAGGACATAGCACTGAAACTGCTTTATTGAAAATTGTGAACGATCTTTTGACATCCCTTGATGATGGTGACATTTCTCTTCTCTCTCTCTTAGATTTGTCTGCTGCCTTCGACACTATAGACCATGAGATACTGCTTTGGCGCCTCCACAACTGCTACGGAATTTCTGGCTCCGCTCTCTCCTGGTTTCAGTCATATCTCTCTGACCGCACACAGACTGTATCTGTAAATGGCTTGCCCTCACCTCCCTCAGCCCTCAGATATGGCGTTCCTCAAGGATCCGTCCTGGGTCCAGTTCTCTTTGTTTTGTACACGCAGCCTCTCGCAAATATTATTCTCCGCCATTCTGTATCACATCATAGCTTCTCAGATGACAATCAAATTTACAATTCTGGTCCCATCTCTAATGTAAACAACATCGTACAAACCACTAAAGCCTGCATTTCCGACGTGAAAGACTGGATGACTTGCAACAAATTACAACTAAACCAAGACAAAACTGAAATGATTTTCATTACTCCTAAAAAACTTCTCAACTGTGACTTAATTCCATCTTCCATATCACTGAATGGGACAGACATCACCCTCTCCCAAAAAGTTAAGAATCTAGGTGTCACCATCGACAACACTCTTAACTTTCAGCAGCATGTCTCAAACATCTGTCGTGTCTGTTACCTTGAACTTCGTAGAATAGGTTCCATCCGTCATCTCCTTACTCTCGAAGCTACTAAAATATTAGTTTGTGCTTTCGTTCTTTCTCGTCTTGACTATTGTAATTCCCTTCTGTCTGGTTCCCCAAAACAGCTCCTTGACAAACTTCAGAAAGTACAGAACCATGCCGCTCGGCTAGTATTTCGGTCTTCCAAATTTCAGCATGTCTCTCCTCTTCTCCAAGACTTGCATTGGTTACCTGTGTTGAAAAGGATCCAACATAAAATTGCTGTTCAGTGCTTCAGATACTTCGACAATTCAATTCCCTCTTACCTGTCTGAATATCTTCAACTATACGTTCCATCTCGTCATCTTCGTACCTCAGCCGATACCCGCTTATTTCGAATCCCAACTTTTCGAACAAAATCATATGGTGAGCGATCCTTTTCTTTTCAAGCCCCTTCCTCATGGAATTCACTTCCCTACCCGCTGAGGCACAAAACAAGTCTTCAGTCATTTAAATCTGGCTTGAAAACGCATCTCTTTCCTCTCTGAAATTTATTAACCTAAAAGAGCTATGCTGTCTGCGCGCTAGCGTGCTTCTGTGTATGTTATTGCTGTGCGCCTATAGATATGTCTCGGGGTGGGAGGAGGATATGTGTGTGTGTGCCAGAGAGTAGGTACTAATATTTGATATTATTAACGGTGTGTATGTGCTTGTGGGATGGAGTGACAGAGGTCCGCCATTTATGATGAAAATTATATTAGGCCTATGTTTCTATGTTCGATGTAATGTGTATTGTACAGTTTGTAAGCGCTTAGGGCTTTCCAGAAAGATTAGGCGCTCTAAATGCCCTTAATAATAATAATAATAATTTTGTATTTCTTTCCGGCACCTCTTTGTATTCATCACAAACGTATAAATTGTAATCCACGCACTGAATATAAAATCCACCACAAAGATGGGGTATTTAAAAAAAAATTACCATTTCTGTAATGAAACATGATAATGCAACCTCCCCCGCTGGAAGAATGAATGCACACCATGTCATCATCTGCTGTGCCAGGATTGAGCCCTGCTCTGTTGCCCCAAGGACAGGAAAGGGGTGGCTGTGCGTGTGATGAGGCCAGTGAAGGAAAGGGGTTTTAAAGGTAGGCCTATACCATGATAACATGCCGTTCTCTGCATTGGTCAGGAACTTTAGCCCACACACCGGTAAGCATGGTAACATTCAACATCTGGCACACATCACTGAGGTTTCGACGGAGGGCAGTGGTGGGAATCGGCTGATGGTGCGCGCTGACTGGAACTTGGGTCTGATCTGGTGAGGGGGTGTGTACTGCTGTCCATTTATGGTGCTGATGTTCACTTACGGGGCCCACATGTGCCGACAACCAGATGTCGCAAAGGCACAAGCCTGGGCATAATGACAAAAACAACTGTGGCCCATGCAACAAGTTCACCCTTTCCATGACACCACTGGGTCATGAGAGAGGCTCACGCCAATACAGAAGGGAGAATAAAATGTGTATACCATGGCTTACAGGATCTTTCACATACGTATCTGATGCTCATTATACCACTCATGTTGCAAGCAGTGAAAAGATGACACTGAAGACAAGGAAATGGACACCAAACATTTTTATGACCAGAGATACAGCTAATGCCTGATGCCACGCGCTTCTTATGATACTAAGAGAAAGCTTAGTTACCAACACAACACCACATTCTTCAACAAATTGTCAATATTACCCTTTGACTCCCTCAGCCTCACCACCAACTTACATAGCTTCTGGACATGCTGAGTGAATCAGAGGGTTGAAACACCATCAGAGTTCAGCTCTACATATAACAGATGTCAGTTCTGAAGTGGGAAAATCTCATATAGAACCATGATGAATAGGGTTCAAAATTATTTTTCTTGGGAGCCAAGTAACGTAGCACAATAGACACAGTTTTCATATGGATATCTAACTTGAAAAAGATATGTCTTCAAAAAGATAACGCTAAAAAGAATGATAATGGTTTTTGAGGGGTTGCTGGGCAGCATGGTTTTACAGGCCTCAACTTCGCTCATGGACAGCATTATGAAGGTGGTAACCATCTCCTCTCCTTTGCTGCTTTACCTCTTCTGTCCCTGAAAGAACAAGTACAAATCCAGTTTTGTGCACATGGGCAAGGCCAAGGCACAAATCTGGTCAACAAAGCACTTGGAAAACATCCTTGACCTTGACTATGTGCTTAATCTTGGCCTTTGGGTGAGAGCACCCTAACCAATGTGCTTTCTTGTCCCTCCCCCAAAATATAGACTCTTGATTCTTCTTCTTTTGTTCACGATCTATATGGCTTGGTCAGGGCACATCTGGTGACAAATGTGGCCGATTTTTCCAGCTCCTGCCAGTTGCCATGGAGCTTTACGGTCAGCAGAGTTGTTTCTGTTTCTTCACTTGACAGAGATGGACACCAATCGTCCAATCATAACTATTTTCTTTTCATTTAACTTTAGAGTACACGCACTATGTCAACATGGTTAAAACAATGGATGGATTATTCATAACAATAGCTATCACAATGGTTTATTCATAACAACAGCACTAACATTAACAGTAGGAAATACTCCCAATAACAATTTTAATACCAAGGCCACTTTGTCAGGCTGTGCAGAGAACTGTCAGTCCGGCAAATGAAAATGAACTCAAATAGATCTTCTCTGGAAGGAATATAGAGCTGGCTGATAGTGATACTTGAAAAAAAATCATCCCATAGGATACTGCAAAGTGTATGAATGTTGACAGCATAGGTATACACTGAACGATTAGACATCTGATCATAACTGAAGACTGGATTGTACCTGGAGATGGCATCCCCCTACCTGTGAATGTAGACTGATACTCAAATCAGCCATGTTTTGCATACTACATGTAAGTGTCATGTTTGGTGATCATGTTCATCTGCTATGGAGAGGGCCAGTCACCCAGCCAGCCTAAAGGTGGTCTCATGAAAAGAATGTAACATCACCTGTTCAGTGCTCAACAAACTCCAGTAGGGGAATTCTATTACATAACACTTACAATTTGAGTACTTAATCACCCAGAAATCTCTAGTTTCTGAAATAAACAATAAATATTAACTTATAAATCTGTCCAAAGTCTGTGACACCAAAAGCGTGTGTGTGTATCTTTGACAAACTGGCTTACCAAAAAATAAGTAAAAGCATGTGTTATCAAGTGCTTGGATCACTGACAATTTACAAGAAGCCTTTAAAAAACAGTATTATATCAAATGCCTGTACCAACGACTGTCAGTTTAACTCAAGCATTCAAAATTATGTTTTATCAAGCGCCTGTATCGATGTCTTTCAAAGCTGATCCAAAACATGCTTTACTGGATGCTCACATCAAAGATTTTTTCATGAATATTTTGACTTATTTTTGTTCATATGTATACACACAAACTCACAGAAAACTCAGTTATGTTAAACAAGTCATGAAGACAAATAAAATATAATATAAAATATTTTTTATTTATATAGTGCAAAATCTTGGGACAAAATCAATCTAAGCGCTGAGCGTATACATGCATATTACTACATAAATATGACGTTTAATATCATCTATACATATATGCTTACATTACTTACATCATCAATTTAAGCTGAGCGTATACTGCATACATACATACATACATAAATCTAAAAATGTCATCACATACCTCGGAGACAATCACTCTGCTGGGCTTTTTTGTTTGTTTGTTTATTTTGGATTATTTATAACATTCTAAAACTGGAAAGCAGGTGATATATGTCAATGATTACATAAACTGGAAAATAGTTGATACATTTTAATAATTACATCTGAATATCTGAGATTTATTGTTTGCATTTTTCTTTTTCTTTCTCTCTTTCGAATTACATCTTGACCCTGTTTGATCTCACATTAAAATACTTATATACCCATGTCAAAGATTTGAACCATATGTCTATAAAAAACACAAAGTATCAAGAGGTTATTTGAATGAATGATATGTCTAACACAACAAAAACATTTAGTGCCAAGTGCCTGTATTACGAGCTTACTATCCCAAAAAGATGAGCACTAAAAAGTTAAATGTGTAACAATACAGAAGTGATTCTGAAAGAAGCAGATCTATTTACATATATAAGCAGATCTATTTACATATATATATATAAGCAGATCTATTTACATATATAAGCAGATCTATTTACATATATAAAGAAACAAACAGGGGAGAGGGGAGAAGGGGGTAGGAAGAAATGCCAGTCTTAAGGTTTCCACCCACAAAAACTCAGACAAAAGAAGTATAAAAGTGTGATAAAAGTGATCCGTTTGCCAGAAACAGAGGGAGACCACAGTCAGTGGAAGATGAAATACTGAGGGATAAAACCTTTGATCACAAAGGTAAACAGTGAGAAATAGCAGAGAGGTGCGAACCGGGGACAAGACCAGGCACATAAAGAAAGACTGTGTGGGAGCACAGACAGTACAATCTTGACGTTCAGAAGCACTGAGGCAAAAAGGAAGATAGCCACCCGGACCAGAATCGAGTATTGGCATATGGGTAGATGCGGCCCGGCAGTGACACCTGGCGATGGACTTCCTTTTACCAATTTCTCTACTACCCAGACGAGTATTTTAGAGGTAGTATGGTCTCTCGCAATCACTGACTTATGCACTTGTACATGATACGGCCAAGCTGTGTGCGATGAAAACACATACAAAGAAAGAAGCAAGGGAGAGGGTGGGAGAAGCGGGTATGGAGGAATGCCTGCCTAAAGTGTTCTTATAGCTAGGTCATCAACAATTGAGAAAAATATTTACAGACTTCTTTCTAAATATACTGCGTGCGTTCGGCTAACTAGACCTCATTCACGTTTGATTATCAATTCTGTACAAAAACACAGGTCAAAGAGAGTATTCACGAGATTAAAGACTAAAATCTTGGTGTAAAACAATAGCCCCAAACTGTTTTCACTGGCTAAACTGAATGATGTACAGTGAACACGCTATAAAACACAGTAAAAAAATGTTATAAAAAATTAGTAATTTATTGCAGGTCAAGGAGGGAAAAAACCCCCACCAACAACAACAACAACAACAACAAAAACCAAGATGGTCAAGCCATTCTAACAATCTCTCCGTTTATACAAAAACTATTACCAAAAATAGCTTTCTGTCCCTCTCAAGGTCACTGTGACCTTAAAGATGGTTCACTTGAAATAAAGGTAAGACATACATTGAGGACAACGGCAAACTCTCACAACACAAAAAACAGATTTCAAATCTTGTCAGGAAGAGCTGTTCACATATCTTCCTCACAAACTGCTGATTTCAGGCACTTTTTGGTCCGTGTGACCTTGACATCTTGTCCTCCAAACTTCAGCGTTTACAACTCCTCAACAATCTGTACATTTGACTAAAATCTGGTAAACATCCATCCAGAACAGGTGAGAAAATCGTACTAATACACTTAGTTACAGAAAGACAGTAAGACGGACAGACACACATCTCTCATAGATAACTGAAATAATCTCTCTTTTTTTCTGCAGAAAAAAAAACACATTAAAAATATACAAGTTTTCACTGGTCAAAGAACAAGGCAGGGAGATGACTTGTATATAAGAAGGGGTGGAGGGGAGAGTATGAATCAAATTATACCGTGTTCACTGGTATAGACATTAACGTATGACAGTAAAGCCTATAAATTATATAATGAACACACACTCTAGTGAAACACTGTGATTTTCAAACATAGTGGCTTTTTTCCTTGACAGAGACCATGGTTAGCAAATATTTATTATTTTAACCACTTCAGGAGTTACAAGAAGTTATTCAAAGAAAAATGGAATTCAAAGAGACATAAAATACTTGTATGTAAATTTTCCTTTTTGTTGCAAATACTTGAGACTGCTGCATTATAATAATAATAATAATACCTAGGACTTATAAAGCGCACTAAGCCACTGGATCTAGGCGCTGGGGAATGGGAGATATAATAGGAAGTCAGTAAATACAAGACTACACAACAACTTACACATCATCAAATGACAATCAAATACATACATACATCATAATCACATAACATAATGATTTACATTCGCAATCTTCAAAATATGCATACCACGCAATTCAATCAAATATCAGATTCATTCCAATTAAACACTTTTCACTCAGTTACTCCATATAAACTATTATTCCACCCCTTCCCTACTACCCCCACCCCCACGCGCATACACAAAATCCAATTACACATATCAGCCAGCCGACAAGGTGATGTGGGGAAAAGTGATCAGATGTCGAAATACTGCTGGAAAAGGTTGTGTTTTCAAGTTTGACTTGAAAGAAGAAATGGACGGAGAGTGGCGTAATTTCTTGGGAAGAGAGTTCCAAAACTGGGGACCGAAATGCGAAAGTGAGCGAAAGCCATGAGATTTGCGGTTATACTGTATCTGCCTGAGGAGTCTTGAATCAGAGGAAGAGCGGAGAGACCGAGATGGAGTATACAAGTGCAGAATATCAGAAATATACTCAGGAGCAGAACCAGAGATAGAATTGAAGCAGATGCAAGCAGTCTTGTACTTAATTCTCTGAGATATTGGTAACCAGTGCAGTTGGTGAAGCAAAGGAGTGCAAGGTTGTTGACGGGATGCCTTAAGAATAAGGCGTGCAGCTGAATTTTGAACTTTCTGCATAGGATAGAGAACAGTGTTCGGGCAGCCCATGAGGAGAGAGTTACAGTAGTCAAGTCTCGACAGAATACAGGAAGTGACAAGAATCTTGGTGGCATCTACACTGAGAAAGTTTCTGATAGATCCAATCCTTTTCAATTCAAAATAAGAAAGCTGGCAGACTTTGGAAACGTGATCTTTCATGGAGAGAGAAGAGTCAAGAATGAAACCTAAGTTCCTAGCTTTTGGACAGAAAGAGATGTCAGAAGAGCCAACAGTGATAGAAGTTGGAAGTGGAGGATTATAGTCTGAAGAACCAGAAAACAGAAGAGCTTCAGTCTTACTGTCATTAAGTTTTAACATGTTGTCAGTCATCCATGTCCTTACATCATCCGTGCATGTCTGTAGTGTCTGTATGGTACTGTCAATGTCTGCAGGTTTGCATGCCTGTTGAAGCTGTGTGTCGTCTGCAAAAAGCTGGTGACTAACTCCATGGCGCTCAATGACCTCAGACAGGGGGGTGGTATACAAGACAAACAGAACTGGCCCTAGCACCGAGCCTTGCGGAACACCAAAATCAAGAGGAAGTGATAAAGAATTATGACCATCGACCGATACATACTGTTTTCGATCCAGCAGATACGAATGAAACCACTGGAGGGTGTGGAACAGATGCCAAAAACGTTTTGAAGTCGCGAAATGAGAATTTTGTGGTCGATGGTGTCGAAAGCAGCGGAGTTGTCCAAGAGCAAAAGAACAGAGAGTTTGTTTTCGTCAAGAGCAGACAGAATATCGTTTACAACACGAAGTAGGACGGTCTCAGTGCTATGGCCAGCACGGTAGGCTGACTGAAAACGGTTACACAGGTTGTTGGCTTCCAGATGACCAAGAAGCTGACTCAGCACGACCTTTTCTAAAACTTTAGATAAAAAAGGTAAATTTGATACGGGCCTGTAATTGCTCAGTACGTTTTTGTCCAGAGAAGGCTTTTTCAGCAAAGGTCTAATGACTGCTGTCTTGAAATCACTAGGGACCGAACCGGAAGCTAAAGAATCATTGATGATGCTTGTGATGGTAGGGAGAACAACATCAATGTTTTCGTACAAAAGTTTGGTGGGGATGGGGTCTAACTCACATGATTTTGGCACAGTACTTTTCAAGACGCTCAAAACAAAATCTTCTGAGACGGGCGTAAAAGCCGTGAGGGGAGTTCCTACAAAACAATCCACATCCAGTACAGTGGTATCAGAAGAGGCAAAAGCAGTTCTAATTTTCCTAATCTTTTCAGAGAAGTACTCAGCAAAAACAGTGGGCAATGTATCAGGGGAATAATCACTGGGTAATAGGGAGGCGTCTTGTTTCCCGAGCAGAAAATTGAAAGTCTGAAAAATTTCTTTGCACGATCTGCTCGCCATAATCTTTGCAGAATAAAATGCCCGCTTTGCAGTCTCGACAAGATCGATGACCTTGTGTTTTGCAGTTTCGTAAATTTCTTTATGAACTGTCAATTTAGTCTTCAGCCAGCACCTCTCTGCCTGACGACGTTCGCGTTTCAGTTTGCAAAATTGCTCAGAGATGGAACTGAACCAAGGGTTAAATTTCCTGGGGCGAACCTTACGCTGGCAGAGAGGGGCGTGGTTGTCAAGCACAGACCTGAGTGCGCTGTTGTAGTCAGAAACGGTAGAAATCAGAGGAATTTGCAGCTTTAGGTCATCTTTGAAAGACTGGGCATCAATCTTGTTGATTCTGCGGAACACAACAGTCACTGGGTCCGAGACAAGCTTAGGAAGATTCAAAGTCAACAAAACTGCATTGTGATCAGACATCAGCTCATGGCTAACAACAGTAGAAGACAGAAGATTGTCTGACAAACGGTATAAAACAAGATCAATAGTGTGTCCTCTCTTCTGAGTTGGTCCAGTCACAGACTGGCCGAACCCAAACATTTCCAACAGATCCGTCAACCTTCTCGTATCTAATTCATGTTTCACATCAAAATGCACATTAAAATCACCCATCAAGAGTGTTTTGCCATGCAAAGAATCACAATACTCTAAAAAGTCCGGAAACTGATCAAAGAACATGACACTTGTAAATTTGTTTCTTTGACTAGGAGGTGGCCTATACACACACACTAAATTAATACTAGTTTTGTTTACAGTCAAAGACAGAATGGCCGCTTCAAATGTAGGATGAGTCAGAGGAGACTGATTAAATCTAGCATTCTTAATCAATGAGTCCTTGACGACAACTGCAATACCCCCTCCCCTTCCAGGAACACCAAGAGAGTCACGGGCATACGACAGTACTGTGTAATTGGGGGGAGCCAGTTCTTTCAGTTGAACTTCATGACCAGATGATCGTAACCAGGTCTCTGTGATAAACATAATATCAACATCATGAACAGAAATAAATGTGTTTACAGCAGAGCGTTTGTGAGATTTGGTTCCAAGAGCCTGAGCATTAAATGAACATACAAGTAGCTTGGAGTTGGGTGGAGTGTCAGGCTGTGTGGTGTCAAAAGACGAGTGCAGTGGGCCAGGGGAACCAGGCTGCGCTGTAGAGTCATGAATATCAATGGCTTTGTTTCGAGAGGATTGACAGTTAAGAGACAGTACCTTTATTTTGTCACCCAGCTTTCCCTTCTGACGATACCGTTTTCGAGGCAAATCAACGCCGATTTGAAGAAAACGAAGGCAGAGTGTCAGTTCGGGAGAAAGGCGTGAAGCTGTAGGCCTAGCAGCAAGCAGTTCAGCGCGAGTGTACTTCTGCAGGCCATGGACGGGTCGCTCAACTTCCTGAGGGGGTCCGCGATAGCGCAAGGGGAGTAATGTGTTGTCACAACACGGCTGCAGCACGGGCGATACACAAGGCGATGGTGAGCAACATGGCGCAAAATTCAAAACACTCAGCACTGACACAAGCGTGCACAGCGCGAGCAAGTGGAGGGGAGCAGGGGCAAACAAAGTCAGCAGAACTGAAGTATCCCACATCGTAACAACGTAATCCAAATATGAAAACAAACAACAATCTGGAAACAGGCAAACCACAACAACAATCGCCGGAGCTGCAGCCACTCGAACCTAAGCGGTGAACGACCTTGACCACATTATAATTAAATAAACATGTTTACATCAAATGATCATCTCACAATACTTGCTAGAACAGGATAAGCAGAATTAATAGATGATATATACAAACAGTTTTCTTCTAGAACATGATATGCAGAATTAACAGATGATACACACATATAGTTTTCTTCTATACAACAAAAGATTCCAACTTTTTTAATAGATGATACACACATATAGTTTTCTTCTATAGAGCAAAAGATTCCAACTTTTTTCAAAAAGGATCCAAAGATGAAAAGACTTAACCCTTTGCCTCCCACACCCTGTCCACCAGCATCCTGCATGGTCAACCATGCTAACAAAGTTTTTGCAACTGGTGGATAGGGTGCAGGAGTCAAAGGGTTAAACTGTCTTCCATCTGTGTGTTTCACAAGTTTCGATCACCCATATCCAGCCCAACAGTCAGCTCCACATAATGAGCGTATTCAGTATAACAGAGAAGTACAAATTACAGTATAGGTTTCAACACCTTCTGCAAGTGAATATGGAATTCATCTACCGAACAGTAATACAACATGGAATTCCTCTACCGAACAGTAACACAACATGGAATTCATCTACTGGACAGTGACACGATATGGAATCCGTCTGTTGGACAGTAACATGATCAGACAGAAATACAGAACACCACATAAGCTCCATAAACAATATTTGTTCGCGGAATTCATGTATCTGATTAAAAACCATATCAGAATTATCAGATTAAAAATTGTACTGTATCATGATTACCTGATTAAAAACTGTAAGAGAACTACCTGGTTAAAAACCATATCAGAATATATTACAAAGAGAAAGAGAACAGTACAAAGTGTATAACTCACTTTTAGGATATGTCTTTAAAACAAAAAGGTTCAATTTTTACTGCATCATCATCAGTCTTAGGATATTATATTTAAGCAAAATAAGATTTTTTAATGCTCATGACTTCGTAAACAGATATTAAGAACTTTGAAACACTGAATAGTAAGTATTTTCAACATCTATCAGCAAACAGATTATAACTGTTCGATTCTTATCCTTCATACAAAGATTTGTTCTACAATCTGAGTTATGGAGAACCATACCTTAAATAGTAAAAGGTAGATAAGGTATAGTTCTACTAGAAGGTAAATGACAAAAAAGCAGACTCAGGCTGAATGACAAGAAGCAGCCCTCCTCATAAAGTCAAAGTGAGCATCTTCTTCTGTTTTTGCACAGACACAGACAACTTACCTACCTGTTGGCAGTGCCAACACTGTAGTCATACCTTCAGCTAGAGATTTCAGTTTTATGATTTGTGATGATATGCTGAGTTGAGTTGAGTTGATGATATGTTATTCAAGTGATACATTTCCAACACTGTCACTCAGAATATCTAGAAATTCTTACATTAATGTCATCCACTCATACTTGCCAACTCAGGCAGCAAAAAAAACACCTGTCTTGTCGGGTTGTATTAAATACGCGTTCTGAAATTTCTCTCGTTTTTCTGGTTCCTGTTTGCTTCAACGCGGGCAGTCACATTTGTTTTGGATTTAGCAAAATGCTTAGTTTGTGCTTTTGTTTTCTCTAAAAGACTATTGCAATTCTCTCTTTTTTGACTGCCCCTAGAACATTGTTGGCAAACTATGAGGGTTTAAAATTCTGCTGCAATGACAGTTTAGAGCACTCACAAATATGATCATGCACAGTCCCTTTTTACAAACTTCACTGAATCCCTGTAAACCTAGATAGACTACAAACAGTCAATTCTCTATAACCATTTCTTCTCTGAAGCCACACCAGCTTATGTTTCTGACATCCTCACCACTTATACTCCTTCCAGACTGATCAAATCATTGTCAGATAAACATATGTGTTCCTTGTGTAAAGACAAACGCTTCTGGCCAAAGTTCATTCTCTTTCTGGCTGCCACAAAAGTAAACTGACTCCCCTCAGATATTCTGCAATCTCTGTCACTTACAAGAGAGTTCCAAAAACTAATCTATTCATACAACATTGTTACTAGTATCTGTCTCAACTCCTTCCCCTCTGTCCTCTTCACCCCACTGTCTGCACTGCAATCATATGATTGGTTATGCGAGATATTGTTTTTCTATATTTCATTGACCTATCTTTTAAGTCATGTGTCAACGCGTGTGCATTTGCCAGCATGAGTCCCTGAGTGTTTCTGTCTGCGTGTGCATGCATGCATAAGTACCTGCATGTATGTGTGAAAATGAGTCCATGTGTGTATGCGTCTGTATGTGTGTGTGAACATGTATGTATACACATTCTTATAAAAGAGTGTTCTTGTATCATACACATACAAAACTATTGTTTCCTCTTCTTATTCTGTGCTGTCTCGTCTTTTGATTGATTTATTGTTGACTTACATTTTTATGCATAACAAATTCTGTAAAATGCAAAACACTAAGAAGCTTGCTTTCCGACGTGCTGCACTACAGAAATCTTCATTACTATCTTCATCATCATTAATAAACAATGTTGCAGACTTTGTCATTATCACATCTGAAAATTAAATCTCAGCAAACTGTCCATGCGTATGCAGAAAAGAAATCAACAAAACTAAAATATACTAGATTCCATCTATAGGACAAGTGAAATTTCAATCTTATCAAACCATTTGCACACATACAAAGCAGCAGAACTGAACATACTTTTGAAAAATTCTACAAATTAAAACCCTTAAGTATGAGCAGGAGAAGCAGAAGTAAGGGGAGGGCTGATTGCTTGGAAATAGAAATAGATCCTCTATGGACAACGTACATATCAGTAAATAAGAACTTTCAAGATGTCCTTGTCTCAATAACAAGCCTTCTTGCTGACAGTCTTCCAATATATGTTCTATGAAGTCAAAGACGGACTTCAGGCCTTGTTTTTGTCATGGCTCTTGTCATCAGCATTATGGTTCCTGGCATCAGAGTTCAAAGTTCATTCTGCGAGTGTAGTTGTTTGGACCAAGAACCAGACCTTCTGTTGACTCTGTGTCATCAAAGTTCACAGACGTAGAAACTGAAAGGAAAAAGACACAAGGTCAGCTAATTTTGTATGTATGTGATGCATTCTCTCTCTCTCCCCCTCTCTCTGTGTCTCACACATACACATACACACACACATACATACACACAAACATATATGCACACAGGCATGCACACACACATACACTCACACACCTCTGAGCACCAGTACACAACTGACCCTCGTATTCTGATCTATATATCATTACATTTCAAAAAATTGAAAAATTGGCAGTTGAAAATTGATTTTCCTACAATGGCTCCTGTAAAACCTGTTGAGGGTCTACAGACAAAAATCCCCACACCAAACTTCTCCAAATCATTTAATTCACTGAACATCACACAATCTGACTGCTCCAGGGCAGGTGATGCAGTACCCCATACATATTCCACAACTGGTCGGGCAGTTATGACAAACTGGTGAACAGCCCATAGCAGGTTTAACACTACTGTCTTCTCAAACTGACAGGCACAACAGCCAAGTGGGTCTGATGTCAAGTTTCCAATGGGAAGGTTTGAGTCTGAGCCTGCCTGTTAGCACCTGGTGGGTACAGAGCAGCGATTTTTCTAATCTCCCATGTCAATATACAAGCAGACCTGCCAGTGCCTAAAGCCTTTCCATGGATATGCACACACAGAATGTCCAATACACATGTTAAAAATCTTGCAAACCATGACAGTGTTCATGTCTTATAGAAAGGAAACAAAAATAATCCAGCACAGCACACCCCAGGAAATGGATACGACAGCCACCATCGTGAGAAAAAGACAACCATACACGTTAAAGGATACTAATATGTATGTCTATTCATTCGTTCTTTGATTTAACTCTCTCCGTACGACAGAACGCTATAGCGTTCCTGACGTAAGGCACGGTTTTGGACAACAGAACATGATAGCGGTTTCAATAATTAAATTTTTTTTTCAACGCTTCCCTTGTGACGTGGCATGCCAACCAAAGCTACACTGGGCATTGCAGACGTGTCAAGGGTCAAGTGTAAAGTTACTTCGTGAGATTCCGTAGCAATATACTCGTCGGGAAACGATTGACTTCGGTACCCCACACGACTGGCTAATCTGCATGGGTGTCGAAAATGGCGTTGCAGGCGAGTACTAGTTTTGGAGCAAAGTAGATCACGACAGTGGCGTTTTACTGCTGCTGAAGTGATTGAAGTGCTTCAGACTGAAGACGAGTATGATGAAGATGATGGTGAAAGTGTTTCCAGTATGAAAGCTGCCAGCAAGAAGGTACTGACAGTGACCCAGTTTCAGACGCCAGTGAAGTGGGAGAGGGAGGTGGGTGTACACGTCACGTGAGGAGAGCAGTCAATGGGCCATGTACAGTGAGTCACACGTCTGATGAAGATTTTGTTGACTTTCTTATGCGTGACTGGCATGAAGATTTTAGTTTTATCCCCACTTTGTCTCCGTTCTCTGGCTCTTGTGGCCTGCATGCCCCAGCTGAGTGCCATGCCCCCATTGACTTCTTCAATCAGTTTGTGACAGAAGACTTTCGAAATTCTATTGTCATAAACATATATGCACAAGAGAACTGAGTGGCAAGCAGAATGAGCACTTCTCCTGCCCTCCGCCACCCATCCCCAGCGGCAGGAAGAACTATAGGAAGTGCCATGTGTGTAGTGCTGGCAGCAGGAGACACCCGGAGGTTCAACTGCGGCAAATCCCCAACTGGTGTAAAAAGTGTGGGGTTGCCCTCTGTGACAAACTATGTCAGCCCAACAAGACCATCACCTGCTTCCAACTGTATCACTCAGTGCAGAACTACACTGATTATTAGGAAAATAGTGCAAAGGGACTGAAGCATCCGGTGTGCTCCTTTTTTTTCCTCCAAATTCCTTGTGTAACAATTGGTAACATTTATTTATATAATGTCACTAATGATTTATTTTTTTACCCTGAGCAAAGTCTACTTTATTCATGTTATTTTGTGCATACAAAAACCTTTTCACCTTTGACTGTGTTCATGGAGCTGATCAAAGTGTGATCGTATGGTGACCCTGACCACAAAATTGGGGGTATTTTCAACATGGCACATGAAGAAGAAATATTCAAGGAAGAACTTCAATATTTTGGCATGAACTAACCCAACATGTAAATATTCAGATCTGAAAGTTTCATTTTGTTCCTTTATGTTTTGCATTTTTTGTGATTTTTTTCCTAACCCTTCAAAATGGGCCGTCTGTGGGGAAAAGCAAGGGTCAAAACTCTCCGTCCCGAGCGAGTTAACATCTTTTTACTATGAGTGATACCAGATGGGTGAATGTCTGTATGTATGCTTATGTGTGTGTGCATTTTCATGTGTGTGATTGCCACTGATAGACCATAACACATATTTCTTGTTATTTTTGATGAACCATGTTTATGTTGCACTGACTTACTGATGTACACATGTATTCCATATGTTTATACTGCAATATATTGTATTGCATTGAAATGTTTATGCTGCATTGGTGCATTAGTGTATGTATCTAATTTTGGTATCTCATTACTGTCTTAACATTGCAATGTTTAAGCTGTTTGTAAAGTTCAACAAGCATTCTCTGACATGTATGTCTGCGCTATATAAATGGAAGAATTATCATCATCATCATATTATACAACAATAACAATAATGATGATGACAACAACAACAACAACAACAACAACAACATGATGATGATGATGATGGTTTGGTTGTATAAAAAAACGCTGAACCAAACCACCACCACCACCATCACATCATCATCATCATCATCATCATCATCATCATCATCATCATCATTTATCATTATTATTATTAAGTGCACTTGGGAAAAGTGTTCTATGACTGCAGAAGGTGAAGCCCTCCAGTAACTGGCAGAGAGTGCTGGCTAATAAATAACATTTTCCAGTGGGTTGCTGTTAATTCTGGGGTACCCGAAGGCATTCTCTGGATCTCTGTCTTATATCACACCACCACCTACCCTCTCCTGCCACACCTCAGGTGATGACTGAAGATGATTTTCCTCTGTACTTCCAATTTTTATCAGTTGCTGATCACAGCAATCTGCAACAAGACCTGAGACACTTGGAGGACGAGGCAATAGCGAGGGGCATGATTCTGTTAAATGAAAATGAATGACTCTGTGTGCAAAGTGTTTGTAACAGACTGTCTGAATTCCAGCAACACGGCAATGAGACCGTCCTCCAGATGGCCACAAAACCATGATCTCCTTCATGAAACCTTGTCCTGGTCTGACTGTATCAATGAAATCACAAAAAAGGATCAATCAAATAATCAAAAAACCCAATGTAAGCATTAGTCTGTTTCAGCTCACCCCACAAGATTGTATATGCCTCTATTATCTGCTCATTTTCTAAAAACAAACCACTGCAGCAATGGAGGCATACCATCAGGAAGAAACAGAACAGTGAGTAGCAAGATTTACTGCTCAGAGTTATAAGCCGCAAAGTCCAAACTTAACTGACAACATGCTGAAAAACTGGAACCGCCGATTCTGAATGAAGGAAATGAACAGCAATAACTTGACTTTCTCCTGAAAAAATGCTGACAGACATTTCATCAAAATCAGAATTGTAAATTTCCACCATCCACAACAGATTGGACAAAAGTCAAAACCATGAGAGAAAACATACTGATTGTTCGCTACTGTACAGAAAATATCAGACCTGCAGCATGGGACAGCAAGAGGAAAGGGACATCACCACTTCTCTTTCTCTGTCTGTTTTGGCTTACCATTGCAAGGGAGACAAGCCTACAAGACACTGTACCTGCATTTATTTTGGTGACAAGATTAACCCTTTGACTTCCGCACCCCATCTACCAACTGCAAAACTTACTTAACTCTTTGACTCCCTCACCCTGTCCCCTAGCTTAGTTTTTGCTTTGCCAGCATGGATGGCAATGTAGGGTGCTGGTGAACAGGGTGTGGGACTCAAAGAGTTAAAGTAGGACTGCCTATTTTTTTGTCTTTTTGTGTGTGCATGTATGTGTGTGTGCGTACATGTGTATGTGTGCGTGCGTGTACTCATGGACATACAAACAGCAGTTCATACCTGTATGCATGAATAATATTGTGTGTGTGTGTGTGTGTGTGTGTGTGTGTGTGTGTGTGTTGTGTGTGTGTGTGTGTGGGGTGTGTGTGTGTGTGTTGTGATGAATAATATTGTGTGTGTGTGTGTGTGTGTGTGTGTGTGTGTGTGTGTGTGTGTGTGTGTGTGTGTGTGTGTGTGTGTTGTGTGTGTGTGTGTGTATGTATGTGTGTGTGTGTGTGTGTGTGTGTGTGTGTTGTGTGGATGTATGTTTTCATATGGAAATATTTTCATATGTACAATACTGTTCTCTGCTTTTCTTGTTCTGTGTCATATCATGTTTATGTGACTTAATAATTGCTGACTTAGCCTTCATGCATAGCATTTTCTGCAAAGTGCACAGAGCTTTACATGCTTGTTTCTTGGGATGTTGCTCAACATACATCTTCATGAGATAGATTAGTAAAGCATGAGTGCTTGCATACAAAGTAAATGGATAGCTGGGTACACATTAAATTTTGTAAACATGGGATGAGATAGCTGGGTACACACTAAATGTTTGCATACATGCGATGAGATAGCTAGGTACACACTAAATACTTGTAGACATGTGATAAGATAGATGGGTACACACTGACTGCTTGTATACATCTGATGAGATACATGGGTACACACTAAATGCCTGTATACATCTGATGAGATACATGGGTACACACTAAATGCTTGTAGACATGTGATGAGATAAATGGACACACACTAAATGCCTCTATACATCTGATGAGATAGATGGGTACACACTAAATGCTTGCAGACATATGATGAGATAGATGGGTACATCCTATAGCTTACATATCGTGTAAATGAGAGATGGTACATCCTAAAGGCTTGCATATTGTGTAAATGAGATAGATGGGTACATCCTAAAGGCTGGCATATTGTGTAAATGAGGTAGATGGGTACATCATAAAGGCTGGCATATTGTGTAAATGAGATAGATGGGTACATCCTAAAGGCTGGCATATTGTGTAAATGAGGTAGATGGGTACATCCTAAAGGCTGGCATATTGTGTAAATGAGATAGATGGGTACATCCTAAAGGCTGGCATATTGTGTAAATGAGGTAGATGGGTACATCATAAAGACTTGCATATTGTGTAAATGAGATAGATGGGTACATCCTAAAGGCTGGTATGTTGTGTAAATGAGAGAGATGGGTACATCCTAAAGGCTTGTCAATGAGATAAATGGGTACATCCTAAAGGCTTGCATATTGTGTAAATGAGAGAGATGGGTACATCCTAAAGGCTGGTATGTAGTGTAAATGAGGTAGATGGGTACATCCTAAAGGCTGGTATGTTGTGTAAATGAGAGAGATGGGTACATCCTAAAGGCTTGTCAATGAGATAAATGGGTATATCCTAAAGGCTTGCATAGTGTGTAAAAGAGATAGATGGGTACATCCTAAAGGCTTGCATAGTGTGTAAATGAGAGAGATGGGTACACCCTAAAGGCTTGCATAGTGTGTAAATGAGATAGATAGGTACATCCTAAAGGCTTGCATATTGTGTAAATGAGATAAATGGGTACATCCTAAAGGCTTGCATAGTGTGTAAATGAGATAAATGGGTACATCCTAAAGGCTTGCATATTGTGTAAATGAAATGGATGGGTACATCCTAAAGGCTTGCATATTGTGTAAATGAGAGAGGTGGGTACATTCTAAAGGCTTGCATATTGTGTAAATGAGAGAGGTGGGTACACCTTGAACACGCATGCATGTGGTGAAATACATGAGTACAAACAAATGCTTGCATGCAGTAATTTCTGCGTGCAGCCTCTGCTACATTATAAAAAGATTGAAAGAGGAAAGAGTTAATTGTACAGGCAAAATTCACATTCAACACGTACCTGCATAAATCAACTCAAAGAACACAAGCAAGTTACCTTTCTCCTTGCGGCGAGGGGGAAGGAGGAAGATGATGGACAGAGAGAGGCACATGTGCCAGGCACTGTGGATGTACTTGTAGTTCTTGGCCGTCTCAAAGAAGGCAAACATGACAGCGCCAGCCACAGCAAACAGCACCCCTGGCAGCATCCACATGTAGCGCCGCCTGTCTGGGAAACAGCGCTTGATGCGACAGCACTGTATTACCTGTTATCACAAGAAGAAAGGGTCAGAAACTCTACTTTGGATGTTGGGGAGTTCTTAGTTTTCATTTGATGTAACACTCTCAGCTGCACCTTTTCTGAAACACGATTTCCAAGTCACACAGTCATTTTCAGATGTAATTTCATTAATCAAACACAAAAGAAACAAGCAGTTTGACCGTTCAGACCTTTTTCTACAGTCTCACATAATGCACGTGGTAGAAAAATGGTTCAAGATACTGAAAATACTAGAAGCTCAAACTGAGGTCATAGGTCACAAGTGATGTTTTGGGTCCATTGTAAAGAATGGGTGTCTGACATTCTACTCTTCTGTCAGAAAAGGCAACTTTCCCTTTTCTTCGAATAGATCTTTTCTGTGACTTAGAATCAGATTCAGAATCAACTATATGAAATTTGGGCTACCCACCCAAAGGGGAACACATCAGCACAGAATAACACCATCCTTTTTCTTTTCCATGCATATTTTTGTTTACATATAATATCGATTTTTTTCCCTGTAAGATTTTGCCAGGGACAGCCGCTTTGTTGCTGCAAGTTCTTTTAAATGCACTAGGTACATGCAGCATACATAATGCTTATTACTGTATGATATACACATTTTGTTTATTGTTGATTATTGCTTATATTGTAATATTATATCTAATAATGCCTGTGAAGTGCATAGAACTCTTACACTCTGTTAGAGGAGTGCTCTACATAAATGCTTCATTATTATTATCATCATATTTTCAAAACACTAGCACCAGCCATCATTCAAGGTCCTCTTCCAGAGTAGGGGGAAAATTGCTATATGACAGGGCATTGAACTCACTTCCTGGTCATGTGCTTTTAACCATTAGGCCACACAGGGACAGCACAGAATCACTCACTGTCATACAACAATATGTACAGACATGGTCATATGTCCATGCATACAATTGCGTTAATGGATACAGATGGATATCGATACACTTACAACACACACAAACCACACACACACACAGAGTACACAGACACACATACTAATCATGTACACAAAAAAACAGAAGCACAGCTGCAAACACAAGCACAAAATACATGCGCAAGCATGCGTACACATGCACAAATTCTCCCTTTCTCTCTTTCACACAGACAGACAGACATCCACCCACACACACATATCCAAACACACACTCAAGCACACACTGCTCAAAAAGCTTCACCCACATTCTCCATGTACCCAACACATATGCAGTAAAGTCAACCCAACATCAGTCAGCATCGCACACACACATACACACAGACAAACACCCATACACACACCCAATACACACACAGATACAAATATATACAGACACACACACAGACACAGACAAAACTTCTGTCTCTCTCATACACATACATGTAGAATCCTCATACCCTGGTAACACACACACACACACACACACACACACACACACACACACACACACACACACACACACACACACACACACACACACATAGATACAAGCACACACACATACTCTTTAAACTACACAAAATTCTCTGCCTATCCAGCACACACACAACATGTACACACCAATGCACACTTATGCACACAATCACATGTTAACACTTATGCACACAATCAAATGTTAACACTTATGCACACAATCACATGTTAACACTTATGCACACAATCACATGTTAACACTTATGCACACAACCACATGTTAACACTTATGCACACAACCACATGATAACACTTATGCACACAACCACATGTTAACACTTATGCACACAACCACATGTTAACACTTATGCACACAACCACATGTTAACACGTATGCACACAACCACATGTTAACACTTATGCACACAACCACATGTTAACACTTATGCACACAATCACATGTTAACACTTATGCACACAACCACATGTTAACACTTATGCACACAACCACATGATAACACTTACGAACACAACCACATGTTAACACTTATGCACACAACCACATGTTAATACTTATGCACACAACCACATGTTAACACTTATGCACACAACCACATGTTAACACTTATGCACACAACCACATGTTAACACTTATGCACACAATCACGTTAACACTTATGCACACAATCACATGTTAACACTTATGCACAACTCCCCTCCATCATCTACCACTCACCCATGTTAACTCTCTGACTCCCACACCCTGTCCTTCAGCATCCTGCATTGTCAACCATACTAGCAGAGCAAAAACTTAACCCACTGGCCCTCTCACCCTGTCCACCAGCTTCATGTAGGAAGCTGGTGGATAGGGTGAGGGAGTCAAAGGGTTAAGTTTTTGCAGTTAGTGGATAGGGTGTGGGAGTCAAAGGGTTAACCATACAAGCACATGTCAACCCCCTCTCCTCCCTGGGATCACCCCCACTTTAACCACACACACACAAAAATTGTCCACTTACCCAGCACACAAACAGTATGACCAACCCAACGGCAGTGGGGACAGCAATGACCCACAGACTGGTGCGATCTAACAGGACTCCAACGATCAGCGCCAGAGGACCTGCCATCTGTACAGCTGAGCTGAAATTGACTGGGAGCTGAGCCATGGCGATGAGCGTGACCCACAGTGACACAGTAGATGCCAAGAAGTCACCCGTTGACAGTACTGAGTACTTGGTCAGGCAGTAGACGTACTTGTCAATGCGGTCACCATCGCAGGCATGGTAAAACTGATATGGACAGAAAAGAGATGTTGGTTCAATGTACACTGAATTCAAATGACATTAAAATTTTAAAGAAATAAAAAAAAGCACACAAAACCAAATCTAAAGAAGAAAGAGAGGGTGCTCCAAGGGGAAAAATAAAGTTAAATTATTAATAAGATGTCATACATATGAAGATATGCAGGAGGAAGACAGAAAGCGATCTTACCAAACACTCAATCTTTCACATAAGGAACCTCCAATGGATCATACAAACCTTCTGGCCCAAACCATCTCTAATCAAAAACTATTCACACAATGCAATCATGGAGTATGGACACCATTGTCATGAAAAACAATGAAGATGGGTTAAGCACATCATCCACACAGAGCAAGATAACATTACATGGACTGTCCTTCACTGGATGCTAGAAGGCAGTCACAAGGAAGGAAGACTCAAGAACTCCATGTCCTCAAACACACCTGGGATACCACACACTGACACAAGAGGCAGGTGCAGAACAGACAGGAGTGGAGGATCTGTGTTGCTGCCCAAACTGTCAATAGCTTCAGGGAGATAAGTAAGTATATTTACTGAGGAGAAAAGATAGTATCATAACCCTACGCTGGGCTATAGGTTCTGAACTGCAGAGACTTCACTCCTCTCAGGTCAGCTACTTTACCATCTTCAACTGCAAACAGTTAGGTACCCACTTACAGATGGATGGACAGGCAGGAAAATGCACAAAGTTTTCCCAGCCACAAGGAAGCAAAACTATATTATAAGATGTTAACCGAAGGATGTGGTCAAGCATGTATGTCTTCTTCACACAGTGACAACTGTACTGGCTTGGCCTTGTCCGCCACATGCAGGACGGCAACATCTCAGAAAGATATCTTTAAAGAGAACTTGCCGTTAGATCCCATCCCACAGGGCAACCAGTGCTGAGATACAAAGATGTCTGCAAACATAATAATAATAATAATTACAATATTTATATAGCGCAAAATCTTGATAAAATCAAATCTAAGCGCTGAAGCAGACACACACGCAAGCACGCACACACGCACACACACACACACACACACACACACACACACACACACACACACACTCACACACGGCTATAAATGGGGAGAAAGAATAAAAGCAATAAAAGCAAGAATAAAAGCAATGGAAAATTATAGAGAGCATAGCATATACAATTATATATTATAACCATGTGATTCCCCTCCGAGCGGAGACAGGCTGCAGAGGGGGGGGGGGGGGGGGGGGGGGGGTTGAGTGAGGTTAGGATTTTATGCGGAGGAGAAAAGGTGAGTTTTGAGAGTGGACTTGAAGGAGACAAAAGTAGGTTGCTGACGGACTGAGAGAGGAAGTTTGTTCCAGGAGAATGGACCAGAAACAGAGAAGGCTCATGGACCATAGGTATTGAGCTTAGTGCGTGGAAAGCGAAAAGTCAGAGGATCGGAGGCAGAGTGGAGGGTACGTGAGGGAACATAGATCTCAAGTAGGCTTGACAGGTAATCGGGGGCTGCGTTATTGAGGCTTTTGTAGCACATGGTGTCTAGTTTGTACTGTATGCGCTTTGATACAGGGAGCCAGTGAAGTTGTGCCAGGAGAGGAGATATGTGGTCAGCTTTTTTCTTTTTGAGTACAAGGCGTACAGCATTGTTTTGAATGCGCTGTAGGATGTGAATGGTGGAGGCAGGAAGACCAGACAGGAGTGAATTGCAATAGTCAATGCGAGACATTATGAAGGAGAGAACGTGTTTTGCAGTTGTTTCGACAGAGAGATACTTCCTGATCAGCCTTATACGATGGAGATGATAGTAGCAAGATCTGGCAGTTTGAGAAACAAAGTTGTTCATGGAGAGGGTAGAGTCAATGCAGACACCAAGGTTTTTAGCTGAATCAGAAATTGGGACTGATGTGTTACATAATGGGAGAGAAAGAGGAGGCAGCTGAGAAAGTTTCTGACGGGTGCCAATGAGGATAGCTTCTGTCTTGTCGTCATTAAGCTGAAGTTTGTTGAACGTCATCCAGTTCTTAATGTCTGAGTAACACTCAGTGGTGCGAGTCAACAGGCGCTGTATATTATCAGGTGAGTCACTGTCTTGAAGTTGGGTGTCATCAGCAGAGAAGTGGTGTTTTATAGAGTGGGAGTTGATGATGGTGGACAGGGGGGAGGTGTAAAGAGTGAAAAGAACAGGGCCAAGGACAGATCCTTGTGGAACACCACAGGTCAGGTATGCAGGTTGAGAGTAAGTGCCATTGATGAGAACGGTTTGTTTTCTGTTTGATAGGTATGAAGTGAACCAAGACAGAGCAATGTCACGAGATGCCAAAAGTATGATGAAGTCTAGAAAGGAGAATACCATGATCAATGGTATCAAAGGCTGCAGACAGATCAAGGAGTGTGAGGAGAGAGACTTTGCCAATATCAGTTGCAAGGAGGAGATTGTTGAGAATGTGTAGTAGGGCAGTTTCAGTGCTATGGCACTGGCGGTAGGCTGACTGGAAAGGATTGAGGAGATTGTTGGCAGACAGGTGAGAGTTCAGCTGGTTGAGGACGACTTTTTCAAGGAGTTTTGACAAGAAAGAGAGATTAGAGATAGGCCGGTAATTTTTCAGTTCATTTGGGTCTAAATTGTGTTTCTTGAGGAGAGGGTGAACAATAGCAGACTTGAAAGAATCTGGGACAGTTCCAGTTTGAAGAGAAGTGTTGATGATGTCAGTGATGAATGGGAGGAGAGTAGGGAGACAGTCGGGTAGAGAGAACCTGGAAGAGGATCCAGTTCGCAGGTTTTGAACGACATGGATCTGATTGTGTTGAGAATTTCTTCTTGTGAGACTGGGGTAAAAGTAGTAAGAGGTGTGCCAGAGAAGGAAGGGTCAGGTGGGCATGGTTGACAGGGTGTCCTGTCAAGCCTGTCACGAAGAGTTTGTATTTTGGTGGTGAAATAGTTGGAGAATACAGATGGGAGTTCTTCATTTGTATGTTTTGTTGGGAGAGGTAAATCTTTTCGTGTGCCAAGGAGATGATTCATGGTTGTAAAGAGTTCTTTTGAAGAAGAGGCATTCAGGATTTTGGTTTGGAAATAGCTTGTTTTTGCTGATGCAATGAGGGTGGATACTTTTGTTTTAGAGGCTTGGAAAAGTTGCCTGTGTACAGTGAGTTTGGATTTGCGCCAGCGGCGCTCTGCTCTGCGGCGGGCATGTTTTGCACAGGCGATCTCATGAGTGAGCCAGGGGGTAGGGGGGCGGTCAGGTAAAAGACGGGTTGTGGCTGGAGCATGAGTGTCCAGAAGATGGTGGAGAGTAGTATAGAATTCATCGGCAAGGTTATGTGACTTTTCAGAAAGGAGACGGGAGGCATCAGATGAAAATGTGGAGAGATCGATAGATTTGAGATTGCGTCGAGTCACTGTGCGCATGGTACGGGAAGGAGGAGAAATGTCGAGAGAACAGAGAATTGCAGAGTGGTCAGATGGAAGGGCTGAAGTTAGACGGGTAGAAAGAACTAAGCAGTTGTCAGTAGCGGAATTGTGGTGATCACGAGAAATGATCCAGTCAAGAATGTGATCTTTTGATGGGTTGGTTCAGAAATGTGTTGAGTCATATTGTGATTGGACAGAGAGCTGATGATATGTCTTGTGTCATAACGGTGAGTGTTGTCATAGTGGACATTGATGTCACCTAGAATGATGAGATTTCCAGGTAAGAGGCAGTAGTGGTCAAGCAATTGGTCAAAGTCAGAGAGAAACGTGGATGTGGTGAGTTTGTTCGCAGAGCTAGGTGGGGGTCGATAGACACAGGAGAAGGTGATGGGGTGAGGGGTGGATTGGAAGGATACTTCAACGTGCTCGAAAGAAGGATGGGAGAAAGGCAGAGACTGCGAGAAAGATAGGCGGGAATGGATTGAGTCGTTGTAGAGGATGGCGATACCGCCACCTCGGGATGAGCGATGGAAAGAAGCAAGCCTGTAACCACTCGGAGTGAGGCTAGCATGTATAGGTTCGTGACCAAGGGGGTTAAGCCATGTCTCTGTGATAAAAGCAATGTCAACATGCTCATCTGCGATAAAATCAGCAATGACTTCGGCTTTGCCATCAGTGCATGTTGACTGAGCATTAAAAAGGCATAGTTTCAGCCTATCACAGTCATATGGTGGCGGCCGAGGTGGCGACGAAGGCGGCACCGACGGGACAGAAGGCGAAAGCGGCACCGGCGGGACAGAAGGCGAAGGCGGCACCATCAGGACAGAAGGCGAAGGCGAAGACGGCAGAGGAGGAGACGAAGCTTGCAGCAGTGAGGTCGAGGGCAGAGGCAGTGGAGGAGAAGAAGCAGGAGACGAAAAGTGGCGTCGGGCAGGAGGCAGGTTGTGCCAAAGACGGTGAGTGTTGGTATCACTATAGATACTTGGGAAGAGACAGTTACAAATAGCTGTGCATGGTGACAGGCTTATGTACAAGCACCGCCACTGTAGAGGAGAAATGAATTCAACTGTGGTTGGACAGAAGAGAGAGAAGGAAACCTGCAGCAGAGACCATCCATCAGAAGCTATCCTCATTGGCCACCGTCAGAAACTTTCTCAGCTGCCTCCTCTTTCTCTCCCATTATGTAACACATCAGTCCCAATTTCTGATTCAGCTAAAAACCTTGGTGTCTGCATTGACTCTACCCTCTCCATGAACAACTTTGTTTCTCAAACTGCCAGATCCTGCTACTATCATCTCCATCGTATAAGGCTGATCAGGAAGTATCTCTCGGTCGAAACAACTGCAAAACTCGTTCTCTCCTTCATAATGTCTCGCATTGACTATTGCAATTCACTCCTGTCTGGTCTTCCTGCCTCCACCATTCACATCCTACAGCGCATTCAAAACAATGCTGTACGCCTTGTACTCAAAAAGAAAAAAGCTGACCACATATCTCCTCTCCTGGCACAACTTCACTGGCTCCCTGTATCAAAGCGCATACAGTACAAACTAGACACCATGTGCTACAAAAGCCTCAATAACGCAGCCCCCGATTACCTGTCAAGCCTACTTGAGATCTATCTTCCCTCACGTACCCTCCGCTCTGCTTCCGATCCTCTGACTTTTCGCTTTCCACGCACTAAGCTCAATACCTATGGTCCACGAGCCTTCTCTGTTTCTGGTCCACTCTCCTGGAACAGACTTCCTCTCTCAGTCCGTCAGCAACCTACTTTTGTCTCCTTCAAGTCCGCTCTCAAAACTCACCTTTTCTCCTCCGCATAAAATCCTAACTCACTCAACCCCCCCCCCCCCCCCCCCCCCCCCCCCCCCCCCCTCTGCAGCCTGTCTCCGCTCGGAGGGAATCACATGGTTATAATATATAATTGTATATGCTATGCTCTCTATAATTTTCCATTGCTTTTATTCTTGCTTTTATTGCTTTTATTCTTTCTCCCCATTTATAGCCATGCGTGTGTGTGTGTGTGTGTGTGTGTGTGTGTGTGTGTGTGTGTGTGCGTGCGTGTGTGTGCGTGCGTGCGTGCGTGCGTGCTTACGTGTGTGTCTGCTTCAGCGCTTAGATTTGATTTTATCAAGATTTTGCGCTATATAAATATTGTAATTATTATTATTATTATCAACCTTCATATGCAGCAGCTGTGCAAAGGACTGTCACTCAAGCACTCAAGCACAGTCAAAGCTTTTCTACACCCAACTGAGTCCTAACCAGGACACTGCCTAAACAGACAGATGGACCAATCATCATTCTTAAAATATGTATGTAATGTATTGCTATAAAACTGACTTATCTACAAGATACTGTTTTGATGATATTGGTGTATGCATGCATTTATGTATGTGTGAAATAAATTATAAAAATAATGTTTCTCCTGCTAGGATGGAACTCATGTGGTCAGATTAGAAGTCCCATAACTCTAAGCTAGATTATAGGGGAGTGAGTTGGTAGAGAGCTCTTTATCCTTGGGTCAGCTGCTTAACCCTTTGACTCCCGCACCCTATCTACCAACTGCAAAAACTTAACCCTTTGACTCCCTCACCCTTTCCACCAGCTTCCTGCAGGAAGCTGGTGGAAAGGGTGAGGGAGTCAAAGGGTTAAGTTTTTGTTAGCTTGGCTGACGATACAGGATGCTGGTGGACAGTGTGCGGGAGCCAAAGGGTTAAGCTTCCCCAACTCTGAACAATTTTAGATACCAACTTATAACAGGGTGGAAAGGAGGCCACCTGCACAGTTTCCAAAGCCAGGGTCAAACTTGGGTAGATGGATTGCAAGGTGGGAGCTTTAACTCTTGGAAGGATCTACATCTGGGCACAAAGTGGGTCTGGTTCACACACTCCTGAAAACATGCATATGCTCACTTTCTCTCCCCTATATTTAGTGTGTTGAAGTGCTGTAACTTGTTTATGTGTGATGTGAACTTGCATAATTATATTCACATAAAGACTGCTTCTTGACCTTGCTGTTTAAAATAACAGAGCAATTTAAAACATCAGAGCAATCTCCCAACTGCAAGGTCTACTGCTTCTCTCTCTCCTTCTCTGACATACACATCCCACACACACATATGTGCACACACACACAGAGTCTCACACACAGAGTCTCACACAGTCTTACACACACGCACACACACAAACACACACACACACACAGAGGAAAGCTTAGAAGCTTACACTGGAAAAGAACATGTTGTAGAAATAGCAAATGGCTTCAACATAATAGCGTCGGTAGGCTGCCACAAAGATTGCCGGCACGAAGAACAAGTTACTCAGTGTCAGAAGCAGTACTTCCACGAGCTGGCTGGTATCGGAAAATGCCTCTCGCCCATCTGTGCATCCGTAACCCCTCCAGCCTGGTTAAAAGAGGAGAATGACTCTTCACATAATGCAAACAACAATGATGATAACAGTCACATCAACAACAACATTAGTGATGACAGCAACTACAATGACGGCAACAACAGCTGCTGTTCAACAGACTAAGATATCTTTTTTAGCACTGATTGTATGACACATACATATAACATTTTTAGCATTGACTGTGTGACAAAAAAGTGTATCATGATGATTCATGTATTTTCAAATGACTTGTTTTTCATATTTAGAGAGTCTCATGCTCTCAACCAAAAACACCAAAAACATTTCCAAATGCACAGGCATGCACAAACATCCATTTCTTCACACAGACACACACAGGCACTCCCAAATTACACCAGATCTACCAGACCTATGTATTCATATCTTTTAAACGTTGCAACCATGCATGAACATTTCACTTACTTCTAGGAAAATTATAACATGATTACTTTTGTTCTTCCTTCTTTCTTGCTTTCATTCTTGAATTCTTAACCTACCCAGGAACACTGTCAAAAAAGCAAAATGACAAACATTCTTTTCTTTGATAAAGAACAGAAAACAGAAAAATAACTTAATTTTGATTACAAAGACAGTCTTTAAATAAATAAAAACAATATTTTTCAAGGTGGCTGATATATGTAGTTCATTACAATCTATTTTCTGTTTTTTTTTCTATGTTCATTTAGCTTCTCATATACATTTTTCAGTGTTGTGTATGTGTGTGCAGGCACACATATGTATATATGCCTGCATACAATTTTTTGTAATCATACCATAGAGAATTACTGCTAGCACAGAATTCATGTTCACACTCTTTTACCTCTAGTGTGCATACAGGCACATGTGCATGTCTGCCCACAAAGGAGTATGTGCTATGTTTAGGTAATTGTATCAACAAGATTTAATGCTTGAACATTATGTCAGTAAACCTACCATAATTCTTGGACTAAATGGTAATTTTTGTGTTATTTTGACTCCACTGCCTTACAGAATGGGATCACTTTATCAAGGACAAAGTTAATAAAATACGTTATGTGGATTTTACTTGTCAGAAACAGCAGAGTGTTTCCAACAGATTTGCTTTGATGAAAAACAGCCCTCTCATTCAGACACTGAAGTAAATTTAGAATCAGTTGAAAAGTTATATAAGAATTCACCATAGAGACCTGTACAAGCTGGCAGCCTCCTAAATATAGGTACTGAGGTTTTTTTGGTGACCCAACTTAAACACTTGCAAAAACAATCTGTAGGCTACCACAGCTTACCAGTTTCTCTTCATCCAGAGTTCGTTTTGAAATTCATTCACCTCCACTTTGACAGCACTTCATACACAGAAATGCCTTGTACTAGGATTTTTCAATGAGTTTATGTAAAATTGGGGTGGGAGGCCTATATGCAGGAGAAACTTATGGCCCTGATATGTTGCCTGCGTGTAGATCCTGTTCATTACCTGCAACACAATTGCAAGTGGAGAAAACAATGAAGTCAGAGCTTTTGATATACTCCTTGCAGTCACCCTGGCCGTTGCACTTTCCATCCACACAGCTCTGGATCTGCACTGTCACCTCCACTTTCTGCGTCCCATTTGTGCAGTCCACCGCCTCAGAACTGCAATGATAACATTTTTTTGCAAATCCGTTCTGCCAAGTTCCACATAAAAGACAGATACTCACTTAGGGTTTGCTGGCTTGCCTGGGTGGCAATGTTTTAGTTCCCTTCTGCAGTCTTCATCAGGCCAAACAATGGCTGCATAGCTGGTAGTATCTTTGTAGGCTGAATAATGTTTGCTAGTCATCAGCATTTGATGTAAGAGTAGGCTTGGCAACTCAAACAAAATGTCTCTATTCAACGATAGTTTACTCACAATTTGAAGTGTGATTTTTGAATGCCAAATTTAGAACCCCTTTCTTTGAAGTGTTCTCCCATTTTTGATAATGAGGCCACTGTGGTATTTTAGTGTTCTTTTAACTAGATGAAGATCTCAACAGAAGACAGAAACACAGCCTCACCAGCAAACCTGGTAAGGTAAAGTGAGTAACGATACTGTCTGTCATGTTCCAGCTTTCCCACACTTCTTTTAAAATTTCTACATCAATGAAGATAGCTGCTTCCAATTGTTAAACTAAAAAAAATGCACCATATAACTAAACTGTAAAAAACGTTATTGAGAGCTTCAAAGAAAAAGGTTCTTCCACTACAATAAAATTGATGAGTGAATAGCCAGGATGTGGTTAGGCTGTCAGACTTCCAAATCTGCTCGGCTAGAGCCTGAACCATGTTCGTGGCTTATGGAAATATGAAAACACTAAGCATGCTCAACCACTGAAGATGGTATATGATGACTGTGCAGCAACATAATGTCTGCACAGTGTGGACAAGTAAACATACATACACACCTTCAAGAAAACGAAGCTCAAGATGACAACAATAGAAATGGGGTATAATCAAAATCTAGACCTGTGACTCCTTTCTTCTGTCAAGTAGTTCTGACAAATGAGGTACATACACTGCTACTTTTCACACCTCTGTAAATGTCTGCTAATCACTGTATCTGAAGTGTCCAAAACTTTCTTCATTTTACCACATTCTCCCAACCCACAACCACCCTTTGCTTAACATTCTGAAATTGTGGGAAGCGGAACAATGAAAGCAAGTAAAGTACTATCACAACAGTACTGACATACAAGAAGTGTGAAAATTTACATACACACACACACACACACACACACACACACACACACACACACACACACACACCACACACACACCTGCCATTGGTAGCATTGTAGCACTGGAGACCCACAGCTAGCATCCACAACCCCTCCTCTGGATATGGCACATACACACCATCAGAAACACTGCCATCACTGCCTTTAGCACTGGAGTTCACCTGGAAGCTGTTGGTGGCATTGACACAAAGGTCAAGGTCATTAGCCAAGGTGGGGAATCGACTCAACACAACCTGGCCACAAACACGCACCTTCTGGTTTTCTGCCTGCGGGACAGACACAAAAAATAACAGTCATAAACAAGATAAAGAAATAACACCACCCTCCCCCAGAACACATACACATACATTTCCCCCTCCCCAAAACAACAGCAATTATACATGTGCTATGCTCAAAGTCAAAATCTCAATACAGTGGCTCACTATCTCTAGAAGAATACAAAACAGTACAATAGTATATTTTGATGAGGAGCAGAAGCTTTGTGGTTAAATGGAGTACACGGAATGCAAAAAGTTCCATGTTTAATTCCCAGTCACATAAGAAATTTTCTACCCCCTTTTCTGAACCCTGAGTGGTGGTCTGGGTTGCAATTTGTTATTATTGTTTTTGTTTAAAGCCCAGCCGACTGCGTAGAGCCATATCCGGACTATAACCATTTCAAAACAAATACAATATTTCAAGATGGGGGCAAAAATAAAAAGGAAAATTAAGTACACATATCAATGCATTCGTGCACATAATCCAAGGAGATGCCCCGGGCACTGACCACTCTGTCCAACTTATCACACAGGAGATTGAAAAAACATACCTGAACGCAGATTTAAACATAACCAATGACACCAAAATATATATATAAAAACAGGCTGAAATTGCCTAAAATTTCTTCTGCATATCTCATTTCCCTAGAGCCAAAAATGCACTCAATACATGTACCCAACCATCAATCCCTAGAAAAAGTATGTAAGACTTTATCGAACACATACAACTGAATGGATCAGCAAGGCAGAAAGTGACACGAAGAAATGACAGAAAGCAAAGGAACAAGGTAGTAACAAAGAGAGTGACAGAAAAGAGGAAATTTCTAGCAAGAATTTCCAGAAGAAGGGGATACTGTTTATACTGAAAGAGCCCCTTGCATCCACATGGGGAAATTGGTTGCAGATAACACATTGCAAATAATGTTCATAAAATGATAATCCAAATACCAAGGGAAAAAAAGAACAGAAGTGGAAGATCCCAAAATACATGGAGATTGTCAAGTGGGGTAGAAAGAATGCAGAAAGGACACTTCTAGACTAAGTTTGAAACACAAAAACCTTGTTGATGGTTTATATTCCAATATAAGTGACAAGGGATAAAAATGCACAGTGGTTATTTGTTTATGAGTTTAGAGTCTGGAGTTTGTCCAAGAAGGATTCACATCACTCTTGGAACAAGTTTTGCAATGGAGAGAGGGATGGGACCTAAGCATTTGAAGCGATGACACCACCAGAATGATACGAGCATCAAGATGGGTGACTAACAAGCCAACAAGATGGGACTGAACTCGAGACATGAGGGTCTGAGTCCACACTTCTACAAAAAGAGCCAGCCAGCCTGCTGGAAATGGGACCTGCTTCTAGATTGCACCCCTATGTGCAACTGAGATAGCTGCACTTTCGGCATTGCTGTCAAAATAACCTTAAGACCAGAAAGCTTTTTGCAATTCAGAGTTTAAATGCTAAAGGATTAGTCAAGCAAGTCAAGCTGTGAAATCCATAAGTATCCCTGAACAAATTGCTTTCTTAATTTCCACTCTTCAGCATTCAAATTTTATACACAATGATTGCATAATGTTCATTATGATTGAAAATAAGAACCAAACACACACACATCAATACCAAGAACAATGACAACAATGAATGGCATATCTACACACATCGCCAATTCTCAACCGCAGTCCCATTTCCATACCACATCCTCTTTCTTGAAGGACACCTTCACGCTGAGTGTGCCACCAACATCAGTTGTTCTCTCCACAGTAAAGGGTACCACAGTAACGCTGTTATTGGACAGGAAGAACTCGTTCTTCTGTACAGTATTGTTGTCCATATGAATGAAGTCTGTGCTGTAATCATCAGTTCTCTGATAGCGATCCAACTGCTTCTCCAAGAGGCAGGACTGAGTTGTGTTGGTTGTTTCCTCCACTGACAAACAATCTGAAAAGGCAAGGGAAATTAAAACTGACAGAATAGATGATACATAGAATAAACGTTTCAAACAGTATCCGGTAACTATCAAAGTATTTGAAGTAACATTTGAAAAGTTTCAGTATATCTGAAAAATGTCAACCCACCCAGCAAAGCATGTATGGGCGAAGGATGAACATCACAGAAACAGACAGTGTGAAAGACTGAGCTACGAATAATTTCTGTACACACAGTTAACATATTCATGGGCTAGAAATGCTCTCCAATGATGTGTATCAAGCATGGTATCCATATCAAGCACTCATAATAATAATAATAAATAATAATAATAATAACAACAACAACAATAATAATATAATGATAATAATAATAATAATAATAATGATAACAATAATATAATAATAATAGTAACAACAACAACAAAACAATAATTAATATAATAATAATAATAGTAACAACAACAACAACAATAATTAATATAATAATAATAACAATAATAATAATAATGACAATCTATGGCACTTAATCTTGAAAAGCCTTAAACACTTACAATAACAAAAGTATGTATATAGAAAACGCACAAGACAAACAGCACCAACACCATACATTTTCCAACTCATACAATAATCACATTCACACACACACACACACACATGCACACAGAGCAGAAATGAGAGAAATGAGATTTTTGGTAGCATCCCCTGAGAAGATAAGGTGAACAGAACCAGTGCCTTGAAGCTCCAAGTAGCAAGCACGGAAGACAGAGGAAACATCAAGATGAAAATAAAATGTATGATCACGTGTAAAACTAGACAACGCACACTCACTAAGGTCTGAATGAAGCAGTTTTCAAGTTGGAAAGAAGTGGAGACAGGGTCAGCAGACATAAGCTTTTTAGATGTAATGAAAATCATTTCAGTTTATCACTGATCAGCTGAAGTTCATTGTTTGTCATCCATGCTTTTATATCTGAAATCAATAACTGTACTTGACAGATAACAGAAGAAAGCTGAGTAATATCAGAGACATGTAGAACTGATTGCTGTCAGAAAAAAAGTGGTGAGAAAGGCTATGAGGGTAACAAGAAAAAAAGTGGTGAGAAAGGCTATGATGGGTAACAAGAAAAAAAGTGGTGAGAAAGGCTAGATGGGAACATAGACAAAAAGTGTGAAAATATGACGGGTAACAAGAAAAAAAGTGGTGAGAAAGGCTATGACGGGTAACAAGAAAAAAAGTGGTGAGAAAGGCTATGATGGGTAACAAGAAAAAAAGTGGTGAGAAAGGCTATGATGGTAACAAGAAAAAAGTGGTGAGAAAGGCTATAATGGGTATCAACAAAAAAAGTGATGAGAAAGGCTATGAAGGGTAACAACAAAAAAGTGGTGAGAAAGGCTATGATGGCTAACAATGTCTGAGATCAGGTGTGTATAAAGAACAAAGAGAATGGAACCCAACAAGGATCCCTGAGGGACTTCATACTTCAAGGCAGCTGGAGGGGAAATAAGACCATTTACAGCAACAATTTGTGTGCAACTATGCAAACAGACAGATTTGACTACACTCATCATCATCATCAAGTGCCCTGCCACATGGCATTGGCAATCACGGCCCTCCATATGTTTCTATCCCTTGTTGCCGTAAGCACATCTTCCACCCTCTCGATCATGGCCCTCCATATGTTTCTATCCCTTGTTGCCGTAAGCATAACTTACACCCTCTCTGTCTACACTATGACTACACTATGAACGTGCATTATCATCAATATCTAGGTATGGTGAATATGACACAGAAGAGTAGAATGACTGACAGAATCAAACATGGCAGAGACAGCAGAGAGATTAACTCGTCATCAAGGACTGTGAAGAGATCACTGACAATTTTCAGGACAGCTGTTTCAGTAATGTAACCAAAATGATAGGCAGACTGCAGAGAGTAGTACAGGTAGTTACGATGATGGTAGGCAAGGAGTTGCAGCACCACAATCTTTTCAATTACCTTAGTAAAGAATACTAAATTGGAGTTGGGCCTATGACTTTTTGTTTTGTGCATCCAGGAAGGTTTTCTTGAGAAAAGATCTGACAATTGCTATGTCTATACTACGAACTGAGTAACAGAGATAAAACATGAACAATGCTAAGTTAAATAAGCCAAAAATCCGCACACAGATGTAAAAGGACAACTGCATATTGCTTGTACATCACTGCTACTGAAAGTTCTCAGTCTTGCTCAGTTTTTGCGGAACAACTGTGTACCATTCATTCAAAATGCTTTCAGCATGTTTCTACCATCAGTGCTCTGCACAAATACGAACTGACAGAAAGTTATGGGCATGTTTGATAATAATGCTTCTTGAAATATAATTCATTCTCATCCTGAAATATGGAAAAAGAAAGAGATACATATACTAATACTCGCCAACAAAAAGCATAAACACAAACACACATACTCACATATCATTGACCCTTTTAATTTCCTTGTTCTTTTTCTATGTTCCAACAATGTTTTCTTGAATGCATGTATGTATGCACTAAGTTTTGCCAACAACGTGAAGGCATCATGTTGCTGCACAGTCTGCAAATTTTGTCTTCAATGGATGTCCAATTGCTTACAGATCTTTAGTATGCATATTTGATGTTATGATATTCACACAAAGGAAGCTCACGCACTAGCATGTATGCACATATGTTGACCTGGGAGATAAGAAAATCACCATCCTAGTGACATGTATGAAGGTTCAAACTCTGACCCTCCAACTGGAAGCCCAACATCTTAACCATTTAGCTATTGCACCCATCTACCATTTTCAAGTTAAAAGGCTAAATGAATTTGTCACAGATGAACATAAGACCAATCCCACTCAATTATCAGAACTGACCCATCTTACAGATTAATCAGAACTGACGTAATTCTCAAGATTTCTTGTTTGTTTACTTCATTTTGTTTTAAGAATAAAATACTATTTTCTATTTTCCAAACACACACTGAAGTAGATAATATTACACCAGGTTTACCATCTGAGATGGGAGTCACCACAACAGTAGCATTTCCCTGTGACAACAGCTGTAGACGGACATAACGTTTCACGCCAACAAGTGGGGCCGGCATGTTAAGGACGCATGTCACAGTGTCCACATGGCTGCAATGTACCGTCATCTGCCGACCCGTTTCATCACTGACGGTAGACAACTGCATCTTGCAGGAAGCCAGGGTGCAGTTCTTTACTTCAAAATCTATGGCTAGGGTGGATGTTGGGACAGTGAATCTATAGAGGAAAAGAAGAAACATAGATGATACAAAATAAAACTTCTCACCATTGTAAAGAGGATCAGAATGACCTTTTTCACTCATTTATAATCCCAAATCTTTTCTTATTGCTGAATATGGTGGTAAACATCTATTATAGTAGTCTACTACAAAGACAAAGTAAAATGTTATTAGTCTGAAGAGATATATACGGTACACAAACATTTGTATTTGATCATACGCATACCATTTTTGTTGTTCAGCATTTGCAGTGAACATGTTTATGAGGGCATACTTGCCATTCTTGTTTACAATACCAGCCCCAAAGTGAAATTATTATGCAGCATGCATGGATGACCAATACAAAAGCATAATGATAATGCAGATCTGCAGAATAAAGATGTTGTATCATTTCAGAAGTAAATGCAAAGAATTACACACACAAGCACACACACACACACACACACAACACAAATACACACACACACACCACACACACACACACCTTCACATACACTGTCAAGCACACACACACACATACACACACACACACACACACACACACACACACACACACACACACACACACACACACACACCTCCACACACACTTTCACACACACACAAACACATAGACACACACACATACACACAAGCAAATTATTAAAAAAAGCTTTCACAGAATCCACATCAAGACATGACAAATGCATTTTCAATGATTCATGGATGTAAATATTGCAAGTAAAAGATAAATGCAATTATATTAAAGACACAAGGTACAATGTCAACCTATTGTTATTATTTGTCTAAACTGGAAATATTTGTATCAGGAAGACAATCATTTAAAGTCAACAATACTTTAATAGGGGAAATGTTTCTCTTAAATCTGACATCACGCATTGTCTTGTTCACTATTACCCTGTCCTCCTTGCCCACTTCACCAAAACTATATGCAGTTTCAGAAAGCTCTTCAATTCAATTCAATAACCATTTAGATGATTTCTCATGAGATTCAGCACAGACAAAAACACGAAAAAGAGAAGTTATAAAAACTGTAATAATGAAACAAAAGAATTACAACAACAAACAGGCTACTTGCATGTAAAAGGGAAAGAAAAATAAGAACAGCAGTGGCAGTAATTAACTTAATGATATCTAATCCAAAACAAGTGTGACTGCCCGAGGGTTATTTCACACTTTTCTTGTTTTTCTCTGCTATTCAGTTGTTCAATTATATATATGTATGTATATATTTATATATTATAATTAATGATTAAAGCCCAACCGACTGTGCAGTGCCATATGAAGGCTATAACCATCTCTTAACACACAGCATCTCCCTGACCTTGGAAAGAAAACCACCTGGAAAAGAATAAGGATACATCCCTTGTGTTGACCATTCTTCCCAATTGATCACCAGGAGGCTGAAAATAAACCTGAATATAATCTATAAACAAAATCATGTACACTAAAAACATATGTTGAAAATCTGGCCTAAGCTACCTAAAAACGCAGTTAATACATGTACCCTATTATCAGTACTAATAGGAAGTATGTCAAGCTTTAACTCTTATTGTCCGTCAGGGGTTTTCAGTCTGGCCGAAGGCTTTGCACAATGTGAATTGTCAAAGAGGGGGTCAGGTCAGTAAAATGATGATAACTTTTTTTGTTTCCAACCTACATCAAACATTTTGGTAATCCCATGTTCTGAATACAATTGTGCATCTTGAGAATAATGTCACAATGATATTATTGTCATATTGAGATAATTAGAAATGCTAATTACAGACACACATTTTACAGCGCAGACAAAAAGCAGTTGTATGGTTGATACTGACAGCACTATAGCTGACCAGGTAATCCTTGTACATCCAAACTTAAATAAAAAAAGATGTTCCTCGACATCCTAGCAATAAGTTCACCACTACAGAAAATGTCACTTGCTTTATTTTGATGCTTTTCACCTCTAATTGACTTCAGCTGTTACACATGTCACAACTTGTTCGTGAATTGTCTTTCCTACAGTGGCTGCAAATTTTCTAGTGTAGATCCATCATTTGATGCAAAAATAAGTAAAAACCATTAAAAAAAAAAAAAGTGTGTGCTCATCTGTGGACTTTTTCGCTGATCATATGGTGTCAGGTGAGTTTCAGAAAGTCGTCATTTCTTTGAAGAAGGCCCTGCTGAAGTGTCACCACCATCCAAAGAAACAAACTCGTAATCTGAGTGTCAGAAAACTCTCATCACTGTCACTGATGATATTATTGCTATTACTAAGGTCCAGTGTTTCTTGAAACAATTTTATTGCCTGCTCAGCAGTCAGTGTCATAGGGCGCAGCCCACCCGATGCCATGACAAATCAAAACACAGCACAAGACGCAAAAAAAACAACAACAACAACAACAAAAACAATTTCAAACTACTTCACCAGCACAGAAAAGCGTGAAATGAAAGCAGAAGTATCTAATGCCGTAAAGCAAGCCGTAAAGCTGGCTGATGTCAGAATAGAGTGACTGTCGCATTCAAGATGTCTGGTAACTGAGAAAGCCCACTGAGTCGGCTCGCCGTCCATTCAGGATGGACGGAAAGCCAACTCAGTTGGCTTTCCGTACAATAAGAGTTAAAGAACATATACAGGTGAACAAATCAGCAATACAGAAAATGCCAGGACAATAGATACGCAGACAGACAGACAGACAGACAGACAGACAGAAGACAGATATACAAATATGATTTAAATCTGCCATGTTAATATGCAAATTGTTGCAGTGTGTTTCTTAGCAGCAGCATTCTATGACCTTTGGTGTGTTTTCTATGGAAAACTACAAGTACTACTGCAACAAGTGAAAAATCACAGAACATGCCGCTTAGGAGGCCAAAGCACTAATGGCCACTGCGATCAGTTCTTTTCTCCATGGAGTTGGATACAGCACCATGCTGGAAACACAGGGATCATTGGTTCCACCTGCAGACAGGCCACAGTTTTTAATGGGGCCCTGTTAGCTCACTTGGAGAAAGTGCCATGTTGTTTACCCTTTCACTCATGCAGCCTGTCCATAAGCTTGCAAAAACTTAATCCTTTCACTCCCTCATCTCATCCACCAGATTCTTGCAGGAAGCTGGTGGATAGGGTGAGGAAGTGAAAGAATTAAGTTTTTGCTTTGCTATCATGGCTGACAATGCAGGATGCTGGTGGAAAGGGTGAGGGAGTCAAAGGGTGAACACAGGAGTTTAGTCTTCTGGCAGCTACTGTTTTTTGGCTTTTGTTTTTTCCTATGCAGACTGGCAGGTTATGTCAGCCAAGGATGCAAGACTGGATGTTTTTCAGTTCAATCTCAGCCTGCAACATAGGGACTTCTGTTCATCTTAATGCTCCAATCATTCTGGGGGTGTCAGCTTGGCGTTTCATAGGTTCTGTTCTCCAACCCCACCCCTCAACATTTCAAGACCCTGTCAGTGCACAGGGTTTAATGCAGGCTGTATTAGACTGCCAGATAAATACTGGC
Source organism: Monoplex corrugatus (assembly GCA_030674185.1). Taxonomy (NCBI): domain Eukaryota; kingdom Metazoa; phylum Mollusca; class Gastropoda; order Littorinimorpha; family Ranellidae; genus Monoplex; species Monoplex corrugatus. The sequence goes on from CM060315.1 coordinate 79,920,576, forward strand.
AGATTTACACAACGTATGGAATAGTCCAAGTATGATTAATCCCTACTGAAAAACTCCAAAGTCTATGTAATACTATGAGAACAACCCACATGTGCGCCACTATTGACTTGCATCTTGAATAATGGTACAAATTTCAAAATGCTCCACAATAGATAAATCCCCTTCTTAGCACCCACAGCTGACCCAACAGAAAGCTGCAGCTAAGGAACACACTGCAGGATTACAAGGCATACAGGGATGTACAAGGTTTGTTAGCTGACTCACCCAACCCACACCCCATCACCATGGGAACCTGTTAGCGCCACCTGGGATTCTTGGTTTACATGCATGTACAGGTGGGGAGGCAACTCCTCCAGTTCCATCGAAGCACTGAACTTGTATTCGCATGATACTGTCAGGCCCTTCACATAATGGGGATCCAAAATATCAAACATTAATAAGGATAAAAACAAAACAAAGACACAAAGTGAACAAACTCCATAGTCAAGCCATGCTAAAAAAAATCTCCCTCTGACCACTGTTTTACTACAGAAACTACTACGTAATGCACAAATTGTCATCCCAAAAAATCATTCATAACCACTCAAATTGATAATATACAGTTTTCAGTTCTTTTTCTGTCAAACATAAGACACAAATTTGCAAACAGTACAAAAATCCTTGACTGGCAATGTTCACTTTGGTGGACCATTATGGAAAAAAAATCCGCTGTGCCATTATCATTAACATCATTCACAAATTCATTGCTCCCTCTTGACATTTTGTGCTTACCTCATGTCAAAATTTGGACAAAACCTACTTGGAAACAGTTGAGAAGTCCTTGCTTCACTGCTAACAACTTTGAATCTCTGAGGCCATTATGGACAAACTACACAATAGACTGGACCCATCAGATTAATCCACAATAACTGTCAAAATCCATCAGCGGACCGCCAAGAAATCCTTGCTTACATATGAGTTTTTGCTTAAAGATACACACATTTTCATACACATTTAAATTATATCATAAGCCATCTCAGACAGCATTCAATATTTTTCAAAGATACTGAGGGTAGTGATAAACAATACTAATTACTAGGCAGTGGATTTTCCTTTTCTGCAAGCATTCATCCAAAGAGAACATAATTATGATGGCACCTCATTATAATCAACTATACTGCTTAAATATGAATAATAACAAGCAAAACAATCAAGCACATATGTCCATATTGGAATCAAGTTTCTGTTGAAAACTAGCAACATAATCCAGTATACATGACCATCCTGGAATCAAGTTACACTTACAGTGTTTGAATCATATTTGTGGAACTGGATATTCTGCAAGACACCAACTTAAATGCATCTCATATTCAAATACATGTACATATTTTCTGACATCAAATTTAAACACATCCCATTTTTACATACATTAACATATTTTTATTCAAATTCAGGCAATAATCAATCTTTCAGGAACACGAGATTTCAGAAAAAAAATTCAGTTATCATGAAGAAGAGATACACAAAGACAGGATCAATGAGATCAGAGACAGAGAGAAAGAGGGAAGTGGGGAAACAAAACAATGAGACAGGAAAGAACTGAATGTGTGAATGTGTGCATGTAACAGCATATATACTTGAGCATGCATGCGCGTGTGAATGCATGTGTGTGAATGCTGAAATCCAACTGGGTAACACAGAATAAACTACAGTTAGATGGAGATAAGACTGAAGCAATGTTCACTGGCTCCAAGCACAAACTTTCAACTGTAAAAGTATGTTCTATCCAGCTAAGTGAACACTAGTGCATTTCTGATTCAGTCAAGAATACTGGTATTGTTCTTGATCCTCAACTCTTCTTGCAAAAGTTCATCACCCAAGTCTGTCAATCTAGTTTCTACCTTACCAGCACCTAACCTCAAGACTTCTCTCATTTTGTCTCGTATCAATTATGTTAACTCTGCTCTCTGGCTTGCCTGCTTCTACTGCCACATGCCTCCATTGTATTCAGAATTCTGGGGCTTGTCATACTCTTTGTAAAAAGAGGCAAGATCAGGTCACTGCCTCACTTTACTTTCTCTACTGGTTGCCTGCGCTTTACTTTCTCTACTGGTTGCCTGTCACTCAAAGAATTTCATACAAATCAATATATTATGCTATAAATGTATTCGTGGTATTGCATCTGTTTATCTCTGCAATCACCTCCAAATACACAACCCTGCCTGACCTCTGTTTTCTTCTTCTGAATCTAGTTGTTCACGTATTCCTCGATGCAGATGTTCTACCGACAGTTGCCGCTAATTTTCTGTGTCTGGTCTGGTCCATTCAACTGGAATGAGCTTCCCCTATCTCTTCTTCAAGTCTAAATTCAAGATATATTTTTTGTTCAGCAATGATTCCTCCCCCCACCCCCACAATCACCCACCCACACCTTCATCCCACCTCCCTCCTGTCCTCCCCCTCCCAGTTTGCATATGCTTTGTACTCCCTGCCTTTCTTCGTCACTGTGCATGAATGTTTCAGCAAATGATGAGAGTGTGCATTTTCATTTGATTTACACATCAAGATTTAGTGCCTTATGAATATATCATTATCATTGTGTCTACATATGCCTGCACGCTCAATTGCACACAAATGCATCTTACATGCATCTGTGAGGGCGTCTTCTTGTAAAAGAAATCCATACCTTCTGAGTGATGCGATCATTACGTTCAGGTATGAAAGCAACAGCATACCAATCCCCAACCTGAGGGAACAACTCTGTGTGAGAGACGCTGATATTGTCGGATAAAACCTTCAGCTCCGTCATGTGATTTCGTTCAAGAAAAAATTTATCAGGAAATGTCTCGTTCATTGGGTTGACAGCAGGCAAGCTGCCAAACTGAAGGTAGCTGAAACAGAAAGTAATAAACATACAAAATAAATATATTATACTGAAACGACCAAACATATCAACAGATAAATGAATAATCAAATAAATAACTGACTAAATAAAGGAATGAACGATCAAATAATGAACTTTTTTCCTGCATAAAACTGATTTCAAGAACAATGTACTTCCACAATGAAGATGAATAAATCAGTCAAAAGAATCACTACATACACACACAAACACACACATGTGTGTGTGTGTGTGTGTGTGTGTGTGTGTGTGTGTGTGGTGTGTGTGTGTGTTGTGTGTGTGTGTGTGTGTGTGTGTGTGTGTGTGTGTGTGGTGTGTGTGTGTGTGTGTGTGTGTGTGTGTGTGTGGTGTGTGTGTGGTGTGTGTGTGGTGTGTGTGTGTGTGTGTGTGTGTGTAGTTAATAGATACATGGCTTTTGTATGCTTGTAGTGTAGTGTATTGCTTGCAATATGTAATATCACTGTACAAAATAAACAGAACAATTAAATCAAACAGAAAATTTTTTTCCTCATTGAACAATGCCTTTCCTCTTCCTGGTGTCCATTCTGACTGAGTGGATAACAGACTGGTGAACAAACACAACTATGCTTCCTAACAGGAAAAATAAACAATGCAATATTCTAAATAGCTAGAGCTGAAGTGCACTCCTATATTAAAGGGAAAAAAAGTGGCAGAATGTTAAAACAGTCGCCTGCCAATAATTAAACTCGAGGTTCTGGGGTTTGTTCCCTGTTGAGGCCTTGACATTTCTCCTCAGTTTGACTGGAAAATCAAACTGAACATCTAGTCCTTCAGAAGGGGATGAAAAACAAGATGGACCTGTGTGCCTTCTGGGTGCGCATGCTAAAGATCCCACGGCAGTTGAAAATCATGAAGAGCAGGATATTCGCCCAGCTGCCCTGATATAAAACGTTGGACAGAGAGGTTGATTTCCCAGGTCCCTCCCCTTGAAGACCAATCTGACTTCTTGCCTTTCTTAACTCTTGGTTAAAAAAAAGAAAAAGAAAAAGATGGGTGGCACTGCACTGCAGCAACGTGCTCTCAATGAGAAGAGCAGTCCAAGTCTTACATGGTAAATCTATTGTGATAAAAAGAAATGAATATGAATATGAATATGACTTATGAACATGAAAATGATAAAAAGTGTATTCAGCTATATAACTGTAACACTGACAGGTCATATAGCCAGTACAATGTCATTTAATTTTCTCTCACTGAAAACTTGTAGGGGTTTGCACAGATATGACAGGAAATTATGCCAAACTTAGACTTAAGAAAGTGGAGGAGGGAAAAAGAAGAGAAAGAGACAGAAAGAGGGAGGCAGAAAGACAAGAGATATTTCATACTTTGAAATTAAATTAATGATATCTTTTAGACTGCGCACACAGTCCTTGCCGAAAGCATGATGAGTGAGAGAGATCTTTCATTTTTTTGTTTTTATTGTTTTAATCATTTCATTCATACTGCCATGTCAAAAGCACACTTGATGCATTTTACAGTCAGTAACAGAACATTATGATTAAATGTTAAACAAACAACAATTGATAAAATGCAAAATGGGAATCAGTAATTGGAATCCTAGTTACAAAGAATAAAGCCATTCAACCTTCAAATGGCAAAATATACAGTATGCTGTATGCAGGTTTCATAGTGGGTGAAGCCTCTGAATATATTACGCATGCAGTGAACTTCATGATCAGTTCACTACACCGAAAGACTAAAGGATACAATTTTACGCTCATCTCAAGACAAAGGAATGGTTGAACTTCAGATTGCTACCTCCTTTCAACTATAAATGTACTACCAGGCTCAAGACATATAAACAAAATCATTTCAGCAAACTTAATCTTGATAGGTACAATGAGCTATGAAGACACCACTACTGGTTTGAATACTTACATGGAGTGAAAATGTGAAAAAAGCTTATAAACTGAGCCAAACAAAATAACATCAAATATACACAAGTTTCACAGAACGGTCAGATATCATTCCCATTCCCTGAGTTTTACTTACATGCTCACAGTCTTATGCTCGCATCTGTCAGGAGATTTTGAAGCTCTGAAGTGCCATGTCACTTCCCCTGTGTTGGCCAGGATGGGGAAGCGAACTGGTGTGACGGAGGCATAACGTGTGTAATAGTTCACTGTCTGCTCAGTTCTCCATAATGATGCCTCCGCTTGTCCTGTGTATTATTAATTTTTGTATTACATTACATTTATTTTTACTTACAATATACATGAAATGAAACTAGGTAGATTGCCTATGATGAAATAGGTAGATGTGTGGCCTAGTGGATAAAATACTGCCTCAGGATACAAGAAATCTCAAACCACAAAGGTTTAATACTCGACTGATAAGATTTTCTCCCCTCTTCATTGGAGTTTCAGTATCTAGCTGCTGATCTTCAGTACTGGTCTGGTTGCTAGTCTTTCGGATGAGACAATACACCAAAGTTCTGTGTGCAGCATTTTACACATATGAAAGGGCCCATGGCAACACACACACAAACACAAAACACACACACACACACACACACACACACACACACACACACACACACACACACTTACAGTACATTTCTTTGTTGCAAAAAAATAACAAGCACAGTCCAGGCATACTGGCACCAAATTTGAATTTTTTTCTTATGTTACAGACAAACATTCAAGAACACTGCAGCTCTTATAATAATACAAGACAATAACTGCATCATTATCTCTGACTGGCAATGAAAATCTTTATAACAAGACAATGACTGCATTATTTATGATCTGCACTGAATCCACCAAAATATTTATAAGTGGCATAAAAAGTATAAATGACCACACCAAACTATTGAATTAGTTTCTGCTGCAATTTTATTACTGCTGACTGAAACTGCAGGGGACAAAAAATACACCTACTATACTTAATCCTTTCACTTTTGCAGCCTGCTCATAAGCTGCAAAAGCTTACCCTTTCACTGCCTCAGGGTATCCAGTCAGGGTGAGGGACTGAAAGGATCAAGTTTTTGCTTTGATCATTGCTGTCATAGCTGACAATGCAGGATGCTGCCTGATAGGGTGAGGGAGTCAAAGGGTTAACACACACACACACACTTCTGTGATGTATGAATGCAATGCACACCGTACACTCACACAGTTACAGTAACATCTTAATGTGTCCCAGTGTTCATGTTCTACTACCAGCGTGGTTCCACTCCACACCGACAGAACAACAGGGGAAAATGGAGGGAGATAGGGGAGAGAAGAGAGAGAGAGAGAGAGGGGGGGGGGGGAGATAAGATCCTAAGATCTTATGATAAACTCTTTCATTTCACTGCAGAAGACAAATGAAGACAGTAAGCATTATAATAAATTTGTAGAAAAATGAAGCATTCTATGTATGATAAAAATGTATATACATTATATGATCGTGTTGAATGTATGATTTTTGTATTGTATGTAAATCTTTTATGAATGCTTTTGAAAACAAGTGCATCGGGAAAATTCTAGATGGGATGAGTTTAAAATCAGCCAAAAAGTAAAATAAATTACTCAACAGCCATGTGCATCGAATGTCATCAAAGAAAAGATGGAAATATTATGGCCAACTATTGAGATAGACAATAAAAGACTCCCAAAGGCAGCGTGCGCTGTTCGGAGGCTGAAACTGTGAAAGGACAAAGAAGAAGAGGAAGACCAACAACAATCCTCAAAAGAACACTCCAGTCTGAAGGAAGAGCAGCAAACACAAATGACCTGAAAGAAGCTGAACATATGGCAGCTGACAGAGAAAGATGGAGAGCCCTGGTATCTGCCCCATGTACCATGTTTGACAATGAAGCAGAAGCATAAGACATCTTTTATTATAATGAATAAGATATATATTATGTGTTGTGTAAATCTATTTGAAATATGGAATAAAGAAATCAATGAGGCAAAAAAGATCAATCTTTATTTCGAAGGTTGATAGATAAAAAAAAAGTATAATCTGTGACGTACATGAGGGTCAAAACTAGGACCCCTGAGTTATCAGTACAATGTTCTAACGAACTAAGCTGGAGAGGCTGAAAGCAAGAGAAGCAAACACAAAATGCCAATACCATGTCAAAGATATATATGTCATATATGCATCACAATCAGTTCTACTAATGACACTGTCGCATCTGACTGTGCCCTGTTGGCTTCATATCAAAGACATTAAAAATAGAAACAGACTGTGGCCAGTGACTTAGTATTGAGTTCGCATGTCAAATTGATGATGGCTTCGAAAACCACGATATTAACAGCTCTAGGCAATCTCCAGCCTTTTGACAGAGTACGTCATTGGCACCCGAGGAAGAAAAGCAGACGTGGTGTTCCCTGAGACAGTCCCTACAGCAACATAGTCTATTACGTAACACTGTCAAGAGGCTGTATAAGTTTTACTATAACCAGGAACAGTTTAATAAAGCATGTGGTTTTGTTTTCTTTAATCTGGCCTGAGTGTATGTGTGTATACTTTCATAGTAAGAGAAAGAAAGATTGAGAGACAGAGCAGCGCCGAAACATGGTTACAGAAATGCATAGTAGTTTTTCAGAAAGAAAAGATCACAGAAACTGAGAAAGCAAACATCATTCAATAATACAGAATACTACAAATTCTGAACTAAAAACAGATCTAAGTTTAGACTGATTTTAAAACAGACTGGAATAGATAACCAACATACAGTGGAATCCACCCATAATGAACCTGCCTACCACATATTTTCCCTGCCCACTTCCTTCTGTTTTCTTCTTGTAAAATACTGTTTATAATGAACAAAATCTACTATCATGCATACCAAACTCCTCTTTGTATAACGAGATGCTGTTTCCCAAAAGCCAAGCTTGCTGCAAATAGTCTTAAGCTTTCAACAAACAAGCAATCAAGACTGGTAAAACTGCTAACGTAATGCATCTATGGTTCAATGATCAGTGTACTTTTTCTTCAAACATCACTGAGATCTAACTCTGTAAGTCAGCCAGTCTGTCACACCAGTGATGTAACGCCAGCAGCGATGTGTGTATGCTGTCACACACACACCTACACACACACATTTGCACAGATACATGCATGGCGCACACACACACACACGCACAATCTCTGTCACACTCTGTGGTGTAATTCCCAATGGGCGCAACACATAACAAAAACGCATGTGTTCGCATCAAGTTTGACCAAACAGTGGCTGAGTCATTCAAACCGGATCATGTGACTACGCCTGTGTCTTATTTCTAGCATCTTTGCTCAGAAGTACAGCCTGAGCAGGTTAGTTTTCCATCACTCCCTTGCAAAAATACTGTAGCTGATAAAAATCACTGTTAATCAATGAAGAAAGTATGGTTTATAAATAACCTCTCTACCCCCACACTCTGACCCAATCCTTTAACTCCCTCACCTACCCACCAGCTTCCTCCAAGTCATAAATAGCTGGCGAAAGCGGGTAGATTGTCTGGTCCAATGAAGCAGTTAATATCAACTGTATACCTGAGTGATTAAAAGTAAGGAGAGGTGAGAATCTGGAAGTGTGCCAAGGTAAGGCTTTACCTTGGTGTTCAGTCAAGTCAGTGTGTTGTCAGAAATAGTAAAACCAAAGCATACAGCATGATGACGCTGCATATATCCTTGCACAAAACCTTCAGAGTGAGCAATGCATAGAGATTAATTGTATCCTGACTCATAGGAGGTGCAAACTCTCGAAGCATCAAGCACCAAGAACAACAAATCACTCAACCAAGTTGGCAAGTGCTTGAGGCGAGTTGAGCCTTGACAACTCAAGCACTTGTCTCCTGCCTGCATCATTTAATCAATGATTCATTATAGTAGGTACATGTGAAAACAGGGCTCCGCGCAGCCGCGAGCGTTCGATGAAAAACTGAGACGCGTTCCGGCGCTTTGACGGAAGGGTGTCCAATTATCGGACCCGTAATTGGTCATTATCTACGGTCATTAATCGAAACAATACATGCCAGGACACTAAACATAGGTGGTGCTATAGCCTCTGATTGCGATTCTTTCATTTTGTGCGTCACGCGAGAGCAGACGGACATTTGGCTGACCACTTGGTTGTAACCGCTGCAAACTGCGAAGGTATGTGATTGATTTTCATGAAAATTTTATGTTTTTGTAGACTAATCCCCCTTCTGTTGACATGCCAAATTTAAAACAAATCTATGCGTGGCTAATAGTTAGATTGGTCCCGCTAGGTGTATGGTGTACCGAGGCGATGGTGCGCGTCATGCTGCCATATTGTTGGTCGATCTTAGGCAAAGACTGAACGACTAGATCTACGTACTGCTGATAACAGACTTGTTTGTATTGAGATGGCAATGTTTTGGGCGATGACACAAACTGATTTTATCAATGATAGTTTTCGTTGTGAAAAAATAAAAAATGATTTTGTGTGTGTGTGTAATCGGCGACAAAGACTTATCAGAATATCAGTTGGCAGAAGCTTGGCACGCCCCTTCAGACCACTTTATCAGCATCAGATCATCTTGTTGCATGGACTGTTTGTTTATTGAAATCATTAGTCTGGTTGTTATGACAATTTTTTGTATGAAAATACAGATCCCAGTAGCTTGGCACAACCAGTCTGACCATCTCATTACATGATCATGATAACTAGTCAAAATCAGGTCTACTAGACAGATCTGTTTGCATAGATTCTTTGTTTAGCCCTACTGAAATAATTCATCTGCTTTGTATGATGTTGACTGTCTGTTACTTTAGAGATTTTTGGGGGTAACTAAAGACAAAATGAAAACTTAATGGGTCATTTGTTGTTTTTCCTTAATTCAACACTTGATTCAAACGGTAGAAGAGAAACATTTAAGTCTATTTAGTATTTATGTAGGCTTTTAGTTTAAGCAAAATTGTTTAGGTTTGTTACGTTTTAGTTTATTAAACTTTTTTCTTCACATATTTATTCCTCATAATGCATTACATATTTCTTTGAACAGTTGGTTTGGAATTTTTTTAAGTCACAAGTAATAATAATGATTACGATAATGGGGCACTAGTATTTAATGCATTAGGCCTAAGCATGTTAAATGAGCCTGCTGCATTTGTGTGTGTGTGTGTGTGTGTGTGTGTGTGTGTGTGTGTGTGTGTGTGTGTGTGATGTGTTTCGTGTGTGTGTGTGTTGTGTGTTACGTTCCATGTGTGTGTGTTTGTGTGCGCGCGCGCGCGCGTGTGTGTGTGTTCCTGTGTTCGTATCTATGAAAAATTAGGTCACGAGTTCTTCCTGTCTTCTATTTATATTTGATTACTTGATTTATGTCTTCATAAATGATTTATTTATTGAGGCCCATTTATTTTATCTATTCATATTATTTTCCTTTCCTAGAAATGTCACCAAAGAAGAGGAAGGCACCACAGCCAGAGAAACCTGGAAGCATGCGTCAATACCTGATGGACAGTTTCAGTTTACCTAGTAGTAGTGCTACAGCTACAAACATGTTTTTTCATGATAATACTTGCAGTCTGTGTCAAATTACAAACCAGAATTCCAACTATAATGCTAGAAGTTAAAATGGTTTTATGGCTGTTATGTGTGTGTTTTTTTAAAGATCGTTAGATCATTTAATTATTAGTTTAATTATTACAACTATTATCACTGATCATATTTTTTGTGATAATACCAAGTGTGTGTATGACACATTATAAGCCAGAATTCTAGCTATTATGCAACTTATAATGTTTTAAAATTCTAACAAACGGTTTTTCTTTAGCTCATTAATAAGGTAGGTAGTTAAGTACTGGGCTAATTACTGGACTAATTACCAAAGCTACATGGCTAATCATAGTTTTTCATGATGAGTAGTAGCCTACTTGGAGTCTGCAAGTGGCAAATTATAAGCCAGAATTTCTATGATGGAAGTTAAAAAGGTAACAGGACTGTTATACACTATTTTTATGCTTGTTAAGTTGATAGATTAATTACTGGATTAATTACCACAGCTATTATGACCAATCATATTTTCCATGAGGAATGATAACTAGAGTCTGTTTGTAGCAAATTACATGCCACAATTATAGCTATTGTAGAAGTTACTGTGTTTTTTGGACTCTCATACACTTTTTTAAAGCTCGTTAAAGTGATTAAGTATTAATTACTGGGCTAATTACCTAAACCATTATGACTAATCTTAGTTTTTCATGATGAGTAGTACCTGGAGTCTGTATGTGGCAAGTTAGAAGCCAGAATTTCAGCTATTATGGAAGTTGTAATGATTTTAGTACCTTCACATGTATTTTCTTAAAAGCTCATAAATTTAGTTAATTAAATTAATTATCGAATATCGGTAATTAGTTCACAGTTTCATCAACTTGTGAATACTTTAGTTGTCTTGTGCTTGTAAAGACCTTTCTGGTGATACTCAGTTTTTGGTTCTTGGTTCAGTCTTTCCAAAGTTAAGTAACTTTATATTCACAAAATCAAGAAAACTGGTCTCAGTTTCTGCTATGTGAGCCATGTAAAAAATGGCCGAAATTTTTATTACTTCAAAAATTCGTAACTTTCGTTACAGTTGACCAAATGAAAAGCTTTTTATACCGTTGTAAAGCTACTTTTTTTGTCTTTTCAGTGGTACCAATTATATAGCCTAATTATTTTCAAAAAATGAAAAATTTTGTCACATACCTAATATTAAATAAATATAGTAGTTCATCTCATTACATAATTAAAATCATCAATTCCCCACCACTGGAGCACTCACCAATGAAGGCGTCATGTACTTGGACCAAGAGAATTATATGGTACAAAAATCGAAACACTGTCATCCTCTCATTCCCTTGTCCACAGAGCGACGAACAACAAAAGGTTGGTTCGTTTCTATTTCCTCATAGTGTGAAGAAAATATTCCGTTGAATTGCTCAGACTGCTTTCCCCTGAATTTGTATGTGGGTACCTTCCCCCTGACTAACAGTCACTTCCGACACGCGGGGAATTCAAAGGTTGTCTGCTTCTTGGTAATGTTGAACCATCACAAGTTTCGATTTCTTTTTGTATGTGGTAAACTGATCCGTGCCAATTATTTACAGACTTGCTTAAACGATCTTTCATTACTCTGACTGTTATTGTCCCGGAAAGTTGCTGACACTAGACAGTGAATTCTACGCCTGTGATGATCTTCAGTATCACTATCAGTCTCAGTCTGTATAGTTCGCAGTTGACAGATCTGAGATTAGTCATAAGTCTGATCAGATCGTAGATTTTTGTTTAGTACTAGCACATTGTAACAATGCGTTGTAAGGGGAACTGATCTACTGATCATGATAAAGTTCCAGTCTGGGTCGATCTTGGAGTTTACTTTGAATATTACCAACTGAAATGACCTTTATAAATTTATTCAAAATAATCAGAATGATTTCAATTCAATTGACAATTGTTTTTTTGTTTTGCTTTGTTATCCCTCCCCCTCCCCCTCCCAGAGCAGCAAGGTTACATCATGATAGGCCCCAGGCACACACATGCATGGGGAGAGACAGAACGAACGAATGGACAGATCAATATACAGAGGAACAAACAAAAGAAATGGTTACATGTTCCTCATATTTTGAGCATTTTATGATTTACCATTGCATCTGTCTCATAACATCACCCATGCTCTCCTCTATGTTCCCCCATCTCTGTTCCCCTGGGTCTATGTTTCCTCCAGGTCTATGTTCCCCTAAGTGTATGCTGCCTTGGGGCTGTCCCCTGATTCCTCGGCTTTGCACCAAGCCATATTCCTACCCTCAGCACTCATCTAACCAATCCGTATCACGATCCTGGGATATGTTGGACCTGGGATAAAGTGGACCTGGAACTTATTGAATGTCCCTGCCAGTGGTGTAAACTTAACACTATAACAGTCAGTCACTGAATCACTTGCCCTGTCAGTAATATTATCAAAGTCAAAGTGTGCTACTGTTTTAAAGTTACAGTCACACTCACAGACTCTCTTTCAGTATGAACATTGCTGATTGCTCTCCTCCACTTTGACTTGTCTTTCAGGTTGTACAAAATATGCAGATTCAATCCAGTTGGTAGCGAGTCTGAATGTAAAAATTATGGGAGATAACTTGGTGATGGTGACTGAGATGCTGGAGTCACCACATCATGATGAAACAGAGGAGAACGCGGAAGATGTGCTGTCCTGGCTTCTGGAGAACCTGAACAACCTTATTGTGCATCTGGTATGAATTCAGCTAAAATTTGTGTACAGAATTTAGAATTATATCTTATAGTTTAAATTTTTTTCAGGCTGTACATGTATGAAATTTTTTTTTTAGATGTGATTCTTTCTGTTTCTGTCATGATCTTCAATCTCTTCCTCTTTTTCAGCCAGTTGAATCCAAGAAATAAAAATGTCTTGAAAAGTTGCTGAATCTGTAATTTTTAGATGAAACATTAGACTAACTAGTTTTACCATGATTACCTCTAAGTCATTAATTGATACAGCATTTACCAGCTGCCTTGGGTAGCAGTTCACACAACAAACTGACGAATGTAAGGCTTGCAGGCCCAAATTTTGGTGCAAATCTGATTGTTATCGTTATGGGATTTTTGTTGTTGTTGCTGCCCAAACAAGCTCATAACCAGAACTGAGTGCTGTAATTACGAATTAGCCACATTACAAAAATAATGTTGTAGGGGTCCTTGTGGACTGTCTAGCAGGGGACAAATAGGGTTCTGAGGTTACGAGCAAATAGATGGATATGATAATTTTGCGCTTTAGCATCTTCACTACGTCTGCACAGCCTTTAGTTTCTCGTCATTTAATTAACTGTTGAAAAGTGGGCACTGTCATGTGAATTGAAAACCAATGACTAACTTGCTCACTTGATGGTAAATGTAGACAGTATCCTGAATCTCAAGATTCAGATAAATATAGAAGCAAAAAACTCTGGGGACATCTGGGTAGCAGAAGGTCCTCAGAAAAGAAGCCTGACTCAAGCAAGTGTTTTGGCCCTGTATAATACATCATAAAGGAGATAACTCAGAAACATCTTGTCCACATTGATCTGCTGCACTCCTGAACTGAGACAGGTACCATTCACAACTGGAAGCTACGTGCACAAAGTCTACCTAGAATACAAGTTCAACACATTCTAATTACATTGCTCAGATAATTCCACAGATGCACTAGCAGTAGCACTAACACCACAGATGCCATTTGATGGAAGGATCCAAAGTAATCATTACAAATGCCACCTTTGTCATGTGTATGTATTGATTTATTGAATGTGTGTTGTAGCAAAAGGCATGGAGAAAACAGAAGGGCATCAATCGCAGAAACTTTGTGCGCAAGATGTGTCACTTCTTGCCCAGTTTCAAGGCCAAGAGGATCCATCTACAGGTGAGCTGTCTGCTTTCACTTCATGGATTTGGCAAAGCCATTTATTATGACTAATGCAGAATATTAACAATATACTGTGGATGATTCAGTTTATACTAAAATTAATAGAATTATCTATCAAGAAAAAAAAACCAGTGACAATAATAATAGCACTCCCTGAAACAGCCACAACAACATAAGCATGGTTAGGTACACATGGCAATGAATGTGGCCGTTTTTTTTTTCCAATTCCTGCTAGCTGCCATGGATTTCTGCTTGGTCTCTGGAAAAGTACTAGTTTGATGAATTATTTTCAAGATTTAGGAGGAACAACAACATTTTTAAGAATGAAAGCAGAAACGCCTACTTATAAGCATGACTCATTCAGCCAAATTCTCAGTAACAAGAGCATGCCTGTGTACACAGACTCACCTGCTTGGCAGCGCACGCCTCACCAGCACACGCTTTGTCAGCCTGGAGAACAGCCTGGATGATGTGTCCGTCAGCTCCTTTTCCATGGATGATGGTATCTGGGTGGAGGAGGATGAGGATCAACAAGTCATCAGGTGAGAAAAAATAATGGGGTGAGGGGTGTCTTGAATATAACAAGAATCACCAACGGGGTGAACCTAAAAACATGATAGGTCTTCTTACTATTATAATAAGAATTAGGTCTGGTGTGTGTGACATGCTCTCTGTTTGCACATGACGCAAGAGAAACTATTTGTTCTGAGAGATCTCGTGAAAATCAAATGTAATCCCGTATGCATTGCGACATCTGGCCCAAATGTTCTTGGTTGTTCTCGACGATATATGTGTGCATGTCACTACTGATTCTGTCTTGCTGCAGTTCACAGACAGAACCTGTGTCCCAGTGGAACCGTTTGTCCCAACGCAGTAACGACACCATCTCCTGCACCATCCCTGTGTCACTGTCCCTGCATGTACAGGAACACGAAAAAAAGAATAAGAACGCATGTTTAATCCAACCAGACAAGACAGGCGCAAATTTTCGGCCAACTGGCCTTTATCAAGTGTAAGATCACAAACAAACACCAGATACAAAAATTGGGAGAAAAAGACTGAAACTTCCCTGCTGCCCCCCGTCCAGTGTTCTGAGAGATCTTGTGCAAATCAAATATAATCTCGTATGCATTGTGATATCTGGACCAAATGCTCTTGGTTGTTCACAATGATATATGTGTGCATGTCACGACTAATTCTGTACGGAGCGACAGGGAAGTTTCAGTAGTAGTCAGTAGTCATGAAGTCACCAAATCAGTGACACAGGAATGCCACTGTTAGCCCAAGGGCAGTAATCCTGTCTGACCCACCGCTTGGCTCTGGCACAGGGATTGCTTCCCTTGCACCATCGAGTCTTCTCTCTCTGTACCTATTATTACGTAGCCCGTATTAACGCTGATGTTCACGGCTCATATATTGTTTTGATGCAAATTCCAAGATTCCTCCCTCTCAGGGATCCAGCCCGGCAGTTTTCTGGGCCTAGGGGAAACTTCTCTGTAAGAGCTGTCCTCCTTGGGCATGCTATTGTTGCAACTAGGTGGCTGGGTGTCCTTATGTCCCCCCAGGAATGGGCCCCCAAGCCATGACCCAATGTACCTTACTTCAGAGGGCATGAACTCCCACTCTGCTCCACAAACCACCCAGCCTTTTCAGACCGATGGTCCAAGCCAACTGCCTTTAGGCTTTCCCCTCTAGCTTTGGCTTTGCAGATTTCTCCACTGAATTTCAGCCTACCAGAGGGCTACCTTGAGTCCTCATGGATGTACCAGCGCTCATCAGGAGGGCCAGACCTTGAGGAGGTGTGTGACAAGGATCATTCCACTGACCCTTCAGCGTGGTCTTTGAATGACTCCCTTAGTCTTCTCAAGAACTGGGTCCCAACAGCGGTGGAAACATCCCTTGTGGCAGGCTCATCATGCCTTGCCCTGGCTAAGGTCATTCTAGGCGCTTCCATCCAAGCTTCATCGTGTCAGCCTTGTTTCAGGAGCAGGTCTTAAATTCTTTTCAGAAAGCTCAGTTGTGGATATTCCCGCTGCCATTCCATGCAGAAAGTTCATGAGGGCCATGAAGTTTCTCTTCTCTAGGTCCCTCCCCCTCTCACATGACGCGGTTCCTATGTCCTCCCTCTCCCTCTCCCATGAGGGTCTCCTCCTTCCAAAACGTGTTCTACTGCACTGTCCACAAACATCTCTGAGTGGACCCATTCTGATTGGAAAGAGGCAGCCTGAAAAAAACTGGAGGTATCATCGATTGTGGTCTTCGATTGTGGGGCCTTAGTAGAGGTCCTTTGGAACCCTTCAGATTTTCCCTCAGGAAAGGTTTTTCGTGCAAGGGAAGCACTGCCAGCCATTGGGTGGGTCCTAAGGGTAATTAGATTAGGGTTCAGGTTTCTCTGCCATGCATCTCGAGTCCTCTCACCTCCACTCCTCCAGCCTTCAAGGGCGCCACAGAAGAGATTGGCAATTTGACCACTTCTGAATTCTGCGGACATCTCCCAAAGCCTCAAGGGGTTGGTGACCAGTGTGCTCCTGTTCGCTCTAAACCACTTTCTCAAAGGGGTCAACTTTAAGATGGACACAGCTGCATCCCTCGATGTTTCTGACCTCACAGGTCGGTCTTGCGGGCTGGGCATGCGAGGTATCTATTCCCATTGTTCAAGGTGGCTGATCGGTGTGCAGATTACACCATCAAATCCATTTAACCCCCATCCATTCAGTTAGCTGATTTTCTGGGTCATCTTTCCATGGACCTTGACTTAGTGGCCTCATCTGTGCAGCTACATAGTGTCAATTTGTATCATTACCCATCAGGGGGACCTTTGTTTGCAGATAATCCTCTCCTGCGAGACCTTATGCAGGGTGCAGCCTTAGAAGAGGCCAGGATCCCATGCTGGATTCCAGCCTGGAATCTTTTTCTTGTCCTGTCATTCCTCTGGGACCCACCACACGAGCCCCAGGAGTCCTGTTCTTTGAAACACCTGACCCTTCATATGGCCTTAATTTCCCTGACTTTTGGCCAAAAATGTTGTTAGGTGCTTGCCTTTAGCAGCCTTTGCCAAGATTGTTTCACTCCGCTTGTTACCTGAGTTTCTGGCAAAGAATTAGGTCCTTCCCCGTTTACTTTTATTCGGCTTCTTTCCTCTATCCTGGCCCTGGACAAGGAAGATAGTCTCCTTTGCCCAGTCAAGACTCTTTGAATGTACCAGGACCAGAAGAGGTCTTTGTGTTCATCTTGGCGTCAACTCTTCATTTCTTGGCACAAGGCCTACAAGAAAGATGTCCGGCGATCTACCATCTGCTGTTGACTAACAAGTAATTAACCCTTAGAATTACTTCTAATAAATATACTTGTGTCTTGTTTCAAATACCTGTATTGGTATGGGGCAGGTAAGCTGATTGCTGCCGTTTATTGAATCAGTGAGGTATAGTAAGTATGCTGACTAAGCGTAATTCTAAGGAAAACTCCTTTTGTCTTACACTTGGACATGCAATTATTGATGCCCGATATGAACTTGCAGACATGCACATATGCTGACACGTGTATGCATGCATGTCCACATGGACTCATTCATGTGCAAGAGTGCATATGCAGGCAGACACACGCTTACATGTACACCCACACAGACATGCAAATACAACCATGCATGTCCCTCCTTTCTTTCCTTTCTCTGTCCTCACACACAACACAATCACACAACACACCACACACACACACACACACACACACACACCCACACACACACACACACACACACACACACACACACACACACACACACACACACACACACACCATTAAATCAAGTGCCAACATATCTTTCCTATTTCCAGGGCGGGGCGTACCAAATATGCTCACTTTGATGCCACTGCAGCCACGGCACCTACGTTCTGGGATCACAGCACAGACTTCACAGACAATCCTGGTCACCCCATTCACCACAGCACAGCGAATCCCGGCAACACCCTGGAGTGCAGCTCCACCCCTCTGTGTTTATCCTCTAGTGTTGCAGACAATTCGCAGCAGGTTATTACGGCTAACTGAAAATATTGTTAGACTTACACTAATTTCAGAAAAAAAAAGAAAGCAAGAAAGAAGAGACAACGAGACACCACATAGAACTAGCCAACCAGACTTACTGAGGTTGTTTACATTCAATCTAGATTGAACACCTTACCAACCAATAATTGACATATATAAAACTATTGATAAAGTGCCCTTTTTTTTTTTACCTTAATGACATTCGCTCTATATTGAACACCTTACCAGCCAATAATTGATATATAAAACTAGTGATACAGCACCTTTTCTATCTTAATGACTTAATTGTCTTGTGCCCTTTTTTGCGATATTCTACTATTTTCATGTGGCAGAAGTGACTTAAGAATGCTAATAACTACACAATTTAAAAAAAAACATGAGGGGGAGGGGTGGGTGGGGAGAAAGACACAAAGAGAAAAAATGACTAATCAGAACTTCAAAATCAGATTTACATGAATTCATAAGCAGTATGAGAGTCTACACATTGTATTTATCTCATTTGATGCACAGTGAAATGTAAAATCATTTTTCATAAATATGAAAATATATGTCTCATATTTGTACAGAACTGAGTGTTTACTATAGAAAACATAATCCTCACAAACATTGTGTGTATGTGGTCATAATGAAAAAAGAAACTGAAAAAATGTTGTACAACAGGTAGATCCAGGCACACTGCTGAAAATCTCTATGATGGAAGAAGAGTTGGCGGCTCTGAGAAAACAGATCGCCAGTCTGGTGTTGTTACAGGAGGCGAGATCCCAGAGTAAGTTTCATCTTGTTACTGTTATTTTTGTTTAAAGCCCAGCCGACGGCGTAGAGCCATATCAGGACTATAACCCGTTTGAAAACATACTACTTCAACAAGGGGAAAAAAAGAAAAGAAATTTAAGTACACACATCAATGCATTCACGCACATAATCTAAGGAAATGTATCTGGCATTGACCACTCCTTCCAATTTATCACACATGGGACTTAAAAAACATACCTGAATACAAAAAGTATAAGAAGCAGAATGGAGAGGTCGGGCAGGGGTGTACATTCAGAGGTGGACTGGTCATAAAGATAAATAAGTGCAGTACCATTGATAGGATAAATAGGTGCAATACCATTGATACACTAGTAGCATATCGTATTGATTTTGTGTGAAAGTCTTTGAGAAACGGGCAACCAGTGGTGAAAATGAAGCATGGGAGTGATATGATCAGGCCTCTTTTTACGAAGTGTCAAAAAGGGCCGCAGAATTCTGAATACACTGGCGGCATGCAACAGAAGAATTGGGAAGCCAGACAAAAGAGTGACAATAATTGATATGAGACGATACAAATGAAGTCATGAGTTAAGATTTTGCTGAAGTTGAAAGATACTGTCGAATAGAACTGAAACAATGACAGTAACACTAACAGGTTTGGGTGAAGGATTTCGGTTTGGGTAATGGATTTCTGCAAAGAGGGTTGAGGATCAAGAACAACTCCAAAGTTCTTAACTAACTACAATAGTGTTGTCTTCTAGTTGGGGTAGAACAAACTTTCACAGCTGAAAGCTTGAGCTTGATCCTACGAGCATTGCTTCAGACTTATCTCCATTCAGCTGTAGCTTGGATCTCAATACAACAGCCAGAAGCTTCAGAAAGAAGGGTTGATAGATTTTCAGGAGATGCACTGTGGTAGAGTTTGGAGTCATCATAGAAATGATATTTGATGTTGTGCTGAATGATGATATTAGCAGGTGGTGAGATGTAAGATGTGAAGAGGACTGGCCCAAGTACAGAGCCTTGGGGCACCCCATATGCAAGTTTAACCAGCTGGGACTTGAGACTGATTTACCATGATTGACTGAAAGCAGTCAGGCAGGTGTGACAAAAACCAAGAACACACGACCTTGGATTCCGAATATGTGCTACAGTCGAGAAAGAAGGATGGTGTTTGTCAATGGTGTCGAAGGCAGCAGAAAGCTCTAAAAGAATAGATAGGGAAATTCGGCCTGTCACCTGAAAGCAATGGATCAATCATAATGTGAACGAGAGCAGTTTCAGTATTGTGATTGAAACAGTAAGCAAATGAAAAGGACTGTTGGTTGAGAGATGATTTTCAGCTGCTTCAAAACCACTTTCTTGTGGACCTCTGAAAGGAACAGCAAGTTGGAGACAGAATGATAGTTTTAGTGAGATTAAGTTTTTTTCAGCAGAGGTCGAACAATGGCTGTTTTGAGAGAGAATAGAACAGACCCAGCGAGAAGAGAGATGTTGATGATATGCTTTTATGAAATAGAAGCTCAAGAAGTGTTTGTAAATAAAGAGAGACAGATATGGGGTCGAGTTCACAAGACTTGAATGACATTTCTCTCAGGATGCTGGCAATCAGACAGTGTCATGTAGATCACACATACTATGCACTCATTCTTTTAACAAATAAAAAAACCACATGGTATATACTGTGTGATGAGCTACTAAATATCAAACACCTTCTTATTGCATGATGTAAGACATAAGCACTACACAGTGGACTCCTTAAAGAACCTCTTCAGAGATGTTTCTCCAGAAACAATTTTCAAGTTTATACAAGAGATCAAAGGTTTCACCTTATATGATTATACATATGTGAAAAACATTTTAAATGTATTTTACTCTTTAGACCTGAAAGGATAATTGTGAGCTTGGGTTTTAGCTGTGTGTCTTATTAACTGAGCTTGGAGTTGTCAACATGGTGTTTACCCTGATATGGTTCTAGTGTTTGGCTGGGTTATAAGCAATATGAACCCGAGCATGAACACACTTTCAGTTTGACCTGTTAGAAAAAAAGAACTCCACAAGTCTGTAAATCATTTAATGTTGCTATTTTCTGCAGAGGCACAGATGTTTATTTTATTGCAGATGTCTCCTTTTATGCATCCCCTCACCATCCTCCTGTGTCCTGCCCTCCTCCTCCTCCACCACCACCACCCACATCCTCCACCGTTGAGTGCAAAGCAGGTCAAGGTGAAATGTACTGGCTCCCTGAGTGACATGTTAAAGCAGGTAAAGTGTGCACTGTGCATGTCCTTGTTTTGTTTTCGTGATAATAGAGACGAAGAGTTTTTTTTATATTTTCTTTAGAGGCAGTTATTTATTTATTGTTTGTTTATTCATTTGTTTTTTAAAGAGATTGCTGTTCAAATGACAGTTGTGCTAGTCACTGATTGGAGTGATCCTTAATAAATCTATGTTGATTTATTTGTTTTAAATTATATGACCAGACAATGACTTCAGTGCCACATATGTATATGGGAAATGCTTACTCTGTAACATACTTTGGGTTGGTGATCAGAAGTCAGTCACACTTTTTCCATTATTTAAGACTGTGATTAAACTGAGAAGATTGTGATTAAACTGAATTGTTTGTGTATATTTGTTTGTTTAGTTTCTTTTTTCTTTTTTTTTTTTCTTTTAGCTTTTCTTTCTTTCATTTTGTTCTTTCCAAATTCTTATTTTTCTTATTCTTCTCGCTCTCCCTTTTTTTAATATATTTTTTTGAATAGTGTGCGTGCGTGCGTGCATGTGTGTGTGTGTGTGTAGCACGCACGTGCACGAGTATGAGTAAGAATATGTGTATATTAGTATGACTTAAATGTATCATATCATCATATGTTCAGTATAAATTATCTTGTGTGTGTGTGTCTGTATGTGTATGAAAGTAAGAAGGTTGTGAAGATAATGAAGAAATGTAATGTATCCAGTTCAGCTACATAAATGTTTCATGTTTGACCAGAAAGCTATACTTAACATGAACAGACCATGAAGTTATTGTTCATGAGGATATAGTTTGCTTTCTCATTTATCTGTTGCTATGACTTGGTTTTATATTCCATAAATGCTGCAACTGTCTCTTGCCCATTCATGTTACGAGGGCTGTTGCGTGTGATCAGTATTGTGCCATACTAATTATGCATTATTGTATGTTACGTTTATGCTCAATACCATCTCTAGCCAACAACTACTTGCTGATGCACTCACAGAATATGGACACTATCCTCATGAAAGACAGTGAAGATGGACTGGGCTCATCATCTGCAGATAGCAGGATACCATCTCCCCTTCATCGGACACTCAAAGGAAGACACAAGAGAAGAGATCTAAGAACACCTGGCAACAGACAGTAGAACTTGAGGCCCTACAAACACATCTAGGATACCATACAGAGGTTACCCCTGAACAGACAGGAGTGGTGGAACTTTGTTGCTGCTATACATGCAAGTGGCACAATGAGCACTAAGTCGCTTTAATATCATGTTCATATTTGTATGCCAGGTGTCTCTGTCATCAGCTTCTGAGACAGAAGGGGAAGGATCCAAAGAAATGAAACCGTTAACTGTTGATATGACTGCCGTCCTCAAAGACCTGGGCAAAGTCAAACTGAAACCAGTGGAGAGGTAAAAATTGGATGTAGAATTTTGGTCGTTTTTCTTTGTCAAGTGCATCTACAACTTTAAGAAAACTCACAAATCTGTTTTATTCAATCTCCTTTTTTCTTTAAATCTTTTTCCCCCCTCTCTTTCCAGTCGATAAGAATATATCTCCCTTTTTGAAAAAAAGGGAGAATGTTTCATACCAAGACTCAAGACTGAATTGTTGTCTATGTGCAGATAAAGAAATTCTGTGTTTGGTAAGTGCAGAAGTAAAATATAAATAACCAAGGCGGAGAAAGTCAAAAAATGTGTATCTTAGAAAAATAACTGGACTCACACACACACACACACACACACACACACACACACACACACACACACACACACACACATTCTCTCTCTCTCTCTCTTTCTCTCTCTGTCCCCCCTCCCATTTCTAATCAATAGTGCCGTAATGTTCTTTCCCTCCCTCTCAGCGCCCCTCCCCATCTTCCTGTTTCCTCCCTCCACCCACCACAACCTCCCGCCCCTATCAAAAGCACCCAGCTGCATCCAGATACGAACAAATTATTGACATAAACACACAACAGAATATTATAAAGAATTAAGAAGGATAAACATCTAAATTCTGAGAGAGACAAATGAATGATGTTCAGGGGGGTAGAGTGGTGTTAGTCAAGAAGAGAAGAAACAAGAGGAGAGACCATGCGGAGGGGCAAGGAAAGAGTATGTATATGGGGAACATGGAGGGGGGTAGCGTCTCAAGATGACAGAAGCAGATGTGAGGGGAGCGTGGGTAAGGAAGGGAGAGGATTTGTCAGTAGGGGGGAGGAGAGGGGGGCAATGTTTGTGATGACAGGAACCAGATGTAAAAGACCATGGAGGGAGAAGGGAAAGGATGCCTGAGCAGTGGAGGAAGTGGGATGAAAGGAGTGGGGCCTGGGTGACGGTGGAGAGGGCCCATGCTTTTTCGACAATACAATTATACAAAGATTTGTGTGCACACGCACAAATGGATACATGTAAACACACATGCACAAGCGCAAATACGTGTGTGCACACATCTACATCTTTTGACCTAGTACAAAATGTTTAAATCCACAATATTTCATCATTCATAATACAACTGCATTTAAACTTGCACGCATGCACACACACACACACACACACACACACACACACACACACACACACACAACAACACACACACACAACACACCAACACACACACACACACATACATGACTGGTGTGTGCGTGGACACGATTTTCTCTTTATCGATGTATAAAGTTTACCACATTTTGGTCAAAAGGCGGACTGTCAAGAATTGTGATAGCTTAAGTTTGAATGATGCTGATATAATGATACGTTATTTTGGTAGAAATTATTAGTTAAAAGTCATATTTCAAATTTGCTTCCTGTTTCCATAAGCCAGACTTACAGGATCTTTAACATGTGTGTTTGATATTCTGCATGTATCTACACATGAAGGGGGTTTAGGAGCTGCAGGTTTGCCCACATGTTGACCTGTGAGATCAGAAAAATCTCTACCCTTTACCCACCAGGTGGCAGTGTCTAGGCAGACTAAACTCAGGTCTTCCGACTGGAAGTCGGACGTTTACCCACTTGACTGTTGTGCCCATCAAGGCACCAAGATCAATGCCATTGTATAGTGTAATAATAGGTAGGTCCAGCCATTCTTGTAATATGAAAATATATTCAGTATTTTCAAGTTTTCTAAATGGTAACAAAGTTAATATAAATGCAAAATATCTCGCTCATAGCTCTAACGGTTTTTGAGATATTGCTGTTGGAAATACTGTAAAAATGGATGTTTTTCGCAGTTTGGTGAATTGGCCATATTTGTACCCACATTTCTTCAGAAGTATGCATCTCGTATGTATAAAAATTGATACAGTTATTGTATTCTATACGTACATTAAGCCAGATTTTTTTTAGAACTCTAGAATTATTTTCTTCTGTGCTATTTGTCTTCAAAATGGCAAAAATGCCAATTTGTCCACTTGTCATTCTGTGGCAAACACGTTAACGCTGTATAATGGTTCATAACTCAGGGACTAGCCATGCTACATCCAAAATGCAGATATCAACAATTCAGCACTGAATATGACAACAAAACTTGTGAAAAAGAAGTGTTCAATCGTATCTTTATGTACATAATCAGATTAAACTAAAAATCTGACTCATTTTCTCATTATTTGGAGGGGAAAATTAAAATGCTTTGTTATCTCCTCAGGGAAATGATTTCCAAATTAAATTCATATCCAGAAGTAATAAATGAGTCCTAATTTCCTATGATCTTTACACATGTTTTGAAATTCACCCTGTTCCCCTGTCCCACTCCTAGTTGCTATATTATTATTTGTACAGTGATTGGTGACGCAATAAAGAGCACCTACATCTTTTGTCTGCTAGTATTGTTTTTTTCATTTTTCAGATGACTGATTTTCTCAAACCTGCATGAATCTTGAAAATTGTGTTTGTTCAACAATATGCTTGTCTAAAGCAAAAACCTGCTGCTTTTTCTCTGTGACAGCTAAGGCCTTCTGCTTCAGCGTTCTCTACATTATTTCTGCTTCCAGCTGAAATTGATACACTTCAGTGATTTGACTATGCTGTAACACTGACACTCAGCCTGATCAGATATAGGATGATATGACTGTAAAGAATTCAGCAGAGGCGTTATGGTGCTGCTGAATGTATAAACGATGGGACAGGAATGTCAAATCTTTCTGGATGGTGGGATGGCTGATGAGAGGGAACCTGTTTTGAATTGTTTTTTATTCACGGGGAGCATCTGTGTAAATTTGTACCATGGTCTCACCATCCTGTTTTCTTTCATTTGATTTGTTTCTTCTTTATTTCATCACGCATATTAATCAACCTGGGCAGCACTAATAAAGTTGAGATGTTCACACAAATATCTGACCCAAAGACAGTTGTTTTGTTTCCAGTTTTTGCTGGATGTGAAATATACATAATTTTAGGAGTAACCCTACAGGAATGTTTTCAAGGTTCTCCACGCAACACGGTGTGTCTGATAAAAGAAATGCTTTGGACACCTGGTGCTGTTTAGAAAATGGGCCAATCCATTCAATGTTCTTGTCAACATTGAGAAATTCTTGTAGAAGTAATGATGTTTTGGAAAATCGATGAAAACATGTGCGGACCGGCACTTGCAGCAGCTCTACATTACGAGGAATCGCCAGTTCTGTCTGGTGTCTGCAGATGTCAGTGAAGAGAGTCTGGACTCATTCTGTGTGCCCCCTCATGTCTTCAGCATGTAGGCCTAGAGTTGAAGCAATTACTGTTTGTCCACATACATGTTTGGCAAATATGGGCCGACCCTTCCTCTTTGGTCCAATTCTTTTAACAAGCAGTTGGAACCGGTCATCCTCTGAAATTCACACACACACACACACACACACACACACACACACACACACACACACACAGTTCAACCAAACCTCTAGCACATCGAAATCTACCAAATTTTAAACGATCACTAGTTGACAAACATGTGTCAAGACTGTACTTTTACCCCTTAGCAGAGCAAAAAATTTGTTAATATGCACTGATTGAAATGATAACTATACTGTGTCCTGATGACAACATGTAGATTAAAACATTTTTAATGTTTTTTTCCCCAATTTATCTGTTTATGTATATTTAGTCCTGAAAAGAGTTCAGAAACATTTCTACTTTCGCTTGTATGCAGTTCTCATACTCGAGTTATCGTCCTTGTTAAGCGTTTTTGCCAAATTTCTAATGCTTATACATCATATTCTTTATTGAAAAAAATCATGAACCTTTCAAAGAATTTTTTTCAAAAATACAAGTTATTTTAATTTCTCTGATTGGTATCAGAAAGATATAGATCTATTCTTTTATTTATTTTTCTCTCTATCAAGGGAGATAACAAACTATTCTAGACCGAGCACATGCCTGGTAAGAAAATATATTAAAATTTGTATTAATGATTTACGAAACATCAGTTCCATTGAAAAAAAAAAAACCGCAAAAAGATTAAACTAACGGTCGCTTACATACCAAGATTTCAATCTATCGAGTCAAAGTCGTTCCTCGGTTCAGAAATTGCGTCAGTTCGGACGACGTCGTTGAACCCGGTCCCCTGTGTCGGTACCTTTCATATTGGCTTTCGGAACTTTTACAAGCGGCAGCCTGTGTTAGATTGTTTGCACGATGTTAAGAACAATTGAATTCTCTACAAAATGAATGGTAATACAACACTGTGCGTGTAGAATTGTTGACTTTACGGTGTCTTAAAAATACGTTGTTTTTCGGCACTGAAAAAACAGTATTCAGTTAAAGGAATTGTGACGAAATTTATTACACTGGATTCTTCAGGCTGTCCCCTTTAATTTGATACCAAAATCACCGCTGTGCGTATCGTTTGTGAAAGTTCCGACAGCATTTCCGACAACTGGCGTTGATCGGTCCCGGGAAAACCGCGTGAGGAAACTTTGCACGTCGCCGCCAACGTTGCGTTCGGTATGTGTATTTAGATCGCTCAGGGTCAAAGCACACTTCTTTCACACCACAAATAAAGACACAGGTTTCATGCCTAAAGCTCATTTAATGTGTCGACATAATTTTTTTTATCTTCCAATCGTGAATGGTAGACGAGCTGAAGCAATTTAAAATCGGCAATTTTTACCAGTTCTGCTGCATGTTAGCCATTAGCGTAAGAGAGGCTGGACCTACCTAGTGTCACTAATAATATGCATCAAGCATGGTCCTGTCACGCAGTGTCATTCCGGAAATCATTTGACAAAAAATTAATATGTACCATGGCTGTAAAAGAAATTGGCTTCAGAGTGACTACTCAATATGCGGCAACTTTTGCTTCACATCAGACTGCTAAAAATAGACTGCAAAATACAATTTAGACAGGAATCGTTCCAAAAAATCCATAACAAGTTACCGTTATTTGTTATTATTTTCATTTAAAGCCCAGTTGACTTCGTTGAACCACATCAAGGCTACAACCTTTTCAAAACATAGATCTAAAATACTTCAACAGGTAAAAAAGGAAAAGAAAATTGAGTACACATGTCAATGCTTTCGCGCACATAATCTAAGGAAATGCCCCTGGCGTTGACCACTCCGTCCGTTTTATCACACAGGGGATTTAAAAAACAAACCTGAATAATCATTTATACGACTAAGGACACTAAAATATATACAACAACGGGCCTAAATTGCCTACAATTGCTTTCGCATATCTCATTTCCCTAGGGCCAAAAAATGCATTTATAGATCTACAAGTTAGTAGTCGAATTTTAAAATCAGGGATAGATTATGACTTTATAACATACCTGATTTTTACTTTCAATGTCCTACGGATTTTTGGATGTTAAAGCCTTTTTTCTCATTCAGTAGCCCATTAGTTCAGTTGTTAGAGCACCACGCTCGTGACGCATTTCAAATACCATTTCCCGCAGGCAATTTCAGTCTAGATAATAACAGTAATGATGCAGTCAAGCGCCCTCTCACTTCTGCAGATCTAGAAAATCCAGCCTGCATCTCTGGACTCACTAGATCTAGATTTAAGTTCTGTCAACACTAATGCTAATCGAACATTACATCTACCCTTAACCCTCACTCTTGGGATTGACGATCCATTCATGACAATCAAATCAAATCAGAAGGGAGGGTGGGGGTTGATCCCAAGGCAAGGAAATTGACTGGAATAGGCTTATTTTCAGTTTAAAAAAACTAGATTCTAGATCTACCACATTGTGCGTGCAAGCCCTGCGTAACTGCCACCACATTGTGTGTGCAAACCCTGCTAGAGTAAGTCTGACACTGTAATTGCCAGAGAATGATAAAGAAAATACATACAAACATGACATAGGCTCCTTTTTTCTTTCCTTGTTATTTTCTTTCCTTGACCTTATAACATACACTGACGGCAAGTGAAAGACTTGCAGACGACAAATGAGCGGACCGCAGAAAAAAAAACAAAAAAAACGCATCCGCGCACGATTCCTTCTACTGAGATTATTGCACACGAAAGTTATAAAATATGTTGCGCAAAATCGACATGATACTTTTGTAGTAAGTTTATTATTTTAGATCAAATTGTAACAGTCGAAACCGGAAGCGAAGATCACTGTGTACAGCAGCTTCGATTTTTACATGTAAAATATAATTGACTCATAGAATTAGCTCGCACACGACAGCCCGGCTCAAACGCTGCAAAAAATGTAGGTCGCAAGTTGTTCCTCAGATGACTGTTAAATGAATAAAATACCAGTTCATTATTTGGCTGAAAATATATTCTCGGATGATTGAATTACTAGTGTAAGCCCTCATATGTACATTACACAACACACATACACACGTGTGTAGCGCGGAAGGGGGCATCCTCGTGCGCACGTGACCGGTTAGGTTTTCGAAGTTGGAGATGCTGAGGCAATCAAGTTTCGAGTATGAGCGTCTGTTGATAAAACAGCAGGCTTATATATGTAGATTTATGTATGCTTCTATCATTTAGCATATGTACGTGTAAGTAAAACCACATTCAAATGTATAAAATGTACTGTATTTGATGGGACACCAGAAAATCCAAAAGATTCAATGCACGATTATTTTAAGAAAAATGGTCTGAACGAAATGTTTATTAGACATCAGACAGCAGTTTAATATCTCCCCTCCCGAACACCCCCCCCCCCCCCCCATTTTCAAGGGAAGATTTTTTAAATAAATACTTTTTTTTAATGGAGATTGCTTCATATCGTCTGGGGTGTACGTGGGTGTATTTTGTGTGAGAGAGAAGGGGGGAGGGGGAGAGAGAAGGGTAGAGAGAGAGATGCTTACATTCTGCATTTGCAATTGTGAGAGTCTACCATTTTCCTCTTGATTCCCAAAGAATTATTTTACTTAAAGAAACATTTATCAAAGTCACAATGACAGAGAAGTCGAAAGCCTGGGTTCTCTTACCAGTGGCTAAAATTTTAAGTAAACATTTCTCAGCCAGTTACAATCTAATAGTTTTGATTTTTAGCAGTTATCATAAGCACAGAGACAGTCTCAATCACTAACAGAAACAGTTAAACCATAACAGTTATTATGCTGATTGTGTGAACAGTAACATCGCCATTACAGATTAAAGTGAACATAATGGCTTACATAGTTTTACCACTACCATGAGCCAGACTCATGAATGCCAAAGTTTCAATGATCCTGACATAATTCCCATGCCACATCTAAAAGATTGTCAAAATAATCTTATCTTATGATAAATCTGAGGCTTAGGGACTGAATGAAATTACATTTGGATTGTGCTGTTGAACATCTTTTTTTTTAAAGTCTAATTGACTTTAGGTATTTTCAAGGTCATCTATATTTTTGGTATTGTCTAATGACATAACTGAAGAGTATCAGTATGGCTTGACCATCCAGTATTTAATGTTTATACCAAATAAATACATACATTTTCTAAGTGTTCCACTTGTAATAAAGGAATATTCCTTTGTTTGATACGGATTTTCATATGAAAAAAGATGATTAAAATGGCCATCCATCTTGTTGTTTATGGTGTGTGTACTTACTCTTGGGCCTTTTTTTTTTGTCATGGTCTTTGCTTTCTTTTCTTTTCTTTATTCATTCATGTGCTCCTTGAATAAACTGCTGAGATCTGAGTGCCTGCTGCAATCCAAAATACATCCACCTCATTTGATTTTAGGACCTTTACAATGTGTGTTTTGGGCCATAATGTGTATGAAGTTATAAACTGAATCCACATAAGCACTTCAGCTGAGATAAAAGACCTTTGGAATATGCAAGTTTTAGACTTATGCACACATATATATTTTTAAATTTCTTTTTTGCCTCATATCTAAAAGTGAATTGTTTTTGTCCTATTCAAACATCAGTGAAAGACCTTTGATCAAATGTGAATTTTTTTTTTTATTGTACATCTATTTTGGAAACCTGTATATACTTGATCAGGTCTCCTGGTGGCACCCCTTTGTCCACCCGACCCAAAGCTACCAGCAATGACCCAGCGTCCATCATTGCAGAAGCCTTGAGGAAGAAATTCCGTGATCGAGTGCAGCATAGTCCTGATGCAGTGGACAAGGAAAATGAGAACCCTGAGTTTGACTCTCCCGACCATAGTCCTCAAGTCAAGGTGTGTGTGTGTGTGTGTGTGTGAGAATGAGTTCATATGTGTCTTCATGTGTGGATTCAAGTCATGTTATTTTGTCTGAAACATGTGTGTGTGCACATTGTTTGGTAGTTTTGTCTACATTGTGTGGACTGACATTGATGCACAGGCTTTGTATTCAGATAGCGAGGGATTGCCAGTGAGACAAAAGGTTTTACATGTCTGAAGAATCATCTTTCGCACCCGTTCTTCTTGGTACAGCTGTGCTATGTAAAGAACATTTGGTTATATGAAGTTATGTGATTTGATTTTTAATCGTCACTATAACATCTTAAGGTTGATAGCTTGTCCTCTCTACCACCCGTATGTGACAACATAAGTGACTATGGGTGTGTAAAGAACATTTGGTTATATGAAGTTATGTGATTTGATTTTTATCGTCACTATAACATCTTAAGGTTGATAGCTTGTCCTCTCTACCACCCGTATGTGACAACATAAGTGACTATGGGTGTGTTAAGTGTGATATTGAAAAGGATCAGTTGGAAACTGCACTGCTTGTTACAGAGTCCAACTCGGTGTGCTTATGTGTATATGTATATGTGTGTATTCTTATTCTTATTCATTATTTCAATTTTCAGCGCTTCCCTCTGAATTGGAATACATATGATTCTGTAGGCAGTTTGAAAAACTATACAGTACATACAGGTACTCTATTCTTTGTGAGTGTGTGTGTGAGTGCACGCACGCTGTGTATGAGACTGTAGGTGCACCCACACACACTTGGGTGCATATATCTCTAGACATATCGCTTTTCTCTTGTTTCTTCTTGTTTCATTCTTCTCTATCACTTCCTTAACAATGCCATTTGGTTAACAATAACACAATCCTAACTGACAACCTGAATGTTTCAGTTTGGCCAGCACATTCTGCGACGTACACGGAAACGGCTTTCGCTTATCGAAGAAGGGGCAACTTCTCCCTCATCCCAGTCTCCTTTGAAAGACTGCAACACTTTGAACAAGTGAGCAGAAAGTTGGTTTCCAAAGTGTGAGAGAAATATTATCGCTTCAACTTAAGAAGGCCACTAAAACTAATGCACAGTTACGTGGATGGCGATGGGGAGGACAAGGAAAATAGGACAAACTGCCATTTTCGCTTCTTCTTCATGATAAATTGTGGATAAAAAAAAAACGCCTAGTCAGTGGAAACTGGGTTGATTTCGTTTATATATCGCTCATTTTGTTGTCTTTTTGTTGTCTAGGATTGACAGCCGGCTGCTTATACTACAGAATGCCTCTGTGTGTGTGTGTGTGTGTGGCGCGCGCGCGGTGCGTGTGCCTACGTGCGTGGTGTGTGTACATGTGTGCATCTGCATATGTGTGTGTGTGAACATGTGTGTGGTTTACACGTGTTGTGTGAGTTAGTGGGTGTGTGTATTCTTGAGTAGAAATTCTTTTGTTTTGACATTTGGATTTGATCCACCACTTTTGTTGTAGTATGTTTTGTACAGTAAGCATGAAAGTTCAACATGTTCGCCACCAGAGAGGACTGGCACATACATGTATAGATTAGAATTTGTTGACAAGCAGTGATCAGTTGGACTAGTTGATACCTTGATCATATGTCGCTATACCAGTGTAAATCAGCGGTGAGTGATATACTCATAATCATGTGTTAGAACTGAAAAAATACCATCACATTTATGCCAACCATAGGTTATGTAACATATTTACCAATTGCCTGAACCAGTTAACCCTTTTACTCCCACATGCAGTCTACCAGCTTACTGAAACAGGATGCAGGAATTAATAGGTTAAGTTAAGATCTGTTGAGGGAAGAGGTTAGCGCAACGCATTACTGAATGGGAGGTCATGGCGTCTAACTGCTATCAGTACAAACAATTGTAGTAGGATTTCTCAGCCATGACTGGCTCCTCCTTTGAGTTCAGAGTGCTGTGGAGTCATTGGGAAGACTGGGACCACACAGTTAAGTCTCATCCATTGTATGGATGCATCATTGATGGCGTTGCTCAAATTTCTTGTCCAGCGCAGCATTTGTTTGTATCTCTCAGGCCTGGTTGATGCCAGAATATATGAAAGTAAGCCTAAAACAGCCCTGACATGCAGTCTCAATCCAAACTGGCACTCCATAGAATCATCACGATCATCCCCATTCTCATCATAATAACATTGTCAAAAACTGTCCCAGCTTCTGTGGCCTTCATGCCATTGGTCTCATGGGTTTGAGGGTGAGTTTGAAAATTGAAATGAGTGGCATGGTGGCATAGTGACACAGGAGAGATGCAGATCATGTGTCTAGAAGAAAAAAGAACTGTCATTTGTGTCTAATACTGTGTCTGTCTAATTCACTATGTGGCTGGTTATAATCTTTTAATGTTAAACAACTATCATTTTGTTTCAAATATCGTGTCAGTCTAATTTGCAGTGTGGCTGGTAATAATCTTTTATTGTTACTTTGCATTTGTGGGCAACAACTGCAACATGCACTTGAATTATATGAGTGGGCTTTTACATGTACGGCTGTTTTTATTTTTTATCTCACCATTAAGGCACATCATATTCCATTTTCGGTGAGGGGAGGGAGGGAGAAAATGTGTTTTCGAGTTTTCCCAAGCCATCCAACACTGGCATGGCTTACATGTTGTTTGTGTGTTTGATGTTCTACATGCATATAACAAAAAGAAGGTTCAAGCTCAAGCAAGCAGGTCTGAACAAAGCTGACCTGGGAGATGGGAAAAATCCTACCCTTTACCCATGAGACGTCCCCCACATTTCAGGCCACCCAGTTTGAAGATCAGCATCCTAACTGCTGTACTATCAAACCCATCTGTGGTCAGCATGCTGTTCTTTACTTTTCGTCCTCACTTTTGGGTAAAGAACACAGTAAAAGTCATGTTCTAGAAGATTTCTGGCTCCAAATGGAACTTGCTGCTGACTTCTGTCCAAAAAAAAACAAACCGCATCACATCATATCCTTCTTGGCTTCAGTGAATGGCCATTTAAAATTCGTTTTCATTAGAATATGCATTGTAAATGCGTCGGATTTGAATTTTTGTATGACAGATTCTGTATTCCTATTCTCACCAAATCTCCCTCATGGCTCAACCTCAACATTGCTCATATCAGAAGTTGCTCAAACTTCAAAATGGACTGATCCCTTTCCCCCCTCCCCCCTCTGCTTGCACTCTTAACAAGTTGGCAGGAATTATGAATGTGTTTGACTAATGGCTGTGGCACCAAAGAATGTTATTTCATGAAAAAAATATGCATGTTATTAAAGGCCAGACGTCTTAAAAAATAAACTCAAACAAATAGCTGTGTTTAATTAACTACTTATTAATTTTAATTAACTACTTATTAACCATATCATTTGGATACAACTTTTAATACAAGAAACTCGTATTAATAAGGACTATGATGTATGGGGAAAACAACAGGGTGGGAAATAGTATTTCATCAAGATAAAGAATAAAATTGGAGGGAAATAAAACTGAAGGATAATAAAAAGTAAGAAAATAGATGGATACTGGTGTTATCACCGCTGAAGGAGATCATAATCTTCCCATTGCAAAGGTATATGCGCCAAATGACATAAAATACTGAGATTCTTCCATTCACTTCAAAACATGAATTGTGGGCAATTTCATTTCTGCAATAAGCAAAGACCTTGATATTATATCTGGCAATTCCCATGGTAAAATTAAAACAGAGATTTTGAGGAACAGTAAGAAAACAGTGTTTGAATAATGTATATTTTTCCATTATGGTGAAAGAGCCTTTATTTGGTGTTATAACTCCCTTACTGTAAAACTGTTGCAATACTGTGTTTCTAGTGAATATTTGTTTGCTAATAACATAAACAGCAGATGACGTAGAATGAAAAATGGATCTTTGCCAGGAAATGGTGGTTTTACAGAATACATGAAATTCTTCTTGAACAAAATCAAAATGAGTACAACTTTATCTTTCAACGAACACTTTGAACCGGGGAAAATGTACACACCCAGTGACATGGGATCATTACACCGTTACACAAAGGCAAAGAACTGGAAAGAGAAAACTTAGATAACTGGTGACTAATTACTCTTAAAATATAGATTACAAAATTTTGGCAAAGGTATCAGCATTAAAAACGAGTAAGATTATAGGACAATTGAACAGCCAAGATCTGTCTCAACGAAAGAAACATCTCTACAATCATAATATGAGGATATCATTGAACAGTTATACAGTACAGGCAAATCTAGATATATGTTTGTAACAGAGTATCGCAAAGTATTTGATCCAGTTTCAAAATAATTCTAAGATGAAACTTTTCAGGTGCTTGGATTTGGAGAGCAGTTTAGGAGATGGTTTCAGGTTCTTTAGCAGCATGAATCAAGGAAGTCTGGAATACTTTGCAATAAATTGTGGATTAAGACCAGGATGTCCATTTTCATCCTTGGAGCTCATACTGGGGAGCTGAAATGGTGTCTCTTAAAATGAGAAATAGTAATATACACAGAGTTAAGACTTAGCTTAAATAATTGAAGGAATAAAA
Organism: Monoplex corrugatus; assembly: GCA_030674185.1. Lineage (NCBI taxonomy): Eukaryota > Metazoa > Mollusca > Gastropoda > Littorinimorpha > Ranellidae > Monoplex > Monoplex corrugatus. The sequence goes on from CM060315.1 coordinate 79,955,946, forward strand.
ATAAAACAGTTTAAAAGATCATACTGTACTTTTTCTATAGACAAAAGTGGACATAATGAAAGCATCAAAACAGATCAAACTTTCAGCTCAATATCTCGGTTCTTTGGTCAGATGTAGCAAGGACTGAATAATGAAAATCAACTGAAATCTTTACAAATTCATATGGCAGAGGAAATACTCAAACAGAAAATCATTTGAAAAAACAGAGACAAAAGTAATGGAGAACGACTACAAAGAAGGTGGGCCAAAAATGAGCAACGTAAGCAACTTACAAAAGTGCTATTGTAATGGACTGGCAATGTATACAAATACCATCATGAAAACTAGAACTGTTTCACAAGATAACACTGCGAGAAAGTTGATGAGGGGTTGATCATTTTTCAAACAAGATGTCATCTGAAACTAAATAATAGAATAGAAAAAATAATCTTTGGCCAACCATACTGTTTACATACTTGACAAAACACCGACAAAATCAAATGAAATGAAAATAGACACCTTTCCAAATCAATCATTTCGGAGTAACTGTTTGAAGACACTAAATTTTCAATGCGAAAGAAAACAAATCAAAAGAATGAAAAACAGAATTCATGATAATGATCACAGAATTGTAACACTACAAGAAACAAAAAACAAATTACATTTCAACCACCCAACCATCATCTACAAATACAATCCTTCGATAAACGAAACACCACGCTCATGAAAACATAACATGAAATGCACGATGCAAATGCAGAAAGATTATACAAACCCAGCAACAATGTTAAATATGCTAAAAAGAAAAATCTCTCAAGAATAAACAAAGCATGTGCTCTTGATTTTGGTCAAGAAAATCAGATTAACTTATAATAACAAAATGTAGACAATACCGTGCGCCACCACAAAAGAAACCAGATTAAGGGAACTGCAATGGAAAATACTCCCCAGTATATATCCTACAAATATCTTGTTGCATGAAATGAGAGTCGGCAACAAATGCTCATTTTGTCTGGATGAAATAGGCTACATTGAGCATCCTTTTGAAAAAGAGTAGGAAATGACATACACGTATGGTAATATTAGAAGATTTATAAACTTATTTTTACAGATGTATTGTTTAGTGTTCAATGTTGAGAAAAGCATGCTAACATTCAAAATGCATTTAATAAGAAGAGTAGGTAAAATGTGTGTCCATCTCACCAAAAAGATGAATACTATTTCATCACCGTTAATAGTACTATTTGAAAATCAAATGTCAGTCAGGAAATCCAAACAACAGAAGCAGCAACAGAGAGGGAAAGACAGGGAGAGAGACGGGGGATGAAAGGGGCTAATTCAATTTACCGTCTTGACAATAGAATGCAGGAAGAGGTTATTCATATTTGTATTACCTTCCAAGACACACATACTTATGAAATATATACTTTCAAGTCAAAAAAACCCAAGGCATTATGACCTATTGTAAAACATTAATGAAAAGTCCATAGACAGAAAAGTAGACAAGACAGTAAACACTGTATACTGTTTCCATTACATCACTTTACACCATTAAAAACTCCCAAACAGAAAATGATTTTAAAAAACAGGGGGGAGGGGAAAAAGACCAAAGAACCCATGGAGCATGTAGCACCTTGGGAAAAAAACAACATTCTTTTAAAAAGATGGAGAAGAAAAGGGTGCTCTGTGTACCTGCATGCAAATGAGCTCATTTATAAAAAGAAAGAAAGAACAAATTGCTGAGGCCTGATAACTGTGACTTAGTTTTGTCAGTCACCAGTGCCTTTGATTTCTCAGCTGTTTAAAGCACCCATTAACTGTTCCTGTGGCTTTCTTTGGGGAGACCCTTCTTTGTCAGGGTTTAAGCACAGGCTTTTGTTCTCTGGGGAGACCATTTTCTTAAGACTTTGTCAGGGTTTAAGCACAGGCTTTTGGGATTTGCCATGATTAGTTTGGGTTTTTCCATCACATTACATTCATACTTGGGGTGTTAGTACATACAGAGATATATGAGCACTGTAACACCATCTTTAGAAACCTGAAATTGAAGTAGAAATACTGAAAGAAGGGTAGTTTGACAAGACTTTGAATGAATTTTACGTTTTTTGATTCCCCTTCATGAAAAAATTAACGCATATACATGTCTGGGAATGAAAGTACGAGCATGGGACATGTCAGAAAACTTGACTGTGGATTATACACATTTTTATTTTCTATTCCCCCTTTCAAAATACATGTGCTAGAATACAGACATCTTCAGTAGGCCTATTTCATTTATGAATGGATTGTCTAAATGATTAGTTTTGAAGAATAGATTTCAATCAACTCAATCCACTTTTGGAAGCCCAGGTGTAAAATTATCTGAACATGGATTTGAATGTTGTTAATAGCCAGGTCTTTATAAATTTCACTCCAAACATGAGGTGCAGCTATGAGCCACTTTCTTCTTTACAGAGTTGTAAGAAAATGTGTGAGAAAAGTTAAAATGTGAGAAAAGTTAAAATAACATTTCATTTGAACCTTTTAAATGACTTTTTTTTTAAATAATCATTTTTTATTTGAGAAATGTTCATGAGCAGTTGTGTGTAAATCATCTGTATTCTTACTTGGGTCTTTCAGTATAAATAGTATTCCACCCCTTCTGTGTTAGAAATTTTCTTCTCTGTCACTCTCTTTCTGCCTTGCTCCTTTGCTTTCTGTCATCCCTTCCTCTCATTTTCTGCCTTGCTGGACTATTCATCTATGTGTGTTCTACAAGTCCCTCATTTTAAAATCATTTAATCTTGCCTTGGCGGAGGAAGAGTGGAGCATCCAGACACCCCTCCCCTCACATTAGTGGCTGTGTGGTTCAGCCTATTGCACTGGTATTTGCAAACTGTTTTTGCTTCATTGCTATTGTTTCAGTATTTATTTGGGAATTCTTTAGCATAACAAAGTGTTTCAAGAGGTTTAGGATGTGTTTATTAATGGAAAGTTCCCAAAGTTGCCTGCCTGTGTGTTTTTTGCAGTTGTGGTTAATAATCCTACTTCTTGTATTTGTATGTTATGTGGAGACATTGGTGAAGTGGAGAAGACCTCAAAAGACAATAAAAAATATATTATATACCTGTTTATTATTTTCAGCTTACTACATAATCAGTGTCAAAATCCAGGTTTTGTTTACTACTGGAAGCCTGAGATCTGTCTCTGTTTTGTTATCAGTTTATTCTTTCTGCTGCAATGCTTTGTTCTATATTTGTTTTGTTATCAGTTTATTCTTTCTGCTGCAATGCTTTGTTCTATCTTTGCTTTGTTATCAGTTTATTCTTTCTGCTGCAATGCTTTGTTCTATCTTTGCTTTGTTATCAGTTTATTCTTTCTGCTGCAATGCTTTGTTCTATCTTTGTTTTGTTATTAGTTTATTCTTTCTGCTGCAATGCTTTGTTCTATCTTTGTTTTGTTATCAGTTTATTGTTTTCTGCTGCAATGCTTTGTTCTATCTTTGTTTTGTTATCAGTTTATTGCTTTCTGCTGCAATGCTTTGTTTTGTTATCAGTGTATTGCTTTCTGCTGCAATGCTTTGTTCTATCTTTGTTTTGTTATCAGTTTATTGCTTTCTGCTGCAATGCTTTGTTCTATCTTTGTTTTGTTATCAGTTTATTGCTTTCTGCTGCAATGCTTTGTTCTATCTTTGTTTTGTTATCAGTTTATTGTTTTCTGCTGCAATGCTTTGTTCTATCTTTGTTTTGTTATCAGTTTATTGCTTTCTGCTGCAATGCTTTGTTCTTTGTTTTGTTATCAGTTTATTGTTTTCTGCTGCAATGCTTTGTTCTATCTTTGTTTTGTTATCAGTTTATTGCTTTCTGCTGCAATGCTTTGTTCTATCTTTGTTTTGTTATCAGTTTATTGTTTTCTGCTGCAATGCTTTGTTCTATCTTTGTTTTGTTATCAGTTTATTGCTTTCTGCTGCAATGCTTTGTTCTATCTTTGTTTTGTTATCAGTTTATTGCTTTCTGCTGCAATGCTTTGTTCTATCTTTGTTTTGTTATCAGTTTATTGTTTTCTGCTGCAATGCTTTGTTCTATCTTTGTTTTGTTATCAGTTTATTGCTTTCTGCTGCAATGCTTTGTTCTATCTTTGTTTTGTTATCAGTTTATTGTTTTCTGCTGCAATGCTTTGTTCTATCTTTGTTTTGTTATCAGTTTATTCTTTCTGCTGCAATGCTTTGTTCTATCTTTGTTTTGTTATCAGTTTATTGCTTTCTGCTGCAATGCTTTGTTCTATCTTTGTTTTGTTATCAGTTTATTGCTTTCTGCTGCAATGCTTTGTTCTATCTTTGTTTTGTTATCAGTTTATTGCTTTCTGCTGCAATGCTTTGTTCTATCTTTATTCTGATATTGAATATGATGACTGGAGCTCACTTCAATTCATGTTATTTATAATGCCATTTATATCATCTGCATAAATATATCTCCATCTTCCTCACTCTGTACATCACATTATGAAACCAATTTTATTCCAGCTTGGAATTAATTGCTGTGCAGATATCATGAGTAATTTGATAATTTTTCAACCTTGTAAGACTTATTTATAGAAAAAACAACAGCATTTACACACAAATCTGGACAGTCTTGATACCGCAGATACTAAACTCTGATAAACAAAATCCAAAACAAGTATGACTGCCCGCATTCAAGCAAACAGGATATAACAAACATATATTATTTCTCCAAATGTTTATAAAAAAAAATGTTAATATTCAATTTACAAGTAGTTTCTGTTGAAAGATGATGAGGAAAATTCCTAAACTAAGTTAACAATCCTAGTATTGGCATTTGCATGTCTGAGAACGGGTTCTGTGAATGTTCTGTTTTTAAAAAATGAGAATGTTTTTACTGCTGTATGACCGACATATTATATGTGCAATGTTGAATGTTTTGAAGAATAAAAAGACATTATATAAACAATGGCCTGTAGTGTGAGTTACATATATGTTCAAAGTGTGAATGATTTGAAAAAAAAAAAAAAAAAAATGAAGTAAACTATGGTTGCGGCTCCTTTCTCCCCCTGTAGCACTGCAGTGGTATGCATTTTGCATTAATAATATGAACAGCACATCTGCATATTATAATATATAAGGTCACTTGATCATGTGACTTTTGTTTGTCTCTGACCTCGTCTTTGTCACTTTTTAATAATTTGCCCAACACCAAGCTTGGCTTCAACATCAACTTCATTACTTGTGGTTATGTTTCTTAATTCTTTTGAAGTAGTATTTTTCCCCATTTCTAAGCCTAGGTCTATCCCCTGCTGCCAACCATATGTGCCAAACTTGCACTGTAAAGCCAACAATCTCAAGCTTTGTTAAGATAGCTGAATGTTGTTATTCTATTGAAAAAGATGGGAGATTCTAATAGCACTGTCAGTGTGGAGAGACTATCTTGTGTGTATTCCATTTGTAATGTCTCTCTCTCCATGGGGATGCCAGGGGACTCTTTCAGTATAAATAGTATCCTCACCTTCTGGAAATTCTATGCTAGAAATTTCCTCTTTTCTGTCGCTCTCTTTGTTTCTGCCTTGTTCCTTTGCTTTCTGTCATTTCTTCCTATCATCTTCTGCCTTGCTGGTCCATTCATCTGTATGCACTCAATAAAGCCTTACGTATTTTTTTTTTAGAATTGATAATTGGGTACATGTGTTAAGTGCATTTTTGGCTCTAGGGAGGTGAGATATACTGAAGCAATTTTAGGTAATTTAAGCCTGTTTTTATATATGTTTTGGTGTCCTATGCTTAAATTTGTGTTCAGGTGTGTTTTTTAAATCCCTTGTGCGATAAATTGGACGGAGTGGTCAACACCAGGGGCATGTTCTTAGATTACATGCGCGAATGCATTGATATGTGTACTTAATTTTCTTTTTTTTTTTTTTTTCCTGTTGAAGTTTTTTGTATGTTTTGAAGTGGTTGTAGCCCTGATATGGCTCTATGCAGTTGGCTGGGCTTTAAACAAAAATAACAGTAATTTGTAATGTGAGTATTAGTGATATTTTATCCTATGTTATCAGTTTCGTAACAGCTAAGATTACAATTTTTGTAGGGTTTCTATAAAGACTGATTTGGAATTAAATGAAAAAAAAACATAAATGGGTGAACAACAACAACAAAAATTCACTAAAACTGAAACAAAAGTGTCATGTTCGCGTTTTATAGTCATCCACATATACTTCCTAAGTGCTTTAAGTCGTGACTGCAGATTACATTATGTAAAGAAGGATTGGAAATTCAATGAACTTTTAAAAATTTATACATAAGTAAATAGAGAAAACACAGCGTCAGAAGTATTTTGATAGTAACCATATACTTACCAACAATCTGTAAATCATAAATCACATTCGACATAGACATTAAACAGAATAAAAGTAAGACGACATGCAGTTGAGATCATTGGTTTTAATGTCATACTGACTGTTGACAGATAATAAAATGATATCAGTTTTATTCATTTGTTATCATGGATTTTCATCATTCTCAATTTCTAAACAAAGATAATTGGAATTTAAAAAAATCAGAAAACAAAAGATTTAACACATGTCAACAATTTATGAGAAAGAAACAAAGTATTCAGGAGTAATTTGGAACTGACCCATTCTCAGCTCCTACAAACCTCTCTCCAAAGCAAACCTAACATTCCAAGCATGTACAAAAACAACATGAAAACAAATCACAATGGATCTTTTAAGGGTTTAAACAGCATTCATTGATACGAACTGCCTGTAAAAAATAAAATAATTTGATGAACTATGAACTGCAATTGATGCGTAAGACACACACACACATTTCTCACACATGCATGAACACAAACACATACCTCAGGAATGATTCTAATTGCCCTTTTCATCTGGATAAGGACCCCGCAGCTGTCAATCAATAGCACAGTTGACAATGGATCTCACCTAATAGGCTAATACGAAGTCATGAGTCGATTGAAAATGTTTAAACAAAGGACCATGTTAGAATCTCATGGTCAGCTTCACAGAAGTCAGTCAAACAGTTCAGTATCAGCAATGATTTGGGGTGTGTGGGTGGGCTTGTCTTTTCATGGGTGCATCTGTGCCAAACGCCAGGCCCAAGAAATTTGCAGAGTAATCTGAACTGACATAAACTGTAAATTTTCATTATTATAGTCACTATGACCAAAAACTAAGTGCCTAGCATCATTTGCAAATAAGTGCATTTTTACACTCTATCATGGTCTAGATAGAGATTTGTTTTGTTGTGCTTTTGGAAGAGTATTTTTTACCAATAAATCTGCTTTAAGACAAATGTTGAAAATCCTCCAAATTTAGCATAGTGGTATGGCACTGGATGTTTTAAAACTGGGATTATTCAGAAATCTCTTTCAGATTCTTGCTGTTCTGTTTCTGACCATATAAGGTTTTCAGTTCAATAGGTTCAAAATATTTCCCATTTTTTTAAAGAGACAAGCACAGGTAAGATTTTTACCTAACTTATTTCTTTTGCATTGAGACATGAACAACATATCAACTTGATCCATCTCTCTGTTTGTTTTGTTTCAACAGAGATGGATCATGTGTGTACAGATGACTTTTCAGTTTTATTTTCCTCTGAATTTGATGGTCGTGGAGGAATAATATTTCAATTTACTTGTGAAAGCTTCAAATTCAGTTTATATTCACAATGAAGCTGAGTGACAAATAAAATTACATCTTGATATGACATCAACTCCACAGCAGTTTTCAATAATCCTTACATAAACCAAGGATCATGTTCCATTTTATCTACAATCAGGGGTGTCATCTGCAATAAGTAAAAGACTCCAGGGTAAACCGATTAGATCAGTTCTGTAAGATCAACAATTTTCCAAAATTAAAAATAAACAAAAACAACAGCAAATGCATCTTGTGAAAATCATCATGGCAGAAGAGAAATGGTACAAAAAGAGCACTCAGTAACTCTTCAATGGCCCCACGATGATGGAAGACATGAAAGTCTGACGATCCTTGGCAATAGTCTCCTCCAATTAAAACTTATGGCAAGTTGAGATACACAAAAACAAAACATCAAATGCAAATACTACCTCCATGTTTCTAAAGTGTGGCATGCTCTGTTGGAAGGATGTGTGGGGACAATTTGGAATATCTGACATTAAGAACTGAGATTGTCCACAGATCCATGCGTGAAAGATGATGGTCAATCTTTTTTTCAAAATAGTGGTTAATTTTTTTCAAGATGGCAACTAACAGACAGGCTGATGCTAATGCCCACACTTACTTATCTCTTTAGTGTTGTTATATGACTTACAGGGAACCAAAACAGCGTAAGTCCAGCATGTGATAGCAAAAGTCCTTGGTACTGAATATCATACTGTCCTTAAAAAAAAAAAAAACGAAACTAACCACAGCTGCTGCCATTTTGGTACCAGTCACCACCATTTTGGTACACTTGTTGCCTCTTCTCCTGTCATTCTGTGACCTTAAAATGCAACTTAAAACTTCTGCTGTCTATCGGAAATGATAAAGAACTATTCTTAAGAAATGTATTGCTGCTCAGAAATGGAGGTCACAGGCAAATTTACAAGGGAGCTAAGTCTGTTCAATTTTAAACCTCAACCAGCAAGTACCAATATGCAACTGAAAGTAAATAATAGCCACTTTATGCAGTCAATATGTAATATAAGTATGTAATGTCAACTCCATCCCCTCCATAATGTGAAATGGATTTGTAATTAATATGCAGGTCCAATATCCAATGTTTACTTTGTGTGGGCCACTCAAACCAGCCTACGCATACCAGCAAATGTGCATGAGTGCACACAAACTTGAACACATCCTTTTCCATCCTCAGTCAGACTCCATACAGTCTTTGGATCATACCAGACAAAATCAAACTGCTTTTCTGATTCAAAAACTAAACAAAACAAAATAAAGACCAGGGAGGCATGCCTTTGTAATCATTCTCAATCTCTCCAAGTTTCTTGGACTTTTGTTTTATTTTCTGTGTATTGTTTCTTACGCCACAGGATTTGTTTACAAACACTATAGTTTATGCATTCATTTATCAAAGAGGCTACTGCCTTGTCAAGAACAATGTTAACAGCAACTCCATTTGAAACATGAGGTCTTTCCCAACAGTTGTCTCATACTCTAATATACAGGACATCGATTAAACTTCCTTTGTGGAATAAGAAAATGTTCTTCAATGGAATTAGGCAACCTCAAGTGCAATCTTTACTCTACGCTCTAAATACAGTTTTCCTATGGCTTTTCTGTTGGTATCCCTTAATGAAATTTAGTGCATGTGCTTCTAAGTGTAACTAGCAATACTGACATGTATGTTTCTTGGTTGAATTTGCACAAATTTCTCAATGCGTGTTTCTCCACAGAATTTTGCAACACTGCTACTTATCAGAGAACTCTAGAACACTTGTTTCCAAGTACAATTTAGTGCTCAGTTCTCAACACGTTTCTCATTGGAATTTACTGCGTGTGTTTCTCAATGGGTGTTTTCTCGTAGGAATTTGGCATTTCTGATTTTCTGAGAAGAATTTAAACATGCATATTTTCCACATGGAAATCAAAGCATCATACGTTTTACAGTGGTCATTTCTCTGAGGAATATCAGTACATTATGTTCATCTCAACAGACTTTACAACAGCAGATCCTTCTAGAAGGCAGATGGCATTGTGGGCAACAGTTTTACTGAACAAATTCTCTCCAACTGGAAAACCCTTTATTGTGTAATCAATGCTCCCTCTCTGAAACCTGGTTAATGAACTACTGGTAATGTCTGGTCTTTCTACAGGCCTATGATGTGACGTGCAGATGAAACACACCATGCTTTCTGGTGTCCCTTTTACAAGTTCACCATGGTGCATCAGAACAGCATCTGCAGATATCACTACCACATCAAGAACATTTCATGAGCTAAAAATGTTTCACATTTTCATACCTTCTTAGAGTGGCATCTGCAGACACTGCCAACACCACAGCGAGACAATGTCATACGTTGATAGCATTTAAATATTCAGACCTATTTCATGAAAATCACCAACATTAATATAGCAGTTTTCTATAGCAGTATGAACTTTGCTTGTAAAACAAATAATATAACAAGCTTATGAGGCAGATGACACACGCTTTCTTAACCATTTGATGTATATGAGCCAAAATCCAGCTGACACAGGAGTTTCTGCAGTGAATTTTTTTCTTGACAAGAATTCACTTAAACATTCCCCAGAAATTGTAAAGTTCATTGACCTTATAAATCACATGTATTTCTGAAATAACATCCATACAGTTTTACATTATACACATTTGTAATATTTCCCATCTTCCCAAGAAAAATTGGTTACACAAAGAAAATCATACTGCCACCTTACTGAATACAAACTATCAATAATGATTTCAAAATTGTGAATATTGTAATCATGTCTCATGTTTGTTTTTAATCAGAGCAATTTCATAATCAGACATGAATACACAGATATGATTCTTTCAAGTAAGCTGCTTTCCTTCCTTTCCTGTTTTCATTTATTTATGTGTTTATTTAGTTTGATTATTAACAAACAACACATTATGTATCCTTTCAAAATTTGACACATATGAAACAAATTCAGGGAAATGCATAAAACTTCCTGAGATAACAGCTGAGAACACAATATAGTTAGTTACAGTGAAAAAAGAAAAGACTACCCCCCCCCCCCCCCACAAAATAAATAAATAAAATAAAACAAACCCAAAAGCCCACAGAACATCACATATACAAACCAACACTTTTTAAACAAACAAAAAACAAAAAAGAAACAAGCAACATACAACAGATAAACAAGTCCTGCATATGTCTATGCATGATGCTACAGCAATACAAATAAAAACACAAAAATGAAGTGAACTGAATTTCAAACAAACAAAATATAAATAAACCATGCATCGAAACAAATATGCACCATTCAAACTTTTTTCTTTCATTTTCAATTTAAATAGTGTCAGTCACTTCAAAAAGAAAAATCAACTCAAAACAAACTGTTCACACACTGTTACACAACGAGATGAATAATGAAAACTCACTGTACAATAAAATCTTGTGTGAAAATGTAACCTATCAATATATATTACAGTAATAATATCGATTGCTTTTTTGTACCCCTTTCATCACCATCTGTCTCAAAGAGGAACAAAACGGATGAACATGCCTTCTAATTGTTCCAGAAGAAGTGCTGGTTTTGTGGGTTTTGCTCAGCTTTGTTTTGAAACAGTTCAGAATGTTCACTGGACTCCATCTATGCATAACTTAAGGATCAATTCATGAACAAGTTAAAAAAATATTTGTGAACACTCTTTGTTCTCTATTTTCTGCACACAGAGCATCACAACCACAGTGACACACACAAATATTTCTTACAGTTGTAGTGAATGCGGAAAAAATGAGGAGATGTTAGCAAATGATGCAAATGGTGTTTACTTGTGTTGCATTTAAGATTTTTCAAATAAAACATGTTGAACAACACTATCAGTTTAAAATACACACTGTTTATGATAAACCTGCATGTTGTGCTTGGTCCTAATGTGTGCTGACCACATGAAAATGACTACCCACACCCACCTATCCCAAATAGCCTTTACAGTGAATCCTAAGTTTCCCTCCACATATACATTCATAATCATTTTCAGCACTAAAAGCTTTTCTTAATTTTAAGTATAAAAATAGCATCCAATCAGATTAAACACAGTTTTTGTTTGCTCTTCAAAACAGAAATAAAACCTACCATATAATACAGAAACCAACAATTCATAATTATCCTGTATAGTGAAAAAACATTTAAGAAAAGCCAGTAACATTTGTCATGGCATTTTATTGACTAAAAACCAAATGAAAATTGCTAACTGCAAACATCAATTAACATAAAATCCAAATAAATCACTATCTGTATTGGTAAAAAACACCTGGCACAATTATATGTGCAAATCCCTAACATATATATATACATTTCTATTTCTGTATTTTACTAATCACTTGTTTGTGGGTTATCAGTTTTACTGAGTTTTTGTTGAGTGACCATTACTGCTGTATGCATTCATCATGTGTGTATGACAAGACCAGATTCTGTAATTCAAGATGTTTTATTATCTTGCTTTGTAATAATGAATGCTTCAAGTTACAAAACTTTCCTGTACAACTTTCAAGAACAGTAACGATATCAATAATTAATCTTATGGTTATTCATACTGTTGGACAGAATGGTTAACAATGAAAAAGACAGTCAAGCCAAACATATTTTCCCTTTAAGTTTAAGAGTACAAAACCAAACAAAACATTAAATAAGGGGCATAACCACAAAACAATTGAGCAAGTAGAACCTGTATGCAAAGACAGGGACTTAATCAACAGATGGCCAAACGAAAAAGTTCCACATTCACCATGAATTACCGTCAAAACAAGCATGGCTCGTCAACTGATCTGTGTCCTTGCAAATGGTCCAATGTCTTCATTTTGTATTTGGTTAAATTCACATGGTTAGAACTCCTTTCTTATAATGCTGAATCAAAATGTTACCAAAACTGATAAAAATCCATGGATAAATAGTTAAATCAAAGATTCTTACATGTTTTGGTCAAATCGACCTCAAGAATGGATTATTCCCATTTGAAATTGCGCATTCTGTACTTCCCATTCATAAATTCCTGACGAAACTTCGATGACATTTTGCTTTTACAAAGGCAGGCACACACAAGCACGCACATACACACACATACAAGCAAGACTGAAAAGAAAAAGTACCCACCCATCATAGCAATAACACGAACACAGAATAAAATGAGTGCTGAGTACAAACAACTTTCTAGCCAGTTCAAGCTGAATACAAGCATCACCCTTGGAAAACCATGTTTTTTCATCTTGTCCTCTGTGTGTACTCACACACAAAAATACTGACAAAGTGAAATGCACAATCAAACACAGAGACAAAGACACACATTGTAAGCTATACAACATGAATCAACTACAGTCCTTTTGGTTGCTATGCAATAAAGCTATCAACATTTGTACTTTGGTTTGTAGTCGTGCACTAACACACACACACCACAATGCAGACCTCACTGTTACTGAGACACGGGCACCAAGCCACATAATACAGGCAAACGAATTTGTTGAGAATGCAGATTTTGTCTTAGAAATGCAGACATCACACCAATAGCCATATGAAAAACAAAGTAAATGATAAATGAATGATAACCCTTTGACTCTTGCACCCTATCCACCAACTGTAAAAACTGAACTCTTTTGATTCCCTCACCCTATCCACCAGCTTTCTGCAAAAAATTAGAGGATAGGATGAAGGAATCAAAGGGTTAAGTTTCTGCTTTGCTAGCATGGTTGACAATGCAGGATGCTGGTGGACAGGCTGCGGGAGCCAGAGTCAAAGGTATAAAGATCAATAGATATATCAGAGACAAGAAGTACAATGACAATACATAACTAGTGACGACAAAAAAATGTGTATGATGAAAAACATTATAAATATGTTGTTCACATGGAAACACCCTGTTACCATTTCAGAATGGGTCAAGCTGCCAGCAAAGTTATCAAGTAATGTTTTATGTCACACATGATGCACATTACATTTATAGCGGTTCTTTGAAAAAACATACTTTGAAAAAACACAAGTTTGTCTCGATATGAAACATCATTCTCAGCTTTGCAACTCGGTCTAGGACTACATATTCACAAATATCTACAATCAGATAAGTGTCTTTGTTAATTCATTTTCACAAATTCACACACAAATGCAGACATGATAATTGATATACATAAATTATATTCCCCAAACCTCCCCACCATCCCATTCTTTCTCTTTTGCATGGAATAGACAAGCTTTTGGAATTATAGCATATGTAACTCTAATCTAGTTGCAATGTGCATGCACTGAAGTAGAACTGATCTGAGTTGGATGCAATTGATCAGCTAAAAAAAAATTATGCATGAAGCAAAACATGTGAGCAAGAATGGATTCCAGTGGCTTTTCTGAATGATGAAAAAACAAAGGAAAAGAAAACAAACAAATGAAAAAGAAAAAAGAAAAAAAAACCAACAACAACTGAAAAAAAATGTACCACCTGAGTTCAACAGTTTTTAGATTGTAATCCACAAGCATGCACATAAAACATCACAGTTGCTGCTCAGCCAGTTTGTTGAGTAATTTAATTGGTCATGGTTGAAGGTTTTGTCCAATGATTCATGGATCTGCGTATTAAATAACATCCAGTGTCAAGTCTTCACTGTATAAGTAGCACAAACATTTGGGGGGGGGGGGGGGGGGGGGGGGCAGGCTTAATCATTCACTCCTTTCCACACGTACACTTGACTGATAGGCCATTCTGATCATTCAGATCCAGCAAAGAGACTTGTCAGACATGTCTGCTATATGCCAGCTTCCTAAGTGTTTTGAGATGACTACCTTCAATCTCACGTGTGTGTGTGTGTGTGTGTGTGTGTGTGTGTGTGTGTGTGTGTGTGTGTGTGTGTGTGTGTGGTGTGGTGCTGTGTGTGTGTGTGTGTTGTGGAGAGAGAGAGAGAGAATGTGTGTGTGTGTGTATACATATATATATCTTTAGAGACTTGGTCATTTGCGGTGTCCAAACATTAAAATGAAGACTTCAGTTTTTACTCAAATGACAGACCCTTTCAATTAAATGGTAAGGAGGCTGAGGCTGTTAGTACAAAATCAATTAATCAAACAATAAACGGTTATTAGATTGAATTGGTAAGGAGCCTTACCCATGGTAATGCATTAGAGTTTGAGCCAAGTCATATAGTGTAATTTACATAATACTATCCAAATACAGCCCGTCAACAGAATGAATTACTGGCAAATGAAAACAAAACTTATTATAAAGTTTTATCTTACATCACCTTACTTCAACTATACAGCAGGAACTTATTAAACACAACCACAGAAACGGTTCCCACAAGCATTTCATGATAGAAAACACTTCCCACTTATTTACTAACCTTCAGGGAAAAAAGATCTAGCATTGTCAATTTATGACATGAACATAAAAGGAAATCCTAATGCACAGTGGGGTGCTAATGGTGGGTGAGGAATGGGTGGGGGAGGTGGGGGTGATAAGGAAATTTACTGACACAGAGTCTAGATGAAGATAAACTAGGCATGTTTTATTTTGTTCTATTTTTATTTCACATATTTCCTAGGTGAACTGTAGTGCCACTTCTTAGAGAGTGTGTGTGTGTGTGTGTGTGTGTGTGTGTGTGTGTGTGGTGTGTGTGGTGTGTTGGATATGTGTGTGTGTGTGTGTGTGTGTGTGTGTTGTGATATGTGTGTGTGTGTGTGTGTGTGTGTGTGTGTGTGTGTGTGTGTGGTGGTGTGTGTGTGTTTGTGCGTGCGCGTACGAGCGCGCATTATGACTGTAAAACCTCGCAGCTTGTGTGTATGACGTAAGTGCCACTAGAAAGAAGAAGAAAAACACGCACAACTTTTGAAAACTGCTGTTCTGAACAATTTCAATTGCATAGATCAAAATGACTTCCAAGTCATGATGGTTTTGAGACAACACATTCTGGGAGTATTTGTAATTTCGTTCACACACATATCCATAAAAAATACATAAAATAAGTCCTCTTCTATTGTACACAGCCTCTTCAGCACACTTCACCAAATCACTTGCACATTCACTTCCAGCCCACTTACACTTTGACACCAGTTGAACATGTATGCAGGTATATCCAAGCTGGACTTTGACTGCATGGGCTAAGCCTAAAGCTCACATGACCTTATCATGACAGTTGTAGGAGACTGTAAATGCCCTGTCTGGTTGACCAGCCTGACCTCACACCCACATGAACTATTCTCCTGACTGGATTTTCTTTCACACAGCACTGTCCACACCTGCAACCTGTGTGTGTGTGTCCTCAGTGGGGTCTACTGAGCAAAGGAACCCCTTCTGTCTGGGTGGTGGAAAGACAGGAGGACAGGTTGGTATTGCTGCTGCTGTTGCTGGAAGAGGGACTGGGACGAACATAGTCTGTCGCAGTGGCATCTAAGCTGGGCCTGCCCCACACTTTGACCCCAGTCTGCTCCTCTTTCTGGCCAGCTCGCAAAATGCTAGGCCAGCTGGAGGCCAGCCCAACCAGTTTTTGATGGCACACCTTCTGCCCTGTCACCATGCCACTTAATATTGCCTTCACCTGCTGCGAGTCCCCTTGCCGCCCCTGTGATCTCTGCCGTAACTCCATGCAGGACGATGACGGCCGATGGGGCACGGAATAGGTAAAGTCATCACCAGGATCAGCACCTCCTTGTTGTAGTAAGCGCGTTTGATTTTGCAGGGGCAGGAAACTAAGATAGTCGACCGCGCGTCCACCGAGGAGCTGAGGTTTGAGATCTTTGGTCGTGCTGTCAGCCCGTCCACCGACAGGACTTTCTGCGAAGAGTCTCCTACCCCACCTCTAGACAAGGACGACATCATCAAAGGGTTGGCAGGTAAGCTCTGCCGGCGCTGAAAATTACAACGCGAATTGCTGTCCCGCCGCAGTCCCATGTAAAAGGCCAGGTCTTTGCGCACAACCACGGGCATGCTGTGTCGCCGCCGTGAGTTGTGAGCTAACAGAATCAACTGTTCGTCTTCCGACACTGGTGACAAGGAATGGCCGCCCATCTCACTGCGCTGCTCCAACTCTGTCTGGTAGTAGAAGGCCAGGTTGACATCATTTTCCAGTGTGTCAGCCTCCTCTCCGTGCTCCACTTCTTCCTCCTTCCCTTCATCCTCCTCCTCTTCCTTCATGATCGTCTCCTGGTCCTCTCCTTCGCAGAAGATGGTGTTGTTTCGGTTACCGTCAAAGACAGAGGCACTTCGGGAAGAAACCTCTTCAAACGTGGATGAACAACTATCGGACACCTGCTGGGATGCTGTCAATGCCGCTGTTGCTGCTGCTGCCGCTTCTGCCTTGGCCAAGGCATCCTTCTGCTCCACGGTCTGCCACTTCTGTTTGTTGGACAGGATGTTGGACACCATCTTGTTGCTCAGCTTGGTGGGTAGGAATCGTTTCCACTCCATAAAGAGTGGTCTGACACCACCTCCATGAACCCTGAAACACAAATGCACTGCAGTACTGGCCATGTCTTTTTTCTGCTACTATTACTAAACGCACTTGAAACACATGTCATCAGAAGCAAAAGGATAAAAAATAAGTTGCACAGCATGTTTTCCACAATGTGACTCTAAGCACTGCTTGTGGACTAATACCTCCATTTTGACCTTTTAACATTTTCAGCGTGCGTGCGTGTGTGTGCGTGCGTGCATGCATGCTACATGTGCATGTGAGTGTGTACATGTGTATATGTGCGTGCTTATAGGTGTGTATGTTTCAATGAGTGTGTTTGTATATATACATACATAACACTGATCAATGAAAATTATATCTAATTTGAAACATTTCTCTTCCTTATATAAACTCTTTATGGTAGTAAAAGCACTATGTACTGTTATCGCTAGATTACCATCTTCACCCAGTAACTCCCCCGCTTCTCATGTGCATATGTATGTGCATGTATATAAGCTACGCACAAAAAGTTAAGGATCACTATGAGAAAACAGGTGCGTAATAAACTCAGTTCGCTACTGTTATTTATTTCTCAGTCCAGCCAAATTGTTATGAATTCTTGTTCAGCTGTAAGTGGGCGATGTTGTGTTAGTGCGAAAATTGCACGGGATTCTCTACTACTGAGCTTGGCCGCAAACGGAAAAGTGGAAACTTGCGAAAAAGGACCTTGTTTTGGACCGTTCTGCCTGAACACATTGCACAAGCCAGATGGAAAAACCATTATGTACGTGCAAGCACTGCTGTTTATGTGTGAGATGCTGTCTCTTGCTTGGCTTTATAAGAAGACATTCCACCAGTAGTAGGCCTGATCTGACAATGCCTCCACGACGAAAATTGAGCGAGTTTGAGAGGGGACGAGTTGTTGCATGGTTCCAAGATGGTGTTCCCAAGCGAGAAGTGGCCAGGCGACTTCAGGTGTCCATCTCGGTCATTGTCAGACTGATTCAACGCTTCACAGCCACTGGGAGGGTCTATGAAAGACGCAGATCTGGTCGACCGAAGAAGACAAACCCACGTGAAGATCGTCTCATTGAACGACAAGCCCTGCAGACAAGAACAGCCTCTTCCAGCATCATTCGAAGGCAGCTGAGGGTGGCTACTAACATCAACATCAGCCAGCAGACCATACGGAACCGCCTTCATGGGTTTAACCTCCGTTCTCGTCGCCCAGCTGTACGGCCACGCTTAACTCCAGCCCATAGGGCAGCACGCTGCGCCTTCTGCAGACGTCACGTGAGGTGGACACGTCAGCAATGGTCCCAGATCCTGTTCAGTGATGAATCACGCTTCACCATGAACCACAACGACGGCCGACTGAGGGTCTGGAGGCGCCCAGGGCAACGCTTTATTGACACCACTGTCCAAGAAAAGGTGGCCTTTGGTGGAGGTTCTGTAATGGTCTGGGGGGCCTTCAGCCTTCACCACAGAACACCCTTGTATCATGTACAGGGTAACCTGACTGGCCTCCGATACCGGGATGAGATCCTTCGACCGCTGGCTGTGCCTACACTGCAGCAGATGGGACCGACGGCTGTCTACCAGGATGACAACGCTCGCCCCCACAGGGCAAGGGTGGTCAACGACTTCCTGCAGCAGTCTGGAGTCAACAGAATGGAGTGGCCAGCATGCAGTCCCAATCTCAACCCGATTGAGAACCTCTGGGATGAACTGGATCGCAAAGTGAGGAGCAACCACCCCCCTCCCAGGGATGCCCAACACCTCTACCAGATGCTGCAGGCTGAGTGGCAGGCGCTTCCACAGAGGATCTTCACCAACCTGGTCAACTCGATGAGGACTCGCTGCGTCGAGTGCCAGAACAGCCATGGCGGTTACACGCATTACTGAACTTTTGGGAGCATCAGAATGCCCTGTCTTGTGATTTCAATGACTTTGGGAAATCAAATTTCGATACGTACCCACTTTGATCAAATGTACACACCAAACGATTGCTCGAAATTGAAGGATATTGTGTATCGTTATCACTAAAGCATGGAATTAAATGTTTGCCAAACTTCAACGCATTGGCTTTCTTATTTTGAAAGTTATGAATTTTTGTGCAAGTGATCCTTAACTTTTTGTGCGTAGTATAGTATACTTAAGCATATATGTTTGCTTTCTTGTGTGTATGTGTATCTGAAAGATCATATTTATCAGATAGTATCACCACCACCTATTTTTTATTTTCATGCTAGGTTCTGTTGGCATTTTTGATGAACTCTATCTATGATGCACTGACATACTGGTGTACATATTTGACTATGTTTGAACTGTGTTAATATACTGGCATGGCAACCTTCCCTCTTAAGCATAACATGCAATCTGACATAGAGTGATTCTGCTATATCATTGTCATTATCATTATTATCATTAGCATTTATTTATTTATCATCATTATAATTATTATCATTGTTATTACTATTACTACCTTGAAACAGTCTGAAAGATCTAAAAACGTATCTCAAGCATCATTTCTGGTCTCCCAGCTCTTAAAGCCATTTTCTCAAAATGGCCTACTCAACAGTTATAACTTACAACTCATGTTTGAAAGAAATCATCTACTGTAAACCATACACTAGAGTCAAGCTAAGAAAATTGTAGTTTTTGCTGATGTCAAAACAGTTAAATTCAACTTACTGACCCTTTGTCAAAAGGGGTCATATATGATCACAGCTTAAAATCTTCCGTCCTTTGACAGTCTCCACCCTTTTGACTAGGTTTTCCTATACTCTTGATTCTTGACCATTTTATGTCCCAATATGATTTTGATAGAGGAAACTCTGGTTAGGAAAGATCACAAATCTTGAAAATGGGCCTTACCAATTAAGCTGCACGGACCCAACATCAATATTACCAGAAAAGAAGACCAGACCTAAATCCAGAACACATTCCTCTGCAAACAAATGAGATAATCTTGATAAATGTTCTTCAGCTCATAGATCAGTGTGACAACTAACTGAAATATGCTATTTGTACAGGCTGGATTCCTGATGCAATTAAGGCCATAATAAATTCACATACAATGGAGGTATGTTTTCAGGCCTGTATTTGTTCAGTCAACCAATCCATTTAGATCAACTGCTGGTTAGACATATTACCTGAACTTTCATTTATGCGAACATGTAAAAATGTCTGCCAGATGCACTGTAGTGCTTGTTCACTCACCTATCTGAATACGGGCAATGGTTTGCCGATATCGATCACACACCTGGGCAACTTCTATGCCAATTTGTCTTTCCATGTCACCTGAAACAAACAACAGCATTTTGTATTTCTTCAATGTCTTCTTCCTATCATTAAACAACAGAAACTGAATCTGGAACAAAATCTCAATTGTTACCTCAAATAGGGGTATTCCTTTCCTCAAACTTTGAATTTAATTTGAACATAAATCTCTTCAAGAGTAAGCTCCACCCACCCAGATTTGCTAGACAAAATCTGGCAAAATCCTGAAGTCTGCAAAATCCTGTACACTGGCAAGGTTCTAAAATGGGAGGGGAGGACAAGACCTATCAAGCATATAAGCTGACAGCACCCAAATAACTACAGCAAAAACACCAGCTTTCATGTTGCAGGCTGGGATTGAACATGAGACATTAGATCTCGAGTCCACAGCTGATTCAACTGAGTCAGCCAGCCTGCACTACATGCTGATGGTCTGTACTCAGAAAAATCAATGAAGGATCTATTAAGGAAAGAACTAAAGGATGTTACTCGCATTTCTGTTCAGAGAAATACTGTATGTGACACAATCTCAGCAACCTACAGGTCAGACGATCTTTAAGGATTTTAAGATCCTGCACTTGCAGAGAGGGAGAGAGACAGAGACAGAGAGAGAGAGAAAGGAAAAAAATTGGCTGATGCTCAACCCATATTAACACACACCCTTTCTCAGTTTCTGTACAGGCTTGGACACTATTTGTTTAAGTATAACCAAAATGGGATATCAGTATCATCTACTTTCATTGAGCCACCGCCCTTTGTTCAGAGAAATGATTTTAACTCTATTCTGGCACTCTCTGTAATCACCTAACAGTTCTTGCCATACTGTGGTTTTAAAGTATAATTTTGTTGTTTGTTTTCTCTTATAATGACCCACACCATGCACCTAAGCACACACAGTGCCAAAACAGTAACTGTTCGAGGGCAACACCTCAGTTTCACTTATTTCACAAACTGAAATATGCAGCTCTTCTTCAACAACTCTCTTTAAAAGCTGAACAATTAACTTACACCAGAACTCACTTGGACAACCACACTGGCGCTCATCTTTCAAGTCAGTTTTTCCTTGTTTGAAATTATCATTCCAATAGCAAACTGTCCTATAAGACACACACATGTCTTTATATACATACGTCAAACTGGCACAAAACCTAATCTGACCATCTCTAAGGCCAAGTTTCAAGAAGACAGCACCTGAACTGCACTATACTAGGATCACTTTTCTGGATGCACAGTTAGTCACATCATATTTTTGATGATGTTATACAATTAAACTAGAAACAGTATCATTATAATTTTGTGCATATCAATGGCACATATGCTATGCGTTACACAATTAACAAGAAACAGAATCATTATCATTTTGTGCATATCAATCGCATAAATGCTATAGTTCTATCTCAATATAAGAAAGGTATTTATTATAAAACAGTTCAGAAAAATGGCAACCTAACTGACAAGACGTTTGGATCAGCCCTGGCTTGGTACTGGAGAGGATCCACCAGTTATTAGTATAGTCACAGCCCATCAGAAAAGGAGGTAACAGAATTAAACTGCAATATGGTAAAACAACTAGAACTGTTTCACAAAAGTACACCTTGATAATGGTCCAAGTGGTAAGGATGTCAGACTTGAAAAGGTCTGAGTTTGATCATGCCTGTGTAGTGGTTGGTGGATAAACGGTAGAGACTGATATTAGGTACCGGCAGCCTCTCTTCAGCAATGCGGGAATTGTGTCAGTCAGTGGAAAAATTGCACATGTTTATCAGTCAAATATTCTTGCAGATGAACATGAATGACGAAGTTGTTATCATGAAGATAAAGATTGGTCTTTCCTCTATCGATCTGTGCTGTTTGTTTTTGTTATAAATGCACCCATACGAAAATCTACGCAAAAAAACCACCACGCCGACCGACGAAGTTTCACCGCATGTCACGCAATGGTGACTGGCTCACGGCAGTGTTTGGGTGACCGGTTAACGGCAACATAAATTATACGGGTCACACAGGACTACCTTCATGCAAATTAGTACAATTGACAGGTCGAAACCTGTCCTTCATTCCCGTATAATATTTATTTTATAAGATTATTAGCTTGTTAGTCTTCTGAAGGTCGGAATATTGGCAAACTTTGACGTAGAATATCTGAAGACCTCCTTGATATATTAGATCGCGACAGCAGATGCGCAAACAGCTTATTTTTTGCTAAATTTAATCGTTTACAGAACTACGAGATGTGACTTGTACCGGATGTGCGCAAGCCTCCAAAGAGCGAGTACCCATGATCTGCCATTTTAGCATTATGGGAACCTTGAATCATGGCGGCCTTCGAAGCGATCGCTGAAAGTCCGGTCAACGAATTTCTACCTGTGATCATCAAGCTGAAGGACAAACGCATTAAACATCGACTGATTTTTCATGAAAATTGACTTAGAAGTTTGATTCAGTGAATTGTTTTTAATGTTTCTCTTTATTTAGAAAGATTTTAAAAGAAATCCGCGGCAGGTATAGCCCGCATAAGCAAAGAATAGAAAGTACGATCTGCAGTTTGATGTTTTATCGCCAAGGGATTTTTTTTAAGCGACCTGGAACTAGTGGAAGTAAAACTGTGTGAAGCGACTGCTTTCCAAAGGTGTTTATATTGCTAGTATTTAATGAATACGATGGAATTTTGATTTTAATACATCGAAATCATAATATTTGTGCTAGTACTCGGCCAGAAATTCAAACCGGAAGTTGGTCGGCGAGTACATGTTGTCTATCAGATCAGATTCGACAATTTTTATCATCGCAAAGAAGCAGCAAATAACGGTTTTGCACAGTCACACACGCGTGCACGCATGCACGCAGGTATGCACACATTATCAGAACACTATATAGCATAAGACAAACACGGACACATAGCTCCACAAAGTCCAATGAACCTTTCTAAAGGCAAAATATAAGAATACTTTACTCTCAAAAGTAATAGCTTCTTCTTCTTCTTCTTCTTCAGTGTTGAGGGCCCACAATCAAACTTGATTATTCTGGCGCCTATAACTGGGGGGTTTGCAGCAGATAAATTTGGGGCAGTGGACATGTCTTAAGAGTTCAGTTTTAATCATGATGATGGTGGGATGGGGGAATGAGGGTGGTGGGGTGAGGAGGTAGGAGGGGGAAGGGGGTGAAGAGGGGTGGGGTGAAGAGGGCAGCAGGGTGGGTGGGGCAGGGGCTCTGAGTGGAAGTGGGGGGGGGAGCGAAGGGGGGTCGGTCTAGTCTGGGATTTTGGAGGCCCTTGACACGAATGTATCAAGTGTTGTGGCCTCACAAATTAAAGAAAACACTTGAGAAAAAATTAGGATTTTATTTCTATTTGTTTTCAAGGCAATGATGATTTTTTGTGGATGAAATTAACCATCACTGCCACCAAAACTTCAACAGCAGACACTCACTAATAAACTTAAAACTACTTCTACAGTTTGAGAACTGAGTGTGACAAGTCGCGGGACGAGAACACGGCTTTTGTTTCAAAAATTAATAACACTGATTAATGATCACCTCAGGAGCTAAATCTGAAGACAAAAATTGAGACAGTTTTAAAAGAAGCGGAGTGATTTTCAGTAGATAGACCAGACATTGAAAATTTCTTTGTCTGTGGATATGGGAAGATGCATGTTACTGCGAAATAACTGATGAAAATAACTTATTGATAAACATTAGGAATGAGCATAGAAATGGCTGTAAGTCATATACTGCATTGCCAGGCATGTATCTTCTGCTTTTACACATTTTAGTTTCATTATGTTATTGAGAAGGATGTCTTTCTGTGCTAGTATGATACAAGGTTATCTGTGGATCACATTGTTTCAGATTAAATCAGTAAATGCATACAAAATCTTAAAATCTCGTATATTAGCAACATTTGCCTGTGAAGAGTGAAGCTGTAGCTTTTATTTGATTCACATGCAAACTTTCAGGAGATTCCATCAAGACATAATGTGAGTTAAATCTGTTTTAAGTTGGCCCGACACATGGGCCCTCACATTATTTGGGTGCAAATGCATACAAAATATCTTATATCTTGAATATAACTAAGCTTGAAAATGATTTACTGGTAGCTTTCTGTCTGTTTGATTCACATGCAAAATTTCCAAGGAAATCCATCAAAAATTAAGCGAAATATGTGCATTTTAATTTGGTCTGGTACGTGAACCATGCTTTTTCCATCGTTCAAATGAGATATTTTGCCATTTTGGGAGCCATATAACTCATGACTTTGTCACTTTACGCTGCCCCAAAAAATTTAGGTTTCATACAATAACATTGTTTCTGAGAAAAGGTGAACTCTAGCTAATTCTGTCTTCTTATTTTTGTGTAATGGGGGTGCAAAAATGGCTTGTCATGCAATTTCGAACATTGACAAAATGGTATATTTATGAAGTTTGCAGCGCTGCTGTGTAAATGTATGAACAGATCTGCTTGTATGCTTGCTTTTTTATGTAGTTTATGTTGTTAAGAATTAAAATCAGGAATGACATTATCTGTCTGAGGACTTCTGGAAAATTTAGGTTCCTGCAAACTTGCTACATTTCACAATTGGCAAAAATGTACGTAAACTGCCGATTTCAAAGTGTGTTATCTCTGGACCTAATACAGCTAGAGACTTACTTTTTTTGCATTGTGCTTATTTTTTCTTGTACTTTTCAGAAATATAAGTGTTAATAACCTTTTCAGAAGTTTAATTTTTGGCTGCCGGTACCTACTGATATATCCAACTTCCCAGATCAACACATGTGATGCCTGTGCCTGTGTTTATGCATGCAGAATGTCAAACATGCATATCAAAGAGCCTGTGAACCAGGTCGGTGTTTGTTGGCTCATAGAGACATGGTAATACCCAGCATGCCCACCCAGCCAAGAGAGTGCAGCAAAATAACAACTGCACAGTACAGACAAAACGATGCATCTGAGAAGATGCTCTTCAGAATTATAAAACACACACACACACACACACACACACACACCACACACACACACACACACACACACACACACACCAAAACACACACACACACACACACACACACACACACCAAAACACACACACACACACCAAAACACCTACCTTGACGGAAGAACTCCTCACAGACTTGTCTACTCCACCTCTCACTGAGAGCCCAGTTGCGACATGGATTGCAGATGTCCGCACACTTCAGAGCTATCTGGTAGCACACAATTACAAGCTTTCACTTAAGATTTCTACACTTAATAAAGAAACTGGTGATAAAAATGATACTATCTGAAACAAAATTGGATAGTACCCATCTTAATTCATTAAAACAAATATCTCTTTGAACCATAACACAAACTAATTGCACAGATGAATATGTATTCAAGCATGTATACATATGGGAAAGTAGGAGGCAAAGAGAGCACTCGGTAGACCCAGGGAGAAGATACTAGACGGACTTGCAGAGTGGCTGGGGACAAGGAGGGTGGAAGAAATGCTTGAGGCAACAAGTGATAGAGACAGATGGAAGTCCATAATTGCCAACGCCATGCAACAAGGCACCTGACGATGATGATATGTGCACGCACACACACACACACACACAACTGTAAGCATGCAACAAAATACAGAGAGAGAGAGAGGAGGGAGAAAGAGAGAAAGAAAGGAAATTCTCATGTGTATATGAACCATCAATATGAATGAATGAAAAATTTATGATCATGTATATGGAGAAATTTTGCGTGTGTGTTGTATTGTGCTGTGTTGAGTGCGCATGTGTTTTTCAAAACTACACACACACACACACACACACACACACACACACGCACACACATACACACCCTACACACACTGAGATATACACTCAATCAACAGAAAACCTTGGCACTTCAATGCAGGAGCTATACACAAAGAATTGAGCATGAAATTGTTCATTTGTGAGACTATGGAAAATATACCATGTTTAGTTAATAAATGTGAACAAAGAAGAAAAACAAAAGAATGAAGAAAACACACACACACACTCTCTCTCTACAAAAAAAACACACACACAAAATTTGCAGAATGAATCAGAAACAAAGACAGAGACCAAAAAAGTAAATGATAAGCTCATCTTAAACTTTTCCATGAATGTTGTAGTTTGGAACACCATACAACTGTCCTGGCTTTAAGATCTCTTTTTTCATAAATATTGTAGCTTGGAACACTGTATGACTTACCTTGGCTTAAGACCTTCTCCTGAATTATGCACATTTTGAAAGGGTCATTTCAGGACGCCATTTGTAATATAATTCATTCAGCTCTGTCATACAGGTAATGATACTGTCAAATGTAACAAATCATAAAAGCGACTTCCAGTCATGTGAGTCAAAATTCTATCTACTGTAGATATCAGAAGAAAGAAAAAGGATCAAAGGATCAAAGTCCTGTTCAAGTTACTTCAAGAGCATGAGTGTTTTTGTCAATGACTGACGATGTTGGATTTGTATCTTTCAAATACACTTCAAGTGCATCTTTCACTCGTGTGAACAGTACACACAAAGGTGAACAAATTACATGCATGTTCTTAAAGTAATATGTGATAATATCTCACAATTCTAAGAGACATTATTATCAAGAGACAACAATCACATAATAATACCTGTAACACGAAGTGTCGAGTATTGATGTTGAATTCATAGTCAAACTCCTTTTCATCTATCATTCGCTGCACATCAGAAACATAAAACCTTTTACAAAGCATATAATAAATACTCCATTATCAGAAAAAAAAACCATGCATATTACAAACAGTATCACTATCAGAAAAAAGGACTCCTGCATATTGCAAACAGCACTTTATCTGAAAAAGACAGTATCTTAGACAGCATATTACAAACAGTAATATTAGGAAAAGGAATTGTTTGAGCATATTACAAACAGTCCATTATCAAAAAGAATTTACTTTAAAATGCCAGTGGCAAGAAACAGCCTGGGGACCGCTGGACAGCAGAAGGTCTTCAGAGAAAAAAACCCTGTCAAGGAAATCTTTTGACCCTTTAGTTTAACTCACTCCGTACGACGGAACGCTATAGCGTTCATTACGTAAGGCATGGTTTTGTACGACGGAACGTGATAGCGGTTTCGAGAATTACAAATTTTTTTATGCTTTCCTCACACCGTGGCATGCCAACCGAAGCTACATTGGTCACTGCAAACGTGTCAAGGATCAAGTGGAAAGTTACTTCGTGAGATTCTGTAGCCATACACTCGTCGGGAAACGATTGACTTCGGCACCCCACACAACTGGCTAATCTGTATTCGTGTCGAAAATGGCGTCGCAGGCGAGTACGAGTTTTGGAGCAAAGTAGATCGCGACAGCAGCGTTTTACTGCTGCTGAAGTGATTGAAGTGTTTCAGACTGAAGGATTAGACATCGAGGAGTATGATGAAGATGATGGTGAAAGTGCATCAAGTGATGGAAGCTGCCAGCAAGAAGGTACTGACAGTGACCCAGTTTCACACGACTGTGAAGAGGGAGAGGGAGGTGGGCGTACACGTCACGAGAAGAGAGCAGTCAGTAGGCATGACCAGCACGAAGATTTTAGTTTTTCTCCCACTTCGCCTCCGTTCTCTGGTTCTTGTGGCCTGTATGTCCCAGCTGAAGACTTTCTAAATTCTATTGTCATAAACAGATATACATAAGAGAACTGAGTGGCAAGCAGAATGAGCACTTCTCCTGCCCTCTGCCACCCATCCCCAGCAGTAGGAAGAACTATAGGAAGTGCCATGTGTGTAGTGCTAGCAGCAGGAGATACCCGGAGGTTCAACTGTGGCAAACCCCCAACTGGTGTAAAAAGTGTGGGGTTGCCCTCTGTGACAAACTATGCTAGCCCAACAAGACCACCACCTGCTTCCAACTGTATCACTCAGTGCAGAACTACACTGATTATTAGGAAACAGTGCAAAGGGACTGAAGCATCCGGTGTGCTCCTTTTTTTTTTTCCAAATTCCCCTGTGTAACAATTTGTATCATTTATTCATATAATGTCACTAATAATCTTTTTTTTTTACCCTGAGCAAAGTCTACTTTATTCTTGTTATTTTGTGCATACAAAGACCTTCTCATCTTTGACTGTGTGTTCATGGAGCTGATCAAAGTGTGTGACTGTATGGTGATCCTGACCACAAAATTTGGGGTATTTTCAACATGCACATGAAGAAGAAATATTCAAGGAAGAACTTCAATATCTTGGCATGAACTAACCCAGCATGTAAATATTTAGATCTGAAAGTTTCATTTTGTTTCTTTATGTTTTGTATTTTTTGTGATTTTTTTCCTAACCCTTCAAAATGGGCTGTCTGTGGGAAAAGCAAGGGGAAAAACTCTCCGTCCTGAGTGAGTTAATGTTACAGCACTACATGCAATTCTGTACTGGCTCGAGTGAGTTAATGTTACAACACTACATGCAATTCTGTACTGGCTATGTCGCAAACCACTCACCCTGAACTTGAGCAGAAATTCTTGCTGCCTTGTGATGTCAGTAGCCAGTATCAATGAGCGGAACTGCCAGATTGCTGAGGCCCTGAAACCAAAAGTGTGCACACAGACACAGACACACACACAGACACATACACACGCGCACACACACACACTCGTCACCTAAACACAACTTTCTAGCTGGCAGATAATGCAGAGTTGCTGCATAAAGATCAAAGCATCTGCAACTGCAAACAAGAAAACAACAATATCAGAAACTCCCAAGTGCCATAAACATTACATACGTGTTCTACTCTGGAAGTTTTATAAGGGAAGTTTTTTTTAACTCCTTTGACTTCCACACCCTATCCACCAACAGCAAAAACTTAACCCTTTGATTCCCTCACCTTATGCACCAGCTTCCTGCAGGAAGCCAGTGGCCAGGGTGAGGGAATCAAAGGGTTAAGTTTCGCTCTGCTAGCATAGTTGGCAATGCAGGATGTGAGTGGACAGTGTGCGGGAGTCAGGGTTAATGACCTGAGGAATCAAGGGGAATAAAGTACAGATGTCAACTTCTCTCAGGGCCAGCATTATGAGGACACTGCCCATTTCCTCTTCCTTACTGTTGTGCTTTCCCAGTCCTTACAGAGGTATATACACATACACACACTGGAGTTCTTATCAAATTTAGAAGAAGAAGAAAAAAAAAAAGAAAGAAAAAAAAAAACCCAGCACAATACATTCAAGTTGCATTATAATTTCAAGGCTGTATTCATGAACTTTCTTTGGCAGTAAACTGCATGTATAAATGGTAAACATGCATACAGCACATGCGTGCATGCGTGCGACTGACTGTGTGAACGTGAGAGTGTATGTATACGTGTGTGTGTGTGTATGTGTGTTTTGGGGCGCGCGCGTGCATGTGCAAAATGAATTTGCATGATTATGTGCCTGCATATCCTTTCATACGTACATGTGTTAAATGTGTGGAGGGTAGGGGTAGATTAGGGAGAGGACTGATAATACTTATATTTTAATTGACTGGTAAGTACACTTTATGGTTGAGTGCTTATGAATGGTTTTATTTCAGTTATACAACTTGCTTGCATGAAATATCTCCATATGTACTTGACAACTGAGTGGTAAAATTATACATATCTGTATCCATATTTTTTGCTAGTCTGATTCTTGCAAAAGACATTCCAACAAGAAAACTAAGGTTATTCCACCACATATGCAAAACAATTATGTTACAGTAAAGTGAGATACTGCAATAAAAATCAGCCCCAAAAATTAAATATAAATACATACAGACACACACTTACTCACACACACATATGTACATGCTTTTACAGTGTGGGTGTAACATGGCAGTACAGAATTTTCTTGTTATATAGGAAAAAGTCTTATCTTTAACCTTTTCAATCCTTCACTCTATCAGGAAGCTGGTGGGCATGATGAGGGAGAGAAAAGGTTGGTGTTTCTTATTCTTGCCTTGGGGCCAAAAGAGCAACTAAACATACCACAGTTGCCTACAAGTCACGTCTCACAATCAAATGCAAATAGAACACGCTGTGCTCATGAACATATCTCTCAGAAACCTTAGCTGGCAAGTCTCCTTCCTACTTTCAGTGCAAACTTGGTGTTGTGTTACTGAATTGGATTCAAACTGCAAATGCTTTTAAATGTAGGGCAATATTACTAGCGCAAAATCAGTGTATTAATATTTCATTTAATTAAATTTCAGACGACTCAAAACTAGGACCTGTCTTTTTCACTCTTGGCTTAAAAAAAAGTGCAGTGATGTTTCGTCTGATTGAAAGGGTAACTTATATCCTGAATGTGTGAGGCTGTATCTTTATTGTTTTCACTTTTAGTCCAAGAACCGATGTCTGTATCAGTGTATGTCACATCTCCCTTCCTTCAGCTTAGAATCAGGCTTTGTTTGTAAACATGTCCTCTGAATGAAATAGTCAATGATCCAAATAGGAGTTACATTCACAAAGCTTTAGCAATGTACACAACACATACACAGAAAACAATTCCGTAATGCAAACAAACTTCTTCTCACAAATCTTGTTAGAGTTATTAGAACTGTCCCATTCAGATAACCTAGGACTGTGTCTATTCTTATCACTGTGCATGGTATGAAAACACAACAAAGAATTCAGCATGACTGTACCCACTCAGTCTGACAAAGATAATGGAGATGAACAAATGCACAGACCTACTACCCAAACCCATTTCACAGAGATTAAAACTGCTTAAATCAAGACAACAGACAAGCCAAAGTGTTTACTGAGGAAAAAACACAAAGAAAACAAACACAAACAAAAAAGAATAGATGGTTACTAACCATTGTGAGTTTGTGAAGTGTGAGAAAATGCCACATTCCTGCATCAACCCTACTCCATAGCGCCAGTGATGCATCTCCAGTACTGAGGTATTCTGTGAAAGAAATTAAGGAATTACGATGATAACAATGAACACAATGATAATAACAAAGTGGATGATAATACAAACAATACCAATGAAAATCACTGAGTGCATAAACAATGTTCACTGGCATACTCAGATTCATGCCATGCTTAAATAAACGACTTTCTAAAGGCCAACAACTAACCATGAACTGTAATAAGACAGCCACATTTTCACAAAATGGAACACAAGTACCTCAAAGCATATTAAAAGAACATCAAGCGCAAACAAAATTCTAGCTCAATAAACCTACCAAAACTCCAAATAATTTTGTTCTTAATTTGCAACGACAGCAAGTCAATTAATTGTCAATTTCAAGATTCACAACTCAGAGACTGCAAACATTTTGATGACAAAAAGCATTCTAATATATATATATATATATGTATATACACACTGATTTACCTACAGACTTATTGATTCATTTGCTTACTTAGACACACACAAATATGCATGAACACAGAGAGACCAGAGTAAACAAAGACAAGACAAAACAGAACTGAAATGCAAAGAAACACACTTTTAAAACCTGCTGACACAATAATACGTCATAGGACTCGCAAAAGCAATAAGTAAAAGCCACTTTCAAACAACAAAGTCTTAACCAGCCACAATAAGACTGTACACAGCCGGTAAAGAAACATTATAGTTAGCCTTGTAACAGCTTGCACAATAATCACTACTTGACACTAGTACATTTTTGTGGGCATCTCATTCAAAATGTTAACAAATGTTGGCCATGAAGTCTCCTACAAGTGAAAGTGAGGAAAGGACAAAAAAACAAAAACAAAAAAAAACCAGATATGGAGAAACAAAAACTGGCTGTACACTGCAATGGTGTGCACATTCAAAACCTGTCAACAGAAGCAAAATAAGATAAAGGTAAAATGTGTTCCATGATCCTGAAGTCACAGGACAGTGTGATGGAAGAGACCTCAACTTCCAGGTCCAGCATTATGATGTTGGGGCCCATCTGCACTCCTTTG
Source organism: Monoplex corrugatus (assembly GCA_030674185.1). Lineage (NCBI taxonomy): Eukaryota > Metazoa > Mollusca > Gastropoda > Littorinimorpha > Ranellidae > Monoplex > Monoplex corrugatus. The sequence continues at coordinate 79,988,169 of CM060315.1, forward strand.
CTGTTTATCTTTCCCAACACTGAACAGACTCTTATTCTTATTGGTGCTTAAAGCCCAGTCGACTGCCTAGAGCCATATCAAGGCTATAACTGTTTCAATACACACACAGTACTTCAACAAGAAAAAAAAAGGAGCAGAAAAGGAAGTACACATATCAATGCATTCACTTATATAATCTAAGGAGATGCCCCTGGCGCTGACCACTCTGTCCAACTTATCACACAGGGGATTTAAAAGAAATAAACAGATTGAAACTTAAACATAAATCAGGACACTAAAACATACATAAAAACGTGGGAACTCTATACCCACTCAGCTTCAAACATAAGCCTACTCCTGTACTAATTCATTCCTTTACACACACAAGCACAAAGTGATAAATCGAAATATCAGTCAGTCTTCTATATCAAACAAACATGCAAAGAAGAAACTTGACCTGGTAAAGTGTAGCTAAATGATTGGCGGTGGCCACCAGAAAGGACTGGTTGACTCCCGGATGATCGAGGTCATGAGCCATGGCTGAGACGATAGCAATCATGGCTTCAAAAGGTGTCACCGACTGTTGCAGCTGGCACAATCAAAAATAAACAAATAAATAAGTGACAGACAAGGCTTCAAAGACTAACTGACTGTCACAGCTGTATATAAAGAAATACATGTTACAACCACAAATATATAAACATCAGACACAACGACAATAATGGCTTCAACAGGAGTCACACTGAGTAAGTTAATGACAAATATCAAACATTCACTCCTCCACAAGGTATGTTGCAGAAAAAAAGGAAAGAAATACATGAGGGTAAGAGACAGCAAGTAAGAAAGACAGCAAGAAAGTGGGAAGGAAGGAGACAAAGAGGAATAAGAAGAAAGGCAGTAGATGTGTGTATGCATGTGTACATACTACAACTTTGTGTGTGTGTGTGTGTGTGTGTGTGTGTGTGTGTGTGTGTGTGTGTGTGCGTGCGTGCGCGCGCGCGCGCTGCGCGCTGCGTGCGTGCGTGCGTGCGTGCGTGCGTGCGTGCGTGCGTGTGTGTGTGTGTGTGTGTGTGTGCGTGGTGCGTGCGTGTGTGTGTAGTGGTCTTTGATTTAGTCTATTCACTAAAGTGATTTTAGACACAACAAAAAACAAAAAAACAAAAAAACGGAAAAAAAAAAAAAGGGGGGGGGGGGTGATAGAAGAGGAGTGAAGAGGATATTTGAAAATTGTCAATTTTGAACTTGAGAAAAGATGATCCAGAAAACAACTGTTTTGAAGAGGGGAAGGTAAAACTAACAAATAATGTTACCATAATTAATGATTTAGACAAACAAACAAAATTAATAAATATCTGGAAGAAATGAAGAAAAAAATAAAACTAATAATTGACTAACCATAGCAGTGAACAAGTGAAATAACATTTTAAAGGGGTGTGGAATTTAGGCAATCGTATGTGTGTATGTGTATGTGTGTGTTAAAATTAGGCGATCATCCCATTAAACTCGGGCTCTCTCTCTCTCTCTCTCTCTCTCTTGTGTGAGACAATGCATGTGAGCGTGAGAGTGCGTGCGCGTGTGTCTGTGTTAAAGTCTGGCAATCGCCACTTCCTTCTGTTGAAATACAGAAACGAGCCCTTTAAATATTCCAATACACAAACACATAGGATACAGATCTATATGAATCATTGTCCCTCATGCCCAATGCCTCCAATCTATATTCCTTTAAGCAACCAGAATAATTCATACCTTTTTTTCCTGGAGGTAGCAGTACATGGCCTGTGTGACATCGGATGCATGGACGACATTGTGATAGGGATTGCTGTCATGGTAGTTATCTTCTATACTGGCTGAAACACACAACAACATATGCATGAATTGCAAATGGTTTGAGCGAGTCCTGGTTAACTCTGCGCGTGCGCGTGCGTGCGTGTGTGTGTGCGTGCGACTGTGTGTGTGACTCTGTGTGTGTGACTCTGTGCGTGTGTGTGTGTGTGTGTGTGTGTGTGTGTGTGTGTGTGTGTGTGTGTGTGTGTGTGTGTGTGTGTGTATGTGTGTGCAAGCATGTGTGCATGTTTGTGGACATGTTTGTGTGTGTTTAATAACCAATAACTGGGATGGTTACTACTAATATTTTGTTTTCTTTGTAGCCAAAGGGTTGATTATAGAACGCGTAGGATTATGAGGACTGTTTATGCATACATGCACATACACATTTCCACATTTTGTAGCAATGCTCAATTACGCTAAGCAGAATCTGTCTTTTTACAATGATACCATGCTGGAGTTTGTCTAGATTCTGAGGCTTTTACATGAACCAGATTTAAGGTAGCTGTGAACCTTATTTTGAATTCTCTTTTATTCTACAGCTAGGAACATACTGAATACTACAGGTAACTCCTGTCCACTGATCTGTTTGTCAGTCCATTAAATGGACGACTGAATATACACATTATTATTTTATTATTGTGATGATACGCCTGGTATATTTGTGACCTTGTGCATTTGTTTTGAATGTGTGGAAGCGTTGCAACAATGACATCCTTCTGATGCAAGATAATAAATGCTAAACAGGTTTACATACATTATTAGGCAAAGGTATGCAACAATGACTTCTGCAATAGCCACTTGGTACACATACGCACATAGCACTCATAAGTTAACCATTCAAAGCTGAAGTTAATCACATGGTTTACAATTCAATATTTTTTTTAATTACAACTAATATATAAAGTATCTCTGGATTAGTACATAAATGTTCAATTATTCATCTGAACAGGTGTATACAAGTTTCTTAGTTAACAGGTGCTGATACATTTAAAACATTTTCTTTAAGTTAGAAGAAGATGATATCGCTTATCAATTTCAGGAAGCATGTAATACTATGTTTACTACATAAAACACAAATGTAAGACAACAGACTGTCCCAAATGTTTACTAAAGGTGACTGAGAGAGAAGACTCTTAAAAAAACAACAACACACACACACACACAAAAAAACAAAACAAAAAAAACAAAAAACCTTCTGGGGACTAACTTTACGAGAATGTTGCCAATGAGTGAGCAGTAGAGAGTAAGGAACCTCACAACTCTGTGGCCAGCTTATGAGGGAAATGATGATTTTATTCATTCTCCCTGTGCTTTATCATTCTCAATCTCTGATGCCTTTTCATATTTCAATGGATGGATGGATGTAAGTATTATCACATTACTTTTCTTTCACAAATTGCATTATTATTCTGTTGTTGCCATTTTTTATGCTGTTTTTAAAAAATGTAAGCCATGCTCAAACCCACACAGTTAAGATTGTAAATGTGGGTGGGTGCTGGGTGCTCTATTTCTACACAGCCAGGTCTAAACTCTCTTTCCCTTGCTTATATAACTGGTATTCACATACATTATTTCAACATTGGCTGTATCCCAGCTAAAACAACATAAGTGCTCATACACAGATTGCCTGCCACCACTCAAAACATCTGATCCCTCTCAACTGCATCCGAAATGATTTGAAAGAAAATACATACACAGACTGTGAATACATCACACACACACACAACACCACACACGCACGCACACACGCCACGCACGCACGCGCAGCACGCACGCACGCACGCACCACCACGCCACACACACACACACACACACACACACACACACACAGAGATTGCAAGCCATCACTCATGCCAGTATATGGAACAACAGAAGAAATATGTTGACTCGCTGCAACACATGTTTGCAGGTATGACAGCTTAGATTGCAAGCTATGGCTGCATAGGTTGCAAGCTGCACCTCATTAATGTCTATTCCACATTGACTATCTCTCTCCTAGTTTGCATCGAGAACGATTTTCAAGGAAATATGTACACCACCAGCTGTGACACATATAAGCATCTGTATCAACACCAAGATGTGCTTCATGCATGCATTTTTTTTCTAATTTGCGTCACTCACATATGGTGTGAACAATTTACATAACACAAATTGATTAAAGGGAAATGAATAGTTTGAATGTAGCAAACCATGGGTTATGAAAGCTTCTGACCTAAACAAAAAGTTTTAAGTCTTCAGTCTTAGAGAACTATAGTCTAAGGTAGAAAATTCCAAATGATTTATTTTTTCAATAGAACATGTCTCTTCTCAGTTCTACTTTGCAGATGATTCTAAGCGAGACACCGATATGCAGACAGTGAGTGAGTGAGTGAGTGAGTGTGTGTGTGTGTGTGTGTGTGTGTTGTGTGTGTGTGTGTGTGTGTGTGTGTGTGTGTGTGTGTGTGTGTGTGTGTGTGTGTGTGTGTGTGTGTGTGTGTGTGTGTGTGTGTTGTGTGTGTCTGTGTTGTGTTTGCGTGTGTGTGTGTTGTGTTTGCGGTGTGTGTGTGTGCGTGTGTGTGTGTACGTGTGTGTGTGTGTGTGTGTGTGTGTGTGTGTGTGTGTGTGTGTGTGTGTGTGTGTGTGTGTTGTGTGTGTGTGTGTGTGTGTGTGTGTGTGTGTACGTGTGTGTGTGTACGTGTGTGTGTAGTGTGTGTACGTGTGTGTGTACGTGTGTTGTGTGTGTAGTGTGTGTGTGTGTGTGTGTGTGTGTGTGTGTGTGTGTGTGTGTGTGTGGTGTACATATGTGCGTGCGTGTGTGTGTGTGCATGCGTGTCCTGTATGTATGTGCACGCACGCACGCATGCACCTACATCTGCACGCACAAGTCCATTAATACAAGCTTTGATACATGTGTATGCACATCTGTGAGCATGCATGCATATACAACAAGCATGTATACACTATTTTCAAAATATTTCAATTTCAGTTATGTTGCCTATAGCCCAGCTGACCATTACAGTCATATCAGGGCTGACACCACGTTAAAAACAGCGCCCCAATCAAACTAAAAAGCCAACAGTTAAAAAAAAAAAAAAAGCAGATTATTAGCATTTAATGTATTTAAAAATCTTTCCCATGCATATAATCATGTAAGACAAGGTTTTGTAAGCAATCCACTGTACTGTCTCACATTGTGCAAGTACCAGGCTGATGAGATGCTACTTCATGATTTAACCCTTTGACTCCTGCGTCCTGTCTGCCAGCATCCTGCACTGTCAACCATGCTAGCAAAGCAAAAACTTCGGGGTCACTCTTCAAGGTTGGAGTGGATTTGGAAAAGTTTGTTTTCAATTTGGTTTTCCAAGTCCTCGTGCCAGAGCTTTTTCACACAAGTTTGTATGTTCAGTTTCAGATATGTGTTAAGGAATGAAGGCTTTAGACATCTTTTCTGCTGTGGCATTCTCCGCAAGACGATCAAATATTTCACTGCCTTGAATACCAGCCTGGCCAGTAATCCAGTCAAGAATAATACTGTAACCATCCTCTATCAGAGAAGAAAAGAGTTCAAAGAATCTGATTTCAGAAGCTCTGGGTGGCTGATGTTACAGCCAGCAATTGCCTCTAGAGCAAAAAGGTAGTCTGAAAAGATGAAAAAATCTTATGCTTTGATTGAGACAATATTCTTAGTGCCAAAACCAGGACATCATTCTTAGCGCCAAAATTGAAGCAGTCAGTTCTATCAGAGGGAATGTGTTTTAAAAATGACTGATTAGAAATAGCAGAATAGAAGACAGCAGTAGCAATGACTGATTAGAAATAGCAGAATAGAAGACAGCAGGCAGCAGCAACCCATTTCTCAGAATTTGACCACCCGTGAATGTTTTGTGGGATAACAGAATTTTTTGACAGAGTTCTCATTAAAAGGAATTGTATGCTCATGAACCGGTTATGTCTTTTTGGAAGGAAGCAAAATCAAAATGGATCTTGGGTCTTGAAGGTTCATGGTTGGCTGTCTGAAAGTCTGGAGAAATTTGAAAATACTGCAAGATCAATACTTGCATTTTACATATAAGGGATGATACAGACTCTTTAAGAAAACGAATACATTTGGAGTTTTTATCAAATCTGGTTTCAAATTTGAGGCTAAAGCTGTAGTCATAAGCAAAGTTTTCTGCTGGCATTCGTTTTGCAAGAATAAGAATTTGCATCACAAACAAAGTGACAAAGACAGCTGTTCAACCAGCCTTCATTTCATGGGAAATAGGAGTTTTAAAGATTCATAGCAATATTTCTCTTCAGGGACCATGTTTTCAAGCACTCCAACAACTTACAGAAAAAGCGCAGCAGTCTGATGATATCTAATCGGAAGCGCTGGATAAAGTTGTATTCCCTGAAGATGTGATATGCCAAATAAAGCAATGAGCGACCTGAAACAAACATCAATTTCAGAATATGCTATGCAAACATATTTTAACAGGGAGACAACTGAAAAAACAACAACAAAGAGATCCTTATACCTTCTGTCCTTTACTTCAAAGGTTTACAATAAAATTTATTACCAATGTGCATAATTTCCTTTCTGAACAAGTTGGCACAGTGGTAAAGTTTCCACTTTCGAATACTGCAGACTACTACATGTGAGGTTTTCAAAAATTCTAAAAGAGACAATCAGTCACTGAATAAAAGCTCATGAAACCAAGAAACACGATGTTCAATTTAAACTGCCATCTAATGCATTCCCAAACATGTGTTAAATCTAACTGGACACAGAGGCAGAGACTGATAGACAAACTCCACTTTTTGAAAAGAGACTAAAGGGACTCAAAGAGAACTTTAATGACTTAAGTTAAAAGCCACTATCATACTGTTGGGAAGGGGTTGAAGTGGGAGTGGGCAAGTGAAGATAAAAAAAAATCATTTTATGATAATACATAGGAGAGCAGGGGGTGGGAGGGGGAGAGAGAGAGAGAGACAGAGACAGAGAGAGGAGAAAGAGAGGAGAGGCGAGGACAGACAGAGATAGAGACAGAGACAGAGAGAGAAGAAAGAGAGGAGAGAGAGGACAGGAGAGGACAGGTGAGGACAGAGATAGATAGATAAATAGAGAGAGAGAGAGAGAGAGAGAGAGAGAGAGAGAGAGAGAGAGAGAGAGAGAGAGAGAGAGAGACAGAGACAGAGACAGTGACAGAGAAATTATGCTGCTTATAGCCCAGTTGACCATTACGGCCATGTTAGAGCTAACACCATGTCAAAAACAACTCCAGTTTAATTCAAAACCAAGCACACGTTAAATCTCTCAAGTCTGAAATGTATTTAAAAATATTTCCTGTATGATCATATCAGATGAAATCGATTGATCTTTAAAAAAAAAAAAAACTTGAAAATTATGTTTGGAGGAACATCTCTGAAAAAGTTCTCTATTAGGTCTGTTCAGTGCTAATGTCTCACATCGTACAAGTCCCAGCATTCCACAAGGTGTCTGATGCTGAGTGGCTCATCACAAGATATGTACCATGCTGAAGCTTCATTTTTGAACAAAAAAATATGCAAAATGTGGGACCTGAGTGTAATCTGTGTAACACTGTCTCCTTCACGTCATTCCCTAAAACAGATGGGAGGAAGTGTCAGTTGGCACAGGTTTTGAAAAATTACCTGTCTGTCTGGTTGTTCCAATCCTCTTGCCGGTGTTTTTCCACAACGTTTGTATTTTGGGTTTCAAACCTTTCTAAGGGATGAAGGATTCAGACATCTTTTCGTCATGGAATTCTTGGCATGGCAGTCAGCTATTTTTGTTGTTTTGAATACCAACATCACCAGGAACTCAGGCAAGAGCAATGCAGTAACTATCCGTTTTTTAGAGAAGAAGAGTTCAAAGAATTTCAGAAGCTCTGGGTGGCTGATGTTGCCGCCAGTAATTGCCTCTGTGGTGGAAAGGGAGTATGAAAAGATGAGTCTTTATGCTTCGACTGGGACACCAATTTTAGTGCCAGGACCACAGCAGTCAGTTCAACAAAATAAGACTTAACTATCAGAGGGAATGTGGTTTTGTTTGTTTGTTTTGTTTTGTTTTATATATATATATATATATATATATATATAAGAGAGAGAGAGAGAGAGAGAGAGAGAGAGAGAGACAGACAGACAGACTGGAGTGACTAGGGAAGGGAGAGAGGGGGGGAGAGAGAGAGAGAGAGAGAGAGAGAGAGAGAGAGAGAGAGAGAGAGAGAGAGAGACTGACAGACACAGGGAGAGAGAACAGAATGGGTGGGGAAGGGAGGGAGAGGGGGAAAGAAGGGGGTTCAGGCGGCAGAAAAGAGACACACAGCTGGATAAACAGAGAATTTACCTCCTGTCAATGAGTCAAGGTGAAAAACATTAAAATCCCAGCTCCCTATTGTAGACAAAAGAGCCTGCACACACAACAGAAATTTGCCAATGTTAAACAAAAGAATCCATTGGTGGTCAAGCAACACAAACAAGAGGTCAAGAAATACTGACAACAGCTTTTTTGACAATTGTTCTTTTCCAACAGGTTTTCAGACATATCAATGATCTACAACCACACCTGTCAAAACACATAATTATCTAGTCAACTTTGTGCCGTCACAACTCTCTGCTGGACCAAACCTGTTGGTAAATACAATATCTGCAAGTGGGCGCGCGCGCACACACACACACACACACATACTAAATCTTCATGAAAATATTTTGCCAATTCTGGTCCCTGTGACAAAATACTGGGCATTATACCTCTTCAAAATTGTGCATTCACACCTTTCCATCAGTTTCAAATACTACAATTAAGTCAACTGGATGGATGACCAGGTTCATGCCATGGCTTTAACACACCATTTCAAAAGTTCATCTAATTGTAAATGGGTACCTGTCCCTCTTGAGGGGCATGGAAAATAAAGCAATAAAAGGCAGGAGATGGGTACCACTTTCATGATGCTAACTCCAAGAAAAGTTGACTTTCTAGTGTCACATTACCTAAGGACTGTTCAGGCTGGCATAAAACTTTGTTTATTGCATTGAAATAGCCAGAATCTTAAAACATCCCACCTTCAGTCCTGCACTCCTCTATCAGAAAAACTGTGCTGGTAAACTATGTCAGAAAGAAGCATGTATAAAACAGCTGAAAAGTTGGCACTCTACAACACACTCTGTTGGCACTCTACACAACACACTGTTATTTATTAGTAAAGCTTGTGCTGATATTAATTTCTTCAGTGCATATGAACGCCCAATTGTTGTTTTTGTTGTTGGTGGTGGTGGTGGTAGTAGAGGTGGTTTGGTGGTGGTGGTGGTGGTGGTGCGTGTGTGAGAGAGAGAGAGAACTCAGAAAATATTTATTGTACATTGGCCTTAGGCCACAATACATGCATGGGGAAGAGGAGGAGAGGGGTTCGGGTTTTCTTATGCATATATACGTATACAAGTTCTACTACTGAACTGCAGTGAACTCTGTGACATTGTCCCCTTCTATTGTTTACCGTCCCATAACCTGGGATACATTCATCTTTGCATTTACAGTAGTCATTTCATTTGTATACTAGTCCATATTCCTTAACTGGCCAGCTAAAAATATTTTTCATTAACTGCATCTATAACATTCACCCTACTGTCCATTTTACAATAATTGGCTATCAGACAAATCACTGAATTAGTACACAGATCTGTCGTTTCTTGTATCCTTCAGTGATCATACAGTTGATCAATACATTCAACCACAGCTACTTAACATAAACAATCAATCAATCAATCGATCAACCAACCAACCAATCAATAAACCAATCAATCAACTAATTTATCAAATGATCAACCAAATAATCAGCGATTCAGAGAGAGATAGATCTCACATAGTGCTGGTGGTGATGATGTGTGTATTGGACTGGTGTATGTGTGTGTGTGTGTGTGTGTGTGTGTGTGTGTGTGTGTGTGTGTGTGTGTGTGTGTGTGTGTGTGTGTGAGAGAGAGAGAGAGAGAGAGAGAGACAGACAGACAGACAGACAAGCAGACAGAGGGATGGACGGACGAACAGACAGAATTTGTGTGAGGGAGACATTGCACACGTGCCTGTGCGTGTATGAGTGTTGTGTGTAAGTATGTATATGTGTGTGTGCGTCAGATCTGATGTTATTTTTGCCAGCTGCGTTGTGTGTGGGTGGGTGGGCGTGTTCCAACTCAAAAGAAACATAAACTAATACAGGATTATCTCATACTTGTGCAGGAAAATGATAGTAATCGTCGACACTGGGCCGGTTTTCTTTTGTCAGCTTTGTGCGTGGTTTCCGCCGTCTGTGTACTCTGTGCATGCTCAGAAACCGAGACCGGAATCGCAGCTTGCATTCTGGTACACTCAGTTCTGCATAGAAATAAACCAGTAATAAAAAAGATTAACAAAACAGTCCAAAGCAACTGAGAAGGAAAATATGGGCTGACATAAAATAATGAAAACACAGAGTGAACACTTGCTCTGCTGAAGGAAGACAAACGCCCGAACAAGTCTGGGATATCAATGTAATTATTACAGTGTAATTAGTGACTGTATCTGAACTAAGGTTATGCAACATGACTCCTTTGGTGCTGCCGATCATCAAGGTATGAAATTTAGTGAAACCCGATTCCAGGATTGGTGGGGAGATTGGCAGTTACTTTACCTACTATAGTAATGATAGGATGTGGCCATTGTAGCCATTTGCTTATGAACACATACATCGCATCCAAAATGAGTGAGCAGGAAAACTAAATATGTGTGGTTTAAGAAATATGTTGGAACACTGTCTCCTACTTGAGTAATATGAAGCAAGTGCGATTCCCTCTACGTCTGGCTCAGTAAGTGACAGTGAGACACAAGAGACCAAACAGCAATGAACCAAAACAATTACACAGGTAAGCTGAACTTCCAGTAGAAGAAAAAAGATGTTAACAAAATAATGTTGATGGAGGAAAGGTTAACTGGGGCCATTAGTTGGCAGAGGAAATGGGCCAAAAAAGAAAAAAACAACAAAAACAAAAAAAACAAAAAATGGTGAGCACAAGAAAATATCCCTAAGCACACTGATTGTGTGTGTGTGTGTGTGTGTGTGTGTGTGTGTGTGTGTGTGTGTGTGTGTGTGTGTGTGTGTGTATGTGTGTGTGTGTGTGTGTGGTGTGTGTGTGTGTGTGTGTGTGAGAGAGAGAGAGAGAAAAGCCCAAACAGACACATTTCCCCCCCTGTTTCATGTTCTCCTTCACAAGAACTTCAGATAAGATAAGACATATCACAAAGGCAACATCTTCACAAAGCACAAAGGCCAACATCTTCACAAAGAACAGCATAATCGAAACTAGTCTACAAACTCATTAGGAATCCTTTCAGTAAATTCTCTTCTTTCTGGATTTGTCATAGCCTGATGACATGGGGACCATAGGAATACAACAGTACTCCATCAGTGGACTCGCTTCTGGGCTGTTCAAATTGCAATGACATACACTTGAAAGTAGTAAAATGTCTACTGCTCACTTTCAAGCAGTTTACGTTCCCATTCTAACAGCTGGCCAGCATCACCAAGGTCTGCCTTTCCCCTCATCCTCCCGTCACCTGCACACACACACACACAGACAGACATACACACACACACACACACACACACACACACACACACACACACACACACACACACACACATGCACATACACACACAAAACACATGTTTACATGAATGTATGCATTTATGCATAAATGTATATAATTATGTATATGTATGCTTACTCAAACTAAGCTTGCTTGTATGTACGATAGCCCACATGCACACACATACACATATATACAGACACACATATATGAATCAACTGAGGTATATACATGTAAGCACAGATATAAATCTGACCCACCTACATGAACACTGGAACATGCAAACACATGCATGAAAACATGCACATACATTCAGTGATTCACTCACAAACACATGCATATATGCAGAGACATGCATGCATCATGCAAGCATAAGCACCAAATCGCATCTCGCATGTGTGCGCACACATGCACACCCAAAGAGTACATGTAAACATTACGTAAGCACACACAGGCACTTGCACAAACCTACATGAACATTTGAACACACATGCACACAAACATCTGCACTAAGTGACATCTCACATATTCATATTCACACACACACACACACACACACACACACACACACACACACACACACACACACACACACACACACACACACACACACATACACACACACACAAGCATGTGTACTGAGTGACATTCAACAAGAACAACTTTTTTCCCTCAGAACTGCTGAATATATAAAATGTTTAACATAACAGGAGGAATGATTCATACAAACAAAATCAAACCACATCAAAGATTTTTTGTCATAATGCATCAGCATAATTAACATCACCGGCTGTGAGATGCTCATCCAAGCCCATCCAATCAAATCTTCCCATTTCTAAATTAAAAATCTAGAGCTGAGAAAATGAATGACCCACTTTCACTGTGCAGACAAGCATTACCTTGATAAATTAGTCTATATATTCATTTAAAAGACATTTAAATGATTCCGAGCCGAATGTTCACTGAAAACAATTTTACTCAAATATATAGTATGACACAACTTTAACAGCCAGTAAATAGCCGAGTTATTCTTGTCAGTTCATTTCCATTACTATGACAGTGGATGGGGAATGTGGGTGAAGAACTAGAAGGAGAATGTGGTGTGCATATCCATGCACAGACAATAATGTAATAATGATATTAAGCATTTCTCAGCCGCTAAATCTAACATAGCCCTAAGCGCTAACACTTTTAGAATACGTACAGACATAGAGCAAAACAAAGACAATATATGAATAAGTTTACAAGCATATTTATACATACATACATACATACATACATACATACATACATACATACATGCATATGTACATATACATACTTAAGTGCATGCAAAGGTAAACCCAAGTGTGCATACGCACAGACACACATGCTTAATGCTAACTTTACATCACAGGGAAGCTCACTCTTATGTTACTGAGGAAGACTAATCCTGCATTGTTATTAGGAAAAACGATTATGTATACATGGCCCCTAATCCAAAGCCCTAGAATTTTGAATAAAATGTTTATCTGTCCTGTAAACCAATGAGAATTTATGTACACTTATGTTCTCTCTGTATCTCTCTCTCTCTCTTGCTCTCTCTCTAGCCCTGATATGGCTCTAGAAGTCGGCTGGACTATAAACAATATTAACTCGAACTTAAACTAACTCTCTCTCTCTCTCTCTCTCTCTCTCCCTCAGCCCCCTCTTGGATAGTGAAGCTTGAAATACGCTGATATAGCTTTTGGATGCACTGAGCTTCACCAAAAAGTGTGCTTTTTAAGCTGAAATCCTCGTGAGTTCACTAAAACACCACTCTATGCACTTTGTCTGTAGCTACCAAACTTCAACAAGAAATATGCCCAAATCTGCACAGCAACCTCTATCAGTCAGTCAGCACATTTTCACAAGAAAAGGGACCAGAAAGCAAGACAGGATCAAGTGAAGGTCAAAGCAGCCAATGCCAAGCGGAAAAATCAAGACACTTCCAGAAACGCGGGCATGACCCTGTAAGCTGTCTACCATCTCTGCACCTTCCTTTTACAACAATACATCGATGTGGAACTCAATCCACGTCCCTGTCACTGTAACAGACACTGAGCAAGTCTCCTTGAAAAAGTACAGGAAATTATTAAGCATAATTTTCAAGACATTCTTCACTTACTGCAAGAACAGTATATCACCCTCAGATGGAATGAAAACGTCCGAAAACTGAAGCAGATTGTGTGACGTATGGAAAAAGAAATCTCTATGTTGTACTGGTACACGACAGAAGAGAACACTGACATCGACACTCCACTACCCAGGACAAAAAAATGGAAATACTCTGCAGACAGAACTTTACGTTTCTGGACATGTACAAATCAAGTCCAAGAGAAAAACAGAAATGACACTGACGACATTGTTGGCACACTCAATTACTTCTTACCACAGGGAATGGAAACAGTGATACCAAATTCGCCCGTCGTCTCAGAAGACAGAGGACAATACAGGCCTCTGATTACAAAACTCTGCAGCCCTGAGGCCAAGCTCTGAAACTATCTATCCTAAGTGACACACAATTAGAGAGAATGTCTATGACAGAGCGAAATATAAGTCACCCCTGACCTAACACTGAAATGACAAGATCAAATCCAGCAGTACAGATAGCAAGGACTAGTTGTCTACTTCAGAAACGGCAGACTCCAAGCCACTGACAGCGACCATCACCACAACACCAACTACGACTACAGGACCTACTGCTGGCATGGAAAATGTGACTCCAACATGCAAGTCAACAACCAGCCATCTAACTTACACCTTTACCTCCATGGTCGTAAGTAGGACAAAATAAGCCTGCTCCTCTGTGATACCAGAGAAAATTCACCACAACAACCTGGATGATAGAATCTGGAATAGTCAAAGAGTCACCACCTCCACCGTCTGAACTGTAAATAGTTCACCTATAATATATACAATTCTACAGTTTCTTGTTACTATCCTCCACCTGACCATCATTCACAAAGACCTCATGACTGGGACACAGGTCTACATTCAATACTGGAATCCAGTCCACAGGAGGCCCCCTTTCCCTTCCCCATGAGAAAACGATCTTCTTGCTGACCCCTTCCCTCCTGCCCAAAAATATGTAGGACTGCTAAGGTCCTCATCTTGCGTACAGAAGAGACGTGGCAGCAGCATGTGTCCCTCAGAAAGCTATAAAAAGAAAAGCTTCAATGTCTGCTGTACCTGAGAGTCTGTGTTATCTAAGACGCAAGAAACAATGACAAGAGACAACACTGCCCCTGCCTCATCAAATGTTGGCTGTGAACTGATGACCACGGGTTTTTCAACGGACAATGTCCCTCCTCCTTTTTCCCCATGCCAGCAGCAGAGTGACAGAGGACGCAGCAGTAAGCAGGGGGTGAAAAAGCAACCTACCACAAAACACAATGTTCCTGGGATAACTGACCAACAGCAGCCGGCATAACATCTGACGACGGCCACAAAAGGACAGGATGCAGCAGAAAATGCAGCACACACCAGCGATGGTGACAAATGCAAACCAAATACAATAACACACAGACCAAGAGCAAAACATCACATACAGGAAACGTAAAACACACAGAGAACACATCACACACAGACAACACTTACGCAGAAGCATTCAAAATCTCTGATAAGCCAAATGTGTTAGTCAGTGACAAAATAAATGGGGATTCCACAACTTCGACCCTGATACCCCGTCAACCATCAGCCAGATCAGGCCTCCCTCTCTACGTGATGCACGCCCAAAACCTGTTCACAAGACAGGGGAGGGGACACGCGGTGCACGTCAGAGTCCCGTGTCACACTGGGTAGAGTCACCGAGTATGGTCGGAATAACGACAGCTTCCAGCAGCATCAGACAAACCAGTCTGGAGACAGCCAGGCAGTCAGTGACATCTGGTCACAAACAGCGGACAGGCCAAGACCCGTACCCATCAGGATGCACCGTCTCTCAGGTTAGCAGAAAAAAAAATCTTGGGTGAAAAAATGATTTTAGCTAGCCTGAATGCTGACAATTTTGTAACAAAACTCTGATAGCCTGATTCTCAAAATGTGTGAAATCTTTTGATATTGTCTGTGCAAATACACTTACATCAGCGTCCATTTTTCTGACGATGACGTTTTTTTTTCCCTGCAATGAAACTGCACGTGGAAGATCAGGGGGTAGTAGTGACTGTCTTCCATTATGCTAAACAAGCAATTGTCAGAACAATGTATGGCGGTTTAATGTCTAGAAAGAGTTACTATGGTCAGACTTAGACGTTATCATGTCTGTGTATGTACTTCCGTATCAAACGTTATCATGTCTGTGTATGTACCTCCGTATCAAAATCCTTATTATGTACCTCCATATCAAAGTCATTATGTACCTCCGTATCAAAGTCCTTATTATGTACCTCCATATCAAAGTCATTATGTACCTCCGTATCAAATCCTTATAATGTACCTCCATATCAAGTCATTATGTACCTCCGTATCAAAGTCCTTATTATGTACCTCCATATCAAAGTCATTATGTACCTCCGTATCAAAGTCCTTATTATGTACCTCCATATCAGTCATTATGTACCTCCGTATCAAAGTCCTTATTATGTACCTCCATATCAGTCATTATGTACCTCCGTATCAAAGTCCTTATTATGTACCTCCATATCAGTCATTATGTACCTCCATATCAAAGTCATTATGTACCTCCATATCAAAGAATTGTGTACCTCCGTATCAAAGTCCTTATTATGTACCTCCATATCAAAGTCATTATGTACCTCCGTATCAAAGTCCTTATTATGTACCTTCGTATCAAAGTCCTTATTATGTACCTCCATATCAAAGTCATTATGTACCTCCGTATCAAAGTCCTTATTATGTACCTTCGTATCAAAGTCCTTATTATGTACCTTCCCGTATCAAAGTCCTTATTATGTACCTTCGTATCAAAGTCCTTATTATGTACCTCCATATCAAAGTCATTATGTACCTCCATATCAAAGTCCTTATTATGTACCTCCGTATCAAAGTCCTTATTATGTACTTCCGTATCAAAGTCCTTATTATGTACCTTCGTATCAAAGTCCTTATTATGTACCTCCGTATCAAAGTCCTTATTATGTACCTCCATATCAAAGTCCTTATTATGTACCTCCGTATCAAAGTCCTTATTATGTACCTCCGTATCAAAGTCCTTATTATGTACCTTCCGTATCAAAGTCCTTATTATGTACCTCCGTATCAAAGTCCTTATTATGTTACCATCCGTATCAAAGTCCTTATTATGTACCTCCGTATCAAAGTCCTTATTATGTACCTCCGTATCAAAGTCCTTATTATGTACCTCCGTATCAAAGTCCTTATTATGTACCTCCGTATCAAAGTCCTTATTATGTACCTTCGTATCAAAGTCCTTATTATGTACCTCCGTATCAAAGTCATTATGTACTTCCATATCAAAGTCATTATGTACCTCCGTATCAATGTCCTTATTATATACCTCCGTATCAAAGTCCTTATTATGTACCTCCGTATCAAAGTCCTTATTATGTACCTTCGTATCAAAGTCCTTATTATGTACCTTCGTATCAAAGTCCTTATTATGTACCTTCGTATCAAAGTCCTTATTACCGACAATCTGACACAGACTGTATTGTCGCCCTTAAAGTTTTCTTTTAGAACTACGCATGGGGGTTGGGTGGGAAGGAGACACCATATTCAATGCTGTTTGGCGATTTCAACGCACACATACTTATGAGAATGGAATTTAACAGATGATGACGATGGTTATGGAATAGGCAGTATAGGCAATGAAAAGTTCCACATACTTAATCGGTTCGGAAACTTAACCTTTGACTCCCGCACCCTGTCCACCAGCATCCTGCATTGCCAACCATGCTACTAGTAAAGCAAAAACTTAACCCTTTGATTCTTCACCCTATCCACCTGCTTCCAGCAAGAAGCTGGTGGATAGGGTGAGGGAATCAAAAGGTTAAGTTTTTGCAATTGATAGATAGGGTGCGGGAGTCAAAGGGTTAACAGATTTCTGGACAACTGTTCGCTATGGCTCACTCATCTACAATCATAACGGTGACCGTGATAGGCAGTTTACATTCCTAGCTAATCGAGGAAACAGTGTAACAGATTACATACTTGTATCCAGCGACTTTATCTCTAAAGCTGACGTGCATTTTGAGGCGGCTGACAGGGTAGAGTCAAATCATACACCACTGTGCACTTTAAGTCTCTCAAAAATGTAAACAAACACGAAGGCACTATCAAACAAGAAAAAGAAAGCAGATGACGTACAACTGGGATTGTTGTAAGTCGGAACAGTTTAGTAAGGCGGTGAACAGTTATGCACTTGAACAACAAATAAAGGTGGGGGAATGCTTGATAACACTTGAGTCAACCTAAGAATTTTTCATATACCTACGCCGCAAACTGTATGAAACGCACATTAAGGTTTGTTATTAATGCAGAAGTCGTGATTCAAATACATGGTATGACCACAAAGGAGTCCCCCTCCCCCCCCCCCCTCTCAGAAGCTGCTGTGAACCAAACTTGCCATTTTCATGCAGATGTCGTGGAAAACAAAACACTCCCCACCCACCCCAATGTCCAATGTATTCTGATCTCAGACGCAGAACTTTGTAACGTTTTTAACTGAAGATGACCTCACCCTGAATACACTATAATACAAATCTAGTTTCAACTAATCACGAAAAACTACAATATATATTTTGTAAGCATAATCTAGTTGATTTGTTGTGGTATTCTCAATGGGATTTCTAAGCATTAACACTCTCAGACGATGTACTTTTAACTGATCTAGTTGATTTGTTGTGATATTCTCAATGGGATTTCTAAGCATTAAACACTCTCAGACGATGTACTTAATTGATCCAGTTGATTTGTTGTGATATTCTCAATGGGATTTCTAAGCATTAACACTCTCAGACGATAACTTAATTGATCTAGTTGATTTGTTGTGATATTCTCAATGGGATTTTTAAGCATTAACATTCTCAGACGATGTACTTAATTGATCTAGTTGATTTGTTGTGATATTCTCAATGGGATTTCTAAGCATTAACACTCTCAGACGATGTACTTAATTGATCTAGTTGATTTGTTGTGATATTCTCAATGGGATTTCTAAGCATTAACACTCTCAGACGATGTACTTAATTGATCTAGTTGATTTGTTGTGATATTCTCAATGGGATTTCTAAGCATTAACACTCTCAGACGATGTACTTAATTGATCCAGTTGATTTGTTGTGATATTCTCAATGGGATTGTCATACCCCAACCCTCCTCTCCCTTTCCACCCTCTCCCCTCCCCTGGGAATGAGTTTACAATTTTGTTGGGTCGGTGGCCTTCACAGGTAAAGTCTCTCTCTTTCTCTCACCACTATACACTTTGAACTTGGGGACATCTCACTTCTTAATGTATTAAAACTATAACCAAACTTAAAACAAAAAGATGCTTCACACACAACACAACACACACACACACACACACACACACACACACACACACACACACTTTCTGTATCTCATTTCTTCCAGAGTATGCATAATTACAGGAAACTCTCTACCAAGAAAACGCCTTCACAAACTGTTCTTTAATGAATATTAAATAATACCACCACATTCACCTAAAACAATCAAAAGGAATGAACTTACCCAGGGCTCGAACATAAATTGCATTCTTGTCTGCTCTGTCATAAGAAATACCACCTCTCCGCTGAAACAAACAAAACAAAAATCTTTTCAAATGTACAGCAAATCATAGAGAGAGAGAAGAGAGAGAGAAGAGAGAGAGAGAGAGAGAGAGAGAGAGAGAGAGAGAGAGAGAGAGAGAGAAGAAGGAGAGAGAGAAAGAGAGAGAGTCACATTTTTCATTATTTTAATGTACCACAAGATACCGGAAGAAACGCTAATTTTATATTAAACAAGGAAATGAACGTTTTTCATGGATTAAATCATGATGTCTTAAAACTTCTGACACTTAAAAAAAAAAAATTATGAATATCATTAAAACAACAAATGATTGTCCAGCAATGCTAGTGCTTTCTGTTTGAGGGATGAAGGCTTTAATCAAACTGTGGACCAATCAATCCCAAGCTTCATAGGGATCCAAATTGGGATAAGCTCAAGCCTGATTATACGTTAAATGTTCTTAGTATACCCATGGTCAATTTGTATGGCATGTACTTTTATCAGCAGGTTAGTCCCTTGTCATTCTGCTGTTGTTTCCTAGGTGTCACTTCTAGTCTACGAAACTGTGCATAGCTGTCGAGGCAGTGTGAACAGACGAGAGCACAGTCAGAGGGCGTCATTTCTTTGTTCTGCTAGCTGAGTGAGAAAACGTATTCTGTACGTTGTTATGACTATCGAGCTTGTTCATAGTTTAGTTAACAACTGAGGGTGTGGTAGATGGAACCTTTTGGAAAGTAAAAAATGTACTCACGATGTTTACTTAACTTTTATAACTTGATGGGGAAAAGTGAATGATTGAAGTGTGCCCGTGTGTGGATGGACTGTGAATGCTGCTGAAAGTTTCTCAATAAACAATGTCTGTTCTAGAAGCTTTTCAGTTAATAACAATAGCTGTTCTGGCAGTTTGTCGATCAACAACTGTAGCTGATTGTGCTGTGTACATCCAATTGTGTTAACTGCATAGGCAAAGAGTGACATGTGGTTGTTATGTGTATGCAGGTGTTACGTATATATCAGATTATCTTTGTAGTGCTACGTGCGTCAAGTTGTATTGACTGTGTAGACAAAGAGTGTTTCACTGGATTATTACGTGTTAGCTGGCGTTACATATATCACTGTAAGCCAGTGGTAGTTGAAATATTAATGTGTTTCGAATAGGAAATGATTTTTTTCCATTTTCTTCCAGCGCTGGAGGCTGGCTTGAAGTAGGTGAAAGCCACAGCCCAATGTCCCAGTACATCAGGCAGTGGTTTGAAGTATTTTCAGGTGAGCTTATGAGAACTCCTTGTACTTTCTGATTCGCTTCAGTGTCTGGCTGGGATCTGTGACCAAGTGGACCACCAAGACAGACTGTGCCACCTTCTCCTATCTTCACCTGGCAGACCAACCGGCAGTGCACTTCGTACAACTTGCTGACAGAAACAAGAGTTGCTCACAGTGAAATGAACTGTGCAGGTTCCTTTGAGGAGAAATGGCTGTAGTCAAACAATTTACCCAAAGACTGACAGGTGAACAAAGACATTTTCTGTGCGTATGGGGAAAAAAATGGACAGCTTACTTGTTTTAGTTTAGTTGACGATTAAATCAGTAATTAAGTTAGTATCTAGTAACACTGATAATTTAGAGGGAGAGTACTACTGATAAACATAGCTTTGAAATGTTACTCCCGAATCATTTTCTTTATTTGAAAGAATCAGACCCGTTGTGCTGGAAAAATTGTTGCACTATTCAGACCTCATATCCCTAGACAGTAGCAAACGAGCGATGGCGGGGGATTGTGACAATTTTTTTTGTTTTGTTTGTTTTTTCGTTAAGCCAAGAGAACAGGCAATAAATTGTATGACAAAACCACACAGATACACATTAAATATCGTTCTTTGGGTAGATTAATTATACTTTTACCACACTAAATTAGCCTAGAAACATTCAGGAATGCACTCCCAACACACACTGGAATCCAGGGTCACTGTGACAAACAGAATCTGGGCCACCCCCATTCAAGCCTAGGTACATACATTTACGATTTCCGACCTGACTGCAACTGTTTCTGGTTAAAAGCAGCCTACACTCGGGGGTACTCCATGGTATACACACTTGACGACACAAATTCAATGGCTAAGTAAAAGACAGGAAAGTCAACAGCTCATAAAAGCGAGTGAGCAACCATGCAGGACGGGTCGGAGACATTTCACAACAGATACAAAGGAATATAACAGATACAAAGGATAAGGACACAGGCACTTTGCGCCTGTCTTGACTGGAGAAGAGTGAAAACAGGTAAAAATTCGTGGGAAGAATGAGGGGTACGGGTGAAGAAGCAAGGGAAGGATCACAGAGATAAAGGGCTGAGTGGGTGGGTGGAGAGAGAGAGAGAGAGAGAGAGAGAGAGAGAGAGAGAGAGAGAGAGAGAGAGAGAGAGAGAGAGATCGTTAATAAAAAGAAAGAAGGACCGATAAAGTGAAGTGGCACTCACATACAGATTTGTGTACGTGATATTCATCTCAGAGAGAGCTTGGCAAAAAGTCGTCTGATAGGGACACGATACACGCACATATGCGCATTCCCGTACACACACATCACGCGCCCTAACACATTCATCCATCCCGTCAGTCCAAAGTGGGGCACAAATCTATTCCTATACCTGAATGAAACATCCCAATTTTCCCTGCCATATTATCATACCAGATGTCACATCGAACCCTCACCCTCTTATTTTCAGTGCTTTGTTTTTTGTTGTTTGTTTTGTTTTCGTTTTAGTGCCGTCTGATACATAACAAGTAATTTATGGATGTTGAACTCTGCCGCCAAACAAAAGCAGATTTCAGTGAGTTGTTCTGTAGAAATATACACCGAGGCCACCTACACTGATTCATCTCTATAGCAGTAGCCTACAGCAGGACGTCCACCAAATCAATTCACGCTGCTTGCACACATCAAACTTAGGGGCTGGATTAACTGCCGATTCCCAAGTAGTGATGTTTACTCCTGAGAGCTTGATGATAGGACAATCGGTAACGTGAAGGTAAATAAGCAGTGTACTTCAGGCGTAGACGTGGACAGTACTACTTAAACAATATGAATTCAAATAACTCCTGCTACGTTCCGCCTAAATTTGCCAATGTTGTTATAATGCATAAGAAGACTTCTGGAACCAATGCATATTCACAGGAGTACTCAACGTCATGAGATGAAAACTATCATAAGAAGAAGGTGTATTCTGATAAAAACGCTGAAAAATATCTGTCCCTGTCAAACAGTACAGGCAAATATTCACTTTGGGCAGATACTGACAGTCATGACAACAGTCCATACTCGTACATACGCAGACCCTAACAATGTCTTCATGCGCCAAACATATGTATTCATTACCCAAATATGATTAAAGATTTCAATGATATCACAAGTGATTGAGCTCATACACATACACACAGGATAGCATGTTACCACAATGGCAAAAACTAATGCAGGTCACGACTCGTATGTGTGTGTGTGTGTGTGTGTGTGTGTGTGTGTGTGTGTGTGGTGTGTTGTGTGTGTGTGTGTGTGTGGTGGTGGCGGCGCGCGCGCGCGTGCGTGGTGGTTTGTGTGGTGTGTGGTGTGTGTGTGTGTGTGTGTGTGTGATTTGTGCGTGCGTTTCAC
>CM060315.1:80013433-80035933 GCA_030674185.1 Monoplex corrugatus
GTGTGGCGGCCCGTACCCAGACACACAGAGCACTGAAGAGGGCTCTGGACAGACAGTACAAGTACAGGCTTCTGTAGCTCCGAAATGCGCAGGCTGACCGCTGACGTCGACTACACCAAACAGTGATCAATCAGCCAAATCATATATACGTACCAAGTCACTGCGACTATTTTATGCCTCTAGCTGAACGGATTGCTGGGAATTATCATTTTCATCATTATCATTACCGCTGCGTCACTGTCACTTGCCCAGAACATCTAAAACGCTTCGTTTTTCTGGTAAACTAAGCCAAACGATTTCTCTCTCTCTCCCATCCCCCTTCCTAATATGGACGTAACTACCTTCAAACAGACAAGTAAACACACTGTCAAGGACAGATAAGGACATAATTTGGCCAAGACTTAAGCTGTCTCGCAGGAATTTTTCTTCGCAAATGACTGTGCACTGCGCTGGCTACACACTTATTAGAATACATTCAGTGCATCACTCATCAATTTGCTACAGAGAGTAAACGCTTCAGCCTGACAATAAACCTCAGCAGGTCAACACCATCTCAGGATTCTGGCGCTTCACTCACTACCTCATCAACAGCCAGATCAAGACTGTAGACAACTTCTGCTATTTGGGCACGGCAGTGAGTTCTTTTGTTTTTGCTTTTTAACGATCATCGCACTCAGGGAGGTTACCTTTGACTCGTTTGAGCTCACCTTTTTTTTTCATCCCATTTTCTGCGCCACCTTAATGGCCACAGAAGGTGGCACGGTTTTTTTGTTTGTTTGCTTTTTGTTTTTTGTGTTGTTTTTTTTATAATGCGATGGTGATGATGATGATGTCGATGAGGATGATAATCACCATGCTATGGAGTTCCATCTAGGATTGATACTGCAACTATATCTCGGCGTCAACCAGGCCTGAGAGATACAGACACCTGCGGCGCTGGTCAGAAGATTTGAGCAACACCCTCAATGATGCATCCATAAAGTGGATGAGACTCGACTGTGTGGTCCCAGTCTTCTTAATGAGCCCATAGCACGCCCAACTCTGGGTAGGAGCCGATTAGAGCAGAAAAAGCTCACAATGATTTTTCAAGGGACTGATGGGGATTCGAACCCCTAACCTTCCAGTCGGTAGTCCGTTGCGTTAACCACTACGTCACGGCGACTGGTCCAAAGCCAGTTCTACCTCTGGAAGGCTGATCGCCAGGTTGTGGCAAGACCATGGGCATCAGATGGCCACCAAGACTGCTGTGTACAGAGAGAGCAGCAGTCCTCAAAGTCCTGTTGTACTGCTGCGACACCTGGACTACATACAGACGATATAATCAACAGCTGGAATAGTTCTGCAAAAGACGTCTGTGCAAAAGATGCAATATTATGGGGCGCGGCATGATCGAGTGTCCTTCCTTCAAATTCTCAAAAAGTGTGGCTTAACAAGCATTTGGTGTCTTTTCATCAAGTGCCGGCTTCATCGACCGACTCCCGCACCCTGTCCACCAGCATCCTGCATTACCAACCATGCTAGCAAAGCAAAAACTTAACCATATGGCTCCCTCAACCTACAGGAAGCTGGTGGATAGGGTGAGGGAGTCAAACGGGTGGATAGGGTAATGAGTCAAAGAGTTAAACAGGACATGCTGTTAGAAGGAAGATAACCACACCCCATAGATGCCCGTCACTGGAAAGATGAAGCAAAGACATCATGATCACAGACACAAAACAACTTGAGCAATACAAGGATACTCTGACGGCCAACTCATCAGCTGCAGTATCAACACCACCAGCTGGGAAAACTCTGCCCGCAACAGAGCAAACTGGTGACAGCAGTGCGTAAGTAGATTCAAACAGTGCAGAACAGCTATTACTCAAAAGAAAAAGAGGGAGAGGTGGAAGCAGGACTGGTCTTTTATCCCACATGAAGACCAACACCACATGCTGAAAACCACAATCAGCATCCCACTTCATCTTCTGGAGAAGAGTCAATCATCATCATCATCATCATCATCATATTTACTTACTGCCCATTATGCCAATGGCATGTATGGCAAAAACGAAATTTTTCCACTCCTGTCTGCCTTAGGCCAGCCTCTGTAATTGTTAGGTACCCCTAGTGTGTTTCAGGTCTTTGAGGTCTCCTATTGCTCGTCGCCACGTGTTCTTGGATTTCCGTTCTTACGTCTTCCCTCTGGTGTCTGAGAGGGCAGTCTGAACGATGTTACCCTGTTCTCTTCATCAAAATATGAACCTGCCTAAATCTATCAAGAGCACATACATGTTTTATGTCCCATCCGACCTCTTCATGAACAGTGTGCAAATTAAAAATTACGTCCGTTTCTTGATCATCCATCACGACTTAGTCTGACTAAAATAATTGCAGAGCAGTTTTTTCTTTGTTTGTTTTGTTTTGGCTGTTGCCTTGTGTGTTTGATTTCTCGTTTATTCGATTTTTTTCTACGATAATTTCTACTCTGATTTTTTTTCAAAGCTACAACTTCTAGGCTGTTTGTTTGTTTCTTTCTTTCTTTCGTTGTTTCTTTCCTTGCTAGTTTTTTGCTTGCTTGCTCGCTTGCTTGGGTTATTTTGCCACATCTTCTGAAGTTCTATGGAACTATTTCCACTCCGCCCACCATGGCTACTCCACATCCAACCAAACCAAAGTTCGTTTATCTATGTCCCAGTCCCAGAACATTTTGAAGACAGCAATCGCGTTACCTGCCTACCACATACTACAGTATTTTATACTATCCATGCACGCACTAGTTATGTCACGCAATCAGACGCCAACTGTCCCCCACCCTCAAAATCATTTGATATCCAGTGTCCCTCACCCCCAAATCAACTGATTCGTCAATTTAACAAGACAATATCAGGCGAGTCTTTTTTCTTTTTCTTTGACTGGTCTGTATGATCTGTTATTGCATAATGCATTCAAAAGATATTGACTACAGACTTCTTAATCAGTTGCGTCTTTCTTTTGGTACTAAATTCGGGTCAGGTTCACCTGTTAATAGCAGAGAAAACCTCGTTGAGAAAGTTTGGGGGTGTTTGGAATCACAACCCGAAATACAGGTCAAACCTGGCTGTACTTAAAACATGGATGTATGTGAATCAAGTACGACCAAGACCTCCTTATATACAATTTAGATCTGGTTACCAACAGCTCTTAAACGCCGGCAGTCACACTTGTTTTGGAGCTCTGAAACGGGTTCAACTTCTGTCTATTTACTCACCAGATCAGGTCGGATCAAAGTTAGGAACTCTCAACTACTCGCTGAAAGAAGCTTACTGACTACATTTGGTGAAAATATGTCCACAAAAATAAATCGTTACATATTTTGTTCATACATAATACGTACACGGTAACACGCACGCACGCTCCTCTCTCTCTTCACACACACACACACAAACACAGAGAGAGAGAGAGAGAGAGAGAGAGAGAGAGAGAGAGAGAGAGAGAGAGAGAGAACCTCACACAGGTTTGATATGTAATCATTCTTTTTTTCAAAGATGACTTTCAAAAAAGAAACACTTGTATTTAATTATATTGCCATGTTCTTATGAGGCACATCACTGCCTCTCAACACTCCATACGTGAGTTATACACGACAGAATCGGCTGCTGTTCTCGACGAATCAAAATTTTCTCTCAACTCTGAAGACTTTCTCAGCTCTCTCAAGAAGTAGGAAACCAGATAAACAGGCAGACATAATACTGACAAACAGAATGCTCTTTTAACAACTTACACCTGCCCCTTCCTTCAAAAACCACCAACCAGCCAACCAAGCAAAATCAGTACCGCTAATTAAATCGACCAACCCCACCCCCTCTCGCCAAATAAAAATGCGGAGAACGATTCTGATAAAAGCTGGAAAGGTCAAATTTCAAAGGGGGAGAATTAGTGCTAAGCTACTAAAAGGCCCCTGGTATTTTATGCAAAGACAGCACTGCGCCCCCCCTCCCCCCCTCTCTCTCTCTTTAAAAACAAACAAATAAAAAAAATTAAAAAAATAAAATGAGGAGAAGGCGGTGGCTGAAATGGTATGGCCCATATTACCCAAGATCAACAGGCTTATAAGCAAATCCTTCGGAACACGGTGACTGAAGCCAGCAATGGGAAAGGCATCAGAAAAAAGGACGAGTGTGCACATAGGCATATGGGCATATTCAATTACGAACCGTTTCCTAGGTCAAGATTAATCAGTAAAGTAACTAAACGTGCTGTGAGATTCTGTATACGATTTGCATTGTTAATCTAGAGCAGACAGTTTTTGAAAAAGATTCCATTATTATTGTATTACGTTACAGATTCACAGAGCACAGAGTTTTTGAAAAAAAAGTTATCCATTATTACGTTACAGATTTATTTACTCTTTGCAGCTGATATTAAATCAAACAAATGGATATTCACTTTGAGCTTGATGGCACAAAAACTGTTAATTTCACGATTTCGACCCTTCCTTCATCCCACTATCCCCTTGATGGCACAAAAACTGTTAATTTCACGATTTCGACCCTTCCTTCATCCCACTATCCCCCCCCAACCCCCCCCCCCCCCGATTAAACTACTCGAAACTTTCAGTCCAGCTGTTTGTATACTGGTCAATTTGCGAAAATACAAACAGCCCATGCAACATTATCCAAATCGACGAACAGCTGAATTTGTACAGACTGCGTGGTGCATATCAATAACTATTTAGAACAGCGCCGGGTGAGTTAAAAGGGAACGCATTTTTGCATCACAATTTTGTTTAAATAACAGCTGAAGCTTATATTATACAGCTAGTGCTTACAACACAGGACACAATTATGTGGTCTGATTAAAAAAAAACAAAAAAACAACCAATATATTTCTGATATTCAAAAACTTCCCACAAAATAATCTGCACACATCTTTTTGTGCTTCTCCGTTTGTTTATCTCACGTGTTTTAGTACTTCACAAAATTCGACTGCACTGTCTCATTCACACACATGCGCGCACAGATATATATATATATATATATATATAGAGAGAGAGAGAGAGAGAGAGAGAGAGAGAGAGGAGAGAGAGAGAGAGAGAGAGAGAGAGAGAGAGAGAGAGAGAGAGAGAGAGAGAGAGAGAGCTGTTTTATCTTCTTCATCAACAAACTTGGACTTCGATCACGTCTTCAAGTCCAACCTCTGAGGTTTATCTCTTCCCTCCGAAAAAAAAAATCTTTCACCAATTTATCGACGGGTGAAAATACATTCTTAATTCATCAGCCGGTTACATTAAGTTGGATGTCAGTTGCCATCACGCAAGCTGGGCTGGATGCGAGTGCTGCAAGCATGAGAGCAGTGGAGGGAGAGAGGGAGGGGAGGGAGAGAGAGAGAGAGAGAGAGAGAGAGAGAGAAAGAGAGAGAGAGGTGACGAGGGAGTACGCAACTGTGCATGCGTGCACGTTACCTGAAAATGAATGAAAGCCTGCTTTCAACTCCTCACACACCTGATAGCACTAAAAATAAGGCACACATGTAATTACTTCTGAAACAAAACATTACACTTCAGCCTGTTCTTAGTCTCCTAGACCAGGCTGCACTTGTAAGCAATTCTTTTTATATACTTACACATAGCATTCCACAACATATATTATTGCTCCTCCTCCGACGTCTCACGGAATGGTTTTTTCCCCTCCAGCACGCAAACTCAACGTACACTTCGCGTGTTCACCTGTCCTCTCCACAAACAGAGAATCGACAGACGTGTGGGAGTCGATTAGAAAGGAAGCTTCCACTTACTATGACAACCTAACCACCTCCCCTAAACAAACACGATTATCAGCAGCCATCCACTCTCCTGTCTCTCTGTTTCTCTCTCCGTCGACTGAAATCTTTGGGCTGGGCTGTTTACGGGGAGCGCGACAGACTGTGATCAACTATGTTAACTTACTGATAACCCCCTTTTAAAGACGAAAATTTGTCCAACCTTCTCTCTCCATCTTCGTTCAGCACGTCTGAATTTCCGTGAACTTTTAAGAGCACCTCACGGAGATTATAACAATTCCATAAATTGGTGAAAGCTCCATCGCATTAAACATACACACGCGTTCATTTGAACACCCAAAATTCCTGCTTTCTTGACCATCTCTAGACTGGTGCTGATGAAAACATCACTCAGATCGTACTGATGGCCGTGCTTTGTTAGAGCTGGTCAATGTATGGATCTTGGCCATACGTATCAATCCTTAAAAGAACAGAGAACGTACAGTCTCAATGTATCTTGGGCACACGTATCAATCCAAGAGCAGAAAAGGAATAATCTCGACAGAACTTCCCCACAGCGGGCGATCCGATTGTCAGTTTACGTTTGCCTGGCCCTTCTCTGAGCAGTGTTTTGTCGACAGACATCTCGATCACTGTCTTGGAGTGTCCACACACTCTCAAGTGTCCAAGAAAGGGAGTGGGAGACGAAACTCTACACTGTCCGCCTTTTGCCAACAAGGTCTCCAGAAGAAGCCAGACAATCTTCAAGAACCACCTCTCCCTCACACACACCCCTACCCTTAGGCGAGGCTTTACCTCGCGCCACCAACGACGTTGTCCTGCGAGCCACAAGGCCCTAATCCCTCCCGAGTGCATGCCATCCTCTTCAAAGTACCGGGTCAGACCTACGGCTTCTTCGTCCTCTCCCAAGTACCGGGAAGCCTGGTCACTCGGTCAACCATCCCCGTTTGTCTACAGACTGCCCTGGGAACTGACATCATGTGACACTGTTTTCACAAGAAAGCGATGACAAATGCACATTACTTCCAACTGTATGCTACGTTTCGATACTACGAATTCAAATTCACCCAAAACATTTCGACTTTGGTTGAAATTTTCCAAAAAAAATTTCACAGCAAGACTTAACAACAGACATGATAAGCCGTGCAAATCAATGGAAGGGTTATCGACGCTGATAAACACGTAAAAATGATGTCTCAGCAGCGAGACTGAACACAAAGTCCTTGGATCCGGGAGAGAAAAAAACAAAACAAAACAAAAAAAAAACCCCAACCATTTATGCCTCTCAGTCTGTGTATGTGAGCACGCTTTTTCTTCCTCCTACAGGAAAATATTGTCTTTTAGAGTTGGTGCCCAGGGCAGATTGTAGCTGCATGTCCACCACTGCACGGAGCCATCTCGCGCGAGCTGCATAGCTTGCCTAATGGAATGGTAATGTAATCCAAGCATGCCAGCGCCAAGTTTTTGAGAAGTCGGGGGAAAAGTTTGCTAGCGCTACAACGCTTGTGGAAGAAGGCCATGCGATCAGGGTCAATATTTTCGCTGCCCCGCTGTAAGGGTCGCCGATAAGCTTAATCTCGTTCCAAACACAACGAGGCCACTTTACTTGCTCTGCTGACCCTCTCTTCTTTTTACGTCACACCCCCTCCCTTCCCCCAACTTCCACTTCGCCCCACCCGACTTGAGAGGACTCGATAGAGAGTGGCCGCCCCACTGTCTTAGCGTCCCTCTACCCCAACATCATTTCCCTCCCACCCCCCTTTACTTTTCTCAGTCTATAGCTACACTCCTTCTATCGCTTCCCACCCCCTTCCTCTTTTCCAAGTCTTCTCTATATACCTTACCTACCCCTTTTCGTCAGGTGTAAGCTGTATACAACAAGGGGCAGGGTGTACAAGTGAGCACGCCGCTTTGGGTAGAGAGGAGAAAGGTGGTAAGCCTCCTTCATGCTCCAATACGTCCACAGGTGTAGTAAGTAGTCCCAGTCACGGCTTGGGGTTTCTCGGTCACCGACTCAAAGTCTCTGAACTAAGAGTACCACAAGAATAGGAAGAACAGGCACAGGAGATTAGCTGGGCAGGAAAGCGATGTTCAAGCCATACGGAGGTTGCACACTTACGTACTTTTGTTACTGATAGCCGTCATCCTACAGCATACGACTGTTACACAGTCATCCTAATAATCTCCCTGTTCAATGGAGGTAATGGAATTAAAGTCCATTAAAATGAGAGACAGAGGAGATTAGAAAGAAAGCACAGACTCTGAACAGAAAAGATATAGAAAGAAAAAGCTACGAGAAAAATATCCTCCCGTTCAAACAATACGCCATACAAAGAAGACAATGCGCCATAAAACACACTTTGTTGTCCTTGACAATCGGGCCATACTGATGACACTGGTCTACACCATTCAAAGACAGCAAGACATCTATCAATAACCCACTTTGTCTTGTGTCCAGTAACGCTTTCGACAATCGGACTATGCACTATATAGCCTACTAATTTACATAAAAAAAAGTGATCAAGATGTGTGAATCTGCCAATAATCTTTTCCTGCGTCGTTCGAGTCATATTACCCATCTCCCCATTCAAGCCATACAATGCATCTCTCTCTCTCTCTCTCTCTGAGAGATGATGATGATGATGATGATGATGATGATGATAGATGATGATGATGATGATGATGATGACGACGACGACGACGACGACAGTCGTAATAATAATAATAATGATGATATAATAATAATAATAATAATAAAGCACATACTGTCAAGATTCACGAAAACATTCATTCACACCGAGGAAAACTCAAGAACACAGAGCACGCGCACACTGAGAGGTGGAGGACTAGAGGGGAGTGGGACGAAGAGTTGGGCACGTAGAGGGGGAAATCACTACCGAACAAAAGGACATGTCTTCAAGCCAGACGTCAAGGAAGACAAGAGTATGTGACTATCGAGGAGACAGGGGAATCTCATGCCAGTTGTAAGGACCAGACACAGAAAATGAGCGGTGACCGACTATGGATCACCTTTATCGAGGAATATGTAAACAAGTGGTATCAGAAGCAGAACGGAGAGGTCGTGCAAGTGTGTACATTTGGAGGTGATCATAAAGATAAGTGGGTGCAACACTATAACGCACTTGTAGTATAATGTATTTACTTTAAAATTCTTTGAGACACTGGCAACCAGTGGACAAAGTAAAGCAAAGGAGTGACATAATCATGGCTCTTTTTAATTTACGAAGGTTAAAACAGGCAGCGGAATTCTGAATTCGCTGGAGGCATACGACGGAAGAAGCAGGCAAGCCAGAGAGCACCGAGTTACAATAATCTATACCAGAGACACTGCGAGTTTAGATGATGCTAAAATTGAAAGATATCAGTGAATAGAACTAAAACATAGCAGCTGAATGCAACAAGACTGACAGGTTTGGATGATGAATTACTGCATATAGAGTGTTGAGGATCTTTCAAGAAAAGCGCCACGGTTCTTGACTGAATCAGAAAGTATAATAGTGTAAATAACGTTGTCATCGAGTTGGATAGAATAAACTTTTGCAGTGGAAAACTTCTGCTTGATGTCAATCACCACTGCTTCAGTCTTATCTCCATCCAACTGTAGCTTACGCAGTGCCATAGAGTTCTGGATTTCAACATAACAATCAGAAGCTTAAGAAGAGAGTTGAAAGATTTTCAGGAGATGCACTTTATAGAGCTTGGAGTTATCAGCACAGAAATAGTATTTTATGTTGTGCTAACTGATGACAGAGGGAAGTGTAAAGTGTAGAGTGTGAAGACAACTGGCCACAGTACACAGCCTTGGGGGATCCAATATGCAAGTTTAACTGGCTGGAACATGGACTCATTTTACTATAAGCCCTGGGAATCTTACAGGAGATATCTGAGGGGCCAAACACCCTGTTTCCATGCTCCCCGCCTAATCACTGCCGACAAAGCTGAGGCCATATCCCTCGCGGAGATATGGGAGCATTTCCTCCACTAACGTTTTGCAGGCATGATCGCTCCAACCTCCGATTCGGAAGCGGTTCATTGGGGGAAGAGGACGAAAACAGCGCTCCTTTTGTTGCACGATCGAACAAAATATCCGTTTCCTTTGATAGGGCCGTGGTGCTGTCAGTCGTCATTTCGTCGGTGATCAGAACCGAAAAGGAACAGCAGGTGATCAAAGAGTATAAATCTACCCGCTAGAGGGGCAGGGGCAGGTCATGAAGCCATGTCTGCGACGTTCTAGAAAGCAGATTTCCTACCTGGGTAGGCGATCGAAATCGAAAGAGAACCCTCCTTCCCAGCCACATAATATGGCTGAAGGGGGCCCACGTTCATCTACAAGGGAAGAATGACCAATTTGATGGGTTTGAAGAGGTTGGGACCCAGCCGATTTCTTCGATCCTACTTGGAACAGGGAGTGCAACTAGTCGGGTTGTTTTGTTTCTGTTTTTGTTGTTGAAAGCCCAGCCGACTGCGTAGTGCCATATCAGGGCTGTAACCGTTTCAAAGCACTTACAAAATTTCAACAAGGGGGGAAAAAAATTTAAGTACACATATCAATGCATTCGCGCACATAATCTAAGGAAATGCCCCTGGTGTTGACCACTTCGTCCAATTTATCGCACAGGGGATTTTAAAAAAAACATACCTGAATACAAATTCAAACATACCTAAGGACACAAAAACAAACGTAAAGACGGGTCTAAATAACCTAAAACTGCTTCCGCATATCTCATTTCCCTAGAGCCAAAAAAACACTTAATACATATACCCAATTATCAATCCTAAGAAAAAGTACGTTAGACTTTATCGAACACATACAGGTGAATGGACCAGCAAGGCAGAAAATGAAAGGAAGAAATGACAGAAAGCAAAGGAACAAGGCAGACACAAACAGAGTGACAGAAAAGAGGAAATTTCTAGCACAGAATTTCCAGAAGGTGGGGATACTATTTACACTGAAAGAGCCCCCGGCATCCCCACTGGGACAACCAGTCGAGTTGTAATTGTGGAGACCGATGGATGCGATTCATAATGGATAGAAGCGAAGTTCACACGATGCCTGCATGAATCGCTCATGATACACTATAGAAATACACAAGAAATAAACCAGGAGTGAGAAAACAAAGCCAAGAAACAAACCTGGACAGGACAAATAAAGGAGACTAAGACACAGCCAACTTGCGTGCATCCTTTCTTGTCGGGTGTTGGCCAGAAGGATAAATAACTGACTGGTCAAGGCGGGCTATATGCAGATTATATGAGAGCCATGGACACCTTTATTAATTCTGGCCAATCACACACAAAAGCTGCAGGGAATGAGAGAGCACCAGGTAGACCCAGGGAGAGAATATTGCACGGACTTACAGGGTGGCTGGTGACAGACAGGATGGAAGGGGTGCTTGCGGCAACGAGGGATAGATACATATGGAGGGCCATGATCGCCAACGCCATGCGGCAGGGCACATGATGATGATGAATCACACAAAGCTTAGCTGGTCAGGTTAGCTACGGTTTTTGTTTCGATACGACTTCAAAATGAGTGTAGGCATATTCTACCAATACGTTGACTTTCTTACGCTTTTTAATGCAAGGAGGTATAAGCAATGGCTTAAAACGATACATACACAAGCATATACTGGAAGAAGTTTTAGATAATGCACTTACGGACTACTTTTCTTTTTACACTTGTATCAAAGTTGGCAATCTCGAAATTTCCAGGAATGTATTTCATGTTTCCATTACCGCAATTGTTCTGTGTAAAAACAGACCGAAGTGTTATGGCCTAGCGCCCATGCGTTGGTCAAAAAGACGATTCAAAGCCCGAAATCGTCACCAATTATGTTTGTCATACTTATATGTTATTCACGGCCCGAAATCGTCACCAATGATGTTTGTCTATATCATCATCATCATCATCACCATCATCATCATCATGTTGTTGTCATTGTCACAGAAGTAAATCATCATCATATGCCCTGCTGCATGGCGTTGCCGATCATGGCCCTCCATACGAATTTATCCCTTGTCGCTGCAAGTACATCTTTCACCCTCACAGGGGTAAACATGACAAATTAAATTTAAATTCTAACACTGGTGATTTTTAATAGCTATGGAGACTTCCAAAGAGCAATGCGTGTGCTAGAAACGAATGTGTGTTTTGTTTTCATTACTTTTCATGTAAAAATGGAGATTACAGAATGGCTTGACCGTCTTATTTTCAATTCCTACAGTCTCCACAGTATGTTGTACAGTCTGCCCACTGTTCACAAATAAAAGAAACGAACCTTGGACAAACGGGGCAACTCTGGAAAAGCAGTTCCGAGGCAACAAACAGGGCTCGATGGATGTCACATCCTTCACCCACACCACCGCACACAACAAAGGAAATGACATTTCGTGTATTGTGATGTGAACTCGTCGTTCCTGAAACTAAGCCTACTTCAAAAGAAGAAAAAAGAGGATTGTTTTAAGACACAAAAACCTTTTAATCAAATATCAGGGGGGGAAAACTGCCCCTGTAACCCCAATACTTTGTTCAAACGTTTACGTTATCATTATTGCTGTCATTCTTCTTCTTCTTCTTATCATTATTATTATTATATTATCATCATAATCATTACTATTATTATTATTATTAAATCGGACAAATACACGTATAATCTGACAAGTACAACCAAACTCATATGTTTGCAAGTATCCAATACCACAGACCTATAGGCAAATAGTGGCCAAACATCACACATAAACAGCCGAGAAATCATCGTGGAAACACTCTATATCCAAAAACATCACAGATCTACCAGCATTCTGTATGTCTACAAACGCATACACTCATGGCCAAAGTGAACCCATCTCTCTTTTTTTTTTAATCAGATCAACCACGTATTCTAGACCTTCAAGTATGCCCTTTGCGAGTGTTTAACGTAAGCAGCCTGCGGAATCACGTCATAGTGAAAAAATGTAGGACCGTAGCCATGAGATAAGATACATCTTTTGCACGTCAATGTAGCTACTAAGCAACCACTGTACGTGTGTAGTAGATAATATTTTAAGGTCAGTCAGTCATAATCATCATCATCATCACCATCACCATAACAATTTGCTGGTTCAATCATGATCAAAGCATACAGACTGTAACTGATAACCAACTTTAAAAATACATGATGCGTCATCAAAGCGTGAAAATATCGTTTCAATGATTCGCTGTTTGTTTAACTAGCAAATAAAATCAGGAATCTATCTAAAGATCTTGTCTCAAGCAACTGTCCTCAAAGACAAAGTCTGTTCTCAAAAGCAGAATTCTGTGTGGATGCACATTCCCCAGGTTGTATGTTCCCATGATTACTAGGGCTTCAGTTAAGTCGGCTTCCTTTATCTCTCCTAGACTTCATGTGACCTCAGTTGCTTTGACTTACTTCATAAATCCAGGCATACACTGAAATTATTCGGAAAAAAATGCAAATAAATAAGCAGATAGAGAGATAACTACATACATAAGCAAACAAATAAATAAACAAACAAACAAATGAATAATTAGATAAATTTAATGTCATTTTTGTTTAAAGCCGCCCGTCCGCGCAGAACCATATCGGGTCTAAAACATGTTTCAAAACAAACAATGCTCCAACTGGGAAAAAAAGAAAGAAAAGAAAATCAAGTACACATATCAATGTATTCGCACACACAATCCTAGAGATGCCCCTAACGTTAACCACTCCGTCCAATTCATCACAGGGAATTAAAAAAACAACAACAAAAAATAACCATACCTGAATACAAATCTAAACACAACTAAGGACAAGAAAACATACCTAAAACCAGTCTAAATTATCAAAACTGCCTCCGCATATCATATTTCCCTGGAGCTTAAAAAAAAAAAAAGCACTTACATGTACCCAATTATCAATCCTAAGAGAAAATACGTAAGACTTTACCGAACACATACAGGTGAATGGACCAGCAAGGCAGAAAATGATAGGAAGAAATGACAGAAAGCAAAGGAACGAGGCAGAAACAAAGAGAGTGACAGAAAAGAGGAAGTACACAAATAAATAAATAAATAAACAAACTGTTATTGCTGTATAAAGCCCAGCCGACTGCATAGAGCCATATCAGGGCTACAACCGCTTCAAAA
Source organism: Monoplex corrugatus (assembly GCA_030674185.1). Classification (NCBI taxonomy): domain Eukaryota; kingdom Metazoa; phylum Mollusca; class Gastropoda; order Littorinimorpha; family Ranellidae; genus Monoplex; species Monoplex corrugatus. The sequence goes on from CM060315.1 coordinate 80,027,319, forward strand.
CGTACAAAACTTCAACAGGAAAAAAGAAAAAAAAATAAATAATAATTAAATAAATAAATAAGTAAATACACGGATGCTATTTTTTTCAAAAAAACAACAACGGATTTTCCGTTTGACTCTTTTGAAAAAAACGGATTCCGTCGTCAAACGGAAAAAGTTGCACCCATGTAAATAGAAGATTGAAACATCCTGAATACGCACATTCTGAACATGAAATGGCGACAAGATGACTTAGTTTATATTGGTGAAATCATTAAATGGAGAAACACTAGAGGCTGTCTCGTGGCCGAATAGCTAAGACAGCGTCTGGCGATTAGATTTCTGTAGTTGTTTCCATTGTAAAAATTAATCACAAGTTCATATCTCAACTGTTACACCCCCCTGGGTGCCCAGAAACTGCTAAAACGATGCACACGGACGTGGGTTACTCAGAAAAAAAGAACTTATCACATCCACAAACGAACAAATAAGTAGCAGGAGTGGAAAAAAAATCAAGTGCCAACAAAAATTAATGTTTTTCTTCTTGGTTAATGAAAAGAAACTGTACTGCACTTATCTTAGAACTGGAACGCAGTTCACACAAACACAAAAACGAACAAAACACCTATCGGTTTCGACCTTTGGGTCTTCTACAGGCTACTCTTACGAACAAAAACGGGAAAAATGGAATGTAAATATATATGACAGGTCAAATACACTGTATACATGACGATGTTCCAGTCCTTAGGTGAATACATTTCCTTTTTATCAACTATTTCTCATCTAAGGAAATGAGGCAATTTTAAGTAATTAAGGCCCGTTTGTATATGTTTCAGAGTCCTTGTTCATGTTTAAATTTGTATTCAGGTATGATTTTTCCAAAATCCTCTGTGGACAGAATGGTCAACGTCAGGGGCATCTACTTAGATTATGTGCGCAAATTCATTGATTTGGGTACTTAAATTTTCTTTTGCTTTCTTAAATTTTCTTTTGCTTTCTTTTTTTTTTCCCCCAATGTTGAAGTATTCTGCATGTTTTGAAACGGTTATAGCCCTGATATGGTTCTACACAGTAGGCTGGGCTTTAAACAACAATAACCTGCAGCCACTCGTACTTTTCTTAACGGTTTACTTCCAGTCAGATTATAATAATACACGTCAAAACCACTGAGAACGAAAACACACACACGCACACACACACACACACACACACACACACACACACACACACACACACACACACACACACAGAGTGTTTATTTGTTTTCGTTTTTCTGTTTGGTTGGTTGGTTGGTTGTTTCTTTGTTTGTTTTTGTAATTGCTTTTGTTTTGCACACGTTCTGTCCTACAACAAGACGGAACAAAATCGGAACGTCAGGAAACCAACTGCAAAGAGAGCGCCCTATCAACTGGTGCCATTTACTGTACAATTTAATAAAGCCCTACTCAACAGTGAACATGTCCTCTACAAGGATCAAACCTGCTCAAAAGAAGCGACGATTTAATCGTCCCCTGCCTGCCTGCCTGCTTGCCTGCCTGCCTGCCTGGCCTGCCTGCCTGCCTGCCTGCCTGCCTGCCTGCCTGCCTGCCTGCCTCTCTCTCTCTCTCTCTCTCTCTCTCTCTCTCTCCCTCTCTCTCTCTCTCAGCGTACAGAGAGTAGATTCAACAACAAAATAAATGTATGTACCCATGTTGATGGCAGACATTTTCTGCACCTAACTCGACTCTACTGTGAGAGAAGAGTCGAACACAACTCTCTGTGACGGAAACAGTCTATGTATAATTCATAGTGTTCATGAGATGAATTAAAATATGTTACACTCGTAAGACAGACCCGCCGAAAACAAACCCTAACCACCGATCTGAAAATGAGACACTGGGAACAACCAAACACTGTACTGACTACACTTGAAAACAAACAAACAAACAAACAAACAACAAAAACAAACAGCTTTAATCTGGAGTATGATACAGCACAACATCGATCTGTAGTATATAGTTTTTCCAAGAGGAATTCATCGTACTCGGGCAATTCTAAACGTGCTCTACCCAAATGTGCCAGCATTCATCTAGCAGACTCCTTTGAGCCTATGCAAAACCCTATGCACGTGCAAGGTCTTGAAATCCGGAGGCGGGGGAGGAAGAAAGAACCTATGAAACACCACAAGAATGACAGAACCATCATTTCATCATCATCATCATCATCATCATGATCATGTTCATCATGTGCCCTGCCGCTGGCGTTGGCGATCATGGCCCTCTATATGCATCTATCCCTTGTCGCCGCAAGCACATCTTCCATCCTATCTGTCCCCAGCCACCCAGCAAGTCCGTCCAATATCTTCTCCTTGGGTCTACCTGATGTTCTCTTTCCCTCTAGCTTTCCTGTTGCGACCAGGTGCTCTGATTCCCCTTTCCTAATAAAATGTCCTTTATAAATGTTCCTCGTCTTTTCCTAATCTTCCTTATCAATGATCTTCTTGTATCTGCCTCCATCAAGACTTGTCTCGTTTGTTTTCTTACCTGTCCATGCAATTCTGAACAAAACCATGAAGATGGGCAACTACCAACCAGTTTTCAATGTTGAGGGTTGGGACTGGCCTCGCCATATAAACCAGCCCACATTAAAAACAAAAACAACAACAACAAAACCACAGCACACACACACACACAAACACACCTGTGGCGATATGAGTTAGAGCACGTAAAGTCAATCTGAACAAGGTAGTGATTACCGAGAGAGAAAGGGATGGGGGTGAGGGTGGGAGCCATGGAGGGAAGAACGTCAAACCATTGTAACAATCTCCTTTTTGTATACCTACTGTTTTTGTTTCCACTCGCCAATGACGGTGGTTCGTGCGCACGCGCGTGTGAGTGAGTGAGTACGTGAGTGAGTGTGTGTGTGAGTGCGTGTGTGTGTGTGTGTGTGTGTGTGTGTGTGTGTGTGTGTGTGTGTGTGTGTGTGTGTGTGTGTGTGCACGCGCGCGCGTGTGTGTGCGTGCGTGCGTGTATGAAAACTTGTCCGTGCAGTGTTTGTGTAGGTGTGTGAAGGGGCGGTGTAGGGATGGAAGTGGGCGGAGTACAGTTTCTATTGTTTGTTCAGCTGTTTTTAAGTCTTTGGAGGAATTCACAACGAGCAAGACCCAACATCTTCCAGTACATTTGACCCGAGTCGGTAATACGAAACCCACACATCGTTATCAGCGTCGATATCGTCTCATCATGGTCAAGACAGACGTGGGCAGTTAGCCCTCACTGATAACACGACTGATGTCCCAGGAAAAGACACCAAGGCCAATAGATAATGCTATCTTAATGACGCACGGGTGTACTCTTTCCTATACGCGGCTGCAGACAATTCTACACACGCGTGCGCGCGCGCACACACGCACACATACACACACGCACGCACCCACGCACACACGCACACACAGACACACACTTCCATGCGCTTTAAGGGATATTTTCTCAGATCCAGGCAACTTTAAAGAATAACAACAAAAGTCCCCTCCACATCCACCTCCCACAAAAACACGTATCCTCGCAAACTGACTGAAATCTTTCCCGATCCCACCCCCACCCCACTGATTGCAACCAAGAAGTATAACTACACAGTCCACACCATTTTCTGTATTTTGTATTTCTTTCTTCACTGTATTACTCAGGACAACAGACCGTAAACCGCACAGTCGCCTATACTTTGAAGAAACTTTTTCTCCCTGCAACTTGCAAAACTCGAGGACTATCTGTAATCCTTCTACACTCTCTGCAACTATCAAACGTTAGTATCAACTGCAATCAGTCCCATCCTGTACACTCCAGAACGGAAACTCTCGAGGCAAGCCTTCTTGTATTGCAGACTGCAATCACGAATAATAACAACATGCATGATTTCCACTCTTGCGAAACGTGCAGCTTTCATCACAGCAATTTACATAAAATTAGGATAAACCTGACTTGCAAAATCGTCTGCGCTTTCGTCACGTGGCAAGGGGTTGCGAGATACAATTCTGTTTGAATTTTCTTCAGTTTCGCCGATAGGTTGGACTCCAAAGTACTTTTGCAGATTTGGTAAAAACCGCTGTATATCTCCACTTCCACTGCATTTTGGTAAAAACGCTGTGAATGTCCACTGCAACTTCTGCGTTTTGTGTCTTTCCTTGCTGCAATCTTTTTCAATATTAATGATTCACATTATTCGCCATCCCTGTTTTGAGATGGCTGTAGCTTTGATGTGGCTCTGCACAATCGGCTGGGCTTTAAACACTGCCAATAATAATAATAATGATAATAATAATAGCAGTAGTAATAATAATAATAATGATAATAATAATAATAATTGCGTGGTGTTCATCTGTTACTGAATACGACTGTTGTCAGAGCATGACGAAGGCGAGCAAAATCACTGGTGATCTTTAATACAATTCCTCAAACGAAAACTATATGTTGAACCCATTACCCTAACTTTCAGCAAGTCTCTTCCAAGTCTATCTATTGTTAAAACATAAAAAACAAATAAAACAAAACAAAAAATAAACAAAATAAAATAAGAAAACAAATGGAACGAAATGAAAATAAGAGTAAAATAAAATGAAATATATGGAACGAAATGAAATAAGAATCCAGAACAGTACACTGTACAAGGTCCGTTCTCACTATTGTCTTTTGCTGCGTCCCCAAGAATGCGAGTAACACACATCACACTAAGTTCATCAGACAGAACCAAATACACTTTGGTCTTTGTCAGCTTTGGTATTTCAACTCAAGACACGGGAACCAATGTATGACAACGGCAAAGGTCTGTTGGTAATGCGGAAGACACGAATAGGATGGTGACAAGGGACTGTGATCGAAGGCACAGGGGGGTGGGGGGTGGGAAGGAACTTCTACTTTTCCAAAACATGTTGACAACAGTGATCTTTAAGAAATACCAAGGACAGACAGACAGACGAGTTTCGGACAGCCGGGCAAAAAGCAACAGATTTATGCTGACTGATAGGTAGGGATGACCCAGGCTGCGATAATGACTAAACAACAAAACACCTTATGACATTTTGTGCAGCGAAAGAAAACTAGTACTATTTCTTTACAACATGGATAACCAGTTTTTGCAACGACACGAACCTACCCTTCTTGTAACTTAACCATTACAAAACAGCTTTAAAAACAATCTGAAAAGAAAGAGAAGGGGAGAGGGAGAGGAGGAGAGAAGAAAAGAAGAAGAAGAAACAGCGCTTTACGCCCATCCCACAGGGACACAAACTCTGTACAATACAGGGTGTTTCAAAAAGAATACGCCAAAATCATCACGTGATGTGTCAAAAACGAAAAAAATTACAAACCTCTAGCATGAACACATGTGTTGTATATACATTCAAGTTTTATTTCATGTTTTATAAGTGCTCAATGTGGCCACCACCGGCAGCGCGGACAACATCAAGCCGATATGAGAATTCCTCCCAAACGCGCCTCAGCATGTCACGGTCCACCGTGTTGATTGCAGCTGTTAGTCGATCTTTCAAGTCATCGATACTTGCTGGAAGTGGTGGAACATAAACTTGGTCTTTAACATACCCCCACAAGAAAAAGTCACACACAGTGAGGTCCGGGGATCTGGCAGGCCAAGCACAGAGAGCAAGGTCTTTAGCACCTCTCCTCCCAATCCATCGCTGAGGCACGTTTTCATTCAGATAAGCTCTAACCCCGAGATGCCAATGGGGTGGTGCTCCATCTTGCTGAAAAATGAAGTCATTCGAATCTGCTTGCAGTAAAGTGAATAGCCAGTTTTGGAGCATTTCGAGATAGGTTTGTCCTGTAACGGTGTTTCCTTCAAAGAAAAAGGGACCATAGACCTTGTCTTGAGACACAGCACAGAAGACGTTCACTTTAGGGGAATCTCTTTCATGCTCAACAGTTTCATGTGGGTGATCTGTTCCCCAAATGCGCACATTGTGACGATTGACTGTGCCGCTCAAATGGAAAGTCGCTTCGTCACTAAAAACTAAACGTGAAAAGAGAGTTTCATCACCTTCCTCCATCTCCAGCATTGACTCACAGAATGTCCTCCGCATCACCTTGTCATCATTAGTAAGTGCTTGGACGAGGCTTAGTTTGTATGGTTTCATGTGTAATCGTCTCTTTAACACACGCCAGACAGTGGTATGAGGGATGGCAAGCTGAAGACTTGCTCGACGTACGGACTTACGTGGGCTGCTCTCAAAATGCATCATGAATCCTCTCCACTTGCTCCTCTGTAACACGTGGTCTTCCAGGACTCTTTCCTTTGCACAGACACCCACTCTCTTTAAACTGTCTAACCCACCGTCGAATGCTCTCACGATGGGGCGGATCAATGCCGAATTCTGTTCTGAAAGCACGTTGCACCGTGACAATGGCGTTTGTTTTCGCGAACTCAAGCACGCAAAACGCCTTCTGCTGAGGAGTCGCCATTTTGATTGATCTTCCCACAATTCAGCTGCACCGGAAGTTATACTAACGACAGCGGTGAAACTGACACCCAATCAAACTTTGATAACTACTCTATCAAATAACCACTGATTCAGTCCACTACAATGCTATAGACCTGAAAAAACTGCGTAATGATTTTGGCGTATTCTTTTTGAAACACCCTGTATATTACAAGTATGTGGTCCATCCTCAATGGGTTCTTGCAAACTGAATACCTCTCCCATCCCTCTTGTAATACTATTACTACCCTGACGGTCTGCTAAATTGAAAAAAAATTATGGACAGGTAGTGCGTAAGTCGACTACAAAATTCCCATTTCTTCTTTTTCAAATCTTTCTCTTCCTACTTTTCCTATTCCCAAACAACGACACAAAGTCTGAATCCTCTTTCTCCTATTCTCAAACAATAACGACACAAAACGTGACTCCTCTTTCTTCTATTCCCAAACAATAACGACACAAAGTCTGATTCCTCTCTTTTTCCTATTCTCAAATAGTAACGACAGAACGTCTGGTTCCTCTTTTTTCTATTCCCAAACAATAACGACACAAAGTCTCACTCCTCGACCTCCTATTCTCTTCCTCTCATTTCCAAACAATAACAACACAAAGTCTGACTTCTATTCCTCTCATTCTCATGCAATAACGACACACAGTCTGCTTCTTCTTCCTCTCATTCCCATACAATAACAATACAAAGTCTGCATCCTCCTCCTCTCATTCCCGAACGATAACACAACGTCTACCTCAATGTACCTGATACCCAAGTTTCAATTCAAGAAAATTATCCACATACCAAAACCTGCAGGCTTTCCTCAAACCTTTCCCCTCGCACTCATGATCCTAGGGAGGGGATGAAGGCAAGGACAAAGGGAGGGGCAAGAAAAGGGTCGTGTACGGCAAGAAAAGAAGCCCCAATAAACACGACATTGCACCTTTTCACGGGAGACGACAAACCTTCGGCCCCCCTTGGGCGGGGGACCCATCGGACAAGGAAAAGTACGTCATGCGTATTGCCACATTGTATGCCTGCATTTCCTGTGATTCTGTTTTACTAAACCGTACTTCCAGTGACCCATATAGTCATGCATGTAGAAATGCAGACACAAAGGAACACACTATAGAATCCTTGATAGTTGCTGCATGGATGTAAGGCGTCAGCTGAACCAGAGCACTGTGAATAACTTGCCGCTGACGGTTAAAAGCACACCACCACGGAAAGCGGGAAACAAACAAACAAACAAACAAAAATTCATACAGATGAATTGCTATAACCAAGCCTGTCTGCAGGTAAAAGGAAGTATTAGAAATACACAACACACACACACACACACACACAAACAAAACGACAGAAAACAAACACACACACACACACACACAACACACACACACACACACACACACACACACACACACACACACACACACACACAACACACAGAAATAAAGAAAGAAAAAAGAAAGAAAGGGTAAAAATGCCGGGGAAAATAGGATAAATTGAAATATAAGCAAGAGCAAGGACAGTCAACTCTTTGCTGAGAAGGACAAGAACAAGGAGGGGCCAAAAAAATCCCAACAAATCAACAGAATGGTCTGTGTAAAACCAGTAATGTCGCCTGACCATCCAGTATGTTTGTATGCTTTACCAGTGAGGGCAAAAGACACTATCCCTGAATAATACAGATTGTTTTGAAGTTGGCACGTCTTCCATCCATATGATACTGAAAAAAATTACCAATTTCAAATCTAGCTGGTACAATAAAAAAAAAAAAAATTTTTTTTTAAAAAGACCATAGTCAATTTAAACGATACAACAATTTCAGTCTAACTGATACCAATTTCCGTCTTACTGTTACAGTCATACCATTGTATTATGCTATGTATTCGACCACTTGATTACAATCTGTTTAAAAAAAGAAAGAAAGAAAAAAAAAGGGGGGGGGGGGGAGTGTTGCCAACAAAATTCAGTATGTTCCATCCAAAATCTCTCTCTCTCTCTCTCTCGTTCTGCAGAGTTGTCTGTTGCTGATTCTTGTCGGCATACACTGGCTTCATGTGCAAAATGGCCAAACAGAAGTTTGTTGTGCCTACTGCCATCGTGACACTTGCTCGCGGAGTTGACGGTGGCACCTTTGGCCTACTTCCCCTCCCATTAAGTCTTGTCATGGGA
>CM060315.1:80043433-80100933 GCA_030674185.1 Monoplex corrugatus
ACGCACGTTCTCTCTCTCTCTCTTTTACATACCACACACACACTGAACACTGATTATTGTTTAATAGGTCCATTAACTCCGATTGGGGCAAGGACGATAACAGCACATAAATGAAAATACAACGGGCTTATCACATAACGTGAAGCAGAAAGAACTTAGTTCAACAGAAGAAAGTACATTTGAAATTGTCTTACCATAGAATACACACGCACGCGCACACTTTAGAGAGAGAGAGAGAAAGACAGAGAGAGGAGAGAGAAGAGAGAGAGAGAGAGAGAGAGAGAGACAGATAGACAGACAGACAGACAGACAGAGATAGAGAGAGAGGGAGAGAGAGAGAGATCAATTACAAACTTGTTTTGTGAAATACCCCGTTTTCCAACAATAAAACAAACGCCTTTCAAACAATGTAACAGTTCCCAACAATCCTAAAAAAAATGGCCAGATTCAATGATAAACATATCAGCACTTGTTCACACTGTCAAGATAGTGAAATCTTACCACGTCTAAAGACTAAATTCATAAGGAAACGCGCAGAAGAGAACGATCTCTACACTCATTCGTAAATGAACAGTAGATCCATCATTAGCTGTTGAATTTGTTCGTGAAACAACCAGATGGTTGTTGACACGCCCCCCCCCCCCCCCACCACCTCCCCCACTATCTTTCGAGTCACTACTATATTTATCTCAACAATGCACTGCCTTGTCTCAATTAGATGGATTTGTGTTAGTATTCATTTGGCTGTGAGATCGAAGGCTGATCCGTTAGAATGCTGGCCACAGGGACTATACCTCCATAGCTACTATTCTTTTTGGGCTGGCTCGCTGGATGTATTCATTCTATTAACTGGCTGGTTTGAAGACTGGCTGGTCGGTAGGCTGGCTAGCTGACTGGTCAATTTTAGTGGGTCTTAATTTGTTTTTCGCATTTTTCTTTCTTTCACTATGATGGAGAGGTGGCTCTGTGGGTTATTATCCACTTAGGGCGCAACAGTTCGAATCCATAATCGGCAGGGATTCTTTTCTCCCACCCAACCCTTCCTTTTCCAGGAAACCAGTTGTCATCTGGATATGAGTCATTCGAATATGATAAGCTGAGAGCTTGTGTGTAGCATACACCAAGTGGAAAAAAACCACAAAAACAAAACAAAAACACAACAAAATCGCTCCTGCTGAAAAATCCACTTTCATACAACATACATGCAGTCCGGAAAAGGAAAAAAAAATGGGCGACACCGAATAATGGCGAGCACAGGACTGAACAGTCGCCATTTCACATGGACAATGTTCATCTTCACAAAACATTAACAGAAGACAATACAATTCTATGCCATATTATTATTTTTTTCGTTTCGTTTGTTTGTTTACTTTTAGGCCTGTCTGTCGATCCGTGTTTTGCTTAGCGATCTAACCAGTTCAGCTGTGTGATGACTTAAACCCAATCTGAATGACGTACTTAACATTCAAAAATCAATAACTGACAACATCACATTCATCGATCCTCATTTTGATGCTGTCTAGTACAAAAACAACATGCTCTATCCTTAATGAATGTACGAGACAACTGTAACTTCAAACATTTATTTATTATTTCTGGTTGCCCTGATCAATGACCAAGCTTTTCCTCCCCTACCTCCTCTTGGTCGATCAATATGGAGGCGTGCAATGGCTATTCTAAACAGAAATCATTAAAATTATATCAATGGAAGAGAGAGAGAGATAATCAAGCCACACAAAATGATTATTGCTAATGGCTATTCTCAACCGAAAATTATTAAAGTAATTAAGGAAACGGGAGGGGGGGGGGGGGGGGTTAGAGACAGAGACAGACAGAGAAAGAACGGGAGAAGGCAGAGAAGAGAAAGACAGACAGACAGAGACAGAGAAGGAAGGAGACTGGGCGAGAAGAATGGAGTGATCAAGCCATACAAATAAACCACGTTTACATACATTACCGACTTTTCAGCAGAATCGTGACACTGCAAAAAATAAAGCTCTTCAATTTGAACACTTTTTCGTACTGAATTTAATGCCAATCCCTGAGTTTATATTATAAACACACAGATGTATATATGACTTCTTTCTGTATGAACCATAGGACCAGATCGTGGAACAACCACTTTCTACAAACGGTAAAAAAAAAAAAGTTAAACACAAACAGGCACACAAACACATGCAGGCACACACATACAAACACACATTCATAAACACGCAATTGCTTGCGCACGCGTGCACACACACACACACACGCGTGCACACAAACATACACACACACACACACGCACACACACACACACACACACACCTCGACCAGAATCATCCTCGAGTTCGGAAAGAATACAAAGAAAGAAAGAAAAGAAAAAAAACGCAAAAAAAAATTCGATCATTCCTTGCGTGAAATGTAACAGACAACCTTCCCCATCCCACCACACCTTACCCCATTCCCCATACACATCCCCATCTCCCATCCCTGGCTATTATATAATAATACCAAATCTGAATGCCAGACACAAACATGCCTTTTTCTCCCGCTCCTCTGTCAGACGTCTGGCTGTGAAATGTGACAGGGCAAATTGCCAGCTGCTACAAACACACATCAACACATTGGGGAAAAGTATAACCCAGATCAAAACATTGAACAAGGACGGACGGACGGACACACACACATACACACAAACAGCAGTGCGCGCGCACACACACACAAACAGCACGCGCGCGCACGCGCTATCTACCCTTTACCACGGGGTGTGTGGTGTGCGGAAAGGTGGGGGGGGGGGGGGGGGGGGAGATATGCCCTGATTCTGTTTGTTTTGATTTTATTTCGCTTATCTGATCTCTTTGTGTGCCAATGCGCGTTTGTGTTTGTATGTGTGTGTGTGGGTGGGGGGGGGGGGGGCGGAGGTGCAAGGGGAAGATCGTACGGAAATCTGACATGATGTGTGTACGTGTGGGGGATGGGGGTCGGTGGTGGTGGTGGTGATGTATGTCCACCAGCTGATTGTCCCTGGTCCTGAAGGCTTCTAGCGGAAAGTGTCAATATGGATTTCCCGGCTGTTCTTTCTGGAGAGATCGCGACCAAATTTTAACCACTCGTGAAGCCCACTGGAATGTCGCCAATGCGACAGTTTAAACGGGCAGAATCTTTTTGTTCAGCAACAGAGACTAATTAAATGTGTGTGTATCAGGCTTGTGTTCTCTCCTCAACTGGCTCCTCTATATTAGCAAAGTGTGGACAAACCTCATGAAGAAGGGGACAGCAACAACTCAATGATAAGAAGAATGGACAGCAAAGAAAACAAACGAGACCGCCTTGATGGAGGCAGATACAAGAAGATCATTCATAAGGAAGATTAGGAAAAGACAAGCAACGTTTATAGGCCATTTTATGAGGAAAGAGAATTGGAGCGCCTGGTCACAACAGGAAAGCTGGACAAGAAAGAAAGCACCAGGTGGCTGAAGACAGAGAGGGTGGAAGATGTGCTTGCAGGGATAGAAATAGATGGAAGGCCATAAGCGCCAACGCCAAGGCACCTGATGATGATGATGATGATGATGATGATGATGATGATGATGATGATGATGATCACACACACACACACACACGCACACACACACACACACACATATATATATATATATATATATATATATATGAAAAGCCAAATCGCTACTTCTGTCATCTTAGGTATATTCTCCATATCTGGTACGACGCAGTGACCATCACAGAGGTCTTCAGTTCACCATACACAACCACGTTACATCCAAATCTGACGGCGTTTGTCTGGCAGACGCCTTGATCTTGCACAAAACCCTATGTGCTGGCGAGGTCTTGAAACCGAGAAGGGAAACGGGCTACATAACTCTGATACCACCAGAACGATTACGTTGCACACTGGAGTTGAACTCGAGACACGAGACCTTGAGTTTACAGCTCTAGCAAAGGAGCCAGCCACGGAAAATTAAGCTGTGACGCACCCGAGGGTCAAACTCACGATCTTTTGCCTTACCAGAATGGCTCTTTAATCAAATCAGTGAACGGGTCACACAAAAATGTCTACTGCTGAGATTCATCAGTTCACCACCACCCTCAATGACCACACTGATTATAACAACAATCTCCTTTCAGGGACGTCTGCAAGAGGTATCACGATCTCTAACTCAACTGTAAAGGAATGAGAAGAAAACAACAACAACAACAACAAAAATACCAGCCAATGACCAAACACGCTAAAGTCTTGCGATGCCAGAAGAGGTGCAATACTGAGAACGGAACAAATCCAGAACAAGGCAGGCTGACAGGACAGCTAGACAGGAGGAGAGGACTGGTTGAGCCGTCGCTTCACCACCCGTCATCTGTTGACAATGTGGACGGGACTGCCACTCTTTAGACTGGCGCTTTTCAGCCGCTGCCAAGAAAAAGGGCTTCTGATGGAAAGGACTTTCTCATGTGCTATCTCCGGAGACGTAGAGATGTAGGCCAGTCGATCAGACATACTGAAACGTCTCAAGGATTCTCTCTACTCTTTACCGACAGGTTTTGTCCAAATCGTGATCAATTACTCCGCCTAGGCGAGAGTTTCCATTATACGAGCTTATCAAAGATAGGACTAGTTTCCAGATATAACACCATAGTGGGTTTTGTTGTTTGTTTGTTGTTCTTGCTTTTTTTTTTCTTTCTTTTTTTTTTCTTGTGGTATTTCTTGTTAACTAGATGGGAAACGCAGCGTACTTCTAGTCTGTGCAAGTCTCAACATCGATTCCTACTCGTTTTGTCGGACTAACTCTTTTATACTGCAAAATACCGTTCAGACAAGTTAAAGATGTTTCTTGGTAAACAATAATTATGTGGCGATAGTTTGCTCCAATTTGTATATTACTGACCAAGATGGGAGAGCCTTTTTTTCCCAGTCTTTTTCTTTTTTCTGTTTCATTTTAAATCTTTTCCTCTCTTCCTTTTTCTGTTTCAGTCTTGAACTTTTTTGACTGCTTAATAGTTTCTGTTTTTCTAACAATCTAAAATTGCCACAAAACTGAACTGAAGCAAACTGAATGGCAGAGCAACGTTACTTAATTCTGTACGCTTCTGAGCTCCAGGGCAGAGCGTGGCAATCACACGAGGACTGGTCTTTTTAAACAGTCTTCTCAGCCAGACTGCTATTTCTTAACTGTTCAGACAAATCATAGTCTAGAAGTTATTCGGTATATACAACAATTACAAAGACGTCATATATCATCTAACTGTACGACGTCATTGAAAATGTGGACGTCCAAGTGAGGCCTGTAACCCCGATATGGCTCTGCACAGTCAGCTGGGCTTTAACCCATTGACTCCCTCAACCTATCCACCAGCCTTCTGCAGGAAGCTGGTAGGGTTAAACAATAACAGTGAATGAGACCTGGAGCGAGCAAACTGTTCCGCTTGTAAAGAATGTAACTGAAGAGAATCTGCATATTAAAATTCGCAGAATAAGTAAAAACTACCGACGCTTAACATGGAACAGTTGAACAGATCTGCCGGTAGATTTCTGCAAGACGAAAGTGGCTGCCACATCCATACCTCGTCTTCAGGCAAAGAAGCAGAAAAAGCAGAGCGTTCAGAGTGCTGAGCGATCACTTAAAATCTTTAAGCCAAAACAGCCCCAAAGGACTATGTGACGTGATCACAGATGACGAAACGTGACTCAACTTCTACTGCATCCCGAACAAAAAGGTCTAATCAAATGTGGGCGGGCACTAACCACAAAGACCAGTTGTACTGAGACCTGTCTTTTTAAAACCTGAAGAGACTCTTCTCCATTTTGTTTGAATCCCAAGGAGCACATATGGAACTGTATGAATACATAGAATCCCTACTTAACAAATTCCAAACCATCTCGCACAGACCATAAACGTTTCAGAATCATAAGAGCAGATTAGTATCCAACGAATATCAATATACTGGCATGAAGATTTTCACGGTCACCATCGGAAAATGTTCCAACAGAAAGGCGCTAGCAAGTAAGAGGACTGGGCGCTAGATGGCACAGACAAGAGAGACTGACCTGTGCCTTATCCATCTTACGTCTTACAATAAAGGTCGCTCTCTCCATCTCTGGCACAACTTCACTATGCCAAACCACAGCTGTTCATGAAAACGGGAATCGAAGACACAGCCAGCTACTTGGAGAAGGAAGGGGAGGGGGAAGTGGGAAAGAAATTCCTGTCTCTGCCCCCCCCCCCCCCCCGCCCTCCTCTCTCACTCTCTATTTCTCTCTCAATGACCAATAAAATAAAATAAAATGAAAAAAAAATATTACCAATAAAATAAAATAAAATGAAAAAAATAAACAATAATAAATAAATAAATAAACAATCAAATAATAACAATAAATAAACGATCGTCAAACGAGTATCGACAAAGCATGACCGACTAATGCCACCATTTGTCCTCCTTTCCCACGTTTTTGATGGCTCTGATCAAAAACTTAAGAGATCTAAATTCTGCCCGCGTGTGTATGTGACTGAAGGGGCAAAAAGGAAAAGAAAGACAAAGAAACCAATATCGAAAACCTGACTGTAAGAGTACTGATACAACGCCTTAATCCCTTTTCTCATGTTTATACCATGGAAATACGTGTGAGCACGTGCCTTACGTGTGTGCACGCGCGCACGCATGTGTATGTGCGTAAGCGCATGTAAGCGTGTAACATGCACATAAAAAATGAAATACACACACCAAAAGAGCATTTTGGGCCAAAATGTTTTGAACCCTCTCTCTCTCTCCCTCTCTCTCTCCACACACACACACACAAACACACAACGATACAGAACTGACCCTGACATACTTATCGTAGGTCTGATTCCACGCCTTAATCCCCCTTTCCCATTTAATGCACATGAACCATAATGAAGTCTTGAACCATCTCTTTCCTTTAGTCCATCTTGCGCGCGTGCGCGCTGAAAGAGGTCAGACGGTCAAATCAGTATCACCAAGGACAGAAGTGAGAATGCATGACTGATTGATTCCACTCCTCCCTCCTCCCCACCCCCTTTTTTTTTCTTTCTTTTCTTTTTCCATGATATTTATGCCTATGTCCAGTCTTAAGCCAACTATCCCCTTATCTCTCTCTCAGCACGACCGACTGATTTCATGTTATGTCGCAATTTTTCTCGTTTTTATGTCTCAGATCCAACCCCCCTCCCCTTCTCTCTCTCTCTCTCTGTCCCTCCCCTCCCTCCTTCTCTCTCTGTGTGAAAAGAAACAACTCTCAAACCAACATCGATGGACAAAATGCACGACTGGCTGAATCTATATCTCTACTTCTCTCTGTCCCTCAATTTTTTTTTTCGTGTTTATGCTTCAGGCTTGATGAATAACTAAATGAATACAACAAACATAAATGATTAAGTAAATGAATAAATCAATTAATAAACTCATAAAAATCATTTCAGATAACTACATAAAATCCCCTCTCTTCTACTGACAAAGGAATGACGTTCAAATCAAAACAATGAAAATGCACAACTGGATGATTCCAGCCCTCCAGCTTTTTCAAATTTTATGTTGTGGACTAAGCAACATTTATAGGCCATTTTATGAGGAAGGGGGATTTGGAGCACCTGGTCACAACGGGAAAGCTGGAGGGAAAGAGAGCACCAGGTAGACCCAGGGAGAGAATGCTGGACGGACTTGCAGAGTGGCTGGGGATGAAGAGGGTGGGGGAGATGCTGGGGGCAACGAGAGATAGAGATGGTTGGAAGTCCATGGTCGCCAACGCCATGCGGCAGGGCACCTGATGATGATGATGATGGACTAAGTTTACGTCTGATAACTACAGACATCTTTTTAGAACTATTTCACGTGCAAACACAATCGGCACTTCAGTATGGTGCTGAAATAGGGGGATTTGAAGCAGGACATGAAAAAGAAGTTGCTCTGGAAAAGTTTCAGCATGTAGACAGAAAGACCGCATCTATTTGCTATGGAAAAGTTTTAGCATGTACACAGAAAGACCATATCTATTTGCTATGGAAAAGTTTTAGCATGTAGACAGAAAGACCACATCTATTTACTATGGAAAAGTTTTAGCATGTAGACAGAAAGACCATATCTATTTGCTATGGAAAAGTTTTAGCATGTAGACAGAAAGACCGCATCTATTTGCTATGGAAAAGTTTTAGCATGTAGACAGAAAGACATCTATTCGCTACAGAAAGGTTTCAGCATGTAGACAGAAAGACCGCATCTATTTGCTATGGAAAAGTTTCAGCATGTAGACAGAAAGACCATATCTATTTGCTATGGAAAAGTTTTAGCATGTAGACAGAAAGACCGCATCTATTTGCTACAGAAAAGTTTCAGCATGTAGACAGAAAGACCGCATCTATTTGCTACAGAAAAGTTTCAGCATGTAGACAGAAAGACCGCATCTATTTGCTATGGAAAAGTTTTAGCATGTAGACAGAAAGACCACATCTATTCGCTACAGAAAAGTTTCAGCATGTAGACAGAAAGACCATATCTATTTGCTACAGAAAAGTTTCAGCATGTAGACAGAAAGACCATATCTATTTGCTATGGAAAAGTTTTAGCATGTAGACAGAAAGACCACATCTATTTGCTGCGGAAAAGTTTTAGCATGTAGACAGAAAGACCATATCTATTTGCTATGGAAAAGTTTCAGCATGTAGACAGAAAGACCACATCTATTCGCTATGGAAAAGTTGTAGCATGTACACAGAAAGACCACATCTATTCGCTACAGAAAAGTTTTAGCATGTAGACAGAAAGACCGCATCTATTTGCTATGGAAAAGTTTCAGCATGTAGACAGAAAGACCACATCTATTCGCTACAGAAAAAGTTCAGCAGGTAGACAGAAAGACCGCATCTATTTGCTATGGAAAAGTTTCAGCATGTAGACAGAAAGACCACATCTATTCGCTACAGAAAAGTTTTAGCATGTAGACAGAAAGACCTATCTATTTGCTATGGAAAAGTTTTAGCATGTAGACAGAAAGACCATATCTATTTGCTATGGAAAAGTTTTAGCATGTAGACAAAAAGACCGCATCTATTTGCTATGGAAAAGTTTCAGCATGTAGAGAGAAAGACCACATCTATTTGCCATGGAAAAGTTTCAGCATGTAGACAGAAAGACCACATCTATTCGCTACAGAAAAGTTTCAGCATGTGGACGGAAAGACTAAATAATCTGAAAGTATACTAGATAGATATGTAGCAAACCGGGAAGACTTGCAATCTGTCTGAACTCATGCATAAAATGACTTAACGACGAGCTAAAATCAGTTCAAAAGGTTAGCCTCAGGTTACCATCCCAAGCAGACGAGGGAAGTAAAAGTGGGCAAGCAATATACCAAGAGAGTGTGTGTGTGTGTGTGTGTGTGTGTGTGTGTGTGTGTGTGTGTGTGTGTGTGTGTGTGTGTGTGTGTGTGGTGTGTGTGTGTGTGTGTTTTGTGTGTGTGTTTTGGTGTGTGTGTGTGTGTGTGTGTGTGTGTGTGTGTGTGTGGTGTGTGTGTGTGTGTGTGCGTGGTGCTTGCGTGTGTGTGTGTGTTTTCCCTTATGTTGGATGTGTAAAGGCATGGTTTAGACAGTGCACTGCTGACTGCTGATGACAGAACTGGTAACGATACTATCATGTTCAAACAGACGAAAGATTTTCTTTGTACGTATCGTTATTTAAAGTAATTGACTGACCTTTCACTGCCAATGAACAGATCGTTCAAATGCTTGGATTAAGTTAAAGTCGGGCATGTCAGATGTTGCTGTGCACTCTCAGAGATTCAAGTCTAACAGTGTTGAATCATCGCAATATGTGTAGACCTGCGGAAAGATCAAATCCATTTCATCCTCGTCTGCCTAGCACTTGATGACGTACGAAGAAAATACACTCATGCAAAATAATTTAGACAACCATCTACTTGTGTCAACAGAAAGTGATGATATTGTTAATAACTTAGCACCATACCTTTACAGATCACTGAAGTGTGTGTGTGTGTGTGTGTGTGTGTGTGTGTGTGTGTGTGTTTGTGTGTGTGTGGTGCGTGCGTGCGTGTGTGTGTGTGGGGTGTGTGTGTGTGTGTGTGTGTGTGTGTGTGTGTGTGTGTGTGTGTGTGTGTGTGTGTGTGTGTGTGTGTGTGCATATGCATTAAAGCACGACGAATATGTGGGGTGGGGTGCTACAAAGTGTCGCTCACACAAAGGAAAGTGATGCGTATACTAAAGCCTCTCCTTCCTACTTGAAATGATCGCCACGGGACCCCTGTCTGGCTTGTCAGGCGTGGTGTCACTTGCATACGGCCTCTCATACAGTACTTTGCTTATATCATCTTGTCATGGCATCCCAAACGAGGTATAGACATATGTGTTTTTGTGGATATCCCCGCTCTAACAGAGTTTGTTACCTCATACACGACCAGGCAGGTTGTAAATACCAGGCACCAGGCAACACAGAGAAGAAAAAGAAGATGCCAGCTCTTCTGATATCAAGCTGGAATGTAAGGACAATGTGTCCTGGATTTGACAGCGACCTACAGCTGTTAGACGACACACGGAAGACGGCCGTGATAGACAGGGAGCTTCAGCGACTCAACATCGACATCGCTGCATTACAGGAGACAAGGCTACCCGGGGATGGATCACTGCGTGAGAAGAACTACACGTTCTACTGGCAGGGGAAGAACCCAGAGGAGCCACGTATTCATGGTGTGGGCTTCGCTGTAAAGAACTCCCTCCTAGCAACCGTAGAGCTCCCCATAGGAGGTACGGAGAGACTGCTCACTCTGAAAATGACGACCAGTTCAGGCACAGTCAACTTCATCTGTGCCTATGCCCCAACATTAAGTTCCTCACCCGACGTCAAGGACCAGTTCTATGAGGCCCTGGATGCTGTTGTCAGAGGAGTTCCCAGCAAGGAAGGTCTGTTCATATTGGGAGACCTGAACGCACGCGTAGGTGCTGATTTTGAGGCCTGGCCAACCAGCATTGGACATCATGGTGTTGGGAAGCAAAATGAAAACGGTCAAAGACTCCTGGAACTTTGCTCTTACCACAAGCTGGCCATCACCAACACCTTCTTCAACAATAAGGAGAAGCACAAGGTGTCATGGCGCCACCCTAGATCCCACCACTGGCATCAGCTCGACCTCGTCTTAACAAGGAGGTCGGACCTTAACAATGTCCTCAACACGAGGAGTTTCCACAGCGCTGATTGCGACACAGACCACACCCTGGTACGCAGCAAGATCAAGCTTCTACCCAGAAGACTACACCACTCAAAGAAGAAAGGTCACCCAAGGATTAATGCCTGTCGCACGTCCGATCCGACCAAGGCCAGGGAGTTTGTAGAAACCCTGAATGTAGCGCTCAAGGGTGGCTCAGAGATCCAAAACGCTGAGGAAAAGTGGAATCACGTGAGGGACACAATCTATCAGTCTGCCCTGAGTATATTTGGGAAAAAAGAACGAAAGAATCCCGACTGGTTTGAGGCAAACTGGCAGGAAATGGAACCAGTGGTGGAAGCGAAACGCAAGGCTTTACTTGCGTATAAAAACAACAATACCCAAACTACTCGTGACGCTTACAGAGCTGCCCGCAGCAAGGCCCATCAAACTGCTCGGCGATGCGCCAACGACTATTGGCTACAGTTGAGCGCAAGTATTCAGCAGTCTGCAGATTCAGGCAACACTGGCAGCATGTACGCTGGCATCAAACAAGCGACTGGTCCAGCAGCCTCCAAGTCAGCTCCCCTTAAGTCCAAAGCAGGAGAAAGCATCACAGACTCAGCAAAGCTGATGGAGAGATGGGTAGAGCACTACCTGGAGCTGTACTCCACGCAGAACTCTGTCACCGATGCTGCCCTGAATGCCATTGAGGACCTGCCTGTCATGGAGGAGTTGGATGCTGAGCCAAGCCTTGAAGAACTAAGCAAGGCGATTGACGGTTTGGCGACGGGAAAAACCCCTGGTGAAGACGGAATACCTCCAGAGGTCATCAAGTGCGGGAAGCCTGCTCTTCTCAACGAGTTGCATGAACTTTTGTGCTTATGCTGGAAGGAAGGCTTCATTCCGAGAGACATGAGAGACGCCAGGATAGTGACTCTATATAAGAACAAGGGCGACCGCAGCGACTGTAATAATTATCGCGGAATCTCTCTCCTCAGCATTGTTGGGAAAGCATTCGCCAGAGTCATCTTAACCCGTCTTCAGAGGCTGGCAGCTCGCATCTACCCTGAGTCCCAGTGCGGCTTTAGGGCCGGAAGATCGACCATCGACATGATCTTCTCTGTCCGGCAACTACAGGAAAAGTGCTCTACTCAAGTGAAGCCTGGACCACATACGCCAGCCAAGAAAAGAGGCTCAACATTTTCCATCTCCGCTGCTTGCGACACATCTT
Organism: Monoplex corrugatus; assembly: GCA_030674185.1. Classification (NCBI taxonomy): domain Eukaryota; kingdom Metazoa; phylum Mollusca; class Gastropoda; order Littorinimorpha; family Ranellidae; genus Monoplex; species Monoplex corrugatus. The sequence goes on from CM060315.1 coordinate 80,055,829, forward strand.
CGGCATCCAATGGCAAGACAAGGTGACCAACACAGAGGTCCTCCGTCGTGCGGGCCTACAGACCATCTTTGCCCTTCTAAGCCAACGCCGACTACGCTGGCTTGGCCATGTGCGTCGAATGGAGGATGGACGCATACCTAAAGACGTTCTCTACGGCGAACTGGCAAACCGGAAGCGAACTCCAGGACGCCCACAGCTACGCTTTGTAGACGCATGCAAAAGGGACCTTAGAAGCTCAGGGATTGACCCAGGCTCTTGGGAGACTCTGGCGGAAGACAGGGCAGCGTGGCGGACAGCCGTTCAGCAAGGCGTTGTGAATGCGGAGAGGAGGAGAGCAAAAGCGCAGATGAGAAAAGGGCTCTTCGCAAGCAACGTTCCAGAAACCAGACAATAGCGACTCAATTTGTATGTGGCAGATGTGACAGAGATTGCCACTCAAGAATCGGCCTGCACAGCCACAGCAGAAAGTGCACGTCATGACCACAACGCCTCCTGGTGCAGACTATCATCTGAGATGTAAAGAGGCCAACGACGACACGACCACATACCTTGCTGCATTACTGGTTAAAAAGGGAGAAAGTCTGGCCTCATAAACAGTTCGTTTCGCGTACATGGCCCACCGTCGTACGTGTGTGTGTGTGTGTGTGTGTGTGTTTATATATATATATATATATATATATATATATATATATATATATATATATATATATATATATATATATACACCCTGACACCCACCAATCAACCCCGGGTAATGGCGGATGACGACAACTTCTCAACAGCTGGGCAAGCACCAGGACTGGATGTCCAAATGGCGGATGACGACAACTTCTCAACAGCTGTGAAGGCGGAAGCAAATACCTTGTGGGTATCTTCAGAACACAAGGCTGAGGAGTAAACCCTACAAAAATCCGGACTGGAACCCCTAAGGCGACTGGATGGAGATGGGATGGCGTACCTCCCAGCAGCTGCTGCAGCCAAGCTGATGCCAAACGTACCTTTAACCCTTTGACTCCCGCACCCTGTCCGCCAGCATCCTGCATTGTCAACCATGCTAGCAAAGCAAAAACTTAACCCTTTGACTCTCTCACCCTATCCACCAGCTTCCTGCAGGAAGCTGGTGGACAGGGTGAGAGTCAGAGGGTTGCAGGAAGCTGGTAGATAGGGTGAGAGTCAAAGGGTTAAGTTTTTGCAGACGGTGGATACGGTACAGGAGTCAAAAGGTTATAACCACGTCAGCACGGCCGATAGCGCGATCCTGATGCCTGAGCAGCCCAGGGATCTCCATAATCATCGCAATGGCCGGCCTGTGTCCCGGAAATGAGTCTTCAACCAAGTGCATCCATCGTCTAATTAGACAGACGGAGACAAGACATCATACCAAATGTAATATGTGTTGTGTAAATTTATTCCTTTGAAAAGGAGCTATAGCTTTATTTAGAATAAATTTCGTATATTTTGCATTCGCACTCAGTCCATCAGTGCTACATTTGACCGTCATCCTTTCGTGTCATACACACGCGCACGCGCGCTCTTGCATGCGCGCGCGAGAGTGTGTGTATGTTGCGCATTTGCGTGTGTGACACAATAGGATAATAGCCAAAACAACAATGAACGACAGAATGCACGACTGACTTATTCCATGCCACATCCCGTTTCTCATTCTTAATACTCTGCACCAAAATCTCTCCTTTTCTCTCTCTCTCTCTCTCTCTCTCTCTCTCTCTCTCTCTCTCTCTCCAGATTGATAGTCAAAACAGTATTGATGGACAGAATGCATGAGTGACTGTTGCGAACCTCCTCTTCCACTATGTGCAATTTTGTATGCCTCTGGCAAAATCTTTAAAGCTTTCAGTCCCACTTTTATCCCCCATCTCTCTCTTTCACACACACACACACACACACACACACACACACACACACACACACACACACACACACACACACATTTCACACAAAAAAAACGATACCCAAAACTAATATTGATGGACAAAATGAAAAGACTGGCCGATTCCATCCCTCTCTCCATCTTTAAAGCTTGGGGCTAAAACAATACGAAGTCTTACACAGTACCTCTCTCTCTCTCTCTCTGTCTCTGTCTCTCTCTCTCTCTCTCTCCCTCGCTCGCTCTCTCCTTGATGAATGAATATCGGACCACCTAGCTGTGCAGGCAGTACGCACGATTGATTCCACCACCATTCCTTCACCTTAACAGACGCAAACATTTTTTTTAAAGCCCCCAAAATTCGTTCTCTACGTCCCTGTCTTCCCTCTCCCCACCCCCCGACCTCTTGGTTCTTTTTTCCCCGGTCTCCTTTTGCTCCCTCTCTTCTCCCTCTCCTTAGCACAATGACGACAGCAACAACACCGTCGAAGTGGTGGCAGCCAGAAGCGAGAATACACCGCCGCCATCACCTTCGTTCGATTCTATGTAATTCATGGTTCACCTGCCACTGTCTTCCCGACACACGTACAACCTCCCGCCCTCTCTCTCTCTCTCTCTCTCGCTTTCTTCCTAGTGACGATACACTCATACCGTTCTGCGACTGCCCGCTTACCCCCCTCCTCACAAAATCTCTCACTCACTCTCTCTTTCTCCAATATCACACACACACACATACACACACACATCATATATATATACACACATACACATTCTACTCTCCAACCACACACACACAACCCACACATTCATTCTCTTTTCTCTTTCTCTTCGTCTCTCTCTCTCTCCAACCACCCACACACACACACACACACACACACACACACACACACACACACACACACACACACACACACACAAACACATTCTCTCTTTTTTTCTCTCTCTCTCTCCAACCACACACGCGCGCGCGCGCGCACACACACGCACACACACACACACACACACACCGCCCCACACACTTCCAACATCGATTTCTGTGGTACTCCTCCTCCCCCTCGCCTTCCATTTCTCTCCTCTTTTGTGTGCGACCAGGCGAGCGCGAGCGCCGTCTCTTGCACGTCACACTCCCAACAGATTCGATGGGATAATAAAGAGGGAGCGAGGGACGAAGACAGAGCGAGAGGAGGGACGGATGGAGCGAGGAAGAGAGACATCTAATCCTGACGTTCAATTCAAATATTTCTTATCTCCCTGTGTGTTTGATATTACTGTGTGTGTATTTTAATTACTTCTTTTTAAATCTTATAACTAAATATCAGTTATATACAGATGACAGTCACATAAGCAAAATATTCTCTCTGAATGTGTGTGTGTGTGTGTGTGTGTGTGTGTGTGTGTGTGTGTGTGTGTGTGTGTGTGTGTGTGTGTGTGTGTGTGTGTGCGTGCGTGCGTGTGTCTGTGTGTGTCTGATTGTCTGTCTGTCTCTGTGTCTGTCTGTCTCTGTGCGTGAGTGTTTCTACCCAATATTGTGCATTTATTTTAGCAGTCTTTTGCATATGCATGACAAAGGCCAGTAGGCCGAAAATTTACGTCTGTCTTGTTATATTAAATTCAATGCGCAGTTTTGTTTTTGTTTTTTGTTTTTGTTTTCATAAAATCACGTCAATTTAACTGCTTCCAAGGATTTATCTCCATTTTTAAGTTCATTCCTCCACCTCTAATCTATTGTAACTTCGCTATGTTACCGTATTGTATCAGAATGTCGTCGAAGTCTAGGGATTTTAAACCATTGTTTTATTGTCTGATGGATCTCGAAATAAGCATTTAAAGCCAAAGGTGATCAGAATACCTGTGGGTGATATCTGGAACACGTGTGTTCACAATGCTCAGTTCAGAAACACTAGATCATAACGTGGTCTGTATATTTGTTCGTTTAAGTGTTTCTTTGTTTCACATCTGGCGTCGTCACTGTATTGTTGCGCTGGATGTATGCATAGGTCAAGTGGCCGTTGATACGCGCTGGATCAATCTCTTGTCATCCCTGTCTGGCAGAGGAAGAATTCGGAACAAACATCGTCGCATAAACGTCTCGCTGAATGTCCTGATTACAAGTCAATACCTCCGCCTTTATGTGAAATGTATTCATTCACCTGTCTACTTGTACAGATAAGATATAGAACGGTCTGGTCAAGGCAACGGGCTCTTTTGATGTTTATGTGTTTTCAGTCCTATCTCCGCTTTTTTTTTTAACGGTAAAACGTACTTTACGATCATGTCGTACTGAAATATTTTTAAGGGCTCTTTTTTCGTAAACAACTGAAATATTTTTAAGGGCTCTTTTTTCGTAAACAATCTGTTTACATGTTAAATTGTATATACACAAGAGGATACCATTGTAGTAATGGCAATCGAGGAATTCTCTCATTTGTATTTCATCGACCTTTTGGATTGCGTTGCATTAAATACATGCCAAGCCACACCAATTACAGCAATTTATGTTTTTCATCTTGTCTTTAGACATGGTAGTGTGTAAGCTCACATTGTCAAAAAGACCTATGTCAGTCAAAAAAGACGCGCACGATTTCCCCCCCCCCCCCCCGTCTCTCTCTCTCTCTTTCTTTCTCTCTCGTGTGCACATTCTCAGAGGGATATTTTTCTGCTATATCACAATTGTTGCTGTTGTTGTTGTTGCTTTTGTTGTTTTTAACGGCTGACTTGTATTTGGTTTACGTTTGTCTGCCTCTGGCTCTGATGCTTTTGTAAAGCGTTTAACCGATTGCCACATGGACGTAAACATCTTATTATAATTCATGTTTACATCCTCTTTGAGGTTGCATGTTTTATGGTTCATCTTTTTTCATCATAAAGTTAGAACTGACAAGTCTTCCCCATCCCTTGTTTGCTTTTTATGCTTCCTTTATTTCATTTGCCTTTGATGCTATGTCTGTAATTTATGGGTTTCTTTCTTTTTATCACTGCATTTTTCATCACTATAATTAAGATTTAAATATGAACATATGATTGCTGCTACTACTACATTATTGTTATAGTATTGTTGTTGTTAGAGACCAGCATGCATTTGTTTTGCAAGTATCTGTCTTTGTGTCTCATGCTTTTGCAAAGTGCTTGACCACCTGACGTACACAAGTCAATATTTTATTATGATTCATTTTCATAACGCTTTTGACACTGTACGTGCTATGTGGTATATCTGGTGTCATCACAGCGTTTAATGGGTCTACCCTCACCTTGTTTGGTTTAATGTTTCCTTTACTTTTTTCTTTAATGATATGCTTAAATGTGTAGAATAATGAAGACTAGCTTTAAGACAGGTCCAATAGGATCCAATTGTATTATTGTGAAATAATAAACTGCTCTCCTCCTCTCTCTCTCTCTCTCTCCTCCTCCTCCTCCTCCTCCTTCCCTTAGCTTCGTCAAGTGCCAGAATTATTTCTACAACGCAATCTGTCAATTGTTGTTACTGCTTACAAACTTTGGGCGGTGGTTGCCAGTCGTAAAGCCCAAAGGGAGTATCACTATCAAGTGTATTCAATCATACTTTTTTCTGTGTTGCTATTAGGCAGTAATACAACCGTTGTGCAGGCGCATTGCGTCAGCACCGGATTAACATACCTGTATACCTTGTCCCCGCCTCCCACTTAACTCCTTTCTTCCACTGCTCTCTCACCCTTATTCTCTTACAGCCACTTCCACTGCGCTAATCTGTCAGACTATTGAGAAAGAGCACAGGATTATGCTTAGCGCGGCTGTGCTGATTACGCCGTCAAGCTCACTTTTTGACACGGTAGGAACGCTTTCGGTGCGCTATGAGTGTTTCAGACATTCGTATGCATGACAGTTCATTATAGGCCTTGGAAGGATTTTTTTCTTTTTACTTTGAAATAAAAAAAAAAGGGGGGGGGGATAAAAAGATTACTTAACTTTTAAATAATCATTATAAATGAATAACAACAAATCAAGGATTTGGGATCTGAAATCAAGAGGGATAAACAGGGATGAAGGCTTCTTTGCTTTGAAATACATAACGGATTAGAGCCAAGAGTATATAAGCCACAGATTCTTAACTCTTAAACGCATGCATGCATGCACACCAACACCACCACTACCCCATACACATGTACACGCGCGCCCACACACACACACACACACACACACACACACACACACACACACACACACACACACACACACACACACACACACACACACACACACACACACACACACAACATTCCGGCTTTGAAATAAAAGGCAGAAAAATAAAAGGCAGAGCATATCAGAACCATGCATCATCACTGGTAAGTCTTATTCAAAACAAGTTTTTAACGACTGGCTCCCGCATAACCGAGCGCCTGACAGTCAATAACCTCAGCTCATCGCAAGGTGCAAATAAGTTAATCTGAAGCGGAATCATCAGCTATAAAAACCCACTACACGTGATCTCAGTGTACTTAACATGCATGCGATTCCCGCTGAGAGATACTGGGATCTTTCATGATACTTTAAAAGAATAAATTAACAGCATTCGTTCATCTGGAAAAGAAATATTTATGACACCTCGCTGTTACAAAATCGTGCGTCCTGATAGGACTGAAGATTCACTCACAGCAGGTATGTATCAATAAGCTGCAAAGATTATCAGCACGTTCCTTTTCAAATAAAAAAAATGCTACTACATAGTTGATGATTGTATATATGTTCAATGTCTAGACTGATTAACTAAATGAAAATAATTCTTAACTAAATGAAAATAATTCTTAACAGTTAATCGTTTTACCGATCAACGGGTGGTACATTGTGTGCCTTATCGAACAATAACAATCAGATTAAAACGAAATAATAATACGCACAAGCAGACAGACAGACAGACAAATCATATGCATAAACCAAAGAAAGCGAATAACAGGTCAGAATTTTACTAATTACATACACACACACACACACTCTCTCTCTCTCCTCATCTAAAAGCAATTATGTGAATAGACGTTAAAAGAAATAACGAACGAACGAACGAACGAACACACACACACACACACACACACACTAATCTAAAAGCACATATGTGAATAGACGTTAAAAGAACGAACGAACGAATACACACACACACACACACTCTCTCCTCTCTCCTCTCTCTCTCTCTCACTCACACAGACACATACATGCTCTCTCTCTCTCTCTCTCACTCACTCACTCTCACACACACACACACACACACACACACACACACACACACACACACACACACACACACACACACAAACATACATACACATACATACGTATGTACGTATGTACATTCGTACGTACGTACGTAAAGAGATAGAAAGTGAGCAGACACACCAAAGCGACTGACTGATCTGTGACATGATTCCGAGCGAGTCGGGTTTATTAGGTGTGACCCTAAGATCTGTCTGTCTTGGAGTGCTAAGAGGGCAACGGGCGTAAGACTAAAAGAGAGGAATCAATAACGTGAGAGGATAATAGAGTCTAGTGGAATTAACAAGGCAGAGGATAATAAGAAACGGGGATTAATAGCACACACTCTCAACCGTGTCGGGAACCAGTAATCGAAGGCTTAGTGGCGCCTCACCTACATACAGTCCTGAGTCTTCTACCAAAGGTTTAACACCTTAGATACAAATTTGTAATTGGTTACATCTCACACCATGATCAATTTAGCCTTGTTCGATATACTTCCTTTGTGTGGAGCGAAGGTGGCCAAAAGAAGAAAAAAAAAAACACACACACACACACGCACTCTCTCTCTCTCTCACACACACACACTCTCTTTCTCTCTCTCCCTTATTCATTCATTTACACAACACACACACACACCACACACACACACACACACACACACACACACACACACACACACACACACACACCACACACACACACACTTTCACATTTTGTCTTCTGTCTTATGGCCAGATTACGAGGCTGCTCAGAATGGGTAAATAAAAAGATGCTGCTGCAGCTGTACTAAATCCGGACGATGAAAAGAATGAAAAAACGTTTAAGAAGAAATAAAAGAAGAGAACAGTGCTACGCCAAGAAGACAACAGTCTTATGCTAAACACCAGTATTAATGACAGAACACAATAAGTCGATATCAGTTTCAACTGAATGTTCATAGTTCATAGTGCTGTTAAGTCCAGGCGACTACTAAAGCCATATCATGGTTAACACCACTTTAATCATTTGACTCTCACACCCTGTCCACCAGCATCCTGCACTGTTAACCATGCTAACAAAGCAAAAACTTAACCATTTGACTCCCTCGCCCTATTCATCAGCTTCTTGCAGAAAGCTGGTGGATAGGATGAATGAATCAAAGGGTTACGTTCTTGCAGTTGGTGGTAGGATGCGGGAGTGAAAGTCAAAATAATTAATTGTTAATGTAGATTAAACATCAACTGAAGACGGAGAAACTCATTCATAAAAGGCACAGGAACCAGTACTCCACGGTCTTCATCAATACACCAGATTCGATAGGAATCCGACTCCACTTAGGCTTGTACTAAAGGTTTGTTTCAGATCAGTCATTTCTCTGGTAGTACATGTAAAGTTATACCCAGGCAACGCCAGGTCAGTGACATTGTAATAACCTCTCTCTCTGCGCAGGCCGTAGACATAAACGCCAAAATAATAACACGGATTGGCTATTCGACGAACACATAGACTAAGTTGGTCCTGGCAGAGATTCCTTCTTGTTTTGTAGGATTAATCAGCCTTTACACGTCGAATTAATGCTGACAAACTGAACATTGTTGCCTGATAAATAATACTGTCTTTACATGGCCATACCTCTGTATTATTATTGACCAAGATGGGAATTTTTCTCTATCACGTTTTTCGTTTTCTGTTTTACTTTTGGGTACCAAAATTCTGACTGTCAGCTTCTCTGTTCAGAACAATTTTTAATCTGATTTCTTGTAGTTGTGCTTTTCTAAGAACAATTTTTAATCTGATTTCTTGTAATTAAAAACTGGCCTGTTCGCTGCCCATCTCAATATTTCCATCATTCTGGTGGTGTCAGCTCAATGTTTCACAAATCCCGCCAGCCCATCCAAGCCCATTTATCTTTTTCAAGACCTTGCCAACGCATAGGTTTTTAAGCAGGCTCAAGGAGTCTTCAGGGCAACAGATGGTAAATTGGCAGAAGCGCATATGGAATCGTCCGAGTGTGATGGTTTCCTCGTGAATAAACTCTGAAACTCCAGAGTACGAAACAGCTAATCGCCTGTCTCCCTATCCACGTCTATGGCCCATTCAAACACAAGGACGTGGTAAGAGAACTGTACCAGCCACACAACAAGCGCCTTTTTAACAAGGCAGAGGACACAGGCCGGGTTAATAAACAAAGAAGAGCACGTTGTACAAGCTTTGCTAATGCACGTAAGACTCATAACGTTAGGATTAACAAAGGGAAGAGGATATTAAATTGTAAGCTTTATCCACTGGCTGACAGCACTGTATGCTCAACATTTTCTGCGCGATTAAGTCTTCAGTTGTAAAGTGACATGACAGATAGCAAGGGATTTTCCAGTATTATGTCGTCTGTACTTTGTCAGTGGTGCTCAACGTCCATCTGCAATGTACTTACCTTAAGCAATTAAGTTCCAAAGTATGTCTGGCTAGGCGAGAGGGGAGAGAGAGAGAGAGAGAGAGAGAGAGAGAGAGAGAGAGAGAGAAAGAGAGAGAGAGAGAGAGAGAGAGAGAGAGAGAGGAGAGAGATGCTTGGTTTGTTGGACATTTAAATGCAAGGAAATGGATGCATCCACTCTCTCCTCTCAATACTCGAGACAGACCATCTGAACAATAACAACAGTGCGACAGAAAATGGCCACAATTTTTCTTTTACCTCGGATGTCTTATGTTCAATCACTTTGCAGCGACAAGCTATTTCTCTACGTTTGAATCCCATATAAAGAACATGAGCATTCTTGTGACAATCCACTACCTTCTGCTAAAAACACCGTAGAACTGACTTAACAGATCTATTCAACAGCTTGGTTTTATCAATATTAGACATACTACAAATTTAAACAACACTAACACAGTAACAGGCACATCAGTTTCCGAGCTGTGTTCGCCCTGTTTGTCTAAATGTAGTAACATTAAAGTTTTGTTTGGCAAACATGTTTCATACATTCGAGTAATTTATTACTTTCATTTCAGCGTATATTCACAGAGGATACCTGCCAGTGTTTCCTTACATAAGTGTAGTAGAAGTCAAGAAAAAGGTTTTAAATCAAACAAGTTTTTCTTCCCTCAATATGAGAACAATCATTTCAGTCCCAAATTTTCGAAACATATAACAAAAATGATTGTGCTTAGCAACCGATTTCTCAAGTATTTCGATAGAAGATGTCTCAAACTAGCGCATGATTTTTAAGATTCCCATGACAGACTTATACGAATAGTTTTAAGCCATGAACCCATAACCGTTATGGGGGCATTGGAGGGGGGTGGTGGTGGACAAGATGGATTTGCAAGATGGGAACCATATCACGGATATACATAAATGCAGATGATAACGTTACAGTTCATCACTATACACATGGGCATATATGAACATGGTGCTCTATCAACAACAACAAAACAAACAAACAAACAAAAAACTTTGAGCTAGTATAGGGGAAAAAACCTTTACAGATGAATCAGGGTCGCATCTTTTCCAAGTAAGGAAAATATAAATGAGTCAGTAAAGATTTCTCCACTGTTTACCAGACATGGACGATAGTTCGACCCAAAGTCGCGAATGCATAGATGAAATAGTCAAGACCGGTTTAACTTGGGGAGAAAGAGAGGATGTCACCGATACTTCAACATGTTAAGGCATTATTCCAGACGTTTATCATTTATCATCACTGTCATCATCATCATCATCATCATCATCACAACTATTAGTATTATTACTGTCATCATTGCCATAATCACTATCCTCCTCCTTCTCCTCATCTTTACTATTATCATTACTATTATTTTCATTAGTACTTAAACCCCAGCCGACTGCTCAGAGCAATATCAAGGCTATCACTTCAAACAAAACACACATATCTGAATACACTGATGACCCTGGAAAAGAACATTAAGCACACATATTTTTGCATTCACACAAATAATCTAAGGATATGCCTCCTGGCGTTGGCCATTCCGCCCAATTTATCACCAAGGGGATTAAAGAAAAACAATCCTGAATACAAATGCATAGGCATAACTACGGACACAAAACAGACATGTATAAAAACTGGCTTACAGTACCTAAAATTGCCACTAGGCAGTTAACGTTTCTGTTCATATTTCATCAGAGCTCAAAATGCAATTATATGCCCAATTATCAATCCTAACAGACACAGTATGTAAATATTTACGGAAAATAAAAAAGTGAATGGACCAGCAAGACAGAAAATAAGAAAGGAAGAAATGACAGAAAACAGAGAGAGAGACCGACAGAGAGAGAGAGAGAGAGAGACCGACAGAGAGAGAGACCAACAGAGAGAGAGAGACCGAGAAAGAGACAGAAAGAGAGACCGAGAGAGAGAGAGAGAGAGAGAGAGGAGAGAGAGAGAGAGAGAGAGAGAGAGAGAGAGAGAGAGAGAGAGAGAGAGAGAGAGAGAGAGAGAGAGAATTCTAACACAGAATTTTCAGAAAGTATGTTTGGGTTTGTGTTGCTTCCTGGTAGAAAGAAACTCTAGGGAGAGCTAGACAACAGAAGGTCTTCAGAGAAGTAACCCCCTTTAGACAAGTGTTTCGGCCCTGAATTCCTTACACTCTCGGGGGGCCGGGCCACATCCAGGTCATGACTCCTGGATGCCCTTCTGCTGTTGTCTATTTTTTTTTTTTTTTTTCCCACGCCGGGGATCGAACCTGGGCGATTCTGCGCTTCAGAACTGCGGTACGCGGTTTTACCAATGTGCTAACGGGGCACACATCATCTGTAGGGAATTTAATCCTTATGAAGTTCACTTTTTTGGTTCCTCCTTGCCCAGATCCAGCTTGAGCTCCTTTCTGCTGCCTCTGCCATCGCTTTAAGGGCTCTAGTCCTCTTCTTCCCAGAAATGGCGAGTTGTTTCATGAGATCATAAGCGGAGGTGCCCACAAACCCTCTTGCCCCGACCTCTATGGCGAAGATTTTGACCCGCAGACCTGCGTTCTTCAGGGTGCTGGCAAGACCGGCGTATTTTTCGGTCTTGTAGATATGTGCTTCTTCCATTCTGCTTTCGTATGGCACAGTGAGTTCTATCAGAATCACTTGTTTCGAGGAGTCAGAGTGGAGAGCGATGTCTGGTCTCATGCCTGTCTTGCTGATGACATCTGGGTAATTTCTCCACTCTGGGAGGTCTGCTGTACACTCCCAGTCGACTGCTCCATCCAGAAGACCCTTTGGCAATGTGCTGGTTGTCATAGCCCTTTCGGGCCAGACCTGTTTCCCTCCTGCTTTGTAGAACGTTGTCATAGCAATTGGTGCGTTTGGGGTCATGGTTTTTTCGCTAACCACATCTGTGATCACTTTCAGAACTTGGTTGTGCCTCCATGTATACCTTCCTTGGGCTAGCGCTACTTTGCAAGAGCTTAGGACATGTTCCACTGTTTGTTTCTTCTGACAGAGCGGACATGCTGGGTCGTCTGCTTTCCCCCATTTCACTAAGTTTGCATTCGAGGGGAGCAGGTCATATACAGATCTGAGGAGGAAGCTTATCCTTAGAGGAGCCATGTGCCACATATCGTTCCAGCTGAGACTTCTTTGGAGTGCACTGTCCCATGTTGTCCATTGCCCCTGTTGACCTTGCTGGACTGCCTTCTGCACTCTTTTGACATCTTCTTCTTCCTTCAACTCCTGTATGATCATGTCTCTTTTTTCCTTCCCTTTGGCTTTGGACCACCACTGCATTTTTGTTGCTCCCAGTCCCTGTCTGTTGGTTTGCGTGTGTCCAATTATTTCTTTGATGCTGAGGTTTCTCTTGGCATTGTTTACAGCCTCTTGGACTTTCCACTTTCTGCCAGTTCTCAGCTTTGGATGAACTGCTCTCACGATATTGTCCTCCGATTCCTCCAGCATGCTCAACAGTCTTGCTTTTCCAACTTTGTATTCCTCCACTATGGATTTCAGAGGTAGCTTCAGCATTGCTTGACGACAGTAGAATGCAACATCAGTGAGACCAGGTGGGACACCGAGCCATTTTCTTGTGTATTTGTTGATTTTGGCTTCCATTGCTTCGACTGTGCTGGTGCAAATGTCATAGATTAGCAGTGGCCACAGCAGCTTTGGTATCAGCATGAACTGTAGACACCAGACTTTGTATTTGCCTGGCAGTCCGCAGTTATCTATTTTCTTCAGGCCTTCTTCTGCTGTTTGCTTGGTTTCACATCCCCTTTGTGTGTCTTTCAGGGAGTCATCATACCATCTTCCGAGACTTTTTACTGGCTCTTCTGTGACAGTGGGGATGGCTTGGTTGGCTACCATGAATTTGACTGAATCTGCCACTTTTCCTTTTCGCAGTGAGAGACTTCGGGATTTCTTAGGTTTGAACCTCATTCTTGAAGAGGCCACCAGCTCATCCAGCTGCTTTAAGATTTGGTGTGTCTCTTCCTCATCCGTGGACAAGACTGTTGTGTCATCCATGAAAGCTTTCAGAGGAGGCATCTGGTATCCATCTCCCAGATTCACTGGACCTGAACTCTTCATTGCAGCTTTCAAGATGACTTCCATTGCCAACACGAACAGTATGGGAGAGATTGCACAGCCCATTGCAATGCCCACCTCTAGGTCTATCCAGTCCGTGGTGTATTCTTTGGTAGAGAACCGCATTGAGAACCCTTGGAAATACTTCCTCAGCATTGTTCGGATGTTTTCTGGGATGTGATACATTTCAAGAGCCAGCTGGATCATATCGTGTGGAACTGATCCATATGCATTCGCCAGATCAAGCCAAACTACGTCAATGTCTCTCTTGTCTGTTCTTGCTTTTTGAGTGGCATCCCAAATCAACGTGGCATGTTCCAAGCATCCAGGCATTCCTGGTATGCCTCCCTTTTGGACTGACATATCCACATACTTGTTTTCAGTCAGGTATTTTGTCAATCTTGCTGCCATAACAGAGAAGAAGATTTTCCCCTCGACGTTCAGAAGTGATATTGGCCTGAACTGATTGATGCTGCTGGAGTTCTGCTCCTTCGGAATGTACACTCCTTCAGCTCTCATCCATTGGTCGCTGATCTTCTGGTTCCTCCATGCTGATCGAATCATCTTGTGGAGCCACTCGAGCACTTTTGGGCATTTCTTGTAGAGCAGGTATGGTATTCCGTTTGGTCCAGGTGCTGACTTGGCTCTGGCTTTCTTTACTACGTTCTTCACTTCATCCAGTGTTGGTGGTTTGTTATTGAATTTTCCTTCTGGCGCTGCAGGCCAAACCAGATTTTGGATTTCAAGTGGTGCCTCGCGCTGAGAATCGGAATATGTTTCCCTGAGATGCTGCTCTAGGGTTTCCTTGCCCACTGTGAGAGTCCCTGATTTGGGTTGTTCAAACAGCTTTCTTGCAAAGTCAAAGGGATCTTTGAAGAAACGATCTTGAGTCTTCTTCTTTTTGCTCTTTCTTCGCCTTGCTGATTCCACTTTGCTGAGAGCATTGTGTTTGGCCTTCAGATCTTTCCAGAGTTCCAGGAGCCCTTGCTTCTCGAATTCTGAGGCAGTTTTCATTCGCTTTTTAAGCTTCCTTTTCTCCCTCCGGATGCTCTCCATCTGTTGCTGTCTTCTGGATTTCTGGGGAGGCGTTTTTGTCTTTGGCTGCTTCACTCCATAAGTGTCCCTGCAGATAGAGTATATGATGTCTCCGTATGTGTCAAGTTTGTGTTCCAGCGTACTGTTCCCTATTAGCGCATTCAGCTTAAGGACAAGTTCCTCATCTAATTTCTCCCATTGTTCTTTTGCACCGGCAGGCGGCAAATTGAGTTTTCCACGTTTGGCGTTAAGAGCTTGTGCAAAATCCGCATCAGAACCGTCAGCGTGGATGTCCTTGGCACTATGGTTTAATTCCTGGCCTTGGTCATCCAACGTCTCACCTGCTATCGCAGTGCGCTGCTGCTGGTTCGTATGTGCCTTCAAACAGCCCATTTTTGTCCTGTGGATCTTCATGCCGCGTTTGGTGGTGAATCTCCTTCCACACGCACACGGAAATTCCAACTGGTCATCAATCATGGTCCGTTGTGCGTTTCCAGTCGTGATGGAGTCAGTGCCGATGGATTCATCATTCTCTCCCCCTTTCGGTGAATCCTGGGAGCATCTTTCATTTGGAAAACTCGTGGCATGTTATCAAAGGCAAGGTGGGAAGCCAACCCACAAAGCCCGCAGATATTTACTACGACTTATTCAAACGTATTTTTTTCTCCTCCGTCTTCTACACAGCTCCTTTGTCATTAACCCCAATCCGTTCATTTCAGCTCTCTGACACATCTCCAAACCTACCAAAGCTGATGATGATGACAGCCACAAAATCCCGGGACATTTGTATACTTTTTCATAATGTTACGATGCTGAGAATGGAGATGACAGATATAATGCTATGGAGTTCTAAGTCGCACTGAACCTGCATGACATGACTGTACTCTACGCTCACTTTCCGCTTTGGACAGCTGAGGGAAGGGCGGGGGGGTCGAACCCACGACCTTCCAATCAGTAGTCCGCCACGTAACCAATTCGGGGTCAAGTTGACCGATTTCTCTTTTTAAATCGTAAAATACGCAAGAATCACAATACATGCAACACTGTAGACCAGGAAAAAAAAAGTGTTGAGTCTTGTCTAAGGAGAGTATACAGTAGCATGGTACGGCAGCCGACTTGACAATCGGCGTATAACACATATACAAATGATATACGCGGCAGTCAAGCGATTAAGACATTAAGCTTTCAAGCGGCGGCAGTGAAACGGGTAAGACGTTAAACTTTCAATCAGAAGGTCGAAGGTTTAAGCCTGCCTGGGTGCCTCTCACCTGGTGGATAAAGGGTGATTTTTCTGATCTCCCAGGGAGAAAAAAACAAACATACAAACAAACAAAATACGAAGAAGGAAGAGTTTCGAAATGGAGGGGGAGGGGGTGGGGAGAGATACTGTTTTGGCTTAAACGTTGCGTTTATGTTTCAGTTTTCTATTTCCATTCCTCTCTCTCTCTCTCTCTCATCTATCCCCTCTCCACCGCTCTTTTGATCTACCGTTCGCATCTTTCCATCCGGTTGAAACTTTTCTCTTTTTGTTAAGGATCCATGCATACAAAAACAAACAAACAAAAAACGTGCTTGAAAAACGCATTTTGATGCATTCTCGACAAACGCAGACACGCGCAAACGAAGCTTTGAAAGTTGTTCGTATATGTGCGGACAGTTGTTTGTGTATGCATACAACAGTTCGGGCATGTGCGCCAGCGCACGCGTGTGTGTGTGTGTGTGTGTGTGTGTGTGCACGCGCGCATGTATGTGTGCGTGCGTGCGTGTGTGTGTGTGTATGTGCGTGTGTGTGAAAGAGAGAGAGAGAAACAGAGAGACAGAGACAGACAGACAGGGAGACGGGGAGAGAGAGAGGGGGGGAGGGAGGGAGGGAGAAGGGACTGAGAGAGTGAAGCGTAGCATTCAAACATAAATATACTACGACGGTTGATACAAAAGTCTTGTCAGTTAGGCTGCTATTTCTGTACTGTTTATTTAATATAAATACTTCTAACTTGTACTGAATAAAATACAGCCTCTGCACTATAAGTATGCATGCAATTGTAATGACGCCATATCAAATTCAATTGATGCGACTAATTGTGTACCCCCCCCCCAAAAAAAAAAAGGGGGGGGGGGAATCCTAGTATAGGGTAGCTCCGATGCTATGTTCACAACGCTAAAACTTGGAAACGCTCTGCATGTCGATTTCACAAAAGTGTATGGAGACAAATATATTATGTCATATTTATGACACTTTGCCACTGGACTTAGAGTTTCAAACAAAGAAAAATCGACTTTAAAGGCAAGTATTGATATGGACATCCAGGTGAGGGCCCGGAATGAGAAACCGGTTCAGTATAAAAGGAAAGTAGCTGAAAACGATCCTTATTTCAATTCGTGAAATAAGTGACACTTATGAAGTTGTTATATGACACTGCTGAACGGATCCTGCGGTAGGTAGTGGTTCTCAGATGGACGGACACCTCATCTTCAGACACAGAAGTACAGAAAACACAGGTTTCAGAGTTGTAAACGAATGCTTGAAATCGTTGAGCCATCTTAAAAATCTTGTTGTTCTGATGGTGTCAGTACAGAAGTAGATATGCCCCCTTTACCCCACTTCCCTGGGATGGTTATCCCCAGTCGGCCATATCACCTGAAGTGCGTGCCGACGTAAAAACTAAACCAAACCAAACTTTGAGCCAAACGGACAAAAACGACTATATGACGAGATCACAAGTACCGAAACGTGGATCACCTTCTATATTAAACAAACAAACGGTCTAATCAAATGTGGGTGGGTGCTAATGACGAAAGATCAGTTGCACCGCACCTGGTTTTCAAACCCAGAAAGACTTTCTCCATTTTCGTCAACTCCCAAGGCTCTGTAGCAGTCAACGACTCTCAGTGATCGTATAATTAAACAAAGATACTCTGGGTTTCTTACATCTTATTTTACTTCATTTACAAAATTATATCAAAACAATTTATCAACACAGTTGATGAGTTATACCATAAAAGTACATGCCGGCTCATTCTATTCTTCTCGATTTCTTGCCTGTATGAATCGGTGGTCTTCTACGCATACTAAACCCTCTCTCTTTTCCTCCGGTCTTCTAACCCACAGCCCCACCCCCTCGTTCTCCTGTGCTCAACGTCCTCTCTTTCTCTCATATTCAGCTAAAAACACCTTGCACTGGGCAGGACACTTTGTTTTCTCTCTGCGTTTTAGCACTGATCGCTATTACCTTATATCATAATCATGCATGCACTTGCAAACACGTGCATGCAAATCTCACCCACCCACCCCCTCAACAACAGGGACAGGACAGTGTGTGCGTCTTTTTCCGCCAAAATTAAAAAATAAATGAATTTAAAAGGAAACAACATTCGCATAGTTCTTCAGCATGTTTTTGAAGTATCTTGGTCACACTTACAGCCTTAAGGGATACCGTGAATATCAAACACAACTCATCAAAAGTCATTGGAATTAGTACCAGACCAGAATGTGTCAGACAAATGTAATTTCACAGAGAAAGTGTGGTTTTGTGGCTCGGAAAATCTGTCAACTAAAGTTATCCCAACATAACTGGATTTGAAAGATCAAAGGAGGTCAAGCGATCCGTGTATGAATTTTTAAAAACCATTCCTGAATAATAAATCAGTAAAGATCTTTACACAACAAAGCCAGACAATGATTATGATAATAAATGTAAACAGCCATCCCTGTCCCATTGTGAACGCTTTTCAGACGCATGATTTTTCAACTGCAATGAGCCTCTCAATAGCACCACAAACCAAAAAACCGAGAAAACAGCACTTAGCTCTATCATTCTAAAGGAATGAAATACAGCCATTTTAAACATAATTATTACATACATAAGTTTAACATCACAGTACAGATCTCCTTTCGTGAGGTCAGTAATCAGCTTGAAAATTCCCTTTCTTTTTTACAATCTGACACATGGCATAGATCAATTTCTTATCGTTCCATATAACGAAGTGACGGAAAGCGATACTCTTCATCTGAAAACGTCGAATTCAAATGAAAGCCAAAGCTATTTTAAACAATAAATTTGATTTTTAAAAAAGGCTTGGAAAGATTGTACCACAAACTAGAATTCAATATATTTGTTACCGTTATTTTAAGCCTAGCCGAGTGCGCACAGCCATATCAGGGCTATAACCACCTCAAAATGTTCACCATACCTCACTGGAGAAAAAAAAAACAACATCTGGAAAAGAAAGTACACATGTCAATGCATTCGTGCGCGCGCACAATCTAAGGATATGCTCCTGCTGTTGACCACTCCGTCCAATTTATCACCAGAGGATTTAAAAAAATCAAACCTGAACACAAATATAAAAATAACTACGGACACTGAAACATACAAAAACGGGCCTAAAACTACTTTAGCACATCACACTTCCTTAAGAGCCAAAAATGCACTTATGCAGCCAATTCAAATTTGTGTTGTTAACCTCCTAAGTTTATTCATGTATACACTGAAATGATATACATGTATGCTTAAATGTTGCTCACATCCCCTTCATAAGGGGCTATGGCTATCTCTTAAAAAAAAATCAAGTGCTTGCTCGCTCGCTCGCTCGCTCTCCCTCTCTCTCTCGCACGCACGCGCGCGCGCACACGCGCATACACACACACACAAACACAAACACCCCAACAATGTGCACAGTTCGCAGCTTTCTGCAAGCGTTTCTCCTCCTCCTAAGAAACTTTTAGGTCTGTTCTCCCCAGCCAGCTCACATCCTAATGCACAACCAGGTCAACTTGTCGCTTCGGGGTCCATTTGTAACCATGTGTCATTGCGTCAGCTGGCCTGCGCATTCCAATTTCAAAATCTAATGCGATAAATTTTTTGTGTGTGTCCCTCCAGGGTGCTGCTGCTATGTGAGTATTGCGTGCTATGCTGCTCGTCAGCCAGGCCACGAGTCCCTCCAGATCAGGTCCAGTGGCGATTTTTTTTTCTGTCTTCATTTATCAAGTCCCCTTACACCATCATGGGTGTCACGGGGATGAGCTTGACGATCAGCAGCGAGCTGGAAGGCCCCAAGTGGTGAAATCCGGTGTGACGCCAAGATCTCTTTCACACCATCAGCCCAGGAATGAGATCATGGGCGTTAGATGAATAAATAAACAAATAAATAAATAAACGAACATTCCAAAATAATAAATTTTCAAGGGAGGGAAAAGAACAAACTGAAATGTATATAGAGAATAAACTGAAATGTCTATGAATAGCGTGGTTTGACGGTCCACACATTTCTGGTATTTATACTTCTACAATACAAACAATCGAAACCCAACTGAAACTACATAGTAACCTCATTATGAACCCCATTGGAATCACTCATCCCGGCACTGAACAGCATAAAAACTGTCCCCAAGTCCGTGTCCCTTCATGCCGTGCTCTCATAGATCTCAGCCTCGGGTTTTGTTGTTCTGGTTTTGTTTTTGGTGTTTTTTGTTTGTTTGTTTGTTTGTTTGTTTGTTTGTTTGTTTGTTTGTTTTCCTTAAACAGTGTAAGAGCGCAATGCTCATAACACAAGGGTTGTAGGTTCTTCCTCTTAACTCTCTGTGCCTGAGGTAACTTCACCTCAAGATCTCTAGTATTAGTAGTTCATGGGTGGACTTTGATGGAGGGACATGTTGGCGATCTCCCCACCAAACTGGGGGAGATACACATTCAATCTGGCTACATGACTGAACAACATAATTACAGAAAGGAGAGGAGGATGGAAAAGAGAGTGCTTAGCAGGTGATATTCTGGACACGTCTGATCAAAACAGGCACCTCTACACACCGATGTGACACGGCAACGCGCCCAGTATCCTCTATTACCTGCTGACCTTACCACGGTTTGATATTGATGGTTCCAGTGACCTCCACAACACTGGGAATTTACGTTACTGTTATTGCTGTTTCAAGCCCAGCCGACTGCGTAGAGCCATATCAGGGCTATAACCAGTTCAAAAATTACACAATACTTCCAACAGGAAAAAAAAAAGAAGAAAATTACACCTATCAATTGCATTCGCGCACATAATCTGAGGAGATGCCCCTGGCGTTGACCACCCTGTCCAATTTATCGCATAGGGGATTTAAAAAAAAACCATACCTGAACACAGATTTAAACATAACTAAGGACGCTAAATCGTATATAAAAACGGGCCTAAATTACCTAAAACTGCTTCCGCATATTTCATATCCCTAGAGCCAGAAATGCATTTTATTTTAACATACGAATTATCAATCTAAGAGAAAGGACGTAAGACTTTATCGAACACATACACGTGAATGGACCAGCAAGGCAGAAAACGATAGGAAGAATTGACAGAAAGCAAAGTGACAGAAGGAGTAAATTTCCAGCACAGAATTTCCGAAAGGTGGGGATACTGTTTATACTGAAAGAGCCTCTGGCATCCCCACGGAGGGGGTGGGGGGGTGGATATTCACGAAACGAACCTCACTTCGGTGACCAAAGTGTGCGACATTGGGAGTATAACGCTACTGGTGTGGCTTAGAGGATCGGAATGAGGCTGAAAGAGCAGACAGAACACAAACCGACACGTATTTCAAAACCTGCAGTGTGATAAAGCCAAGCTACATCACAACAGGTCAGCTCAGCTCAGCTCAAGTTACGTGGGCGTCAATCATTTCTACGTGGACCGACAGGAGCAAAATTGCGGTTTATCTCATTTGGGTGGATTCATCAAAAGACGGACGGGCCGCCACATGAACAACTGACACTTTACAACAACAATACTGATAGGATCGATCGCCCAGGGACTCTACTAGATGGTTCAACTACAGGTCAATATTATATGGCTTTGCTCTCAAGCTGACGCACCTCGACAGGAAAACGTGAAATATAATATAAAATATAACATAATATAATATAATATAATATAAATAAATATAATATAATATAAATAATATAAAATAATACATAAAGATAAAACAACAGAATAAGAAAGAATAGAATAGAACAGAATAGCATATATTTGTTTTATCAATAAATACTGTAGACAAAATATTGCTGTTTTAAGCGTTTGAGAAGACAAAATGACATTTCTAAAAAGTGGAACACACACACACACACACACACACACACACACACACACACACACACACACACACACACACACACACACACACACACACACACACACACTTCGGTAACTGGAAAGAAACAAAGACTATAAGTATGAGGGTGATGACCATCACCTCTCCCACGTTCCCTAACTTTCTACATTCCTAGAGAGGGAGAGACAGGTACTGAGCGGTGTGTTCAAGCCAAGCCTTGAATGTGGTCATCCATGCACCTGGCAACCACGCTCGATTGCGCTTAACCTTGGCTTTCGGGAGCGAGTGCTCCATCACTACGCTACATATCCCCATAGTGGCTACCAGCCAGTGAATTTGACAGAAACATATTGTTCATGACTTCTAAGGATTAAGCTGACAAGTTTCCTTCGACTTTATGTGTGATTAACTGTGCACGGCGACTTAACGGGGTAAATAGTTAAAAATCTGCTGCTTCCGATCAACATAGAAGTCTAGCTTTATTGAAAAATTCATTTCTTCTGTTTCAGTCTGCCAGTGTGATGCCATAAATTGTGACGAATGGCTTTGTTCAGCACTCTGAATAAGCCACCTACAAAAGATTTCCTTCGTTCATGAACTGCCATACAAGTCTCATCTTCTCCCCTCGTACCCCAACTTTAAGAGAGACCAAAGGAATAACGCACAAGTTTTACTCAACAATCTGAACAATCCATGAAAACCGACAATTTTGGTTTCCTTATGAACTGCTATGGTTCAGGTTACTTTCTACGTCCCGACCTGCTCGGCCTCAAAAAATCGACACTGTCTTTTTGTCAAGAGAGTCCGAAACTATTCTACAGGCAAAACATGTATGCGACTGTTTTTTAAACGATACCGCGAAAGCTGGCTCTATTTAGAAAATACACTGATCAACCAGCTGCCACCCAAAGAGTTTATTTTGTTCACAAATCGCGGATGGTTATTTTATACTTACTTTCCCAGCGACTGTCATACGGTCCATTGTGAACTCCCTAGAACGGCCTCTCCTATTCTGACAGGGTTCTCAGTGCATGCCAGATTCAGATAAAAAGTTCTCTTCAACTGTCTTTTTTGACATGCCAATCTGCAAGGGAAGTGGAGCGAAATGGGGAGATGGTAGGGGGAGAGAGCGACATGGGAGAGAGAAGTTTTCTCGTTTCTAATCAAGGGCGTTATGAAAAATGGGGAAGAGAGGACAGAAAGAAAGCGTGTGCGCGTGCGCGTGTTCGTTTTCGCGCGCACGTGTGCCCGAGCGTGCGTGACCTGCTTATCCTGGCATTTTTTAAATAAGCGCTAGCGAAGCATAGAATATCAAGCAGGTATCTCTTGGATCGCGTGGGGAGAATTTCTGGGGAAAGTATACCGAATGGATCGTCGTCGAGCATAAAATGATGATGGAAAAACTAGAAAAAACAAAAAGAGTAAATAGAACGCAATTGTTTGTAGCATATAACACCCAAAAAATTACTTTTGACGACCTGGTTATCCGTAAAATTTGACTACTTGTGTGTAATTATATTTACAAGTGACTTTTACGGGCATACAACAATAGAGTCCTGCAACCAACACACAATTCAAAACTGCATTTCTAAAGTTAAAATTTTATCTCTGTGCACATCTACTATGAAACTCATTTCACACTACAGAACCACGTCTTCCTATATGTTTATCGGTTTCTCGTTATGACAAATTCTGAAACGGAACGACAAAAGAAGAGAGATATTACCGTCTTTACCAGGCCTACGCTACCTTGCTTAAATTCAAGTACAATATACAAATAACTTTCATTTTTATCCTCAACAATTTTTAAAAAGACGAAAGGAAAACGTTCTTATCCTCTGAATACAAAGAATTGTTATCGTCCAAACACTTGTTTATATAATCATTCCAGTGAAGAGGACGAAAAGCCTTATTCGTCATCAACTAATTATCATGTCTTGAGGCTGAATCGGAAAATGAGAATAAACCAAACCGACACTGTGGATACAAGTGTATAACAGAGGAACGTTTCCCTTAGCTGCTGCATCAGTACAGATGTATGATACAGGCCGTCAAGAAGTATCACAAGCATGCTATCATTTTAGTTCATCGTGTTCTGTCGGGAACCAACTTGGTTTCAGGTTAAAAGACGGGACACCGTGAGAGAGACAAACAGACAGACAGACAGACAGACAGAGAGGGTGGTGGTGGTGGGAACAGAGGCAGAGAGAAGACGAGAATCAAAGAATCAAAATGGCTATTTGTCTGACAACTGGCCTCTGCAAAATGCTTGAATGTACATTATCACTTTAGTTCATAAAGAGAAACCGAGAAAGAGACAGAGAGAAGAAAGCTGTAGCTGAAGAAAAATGAGGAAGTGCTCTGTTATATAGGTATGATGTAAAGGCAGTACTGTTGTTACTACAGTTGGTGGTGTTGTTGCTCTACAAAATCAGTACTGTTGCGGCCGCAGTTGCTGGGTCAGGTAGTTGGGTAACATACATCACTTTTAACTTCAGTGAGCGTTAATGACCACCCCCATCCAAAACAAACCAAGCATCTGCCGTTTTCAAACAGGAGGTGGATTTTGTTCAAGAGGAATTCAAAGTTCCTGGACAGCTCCACGTGTGGTCCACACAAATACACCAATCATCATCATCATCATCATCATCATCATCATGTGTTCTGCCACATGGCGTTGGCGGTCATGGCCCTCCATATGCATCTATCCCTTGTTGCCGCAAGCACTTCTTCCATCCTCTCTGTCCTCAGCCACCCTGCAAGTCCGTCCAATATTTTTTCCCTGGGTCTACCTGGTGCTCTCTTTCTTGTCCAGCTTTCCTGTTGTGACCAGGTTTCTAATTCCCCTTTCCTCATGAAATAGGCTATGAATGTTGCCTGTCTTTTCCTAATCTTCTATATCAATGATCTTCTTGTGTCTGCCTCAATCAAGACTGTCTCGGTTTTTTGGGTTTTTTTCTTTGCTGTCCATGGAACTCTCAACATTCTTCTTAGAAAGATGCAGATGCACACCAGAAATAGCCAGCAAAATCGGCCAAGCCAAAACAGCACTCAAGGAGATGAAAAGCATTCTGGCCAACAAATGCCTATCAATTAACATCAGGAAGAGAGTTATTGAATGTTATATAGAACCGATAATAGTATACGGTTATGAGGCGTGGACAGTCAACACGCAAAGCCAGAGCAAAAATGTGGTTTCTAAGAAGAATACACCAGTCATGTTCTCGAAATCCCATGCCCAGGCAGGGTCTCAAAATGACGGGTAACAGACTAGATTTTACAACAAACACACAGCCTGTGTCACCGGAATCATTGGTACGCTGAGGTAATTAATAAGCAAGCAATTCAATTCTTATGTAAATGACATGAACATGTTATTTTATCCTGAACAAAGGACCTAGTAAAACAATATCTCCCGCGACTCGCATGAAGGTTGATGAGTTCAGCTCCCACCCACCCCCCCCCCATCCTCTCCTCTTCTCTCTCTCTCTCTCTCTCTCTCTCTCTCTCTCTCTCTCTCTCCTCTCTCTCCGGGATCTAATGTAGGTTACAGAGATGAGCTGTCATGTCACACTGTCAGCTGTTTATTAACAAATTACTCTCCAATGTCTCCTGTACAGGTTACAGTGGCTGACGACTCTAACAATTGTATTACGTGTCTTGATTCAAAACAGCAGTTAAAGAAATCTGGTTACGAAGGTTAAAGATCGTATTTGATAAACTCGACACATGATCTATTCCAGTATTTAAAAAAAAAACACTTTCAAACAGGGAAATGTACCGCTTTATAGGTCAGCATTAAAAGATACTAATTTCCTATACCTCCTTTCGTATTTAAAAACAGCAAGAAAAAAATCCAACCCTGTCAATATTTAAAAATAATCAACTTAGAATGCCACGTCTACCACCGTATCTAAAGCGACCAAACTAAGTCAGTAAAAGAGAAGAACCTACCAATTCTTGCAGCGGGCGTAACTTGAGTCGGACTATTCGATCCATTTTGTTTATTCACAACTCGTCCAAAGCACTTCTCCAACCCTTGTATATCAAGATCTATACTTCCCAGCTCTCACAAAATCCACATGAGAAAGAAAATGGGCAAAGAAATATAGGGCAGTTCAGCTCCTGCTGTTCGCCCTTGCACGCTCAGGTCAGTCACAGAATGAGGTCAGTCTTTGAATTCCTGTTTTCTGTGCACATAATCATGTAGAAGTCGACACGCTAAACTTACAAGCTACCTTCAACACACACGCAGAAATTATGTGTTCATGAGAACGTACACGTACAAGTACAGGATCTATATTCCTGTGGTACCATAGTCCTCCAGAATTCATATTCCCGAACACAAGTAGGTTTCTATGTCCCACTGCTGTAGATACTGTTCCCAACGATACGCTGACTGTTCCACACTGTTACTGTTAAAGAAAAGTCGCGTGCACACGAAAAAGTACTACCACACAAGGTCAGATAAAACAGTAACCTCACACGTACACAATCTAACTGTCCCATGTCATCTTCCTGAGTAAGCGATACCCCAGTCATGACTTCAGCTGAAGGCAGGGCACATAATATGAATCCACGCGATGCAATTAGGTAAAAAGGCACAAAAACTGCAAATGCTCCACATAATAACTCGTGGCTTTTGGCAGCCCGTCCTGTCGAATACGTCGTAACCCGAAACGGAACGTGAAGTTGTGCACATGCACAGCAAGCTGTATGTACGTAATACGGTGAAAACAACGAGACAGACGATGATAGCCTTGCTTTTCTTCGTCGCAGAAAACAAGCTCGTTGCGGAGGTATCTAAGTCAAGATCACTTTACACTGCCCGCGACGTCGCTATCAGATAACGGCAACGATAACATCCTTTTATCTTCTCTCTCCTACCCGGGCCGCTGTGGGATAAAATGCGCCAAAACGGCCAAAGCCTCGACCTAAATATGTCTGTTCCACTTTCTGTTCCCAGCATGTCCGGAGGGTGTAACTGATACAAATGGGGATGACACTTGGATTCAGCGTGTCCCCTGCAGCATCAATGACAATCCCTGTTGTTGTCTCGCACAGCACATGTACATGTGTACATGTCATTATGCATCCGGACAGTGGACCAAGCCATCAACTCAGGACTTGCACTCATCCAGGCGGAGGACCAAGCCATCACCATTCAGGACTAGCACTTGTTTCTTCCTCTCGCAGCTCAAGTTAAATCTGCAATGTTATTGTTCTTGTTCTTGTTGTTTAATTAAAGCCCAGCCGACTGCAGAGTAGAGCCATATCACGGCTATAACCGTCTCAAAACATACAAAACAACAGGGAAAAAATAGAAAAGAAAATTAACCACACATATCAATACATTCGCACACATAATCTAAGGACATGCCCCTGGCGCTGACATTCCGTCCAATTTGTCGCACAGGGGATTAAAAAAAAACCCACCTGAACACAACTTTAAACATAACTAAGGACACTAAAATATATGTACAAACGGACCTAAATCACCTAAAATTGCTTCCGCATAACTCATCCCTAGAGCCAAAATTGTATTTAACACATGTACCCAATTATCAATCCTAAGAAAAAGTACATAAGACTTTATCAAATACATACAGGTGAATGGATCACCAAGCAGATGACAGGAAGAAATGACAGAAAGTAAAGAAGGAAGAAATAAACAAAGAGAGTGACAGAAAAGAGGAAATTTCTAGCACAAAAATTCCAGAAGGTGGGGATACTATTTGTACTGAAAGAGCCCTCGGCATCCCCACGGGGATAAATCGTGCAAGCTGCCCGTCCCATCATCGGAAATTAAGACAGACGGAACACAGTTAAATCCACACCACATATTCCGGCTTCCCACTGACCAGACCCCACGAGCATCTATGTAAATCCCCTTTGACCGACTGTTTAAAAACAAAAAAGAAGAAAACTTGCTCACTTTAGTACAACCAAGAGGCACTTTTGTTGAGCACACCAACCCACCTCCGCCCACGTGTGTGTGTGTGGGTGTGTGTGTGCGTGTGTGTGTGCGCGTGCGCGTGTGCGTGTGCGTGTGTGTGTGTCGGTGTGTGTGTTGATTTTTATGGGGGTTTACTCGTATCTTGACAACGGATGTGAAATTGCATTCTACATTTCTTTAAAAATTTAAAAAAAAAAAAAAACACCTTCAACCGGCACAGTAAAATACCACATACACTGACATGGAGCCTGCGCACTTTCAGAGATGGAAACTTATCTCCTGCGTATTTGCAACATTACACATGCTTGTTCTCCATTTAACATATTCACGTTTATGTGTATGCCGTTCGTAAATCGACCATGTTTCGTGTTTCATAACAGGGGTACATCCTTTGTAACCAAATCATCATCATCATCATCATCATCAATCATCATCATCATTCATCATCATCATCATCCATCATCATCATATCATATATAACAATCATCATCAATAAACAAATAAATAAACAAAATAAAAGAAAAGTAATACTGGTGACTTCTGTGGATGATGAAGTTTAAATCCTGATAGCAACTATGCTTTGCTAATAATATTGGTGTGCGTGCTTTCTTTCGAAAGAATGAAAACAATCTCAAAAGGCGTTTCCACCGCCATGTATCTTTACTGAAAGAGTGTGTATTCTCCGAATGCTTCAGTATCGTAAACAGATTATCCTGCTTCTGCATTCGTATCAACACACACCACACACACAACACAAACACACACACACACACACACACACACACACACACACACACACACACAACACACACAACACACACACACACACACACACACACACACACACACACACACACACACACACACACACACCACACACACACACACCACACACACACATCCACACACACAAAACACACACACAACACACACACCCACACCAACCACACCACACACACACACATTGTCCATAGCAAGTAAAAAAATTTTAAAAAATTAAAAAAAGACCTCCGCATACTATGAATGTAAACAGACGGGCATTATGAAGCTGGTGAATTCCACCAAGATAAAATAGCTCTTGATTTCTTTCGTCTCAATTGGAGCTCTTAATATTTTTGCTGCAACACTCCCCTCTACAGCCTTTAAGGAGCCGTTTAGGCGTGCAACATCATAATGAATTATTCTGTACGTGGGTAATTCAAAAAAACAGAATCAATTCTTTGCATTGAACAAGCGCCACGGGTAGGTAATTTGACACACAGACAGCCCGATGCAAATACACAGCAAACTGAAAGAAACACGGAAACACATGAGTATGAACAGAGCCTACAAATATCTGTGTCAATCATCAACTACTTCAAGCACAACTACTTCCTGTGGCCTTCGTCAAAGAATCTCGAGAAAATAAGATAAAACAAGTGTGTAATAAATTCGAATGACTATAGCCCTACTACAGCAAAAACATTCATCCCACATGCAACATGGTTATCAACCATGCCGATCAAACAGAATCCCACCAAAGCATGTCGAAAATTTCCAGAAAAAAAAACCAAAACCGTGGTCGAATTCAAGGAGGAGGAGGAGGAGGAGGAGAAGAAGAAGAAGAAGAAAACCTCAGACATCAGCGTAGAGTGAAGGCGGTGAGGTCATGTTTGTGACCAAGTACACAGACATATTAAATACTTCCTCGCAGAAACACATTTAGTCTCTTTTGCATCAAAAATCTCTGAGGACAAGCCACCTTTTCTCTACCCTCACCCCCCAACCACCACCCTACACCTTCTGTCTCTTTTTAGATGCACTTTTACACACGTCAATAATATCTATAATAAGCCAGATCAGCGACTGACGTGGTACGTTCCGCTGAAAATGAACACATCAAAACTGCAATACCTCTCTCTGTCTTTTGTCTCCCGAAAATATCTCTCTCTCTTCTCTCTCTCTCTCTCTCTCTCTCTCTCTCACACACACACACATCACCCTCTCTCTCTCTCTCTCTCTCTCTCTCTCTCTCTCTCTCTCTCTCTCTCTCTCTCTCTCTCTCCTCCCTCCCCTGACATAAATGCCCGGGAAAAAAATCAACTGCTTCAAATTGTTTTCTAACCACGTCACTAACCGCTTTATATGGATTTCAGGGTGTGTGGAAAGAAAGTGTTTTACTATAATATGAAGGGAACCGTAAAAGCAGCAAACTTTCGAAGAAAAAGAAAAAATGGAAAAAAAAGAAAACATCACCGCATTCATGCCAGTGGTTTGCAGGACTGTCGCCTACGTCACCGTACCTCTTGCTGTCGTCATGACCAAAGCCAATTCTGTGCAAGCTTGTTTCAATGGTTCAAACCACTGTAAAATTGAGACTAAAATAAACAACTGTCTGTCGGATGCTCGCGCATCCAGCAAAGGTAAAAAGGAAAAAAAGAGGCCGGGTGGGAGGGATAATCGGGTTGGGGGGGGGGGAGAGGTGGGGGCGGTTAAGAGGAAAGAGAATCAGAGCGGAAAGATACAGAAATACAGAGTGGAAATGGAGACAAAGGGGGAAAGAGAAGAGCGAGAGGCAGGCACAGAGGTTAAGACACAAAAAGAGACAGGAGAGAGAGAGAGAGAGAGAGAGAGAGAGAGAGAGAGAGAGAGAGAGAAAACAGACAGACAGACAGACAGAGACAGACAGACAGAAAGACAGAAGAAAAACAGACACAGACAAAGAGAGAGAGGGAGAGAGACAGAGAGACGGACAGACAGACAAAGGCAAGCAGACAGATTCAGATAAACTGAGTGGGCAGTGGTGAAAAGTGAGGGGAAGGGGAGGAGAGGAGAGGGAGAGAGAGAGAGAGAGAGAGAGACAGACAGACAGACAGAGACAGAGAGAGCAGAAGAAAGACAGACACAGACAAAGAGAGAGAGAGGGAGCGAGACAGAGACGGACAGACAGACAAGGGCAAGCAGACAGATTCAGATAAACCGAGTGGGCAGTGGTGAAAAGTGAAGGGGGAGAGGGAGGGAGGGAGAGAGACAGAGTGAGAGAGAGAGACAGACAGACAGATAGATGGACGGACGGACAGATAGACAGACAGACAGTGATGATCAATTTACTGTGACAGAAAGAGAGAGGTAGAGAGAGCAAGCAGACAGACAGAGAGGGAGAGAGAGGGATTGAAGGAGACAGGGAGATCTATACAGATGACTTATTCATTTAAAGGACATGGCTGGCCCCTCATGAGGAGGTAGAATGTGTGTGTGTGTGTGTGTGAGAGAGAGAGAGAGAGAGAGAAGAGAGAGAGAGGAGAGAGAGAGAGAGAGAGGAGGAGAGAGAGAGAGAGAGAGGAGAGAGAGAGAGAGAGAGAGAGGAGAGAGAGAGGGTGAAAAGAACACGTATCAGATTCTAAACGCGGAAAAAAGCGCCTGGAGATGTGACAAGTACAGGCCTTTCCAGTTTACACATTCACACTGACAACAGACGTTTGCAATAGTAGTGTCCTCACACCGGGTCATACACCGCACTCAATGAGCATGAAAAGTCATTTTCAGTGCATTACACGTCTCCGTTCTTTTGCTTGTCTGCTGTGCTACAGCCAGGCACGCGCATGCACGCGTCTGTTAGTGTTATGTGTAGCCTACGCGGGCATGCGGGGACGAGGCGAAGGGTGGCGCAGAAATACTATATTCTTGAATTTTCAATGCATCTTACTTTTCACGTCTAATAAAGAACATTACGCAAAACGGAAACAAAACAAAAGCATGAACAAGACTGCTCCCCTCGTTTCCCTTATGAATATGAGTGGAAGGGGGGGGGGGGGGGGGGGGGATCAGACAGCTACCTTCGCTAGAGGTGCAGGTTTCAGGTTGGTCTTTTTACAGACGGCATCGAGACAGACCACATTCCGGCAAAATCTGCACTGCTAGCGAAGCAGACCGAAAGCCACTTTCGAGATCACTGGCTCCCTGTATCAAAGCGCATACAGTACAAACTAGACACCATGTGCTACAAAAGCCTCAATAACGCAGCCCCCGATTACCTGTCAAGCCTACTTGAGATCTATGTTCCCTCACGTACCCTCCGCTCTGCCTCCGATCCTCTGACTTTTCGCTTTCCACGCACTAAGCTCAATAATAATAATAATAATAATAAAGGCAATTTATATAGCGCTTTCCAGAGCACAAAGCGCTTCACATAAAATCAGTATATAACTAAATACAAATAGATACACCAACATAAAATTTAAACATACCGCTGCTAACACTATATAAACATAAAACATAAAATTTACGTTCAACAAGATATATTAACATAGTAAATTCAAATATTACTAAAAATAGTGACAATCATACAAAAATATTTTCTCTCTCTTTCTCCACACACACACACACACACACACACACACACACACACACACACACACACACACAGACCCAAACACACTCCCTCTCTCAACCACTCAGTTTCTCTACTATCAAATTCTATCACGCTTACACATACTCTTACTCATACTCTCACTCTCTTGCCCCACCCCAACCATACTCTCGCTCTCTACCGTGCTCCCGATATTCCTTGCTCACTCTCTCTCTCTCTCCCGCACAGCCTCTGTCTCTCTCTCTTTTCCTCTCTCCCTCTCTCTCCCTCTCTCTTGCTCGCATAAACATGGTTCACACACACACACACACACACACACACACACACACACACACACACACAAACACACACACACACACACACACATATATGTAGGAACGATGATCAGGGCTGAGAGAGAAGAGAAAGAGAAGATCAATGAAAGTATTGAGTGAAAAGATAGGTCTTCAGACTAGACTTGAAAGAAGGAAGACATTGCTTATGGCGAATATGATAGGGAAGGGAGTTCCAGGTCATGGCAGCAGAGTGGGAGAAAGCTCTCTGACCATGCAGTTTCCGGTTGAAACGGGGAACACAGAAAGTTCTTGTGTCGGTAGAGGATCGGAGAGTTCTGGATGGTACATACACTTGAAGAAGTTCAGACAGATAAGAGGGAGCGGAGCAAGTAAGAATTTTGTAACAGAGACAGCAACATTTGTATTTGATTCTTTGTTCAACTGGAAGCCAATGCAACTTTTTCAGAAGAGGAGAACATGACTGGGATCTAGGGGCTTTACAAACAAGCCTAGCTGCTGAATTCTGAACACGTTGGAGAGGTTGAATGACAACTGAAGGGCAGCCGATTAGAATAGAATTACAGTAGTCCAAGCGTGAAAGAATATAAGAGGAAATAAGAGTTTTAGTGGCTTCCTCAGTAAGAAAGGGGCGGATAGAAGCAATACGTCTTAGTTCCATATAAGAAAGCTGGCATATCTTAGTGACATGTTTTTGCATAGAAAGATCATGATCTAAAAGAACTCCTAAATCCCGGACACAGTCAGAAAATTCAATGGAACTAGAACCTATAGGGAGAGAAGAAGAAAGTGTGTTGATATCATGATGTGAGAAACGTATAGCCTCCGTCTTGTCACAGTTAAGTTTCAGTTTATTTGATGACATCCAGAGATCAATGTCAGAGGTACAGTTTTGGAGAGAAGAAATTGCATCAGGATAGTCATCAACAGAAGCTGAATGAAGGAGCTGAGTGTCATCCGCAAACATTTCATGCGAAATGGAACGGCTGCGGATGACATCAGAAAGAGGGGTAGTATACAGAATGAATAAAACAGGACCGAGCACGGAGCCCTGAGGCACACCAAAATCGAGGGAGGTTTCATTTGAACGGTGACTATCCACTAGCACAAACTGTTTCCTGTCTGAAAGATAAGAGTGAAACCAATTAAGAGCTAAGTCTCTAATACCAAATGTATGTTCCAAACGAGAGAGAAGAATTTCATGGTCTATGGTGTCGAAAGCAGCTGAAAGATCTAACAAGAGGAGGACAGAAATTTTATTTTTATCTAACGAATTGAGAATATCATTAAGGATACGAAGGATGGCAGTCTCTGTGCTGTGCTCTGGACGATATGCTGACTGATGGGGAGATAGAAGGTTGTTGGCAGTCAAATGAGCTGAAAGCTGGTGGAGGACAATTTTCTCGAGAATTTTGGACAGAAAGGGGAGGTTGGAAATGGGGCGGTAATTTTTCAACACGTTGGGGTCAAGGGAAGACTTTTTCAGGAGAGGCTTAACAAGAGCAGTCTTAAAATCAGAGGGAACAGAAGCTGAAGATAGTGATTCATTAAGAATGCGAGTGATAGTGGGGAGAAGGGTGTCGAGGTGGTCATAGAGAAGAGGGGTGGGGATGGGGTCGAGAATACAAGAGACTTTGGGGGACTCAGTAATCAGCTTCCGTACAAATGATTCAGAAACAGGAGTAAACTGACAGAGTGGTGTACCTTTATAAATAACGGACTGGTCAGTTGTGTCAGAGGATGACAGAAACCCATCACGGATGGTCAGAATTTTCTGGGTAAAAAAGTCGGAAAACAATTTTGGTAACTGAGATAATTCATGTGTGGACGGCAGAGTAACATCGGAAACCTTTCCCAGCATGCCTGTGACAGTTCTAAAAAGATCTTTGCATGATACTGCTGAAACAACTTTAGAAGAATAGAATTTAGTTTTAGCATCATGGACGAGATCGACAATTTTCTGTTTTGCGGTTTCATAAATCTGCTTATGTACCGTCAGGCGAGACGATGCCCAGCGACGCTCAGCTTTACGGCGCTCACGCTTAAGTTGCAAAAGATCATGTGCCACGGAGCTGTACCACGGGGCAGAGCGACGTTGCTGCACCCTGTGCTGACGTAAGGGCGCGTGCTTATCCAAAACTGTTCGCAAACCGAGACTGAGATCAGAAAGAGAACCATCATGAGTAATGACACTTTTTAAATCTTGAGAAAATGCTGCCTGATCTATCTGGCGAATGGCACGAATATATTTGAATTGGGGTGTTGATTTTTGTTTTAGAACACTAAGATGACAGACAATACAAATATGGTCAGACATAAGATAATTACTACACTTTGCAGATTGTAAAAGATTATCATTGTCACGAAAAATTACAAGGTCTAAAATATGACCACTGCTAGGAAAAGTAGGTTCGTTAACAGCTTGAGACAGACTAAACATTTGCAAGAGTTCCCGAAACTGTCTTGTTCTGGAGTCATACTGATCTTGATAATGGATATTAAAGTCACCAACAATCAAAAGATTACTCTCACACGTGATGGAATAGTCAAGAAAGTCTGGGAGCTCATCGAAAAACATAGTGTGGGTCAGTTTATTTCTTTGACTGGGGGGAGGATGGTAGACACAAAGCAATCGAAGTTGCTGGCGTTGCACAGTCAACATTAATTCAGCAACCTCAAACGAGGTGTGGGTGAAGGAGAACGAGGTGTTGACAGAGGTGTGAGATGCAAGACAATCTTTCATGATGACGGCAATGCCGCCACCACCTTTAATCAAGCCAGTCAGCTGACGGGGAAAAGAAAACAGTTTATATCCCGGTGGTGTCAAGTCCGCCATCTTGCTCTCATCGCCGGACTCTTTAAGCCAGGTCTCGGTGAGGACCATAATGTCGACATCGTGATCTGTCAGAAAGTCTACGATCGCCGTACGCTTCCGGGCTACGCCCACAGACTTGGCGTTGAACAGGCACACACAGAGCTGGTTTAGTAAATCGGAGCTCTGTAAGGGAACCTTGATCAAGTTATGCAGGTTGGCTCGGGAGGGGCGGGCTGTGGAGCAGATCCAATACCTATGGTCCACGAGCCTTCTCTGTTTCTGGTCCACTCTCCTGGAACAAACTTCCTCTCTCAGTCCGTCAGCAACCTACTTTTGTCTCCTTCAAGTCCGCTCTCAAAACTCACCTTTTCTCCTCTGCATAAAATCCTAACCTCACTCAACCCCCCTCTGCAGCCTGTCTCCGCTCGGAGGGGAATCACTTTGTTTTAATATAAAATTGTATATGATGTGCTCTCTGTGGTTTTCCATTGGTTTTATTCTTGCTTTTATTGCTTTTATTCTTTTCTCCCCATTTGTGGCCATGCATGTGTGTGTGTGTGTGTGTGTGTGTGTGTGTGTGTGTGTGTGTGTGTGTGTGTGTGTGTGTGTGTGTGTGTGTGTGTGTGTGTGGTGCGTGCGTGCGTGTGTGCGTGTGTGTCTTTTCGGCGCTTGGATTTGATTTTGTCGAGATTTGCGCTATATAAATATTGTAATTATTATGTATGCATGTGCGTACGTATGTATGTATATATGTATGTATGTATGTATACGCTTAGATTTATGTATGTATGTATGTATGCATG
This sequence comes from Monoplex corrugatus, assembly GCA_030674185.1. Classification (NCBI taxonomy): domain Eukaryota; kingdom Metazoa; phylum Mollusca; class Gastropoda; order Littorinimorpha; family Ranellidae; genus Monoplex; species Monoplex corrugatus. The sequence goes on from CM060315.1 coordinate 80,091,767, forward strand.
TATACGCTCAGCTTAGATTTATGTATGTAAGTATGTAAGCATGTATGTATGCATGTATACGCTCATATGTATGTAGGTATGTATGCATGTATACGCTCAGCGCTTAGATTTGATTTTGTCAAGATTTTGCGCTATATAAATAAAATATATTATTATTATATTAAAAGGAATGGATCATACAATGCCAGCTTTAAGAGGCCGATCCAATGTCAGGCACTGTCATACGATAACACACCCTGCCTCATGCTCGATATCATGAATGTCTAATACGAACTGAGTGTTCCACTTCAGTCAGTATTTGAGAGTCAAGACTGAGAACAGAGAAACTATTTGAGAGTCGAGACTGAGAACAGAGAAACTATTTGAGAGTCAAGACTGAGAACAGAGAAACTATTTGAGAGTCAAGACTGAGAACAGAGAAACTATTTGAGAGTCAAGACTGAGAACAGAGAAACTATTTGAGAGTCAAGACTGAGAACAGAGAAACTATTTGAGAGTCAAGACTGAGAACAGAGAAACCGTTTGAGAGTCAAGACAGAACAGAGAAACTATCTGAGAGTCAAGACTGAGAACAGAGAAACTGAGAGTCAAGACTGAGAACAGAGAAACTGAGAGTCAAGACTGAGAACAGAGAAACTGAGAGTCAAGACTGAGAACAGAGAAACTGAGAGTCAAGACTGAGAACAGAGAAACTATTTTAGAGTCAAGACTGAGAACAGAGAAACTGAGAGTCAAGACTGAGAACAGAGAAACTATTTGAGAGTCAAAACTGATAACAGAGAAACTATTTGAGAGTCAAGACTGAGAACAGAGAAACTATTTGAGTCAAGACTGAGAACAGAGAAACTATTTGAGAGTCAAGACTGAGAACAGAGAAACTATTTGACAGTCAAGACTGAGAACAGAGAAACTATCTGAGAGACAAGACTGAGAACAGAGAAACTATTTGACAGTCAAGACTGAGAACAGGGAAACTATTTGAGAGTCAAGACTGAGAGCAGAGAAACTATTTGAGAGTCAGGACTGAGAACAGGGAAACTATTTGAGAGTCAAGACTGAGAACAGAGAAACTATTTGAGAGTCAAGACTGAGAACAGAGAAACTATTTGAGAGTCAAGACTGAGAAGAGGGAAACTATTTGAGAGTCAAGACTGAGAACAGAGAAACTATTTGACAGTCAAGACTGAGAACAGGGAAACTATTTGAGAGTCAAGACTGAGAGCAGAGAAACTATTTGAGAGTCAGGACAGAACAGAGAAACTAAGCCCAACCTCACCGTATGCTCCTAGATTCTACACAGATGTAGAAACATGGGGTTAATTCGTGCCAAGGCTTTGCTTCTGGTGTTTGTATATATCCCGAAAGATTGTATGCGTTAACTACAAAGCCCGTGACGAATTGCTTGTTGCACACTCAAAAGTTTCGTTCTGTGAAATTTAAATTTAAGGGGGAAAAAAGCCAGGCAAACTGAAAATACGGGGTACGTCACATACAATGCTCAATCTGACTGGCTATCGCACGATATATCGGATGAAACTCAAAGCACCATGGATCGTATCAGGCTTCAGACACTGAAAAATAGCGTAACACCGTTTTCTGTTGGTTCCCATGGGAACGGACAATGCCGTACGAATGTTGTACGTCGGTACCTGACGTTTTCAGTCGATCAGGCCCTTTAGCCTCCCAGACGGAGGCCTGTTGCTGGTGGTGTTGACCGGTTGGAACCCAGCATAAACACTGCTCGAGCGCTCTGGGACCACCGAATTACACGGCTTTACCTGGCCACTGCCCAACCTTTTCTACCACAAAACGACAGGTATTGGGTCTGCCTGGCTCATTAAGGTTTGGAGGGGGGTGGGGAACGAGACCATTTTCCAAACGCATTTTCGTGGTGTTCATCCTCAAAACAATAACATTTGAAGCCCTAGACAATGAAGTTTTCATCAAAAAAGCTTATGCACATGCCTCGGTATTCTGGAAAGAAAAAAGAACAAAAACAGTCTCAGGTTTGCTCTTTCATTTAATGAGATTTGCAAGAGCGTCTTCGAACTAATCAAGGTGACCTCGTGAACAAGTATCTAGATTCTGTCAACGACGATCATTCAGCCGCTAGTTTTTGTTATCATCCATGTTCTGTCAGATTATTCAATACAAATATATAATTACATCGCATATCTCTCTCTCTCTCTCTCTCTCTCTCTCTCTCTCTCTCTCTCTCTCTCTCTCTCTCTCTCTCTCTCTCTCACGCGCGCACACACATGTGCGTGCAAGCGCTTTCTCTCGCAATTTCACTAAAGACTGCTGCTGAGAATATTTGTCTGTGTGTGTGCGCGCGCGCGTGTGTGTGTGTCTGTGTGTGTGTGTGTGTGTGTGTGTGTCTGTGTGTGTGTGTGTGTGTGTGTGTGTGTCTGTCTGTGTGTGTGTGTGTGTGTGTGTGTGTGAGAGACAGACAGACAGACAGACAGACAGACAGAGAAAGAGAGAAAGACAGAGAGAGAGACACAGAGAGAGAGGGAGAGAGAGATCTACAATCAAACAAACATCTCTGAAAGCAACGAGATCTAGTCCAAACAAAAAATCCAACCCACTAATTGGAAGATCATGTTCGATTTTTTTCCCACAGCAGCCAACTTACCGTGCAGGATTATCACCAAGCAATATAGAAGTACCATCGCTATAGGACACCTGCCTCTTGCTGCAGACATTTCTCACAAAAACAAGACAGTAACGCTGCATTAACAGTTTCTTTGTTTTGTTGAAGTTGTTTTTGATGCTGGGTTTTGCTGTGTGCCTTTCGTGAACGTGAGAGTGTAGGAGAGGTGAGACAGACTGACGAAGACAAGACAGAAAATAAAGTATCAGACACACAAACACAGAAGCATACATACGCGAAAAACTTTAAAGAAAATCACAAACTAGCATACAGGGACACACACGCAGATCAATACGCCCACCCGTGGGTGGTTGTACCGTCATTATTGTGACATCAAAGGCACAAAAACTCATTGACAGTAAAAGCGGTAACGTGTCATGTCATATTCCAAATTCATGACATAAGAGGACGCTTTTGAAATATAAACGTCACTCTTTCACTGGAAAAGCGAGTGATTTACAAAAGCTGTTTTGCTGTGCACGTAAATACTTTCCCAGAGTACAGATTGTGCAGTACTGTGGTGCTGCTTTTCACGCTATATTACGAGAGTTGTTCAATACATAATCAAAATGTCTATAAGAATGTATAAAATGAGATAATGAACCTTTTCTCCCTACATTTCTTCGATGTAATGTCCCTTCTTCCGAATGACCATTTCCCATTTCTTGGGAAGGTCCGAAATGCCCACTGCCAGGCAACCGGAGTTATGTTGTTCCTGCTTAGCAACCTGCACTTCAATGTCATCAAAGACTTTGAAACGTACACCACGGAGGGGTTCTTTCAACACAGGGAAGAGTTCAAATGTCTGAGGACCTCATATCTGGAGCACAGGCGGGATGTGGTAGTGTGTTCCAAGGACATGACATCATCATCAAGTGCCCTGCCACATGGCGTTGGCGATCATGGCCCTCCATATGCATCTATCCCTTATTGCCGCAAGCACATCTCCCACCCTCTCTGTGCTCAGCTACTCTGTAAGTCCGTCCAATATTTTTTCCCTGGGTCTACCTGGTGTTCTCTTTCCTTCCAGCTTTCCTGTTGTGACCAGGTGCTCCAATTCCCTTTCCTCATAAAATAGCCTACAAATGTTGCCTGTCTTTTCCTAATCTTCCTAGTCAATGAGCCTGTGTCTGCCTCCATCAAGACTGTCTCGTTTTTCTTTCCTGTCCATGGAATCTCAACATTCTTCTTAGAAACCACATGTCGGCTGCCTCAATCTTGTTCTGGCTTTGCTTGTTGACTGTCCACGCCTCACAAATGTATAACATTATCGGTTCTACATAACATTCAAGAACTCTTTTCTTGATGTTAATTGATGGGCATTTGTTGGCCAGAATGCTTTTCATCTTCTTGAACGCTGTTTTGGCTTGGCCGATTCTGCTGGCTATTTCTGATGTGCATCTGCCGTGTGGTGAGATGATCGATCCCAGATATTTAAACTTACCAATCTGTTTCAAGTTGTGCCGTTTGCTGTTATTTTGCATGAGGGGATTTGATGTTCTTTACTTATTACCATGATTTCAGTCTTCTTGCTATTTAGCTCAAACCATTTACTTTTGCTTTCTATTTCTATTATATTCACAAGCTCTTGTAGGTCCCTTTCATTTTCTGCAATTAGCACGGTGTCATCTGCATATCGAATGTTGTTTATCATGACATCATAAGTGACGTTTTCTCAGCATTGTGGCAAGATGTGCTGTCATGTAATGTCAATGGCAAACCACTTAAGTGTGTTACGTTTCTTTCGGAATGCAGGTCTTGGTGTTTTCATCAGAAACATCCTGTCGTAATCCTGATTAACAGTTTGTCACATCGGAACGCTACGTGCCGTCAATACACTCTTGTTGTTACCATAGGCGCATAGGCATATCATCTCATTATCATCTCTCACTTTCCTTGCTTTCCTCTGAACCTGATGGGTCCTCCAGAACAAATGTAGATTGATTGTCACAGCCCCCCCCCCTCCCCCACGGGACATAAAGCATGGTTGTCTCCCTTACAATGGTATGACCAGACAAGGCAGCAAAAAACTGCCAACAATAAGACTTTTTTTTATTCAATACAGTGAGCTGCCTGGTCTAAAATACGAAACAAAACAGAAATCTCCTAGAAAGACAACGTAAGAAAAATAAAAAGAAGTGAAAAGAAGAAGATTCTTATCGGTCGGGAACACTCACAAGCGCCCTGTCAGTATTTAGGTCTTTCGATGGGAAAGTCATGTACTCTCAAAGCAGGTGACGCTTTTCGTTCTGTGTAGAACTCATCAGACTTGCCCCCTGGGATATAGTAACAGCATCCACACATATGTATAGCAAGCCATCCAAACTTAAGCCGTTAAGAAGCAGAAGTGTACAAAATGTACAGAAACCTCCTAAAGAAGTAACAGCCCATCAAGCAAATGCAATAGAAAGAATTCGGACGAGAAGAATAAGGATAACACATTTCTTTAATCTTGGGAAACTGTATCGTGCGGTTCAACATTTATAAAATTTAGAGGATTTTCCTACATTTTGTAGAGTTCTACTATCTTTAGTTTGGGTGCCTCGCTCTGCATATGTGTGGATGCCCCTCTCCTCTTGCTTGCTTTCCCTTGTATTGTTCGGTGATGATCACAATGTAAAACCAGACAGAACAACTGATCTTACATTAATTCTTGCAAAACTGTTTATGATCTACAAATGCATGATTGGGAGAAATGTTCCGACTGTACAAGTTGTTACATTCCAAAGACTTCTAAATATGAGGTTCGAAACTGAATAGTGTAATGCCAAAATAAACTTTTAGTTGTACTTTTTTAATGCTCAATGGAACAACTGTATTCCAATGACTTCTCAACACGGAATAGTTTTTTTCGCAACGTGTACTTATGTCTTGATGTTCACACTGAAACGTCCATTGTTCAAAATACTATTGTATGTTTTTGTAAGTTACATGCTGTTTAGATGTCAACCATACCTTTTTCCCACATATATGACTATGTCATGGTCTATAACACACTGCTTGTTTATAAGCAATCTGAAATGAATTTAAAGAAGAAACATTAGTTTATTCAAATTCTTCTTTAACTGAAAAAGATACACACACACTCACACAAACAAACAAACGCGCACGCGCGCGCGCACACACACACACACGCACGCATGCACGCGCGCGCGCGCACGCACAAAACACACACACACACACACACACACACACACACACACACACACACACACACACACACACACACACACACACACGGAAACAGGATACGTGCTTCACAAAACGTTAACGATTTCCCCCCGAGAGAGCCATGCCGTACATCCATCATCCTCTACGCTCATTCATAATAGATCAGGGCAGCAAGCCCCAAGCGGCGGCGGCGGAATCGTCACATCACCACAGGTCCACTAACGAAACAGCACCCGGCCTTTACTACGATCATAACTACGAATATCAAGGTCGTTGCGGCGAGTGGTGGTGGTGGCATTCTCCGGCTAATGCACGTTGTGCGCCCCTACTCCCACCTTTTCCCATTAAAAGAGCATGTCACGTTTGTACCAAGCATGGCAGAACCAATGGTTTTCCGCGCAGCGGTAACATACTGTACTCTCTTTGATAGTGTTTTACACGCCGCAGACTGGGAAGACAGATGGCAGGAAGTCTAATAAACATTAATAGCAACTGGGATCACAATGGCGGCGACAATGGTTGGCTTTCTGCTTGAGAACCGTTGTTTTTGTTGTTGTTGTTGTGTGTTGTTGTTGTTTGTTTTTTGTTTTTTCACACGATAAAAACAGATGCTATTGCATGGGAATCACTGCAACTGAGGTTCTCTCTGAATCGTCATGAAACAAATCACTCAACTGGATGCAGTAACCTCGTGACGTCAGAATCGTTTTTAAAAAAAAAAAAAAAAAGAGTGACCACAATCTTGGAAAACAACATCATCTTAAAAACATCCGTCAATGGACAATTTCGTGTACGTAAGGTCCATAAAAAGCTCATGCCTTTGAAATGCGCTGTTGGGCTATCAATACAGCGATGCTAAAACTAGTGAACGAACTCGTTTTCACATTTCGCTCAGCCAGATTAATGTCGCCCTGATTAATGGCACTGTGAAGCAAGCGTGTTTCTTTTTTCTTCTTCCCTGGGAGATGTCTCCATAAGCTGGCTGCATCACCTATGGTGGTATCGACGTAAAAACTCGATCAGACACCGTCCAGTGATGGTCAAATTCAAGAAGATCAAATTTCGAAGAAGCTGCGTCAAGCTACAGTTAACCCTTTGTCCATCAACATCCTGCATTGCCAACCATGCTGGCAAAGCAAAAACTTAATCCTTTGATTCCCTCACCTATCCCCCAGCTTCCTGCAGGAAGCTGGTGGATAGGGTGAGGAAGTCAAAGGGTTAAGTTTTTGCAAGTAGTGGGTAGGGTGCGGAAGTCAAAGGGTTAACGATGGTCAAAAACACAAACTGCTGCACTGTTTTCGGTCAGACAGATGCGCACCACAATTACAAACAACTGTGGGTTTTCAAGGACTCAGTGACTTTTCCATCATGAGGAATCCTGTGACAGAAGAGCTCACTATCCAAAGAAAGAAACGTCTAAAGGTTCAATATGGACAGTATCTTCAACGTGTTCATGGCTAATGCCTTTAAAACAGTATAATTATACATTCCTTTTAAGGAAGTAATGATGATATGAATTAGAATAATGTTAGCAATACAGAACAAGAAGCAAGCTCCGAAGCGCTCTCAAGTCTACAGCACAAATTACGCAATAAAATTTGTGTCAACGACAAATCAATACCAAAGCATAAACATGAAAGGAGAAAAAAAAGTAGTAAAGGAAAAAAAAGTATAAACTCATCGGAAAAAATAGTACAAGTCAAGGACACAATCATTTTGTATGAACACATACATGTATGCTCAGGAACACACATACGCATGCAGGCGCGCGCGCGCGCACACACACACACACACACACACACACACACACACACACACACACACACACACACACACACACACACACACACACACACACACACACACACACACACACACTGTGTTAGGCCATGCAAACAGATCGGTGGTAAACACACATAACAAAAAACAAAAAAAAATTCGACAGTCGTTCAAGTGCACTACGGAGGTCAGGGTAGTGATGAAATAGAAGAAACAGGTGAGACCAATACGAGTAGTACTGTCTTAGAAGATGGGTTTTTAGAACTCTCTTAAATGACGACGAAGGCTGCAAGTGACGAATATCTTAAGAACGTGAATTCCACTGTTTCGGTGCACAGAAGGAGAATGAACGTTGACCAAAAATCTTGGTCTCCGACATGAGCAACGCAGAGTAAACATTTAGTATATATCTGATGACTTTCAGAACTGCCTGGAAAGAGTATAAACCGTAGGGAGACTAGAAATATATGAAGGAGTGGTTTAAAAGAAGAAACTGTAACAGAGTTGACGGGGATATTTTTTAACCGTGCTTACCCAATAAAGTTTATAAAGAAGGGGTTGGAGCCAAGAAAGTTTATACATAAAAAGACTAAGTAAGGTCATATCTGCGCGCCTTCGAAACTTATCTTGCAACAGAATTTTCTGTTTCCAAGATGTAGATCTATACACCTTTACAGATGAATATATAAGAAATAGCGATGCTGTTAGTGGTATATCAAACACATGAGCAGTCCACTTCAAGTGTGTGCATTCCACTTCTGACGCTCACTTATTCTCTGTTTTGTAAGCTTTTTCGCGCAGACATACAACATCAGCCATAATTATTTGAAATTCACATACTTGTGACGTTCTGCATAAACATTACGGAATCACCCACACACCGATTTCTGAAACGAACTGAAACTGACCCTCCAAACTGTATCTAAGCCATCCCAATCGGCAGTCTCCCAGCAAACATCTTCATCACTAAATCGAGTAAAAAGATGGGTGTTCGCAGAAGGACATAAAGCACATCTGTATCCAAACTGTGCCATGAATTCTGTACCCATTAACATTATTCACCAACAAATCTCCGCCCGTCTTACGCGTGCGAAAGGTTGCCACAGAAGCAGAGTCAGCTCATGCATTCAAATCGCGCTATAAATTATGTCATCATCATCACAGTCGACTATCGAAACGGCTCCATCACTAAGACCACTACTAAATAAGGCGCATAAATAAAGTCCTCAGTACCACGTTCGACGACCAACGCAGCAACTACCATCCAAAACAACGAGTGTGTAATCTGTGTTCCCATCCTTGCTGACATTATATTGTTACTGTGTGTGTGTGTGTTTGTCTAGAAAAAGCTATGTGCTCTCGCTGTTATGAGTCACCCTTTCTAAGTGTCCCCTTACGACATCTCCGTCTCCCCAAACGTTACAAGTTCACAGAATGTAAGATCGTTTAATTCCAGGCTTTGTGACCATCTAGAGGACGAATCATATATGCCAAACTGACCCAGAGTAGGCAATGGTTACTAACATATAGGTCACCAAAGATCAGGGTCATTGCGATCAACATC
>CM060315.1:80105933-80128433 GCA_030674185.1 Monoplex corrugatus
GAGAGGCTTTTGATGGAAGAGGATTAGCGCAGCGATTCGCCGCGTGTTTTCTACCTGTTCTCGCTACGATGCCGCCTGCAAACGCGCTTCTCCTTCGTTTTTAAAAATCTTCGTGCGTTCCATGTCAGATTTCAGATTCAGCTGTGTGCGTGTTTCTAGCCCCAAGACGGTAAACCAAAACTACTTTTAAATACTCCCAAGTTTACTCGCTGATCCTCTTAAGTTTAAGTCTTGCTGTCCTCCAGCAGAACTTAAAAACTCAACATTGTACTTTATTTAAACAACTCCATCTTGTACGCAGATCCTCTTTCCAGACTTGTTTTCTCACACAACATTCAATGTCACACATGAAAAAACGCAAATCTGTTACAGATTTTTTACATCTTGCTCAAAGATTCTCTTTCCTTGACAAACAGCAAATTCCTCCGTGCCATCAGCATAACAGGACGCAGCAAGTTAAAGACAAGTTTGTTTAAAGATTTTTATCTTAGTAGTTTCAAGATTCTTAACTTGTTCGAACATCATCCTCCCCTCTTCCTGTTTACATTATCATAGAAACAAAGCAAGGTAGTACATCTTCACAGTTTTTTTCCTCATACCGTTCATTCAATAATTAAGACACCTAAACACAGCAACTCAGTGCGGTTTAAGTTTTCCTTCTACAAAATGACTGCTCTTACAATTTTACACAAGTCAAAATAAAACCTACATCCCTTAAAAAGAAAAGCCATTCTACACCTGACATCATGAGGTACGCCGTTCAACTCCAAGACTTCCATCTTGAAATGTATCCTCTTTCTTCCTTTCCCTCTACAAAAAACTTCCAGGTCTGGTTATTTCAAAGATTTGAAACATATGAGCACTGCACTTTAACAGCATTACGTAATTATGGGGGAAAGCCACTGCATACCGTGGAAAGCTGCATGACGACCCTAACTTCATGAGTACTCTTGTTTGTGTATGATCACAAGGAAGGTATGGAGAGCAGAGTTGACTGGGTTTTAACATATGGCACCCGTTTTCCGAACTGTGGTCGGGCTGGTGGCAAAAGTGTTTCTCCACGCACTCTGAACTTCACATCCACCTTCGTTTTAAGACTTCTTACCGCATGGCAACTAAATGTGAATAACCCGAAGGTTGAGTGTAATATTTCAAACTGAAAATGAATAAGCTGGAGTTAACTATCCAAACTCAAACTTCTGCGGACCACTTTCATGGGCTACGCAACATATTTCAAGCAAGTTGAGGATGCACTATTCTATCCATGCCTACAAATACAATCCCAATTTCAACCCACTAAGTTTCCGGCAAGCCTCATTCTTTCTCATGCCCTCATGAAAATGCGATTCAGCATAATCAGTCAAGATCAATTCCAACCCACGTTATTCTTATTCTTTAAAGCCCAGAAAAATAGCTGGAAACGAAAATGACGTACACGTATTAATGCATGCGCGCATATAATCTAAGGATATATATGCCTCTGGCATCACCAGACGATTTAAAAAAAACAACAACACACACACACACCACACACACACACACACACACACACACACACACACACACACACACACAACACCTGAATATGAATGTGAAAATAACTAAGGACACTAAAGCATACATACAAAATGGCGCAGGCCCCCAAATTACCTAAAATTGCTCCTGCGAGGGACATTTTCTTAGAGCCAAATATGCGTGATTACATATATACCAAATTATCAGTCCTATGAGAAAGCGTGTAAGGCTTTACAGAACGCATGCAGGTGAATGGAATAGCAAGACTGAAATGATAGGAAGAGAAGACAGAAAGCAAAGGAGGAAGGAACAAACAAGGAGAGTGACAGAAAAGAGGAAATTTTAGGCACAGAATTTCCAGAAGATGGGGATACTAACTATTCTAAAAGAGCCCCCGGCACCCACACGAGGGATAATTCCAATCCACACTCTTGCCATATTAAAAACACTTCACGTAAAGAACAGTGTTAGAGGCCTAACAAGTAAAAGTGAAAGCGTCTGAACAACTGACACCGACATTTCGTTTGTTTATAGTGTATACAAAAGCTGGTGGCAAGGAACGAGGAATGTGATAACGGTAACGGACACGTGTACGGTCGAAATTCTGACCAGGTGTGGTCAAGCTGAAGATAAAACACTTTGGGTCGGCTGTCGGACTTTAGTTCACACAAATACATATGTGTAGGAGCGGGTGCGTACCTCTAAATGCGGGTAGGCACATCCATACCCATGAACTACTGATATTTATTAAAGATATCTAGAGATCCGCCAGCATCTGTGTGTGTGTGTGTGTGTGTGTGTGTGTGTGTGTGTGTGTGTGTGTGTGTGTGTGTGTGTGTGTGTGTGTGTGTGTGTGTGTGTGAGTGAGAGGAGAGAGAGAGAGAGCTCAGAACTCGCACTCACTCTCTCACACACACACACACACACACACACACACAACACACACACACACACACACACACACACACACACACACACACACACACACAACATACACAACAAAACACAGACACACACAGACAGAGGAATGCTTGGCGGATCTTTAAACACATTAATGACAACTGGCCTACCCGCATTCTTAGGTACGCACCCGCTCCTAGACACATGATTTTGTGAACAGACGTAAGTGTGTGTGTGTGTGTGTGTGTGTGTGTGTGTGTGTGTGTGTGTGTGTGTGTGTGTGTGTGTGTGTGGGGTGTGAGAGAGAGAGAGAGCTCAGAACTCGCACTCTCACTCACTCACTCACACACACACACACACACACACACACACACACACACACACACACACACACACACACACACACACACACACACACACACAACAAAACATAGACACACACAGACAGAGGAATGCTTGGCGGATCTTTAAACACATTAATGACAACTGGCCTACCCGCATTCTTAGGTACGCACCCGCTCCTAGACACATGATTTTGTGAACAGACGTGTGTGTGTGTGTGTGTGTGTGTGTGTGTGTGTGGGGTGTGGTGTGTGTGTGTGTGTGTGTGTGTGTGTGTGTGTGTGTGTGTGTGTGTGTGCCCGCGCGCGCGCGCGCGTGCGTGTGTGTGTGTGTGAAGCTCTTTTCCATGTCCAGCACCCACAAACTTTTACTTTCAATAAACATGTTACCTCAGGTAACACAAAGGTACTGTCAGTCAAACAATAACAAATATATATAAAGTTTTCGTTATGATGCAGAGGCAGAGATTAACTACCCGAAACAACAGCCGTGTCAGAAGACGTCGAGAAAACTTATGACCCAAGAGTTACAGACGAAAAACTTACCTGCGAAAACGCTCCCATGTGCACAAGGCAAAAGAAAAAGAACATGAACAACACCACAAAGACGAGCTGATCAAAACTCGGGGACATCAGATGAAAAGCTGCCATCATTGTGGTAGAAGGAGAATAATACAAGAAGAATTCATTCTCCTGCTTCGATTGCTCCTGCATATGGAATAATACAAGGACGATATCCACAATTCCGTCAAAAGTAAAAATGATTGGTATATAGTTCAATGGTTTCTCAGGTCATTATTTGGTGTCATTATGCAAGCTGTCAGATCACGTCATTACCTTGTGACGAAATTGTTCGCCTTTTCATGACGACTTTCTAAAACATGCAGTTCGAAATCCCCACGAAGCAAAACAAGTCGAACAATTTTTTACACTCATGAGCAGTGAGCCATATCTTAGTACTGTTTATGCTGTATAGACTGGCCTTCATTAACCTTGGTCACAGTCTTCATCTTCTAATGAAACGATTCGTTTTATATAGGCTAAACAAAATTATGAAATCAATAACATCAAACAGTAATGCCGCTCGAACTCGGTTTTGTTTCTTCTAAACATCGGTTTTTGTGATTGCAAGCATTCACTTTGATTCAGATTTGGTAAGTCAACCGTTAATTCATTAATCGCATGCATCTGGATTTAAACCCTTCTATATCTGGTCTCCGTTGGAGATGAAGAAGTCACTAGCGATATCGTTGAAATGATAAATCTCACGTTATTTCCATCACACGAAGTAAGTGTCCGCATTTCGTTTGTTTTCAGCAACAGGGTTTTTTTCGCCATTTTGGTGATCCTTTCTCTAGTACGTGTCAAATCTCGCTCGTTCGGGACTTTTTTTTTTTTTTTTTTTAAAGGTCAGAGGCTGTCCTTAGCTACAGGTAACTATGTAACCCAGTGCTATCTGTTGCATGTAGGGAATATAAAAAAAATCCGATCGGGAAAGGGATGGGCTCTGCACGTTCGACCTGCCAAAGACATGTCATATGACATACAAGTTCACTGAGACCAGACGAGATCGTTCGAACCTGGGTCACCCTGGACCGCGCCATATGATGACTCCCACCACGGCAGGAAAAACCACAAAGCAACCGCGTTAGAAACATTACTTTCGCCACGTAAAGTAAGAAAGTAAGAACACTCAGGCAGGTTATAAAACTGACAGAATTGACCCATGAGATGTACAGATCCTCCTGGCACATTCTCGACGCCTGCTAAGTTCGATGGAAGAACGATAGTAAAGTATAGACATAAGAAAGGCATGTCTTGTGCTACAGCGGAGAAGAGGACAAAAATGCACATGGCGCGCGGTTTTAAGTCAACTGAAACATCATGAACGCTGTCCTGGGACGCTGCCCTGTTTCGAGCAACATCATGACCATCCGTCTGCGAGCAAAATCATTCAACATCATGGTAGTGTAAACATATGTTCCCACATCAGTTTATGATGATCATAAAACTGAAGAATTCTACACTCAGTACACTAGACACATCACTTTTCAAAGAAAGCCCGAACAACTATTTTTTCAGGAACTTCTGACAACATCCAATTCTGTTTTTACTGTTGTGACAGTCTACCATGCACATCAAAATCTATTAAAATGACATTTCTTTTAGGTAACGGCGACACTACTCATAAACAAGATCATCTTTTGTTCATGATTAAACCGCATAAAACAACAGTTCAAAATTCCATGATCTACTTCCTATAACTTATTACACCAGAGAACACCAGGTAGACTCAGGGAGAAAGTATTGGACGGACTTGCACGGTGGCTGAGGACAGAGAAGGTTGGGAGATGTACTTGCAGCGACAAGGGATAGATTCGTATGAAGGGCCATGATCGCCAACGCCATGCGACAGGGCACATGATGATATGATAACTTATTAAAAGCTTAAGAACAGAAATTGTTAACTATCACTATATCTAATGAAGTACAATGGTTTCACCTCAGCGGCCAAAAGAATACCATCAAAACAAAATGAGTAAACAAATAAACAAAACAAAAATATTGTGCTTTTTTGCTTCGTACTGAAGCTGAACTTTAATACACTGACAGATACACAACGAAGGAGAAAAGGTAATGTACATGCAGTACTGCTCAAAACAATTTTTGTAAAAAATTTACATACATGTATCTACAACAACAATAACAACAACAACAAAACGCTTCTAACAAACACATTTTTATTTTCGTGTACACACACACACACACACACACACACACACACACACACACACACACACACACACACACACACACACACACACACACACACGCACACACTCACGCACGCACGCACACACACATACGCAAGCACACGCATGCGCGCGCGCGCACACACACACACACACACACACACACACACACACACACACACACACACACACACACACACACACACCACTTAAAAACAACACCCAAATTTCAGTAAAAAGACAACAGTTAAAAAAAACCAGCTCACTATTATCTTTGCAAGTTTCAAACGCATTTTAACAAATCTTTCCCATACATCGAATCATATTAAATGAAATCTATTGATCTCTTGTAAACCCTTTACAACTGCATCCGGAGGAACATCTGTTAAAGAGTTTCTTTACGGAATCCGCCGTATACTGCTCATGTCTCTCTCATCGTCCAAGTCCAGCATTGAATAAAGTGTTTAATGCTCTGGGGATCGTCACATGGTATACACCGTGGTGCTTCTTCATTTTCAAAAGACAGGAATGAGTGTAGGATGTATGACCCGTACGTAACCTTCATAACACTGTCTCTTTCCTATGGTTCCCAGGAGCAGATGGGAGACGCTCTTTGAGGTCGAGGCGGATTTGAAAGTTTGTCTACCTGCTTATTCCAATCCACCCGCCAAAGACTTCTCACATAACCGTGTACTCTGGCTTTCAGATCTGTGTAAGGAATGTAGGATGTAGACATCTTTCCCCTTGTGATATTCTTGGTGAGGCAATCAGACTTTTCACTGCCTCCAATACCAATGTGACCAGAAACCCAGGCAAACACAATGTGGTGACTTTCACCTGTAAGAGAAGAAAAAGAGTTCGAAGAAGCTCTGGGTGACTAACGTTTCGGCCAGCAATTGCCTGTAAAGCGGAAAGGGAGTCAGAAAAGATGGGTGGGGGGGGGGGGGGGGGGGGGGGTGATTTCAACACTTGTATTGGGACACCAGTTTTAGTGCCAAAACCAGAGCAGTCAGTTCAGCAGTATAAACGGAAGTGTTAAACGGCATCTTTTGAGAATGAACGAGTGGGAATAGCGGAACAGAAGGCAGCAACAGCAACACCTTCATCACACTTCGATCCATTCCTGAATATTCTGTGGGATGACGGAAAAATCTGACACAGTTCTGCACAAAACGACTTTACGGAAAGAAGATCAAAACAGACTTTAGGTGCTATAAAGGTCCGTGGTGAGCTGTATGAACATTTGGGGAAGTCTGAAACAACTGCTAAATCTGTATCTGCCCTTTGCTTGTCAGAACGGATACGGATTCACAGAGGAGGAGTAACTTTCGGATTTTGTTTTTCAAATTCAGTTTGAATTTGGGGTTGCAGACGCAGTCGTAAGCTGGGTTTTCCTGTCAAGAAAACAGTTTTACACTGTGAACAAAAATTTAAGGTTAGTTTCAGTCTACGGTTGGACAGGGAGGGTTCCCATGCCTCTGCATATAAACTGTAGACAGGAGTTGTTCTGAATGCACCAAGAAAGAGGTACAATCCTTGATGGTGAAAGGGATCCAGCAGTCCTTGGAGGGCGGGTCTCGCATAGCTATACACTGCGCTGCCATAGTCCAGTTAAGAGCGACTTAAAGCTCTGTAGAGCTTGTCAGAACGGATACGGATTCACAGAGGAGGAGTAACTTTCGGATTTTGTTTTTCAAATTCAGTTTGAATTTGGGGTTGCAGACGCAGTCGTAAGCTGGGTTTTCCTGTCAAGAAAACAGTTTTACACTGTGAACAAAAATTTAAGGTTAGTTTCAGTCTACGGTTGGACAGGGAGGGTTCCCATGCCTCTGCATATAAACTGTAGACAGGAGTTGTTCTGAATGCACCAAGAAAGAGGTACAATCCTTGATGGTGAAAGGGATCCAGCAGTCCTTGGAGGGCGGGTCTCGCATAGCTATACACTGCGCTGCCATAGTCCAGTTAAGAGCGACTTAAAGCTCTGTAGAGGGGAGCGGTCTCAAGACAGACGTAGAGACAACAGCCGACCTTCTACTACCGCTTTTTGAGAAGATCTGGGAACAGGAAAAAGTACCAATAGATTGGAAAGACGGACACATCATCAAACTGCCCAAAAAGGGAGACCTCAGCATCTGCGAGAACTACAGAGGCATCACACTCCTATCAGTGCCAGGAAAAGTGTTCAACAGGATTCTGTTGGAGAGGATGAGGGACGCAGTGGACGTCAGGCTCCGAGACCACCAGGCAGGCTTCAGGCAGGACAGATCCTGCACAGACCAGATTGTCACGCTACGCATCATCGTCGAGCAGTCCCTGGAGTGGAACTCCTCATTGTACATCAACTTTGTAGACTTCCTCAAGGCTTTTGACAGTCTGCACCGTGACACCCTGTGGCAACTCCTCCGACACTATGGAATCCCAGCCAAACTGACACGAATCATCAAAGAGTCATATGAAGGGATGGCATGTCGGGTCGTTCACGGAGGCCAGCTGACGCGTCGCTTTGATGTAAGGACCGGCGTACGTCAAGGATGCCTGCTGTCACCATTCCTGTTCCTCCTCGCCATCGATTGGGTGATGAGACGGACAACAGATGGACAGAGGAATGGCATCCAGTGGACCCTATGGACTCAGTTGGACGATTTGGACTTTGCCGATGACCTCGCTCTGCTCTCCCACAAACAGCAACAGATGCAGAACAAGACTTCAAGCCTGGCCTCCCATGCGTCCCAAGTCGGCCTTCACATCCACCCCAACAAGACCAAAATTCTGAAAATCAATGCTTCCAGCACAGAGGCAGTGAAGTTGGGAGACAACAACCTGGAGGAGGTCGAGACCTTCACTTACCTTGGGAGTGTAGTCAATCAGCAGGGAGGAACAGATGCAGACGTGAAGACCCGCATGGAAAGGCAAGAGCATCCTTCTTGGCCCTCAAGAACATCTGGCGATCCCACATGATCACACCCCGCACTAAAATCCGCCTGTTCAACTCAAACATCAAATCAGTTCTTTTGTATGGAGCAGAAACGTGGAGAACAACTAAGACCACTACTAGAAGAGTCCAGACATTCATAAACTCGTGCCTACGCAAGATACTGAAGATCCACTGGCCAGTTACCATCAGTAACACAGACCTCTGGCAGAGAACTAACCAAGTGCCAGTGGAAGAAGAAATCAGAAGAAGGAGATGGCGATGGATAGGGCACACCCTGAGGAAACCATCAACCAACATCACCCGCCAGGCCCTGACCTGGAACCCTCAAGGGAAGAGAAAGAGAGGCCGACCAAAAAACACCTGGAGAAGAGAACTGAAGGCGGACGCCAAGCAGACCGGCTACTCCTGGCGAGAACTTGAGCAAATAGCCCAGGATCGTGGACGATGGCGGGCGGTTGTGGATGGCCTATGCCCCTCCTGGGGCTCAAGGCCTAAGTAAGTAAGTAAGAGGGGAGCGGTCTTTTCTTCTCGGCACCCCAGTCCGTGTGAGCTGCGACTCGAAGAAAGTTCAGAGCTTTCTGGCATGAGGTTTTAACATGTTGGATATGACTAAGGAAATTCAACTTTTGATCAAAAACGACTCCCTAAATTTAGCTTCTTCTACAGCTGGAATGATGTACTCTCCCAGAAGGATTTCTGAATCAGCAAAGAATCGTCAGAAGTTATGAAAGTGGATACATTGTGTTTCGGTTGCGGAGAAAAAATGCAGCTGTTTATCTCTACTTATTGTTGGATCCTATCTATGGAGAGCTGCAGCTACCGCTGAACGCCCGTATAAACGCATCCAGCTGCATATAATAGCAAAATCATCCACAGGGAACAGTCAGAACCCTGCTGTACTGACTTGACTGTATTGTTAATCTTGCTCAGAGAAGTCAGAGAGAGTAGTACCAACTCGAACTTGAAACTGTCGCTCAGTCAAAACATTTTGGATAAATAGGGGTAGGTGACCCCTAAAACCCAGATCGTGAAGATCCATAAGCATTCTCGATTTTCAGGTGGTATCATATGCCTCCACTAGATCAAAGAAGATAACCACTATATGTTGTTTGTTCAGAAATGTATTACGAATTGTCGTTTCAAGGCGGATTAAATGGTCGACTGTAGAGTGATATTTGCGGAAACCGCATTCGTCCTAAGCCAAAATACTACCAGTCTCCAGTTTCCACACATGTCCGCTGTTAACCATTTTTTTCCCCTCACTTTGCACAGACAACTGGTTTGGGATATTAGGCAATAGTTGAAGGACTGTAAACATTTTTTACAGGTTTAGGTAGAGGGATAATCAGGGCTTTCCGCCATGAGGAAGGAAAGCATCCTATCGTCCACATGTAACTGTAGATTTTTAAGAGGATTTCTAAACAGTTTTCAGGGAAATTCAAAAATTTGTAATGATTTTTTTTCATCCAGACCAGGAGAAGAGTCAGAGTAGGTCAGAAGAGCAGCTTTTAATTCAGTTATTTCATGGTAAAAGGAAGATTGTATTCTTCAGTGCTATCAGATAACAAGTTCAATGAGGAATCTGTGTTTAAGGAAGAGTGCAGATTTATTGGTTGAGGGAGAGTTGGTTTCAATGTTGGAATCTAACTAGTTATAAACTGCTTTTCTGTCAGTGATCAGAAAATCTGACAGCTTAAGATGGTTGACAGAATGACGGGTGTTTTCCCCTTTATTTATTTATTTTTTCTTTGTATTATTTGATTATGTGAGAGAAAGAGACTTCAGACCACATTAGAGAGACATACATACAGACAGAGAGAGACAGAGACAGACAGAGAGACAGACAGAGACAGAATTTTGCTTCAGACTCCCTTTGGTCTATCTGAGAAGAGGAGAGGAGTGGGAAGAGGGGATTCTGCCAAGTCAGAGTCTTGATTCAGTCGCCAGAGACGAGATGTCGATGATAACCGACAACTTCGATTACTGGTGGTACTCGTTGATGGAACTGGGGGGATGGCTTCGACCTATTACGTGAGTTTTCATAGATTCCCGTTCAAGCTAACTGTCAGGCTAATATCCTTGCAAACTCGACAGGGGGGAAAATCCATGGGCTCCGTTTCAAGCCTACTTCCACTGAAGCTGTGACCGCTGCTTGGTCTGTCTACTAAAAGAACGTTTCTGAGGCACGTTTTGTGCATCTCGGTCGTTCCCTTCAGTTTGGATTGGGAGGGGGGGGGGGGTGGAAGGAGAGGAGAGGAGAGAATTCTCACCTGACCTTCAGTGATGGCACGATCTAAATGCATGCTTCACACAGGCGTAGAAGATTCCAAGCAGTTAATGAAATAATTATAAAGCATACATGATTTTGCAAACAGAAAACGTCACCATCTTTAATGAAACACGAGGTACCGAGTATTAGAATCCATTTTGACTATGTCCTAAGAAAATCACCTACCATAATGAAATGAATTATTGCAAGTAATGACAAGAAAGTCAGCAATTTTTTATTCGCTCAAGCGTTAAAACTGCCTTTTAAAGTCTACATGTTGGAAAGGAAATGTACTTCAGTTCCTTTTCATCGTCTATTTCTCGTCTCATCTGCAGTCACTCGTCTTTCTCTTAACTACTTTTTAACTACATACTTCACAATACAGGAAATCACTTCAAAATGGTAGAGGATGGAATCTATCACACTAACAATGTTCACCATACAAAAGACTCTATCACAATAACAATATTCAGCTAAAGAGTGATAAAAAATATGACAACTTTCTTTTCTCCGCCAGCACATTATGTCCTACCGTCACAACAAGAAAAAGGATCAGGAATTTATCAACTGATTCTTTCTCCAGTCAGCACATTATGTCCTACCGTCACAACAAGAAAAAAGATCAAGAACTTATCAACTGATTCTTTCTCCAGTCAGCACATTATGTCCTACCGTCACAACAAGAAAAAGGATCAAGAACTTATCAACTGATTCTTTCTCCAGTCAGCACATTATGTCCTACCGTCACAACAAGAAAAAGGATCAAGAACTTATCAACTGATTCTTTCTCCAGTCAGCACATTATGTCCTACCGTCACAACAAGAAAAAAGATCAAGAACTTATCAACTGATTCTTTCTCCAGTCAGCACATTATGTCCTACCGTCACAACAAGAAAAAGATCAAGAACTTATCAACTGATTCTTTCTCCAGTCAGCACATTATGTCCTACCGTCACAACAAGAAAAAGGATCAAGAACTTATCAACTGATTCTTTCTCCAGTCAGCACATTATGTCCTACCGTCACAACAAGAAAAGGGATCAAGAACTTATCAACTGATTCTTTTCCAATATGGTGGCGGTAACAGCACACTGTCGTCTGATGAACTGGCACTGACCATGGTCATCTCCTGGGACAACACTCTTGACTGTAGGTTTTGTGGGCATGAGCACGTTTGTACCTACGCAGGTGTGTGTGTGTGTGTGTGTGTGTGTGTGTGTGTGTGTGTGTGTGTGTGTGTGTGTGTGTGTGTGTGTGTGTGTGTGTGTGTGTGTGTGTGTGTGTTGTGTGTGTGTACAAGCATTCGACCACAAGCGTTTATATATTCTCGCGGTAAAAGAATGGTTCAGATAGCAGACCAAATGAATATATATATTATATATATACACGCACGTTTTAATGCAACTTAACAGTTTCACGAAAGTCAGACAACCTAATACTGAACAGATCTTGGGGATTTTTTTTTTTTACCAAATTCAGCCCTATCAAGGCTATCTGTTTAATGATCTCCTTCCTCCGCAAGGTCAAAAGCAGAAACAACTGTGCCAAACAAATACGCCATAAAAAGCATGTTGGTAGGGCTTTACTGTTTTGCTGACCTTTACTAAACGAAAACATGGCGATAACGGAACAGAAGATTACAAAAGAAGGAACATCTGAGAACCTTCTCCACTCTGTCAAGTTCTCTCAAGCTGGTAGTCTCCAAATGTTCACTGCCCGCGTTTCTATTGACTACAAGAAAATTGTATAAGCACTCCATCCCACTCAAAGCAGAAACCAAACTCCAAACATCCTATTAAAAAAACATTCAACCTAGGCTATCCTTATGCAGCTGGAGAAGACCTGATTTTCACAAGCTGTTGGAACGTCAGAGACTGTTCCACAATGTTAAGCCAACTGCAAAATATTTGGCACTCAACTTCCGAATCTCCATCTGAACGGTGCTATTAAAAACCCATCACGCTGCAGATGTGTTCTTAAAAAAAAAACTCTGTGTGTGTGTGTGTGTGTGTGTGTGTGTGTGTGTGTGTGTGTGTGTGTGTGTGTGTGTGTGTGTGTGTGTGTGTGTGTGTGTGTAAAATTGCTGACATACTTTTAAAACTGTAATGACTATATATTTTGCACTTCTGGCATTTGAGCGCGCCTCTACGTGTGTTATGTCTCTGTGGCTATATAACTGCTTTTTCTTTTTTTAATTCTCCTGTATACATATATGTTTGTATATGTCTTTCCATTGTATACTACAACGGACTTATGTCCCGTGCCCAGTAAG
Organism: Monoplex corrugatus; assembly: GCA_030674185.1. Taxonomy (NCBI): domain Eukaryota; kingdom Metazoa; phylum Mollusca; class Gastropoda; order Littorinimorpha; family Ranellidae; genus Monoplex; species Monoplex corrugatus. Next base: position 80,118,920 of record CM060315.1, read on the forward strand.
AAGTCAGAATGACTGAGTAAACTGGATGGGTTCCCCACCCCCTCATCCCTCTCTCCCTTCCTTCTTTTTCGTTTGTTTTTGTTTGGGGTTTTGTTTGTTTTTGTTTGTTTTGTTTTTGTTTTTTTGTTTGTGCCCCACTTTCAGCGCTGCTCCAGTTCATACACCCCCCCTTTACTCCAAATTCTCCTCGCCGCTCATTTCGGCTCTCCAAAACTACCGAAACTGAGATCACCATGAAAGCAAAGTGCGAGGGCCACAGAATCTGGGGCAGTGATTCTTTGTGCAACGTGGCCATAATGCCATGGATGTTCACTTCCAGTTAGGGTCGAGACTGCGTGACAGGGCCGTACTCTACGTTTACTTTCATAACAGATCCTGGCGTCAAGCAGGTCCAAGGGATACAGACACTTGCAGTGTTGCTCAGGAAACTTGAGCACCTCCCTCAAATACACATCTGTACAAAGGAGACTCGACTGTGTAATCCCAGTCTTCTCAATGAGCATATCTCACACCAACTCTGGGCAGCTGACAGTCAGGGACGAACGAGTAAGCTCTGGTCTAGAAAAATAACTATAACAATAAATGATATTAATACTGATAATACAGATACTACTACTACTAATAATAATAATAATAACAATAATATTGATAATGATAATAATGATAATAATATTAACAATAATAATAACAACTCTTATTGTCACTGTTATTGTTGCTTAAAGCCTAGCCGACTGCGCAGAGCCATAACAGGGCTATAACCATCTCAAAAAGCACACCTTACCTCACTATAGAAAAAAAATAGAAAAGAAAATCAAGTACACGTATCATACACTCGCGCACATAATCTAACAATATGCCCCTGGCGTTAACCACTCCTTCCACTCCATCACCAGGGGATTTAAAAAAAACATACTAGAATACAAATGTGAACATAACTAAGTACAATACAACATAAACGGGCCTAAATTACCTAAAATTGCTTTTGCACATCACATTTCCTTAAGACAAATATGTTGTCACGACATGTATACAATTATCAACCCTAGGAGAAAGTATATAAGGCTTTATATATAACACATAGAAGCGATTGGACCACCAAGGCACAAAATGATAGGAAGAAAGGACAGAAAGCAAAGGAGCAAGGGAGAAACAAAAAGAATGACAGGAACTTTCTAGCACAGAATTTCCAGAAGACCGGGACACTATTTATACTGAAAGACCCCAGCACCCCAATGGCGGGACTAGACACCAGCACCCCATCCGGGCGACTACTACTACAACTGCTACTTCTTCTTCTACTACTTCTACTACTACTGTTACAACTAATAATAATGACAATAATAATAACAACAATAATAATAATAATCATACTAACAGCAACAAACTCAGAGACAAAGATAATGAACAGTAAATACATTCATTTGTCTTCGAGTTAACAGCTTACAGTTTATTTGCTATATGTTCCTCTTTCGTTTTGGAGCATCTGATGACAGACTGAGAGAATACGGTAGAGAATACTGAGAGAATATGGTAAAGAATTCGTAACGAAGTTTTTCTTCTTTCTCTATTCTTTTCTTGAACACGTTTCAGGAAAGTCCACGATCAAAGCTAATTAAACTACCGCTGTCCCTTTCCTAAGGTACCAGCTTTTCTAGACTTTTTGGTAATTGTATAAATCGTACATTCATAGAGTTAAGAAAGAAAGAAAGAAAGAAAGAAAAAGGTAGTTGGGTTGAGAAACTTTGAAAGAAACCCAATCAAAGAAAGGATGAACAACTGACATAAAAGAACGGACTGTGCTTCTTGCGGATTGGTTGGTTCTTTTGATAGAGCCGCGCCGTGGACTCAAAATCTGATATCTCGACTTCAATCTCAGCCACCCTGGCATTAGAAAATGGCCTGTTCGCTGCCCATCTTAATGTTTCCAACATTCTGGAGGTGCCAATTAGTGTTTCATAGGTCTCAAACACCACTCCCCATTTGAAGTTCTTGCCAGCACATAGAGTTTTGCACAAGCTCAGGGAGTCTGCCAGATAGTTAACGGCAAGTTCCATGAATCCCTCCCGACTGAACTCCAAACTCTTAACTCTGCCAGAAAGATAATTCAAGTCCGGCAAATCTTAATGGTGACCGTTTCTACCCACTATCCACATTCGCAACAACATGGCTTTCTCTTCCATTTCTGGAAACATGGCGCAGCTATGCAACTATACGGATGTACAATCTCCCAAAGAACATGCAGATACTGCTCAGCAAGAAATTTACATGACCGAAAAATAGACGTCTTTACAGAACACGACAGAACACGTATACACGGAATGGATTCCATGTGACGTTCTTCTTACCCTGTCCATATGTTTTTGGCATCGGCTTTAATTAACAAACATATTTCATGACATCGACACGAACTCGAATGTGACAATCTGAATGAATTTCCGTTTTCTTTCTAAAGCCCAAAATTTTTACAGACCTCATTTTCCCAACGTTGAATCGATCTCATGGCTGAGGTGGGGAGGAGAGGAGGAATAGTGAGTGAGAGAGACAGACAGAGACAGAGAAAGACACACACTGAAGAAGAGAGCAACTTTAACCACAAGCTTAATTCAAAAGTGGCTCTAATCATTTATGTCTTTTCTTTCATTTTTCCCATCTCCCTCACTGTTTACATCAAAGAATCCTTGAAAATGGTCAGCTAATGGTATTCATACTCACCGGTAAAAGGACTTGTGCAGCTCTCTCTCTCTCTCTCTCTCTCTCTCTCTCTCTCTCTCTCTCTCTCACACACACACACACACACACACACACACACACACACACACACACACACACATACACACACACACACACACACATATCAATGTACCCCCATTCAACCGCTAATCAGAAACGTTCTCATTCTCAAGCTTTTTTTTTTTCTTTTTCTGAAGTCAATTCTTTAAAGCTGGGGGAAATGCACAGCTGTTTTTTTAAAATGTAAATTCATGCTAGATCTAGACAGATATATCTTAATGACCGTGAGAGACAGAGCTAGAGAGCCAGCCAGACAGACATGAAGAGAAGAAAGGTGGGGGTGGGAGTGTGTGTGTGTGTTAAATCGCATACAATGTTTCAGACTGTCCGTTGAGATAGACATACTCTGACTTAAATCGTGTGAGGATCAGATATAAATCTTGAAGTACACATTTCGTTTTCATTCACACGCACGCACGCACGAGGTGGGTAGACAAAGAGCCCCTTCACCCTCCCCCCCCCCTCCTCCTCTCTCAGAAGTTTAAGAGAACGACAGAGGCATTATGTTGCTCACTCGGTCTGGTTTCACTGTCGTCAGTACGCGGGGGTTAAAGGGAGTGTCCTTAGTAAAGTGTTTCAAAAACAGGCACAGATGAACTCCATCAAAGTGACACAACAGCAGTGCAGTCTCTCTCTCGTGGGTGGCCAAACGGCAGCTCAACATCGTTGGTTCCTATGCGTTTCCTGGCAACAGGACCTAGGCTAAACGAACGTGGGTTTGGTGAGGCGCAGAGGAGCTGAGATGAGCGCGTGGGTACTATGCAGCTGACATGCCGTGGTAACAAAAACGGCATGAAAAAAGGAGTGAAAAAGCGACGTGGAATTAGTGGCAAGAAAAGAGACAAATTAGTGGCCAAGAGAGACAGACAGCAGAAATGAAGCGCCCCTCTCCCCCACCCCACCCCAACCCCAAAAAGAATGAGAGGAGGAGCAGAACAGGGGTGCAATCGCCCTTGTGATAGGACCGGGAAAGATGGATTTTTCATATTTCAGTCAAGCGATGTAACTGTGTGAACCATGTTTCGACATCCTGCTTTGCGTCTGGCTGCACATCATTTCTCTCAATTGCCAGAAGAAAATACACTCTATTACACACACACAGACAAGGGGGGGGGGGGGGGGGGCGGCAAAAACTGTGTGAAAAAGACGCAATAGCAAAACACACACACACATACACACACACACACACACACACACACCACCACACACCATTATGCTAAATCCAAGAGACTTTCTGAAGGAAGCTAATTTGCAAATACTTGTTGTAGAATATGTCTATGATCGCCAACATGTGGGACACCTGAAGCATTCTTTGTCACTTACGCATTTATATTTCCAATGATAATGATAACGTGAAATCAATAACTGCTGAAATCTTTACGTCAACATTTTACAATCAATGTGTCTTACAATCCTATCTTAGGTTCTTATGGGGGGAGGGGGGGATATGTAAGTTCTGAATCTTCTCATACATACACACACATACATGCATGCGCGCGCGCACCTCACCCCCACCTAATCCCCATCCATGTTATTTGAAAGTGCGAAAAGCACGGGACGCAAAATTCTCTCTCTCTCTCTCTCTCTCTCTCTCTCTCTCTCTCAAAAGCACAAAGAGAGTGTGTGTGTTGTGTGCGTGTGATAGAGAACGGAAAGGGGTGGGTGCAATCGCCCAGAGGAAAAATCCGTGAAAGAACAGACGGAAATACGTATGCATGCAGTCAGGTATGTGACTGCGTGAAGCGTGTGCCAACAAAATACACTCGTGTCTTCCAGACCGTCTTACACAACCTCTTACGTCTATTTCTTTCTTTTTCCCCCCGCACATTACATGTACTTTCCACAGGTATTTTGCACGACGGTGCAAGAAAATACCTTCTAATTCTACTGCACTTCTTTTTCAAGAGAGAGAGAAGAGAAAAGATTTGGGGGGGGAGAGGGAAAAACATTGAATTTTTAAGTCTAAAAGTTTATTCAACTTGAAATGAGATTCACTGCATTCAGATAGTTCCTTATACGCTTCACCCTATCTGTCATCTGCAAGTGACAGATTCCATGAACCTGCGTAAAACCCTATGCGCTGGCAAGGAAATGGCAATGGAACGCGGAAAGATGGAACCCCCCCCCCCCAAAAAAAAAAAGAGGGGGGGGGGGCCAAAGCTAAAACCAAAAGAATGGTTGCAACATTAAGATGAGCTAATTCGTTCTTGCTTGTTTCCCATTCCATATTTTTTCAATTTCTGTCAAACATACATCTACTGCTGTTTTCAAGACCACCGTATCATTCAGTCTTATTTTTTCACGTCGATTTTGACCGCTAACGTCTGGCGCGCGCGCGCGCGCGCGCACACACACACACACACACACACACACACCTGAGATATGAGAACAACAAGCGTGCAATGGACCCAGTGACAAGACTGGGAAAGAAATATCCATGCATGCAGTGACGTATGTAATTGTACGAAACGTGTGCCAGCACCCTGCACGTGTGTCCCCTTTACTCACCCGCCTTACTGCCCCTGTCCCCCCCCCCCCTTCTTTCCCCACACCGCAACGATAAAAAAAATTCATGAATTTAAAAAAATCTTCCATTCACCTCCGTTTTAAGACAAATACAGAGAGAGAGAGAGAGAGAATGTGTTTGTGTGTGTGCGTGTGAGCGTGTGTGTGTGTGGTGAGTGAGAGACAGACGACAGACAGAGAAGAAGAAGAGAGACGGTAGGGCAAAGGGAAGGATCTGGAGAGAAAGACGAAGGGTGGAGGGTTGAGGGGGGGGGGAGAAGAGACAGACAGACAGACAGACAGACAGACAGAGGCAGAGACAGACTGACTGACAGAGACAGAGAGACAAAGGCAGAGACAAAGGCAGAGACAAAAATTATGAAAGTTTATTTTCCAACGGTAGTAAATATTAGCACACAGGTCTACTATACATCTCACAGACAGAAAGTCTACCTCCACTTCCACACAAACTACTTGAAGGCTAACAGGACATTTATATCAAATATACACAAACAATACACAGTAGCTGGCAGAGAATGCACAGACAGAAAAAGACGCAAAAGACCCCACACCCACACACACAAACACACTACTATCACACTCCTCTCTCTCCACTCTCTCTCTCTCTCTCTCTCTCTCTCTCTCTCTCTCTCCTCCCATGTGTGCGCGCGCGCGCGCGAGCCTGTGTGTGTGTGTGTGTGTGTGTGTGTGTGTGTGTGTGTGTGTGTGTGTGTGTGTACGAGTATATGTGTGTGTGTGTACGAGTATATGTGTGTGTGCGTGCGTGTATGTGTGTGTTCTGGGGCAGAAAGGTTTTGCATTAATGTGACGTGGAAAATAACAGTATAATCCACCGTATATTATACGTCGTCAGCAATTTTCTGTCAAGCCCAAAGCGATCAGCACAAAATCGGAATAAAAAATCAATTCAAGAAAAAGTCGATAAACCAGTCTCAGCCACAAAGTTTCGCATAGAACACACGCAGACATTCCCCCGCCATTTCCCCCGCCTCTACCTCACACACACAGTCACACACTCTCATACATACATGACGTTTGAGACAGACAGAGACAGACAGACAGACAGACAAAGAGAAAGAGAAAGAGAAACGAGTGTCATGAATACTGCAAACCACCACAAGCTCCTTGCAGAGATAAAATCTATACGTGTTGCATGAACGTGACTTCGAAAATAATTGTATGATGCGATTTGAAATTACCGAGTCTGCACTCTCCCGTCAAGCCAAAGCGATTTTAAAGATACATATATATAGATTAAAAAATCAGTCCATCGTTCAAGAGACAATCGACGAACCGGTCTAAAGCACAACGTTTTGTACCTTGACACACGCACACACGCACGTGCGCATGCAAAAATGGTGACACCAAAGCCGTCGTTCGTGTCAAACTTATATTCACCCAAAACGCCGATTCTTAAATTTTCCATTAAGAAAAAGAAATTTGGGGACGAAGTACAGTACGTGTGCGTGCGCATGCACGCTCACACAACACACACACACACACACACACACACACACACACACACACACACACACACACACAACAACACACACACACACACACACACACACACAGAGGGACTGACAGTCAAACGGAACGCGCTCATGATAACTCTTCGTTTCGATCAGTTTCTATTCAATCTAAAACGACCATCCCTTTTCTCAAAGGAATGAAACCACATGGGCGAAGCACAAGAAACACACGGTGACCAGAGACACAGAGGGGTGGGGACTCGCCCCAATCGATCTGAAACAACCTACCCTGTTCTCACAGACACACACACAGACACACACACACAGACAGACACACACACACACACACACACACACACACACACACACACACACACACACACACACACACACACACACTGCCAAACAGCATGGGGATAATTCCTCGACTTGCACACGCAAGAACGACAAAAACACATACCGTTGCACAACCAGCCCCCAAACATACACGAACGACACTTCGTGGGAAACACGGGAACGGGGGATTGAGGGGGCGGAGACGTAAATACGCGATAGAAAAAAAAAAGAAAAGGGGGGGGGGGGGGGACACAAGAGAAACGCTTCCACAAACGAGGAGAGGGTGAATAAAATCAAAAGGAATGACACAATATTGCAACAGGAGGAGAAACAACAGAGTGGACAAAAGTCATTATACAATACAGATTTTTTTTTACTTACAGAGTGGCAACAGCAGCGACCACTGACAGAGTGGAGGCAACCCATACTGATCAGCAGCACCAGCACCATCAGTCAACAACAACAACAACAGCAACAACAGCAGTAGCAACAACACCACCTCCACCACGTCGAGGTAGCAGTAACAGCAGCAGCAGCAGGAGCAACAACGATGTGGCAGCAGTCAAGACCACAGACTTCTCAAACACGGCATTCGGGGTTGACACAGATTTCTTGTCGCCGGGATGCAAGGGCGGGGAGCGGGGAAGCGTCCGTCCACCCACCAAAGCGCCTTGCTCCTCGTCGTCGTCACAGAAACTTGGGCGGAGAGGCGGAGAAGGAGGAGGAGAAGGAATAAGAGAAGGAGAGTGTGGGAAACCGTCTGACCGTATGCCGTGTTTCCTCGTACGTGCACCCCCCTTCCTTTTTGCCTGCAGCCCACGACAGCGTGCCAAACGACATCCCTTCACACTACCGTTGTTGTTGTTGTCGTCGTAGTCGCATTCCGAACACCGTCTCCGCGGCCGCCACCACTGCTACCACCCAAGATGCTAACAACTCTTCGGCTGGGTGTTTGTCAGGCGATTCCGTCTGTCCTTGGTCCAGGGGGAGGACATATGTGCTGTGTATGTGGGTCTCCATGGTGTAAAGCACACACAGCCGCCACTACTGTAGATGACGCCGGTGGCAGAGGCTGAGCATCACAGCCGCTTGTCCGCGCCTCTCTCTCTCTCTCTCTCTCTCTTTCTCTCTCTCTCTCTTTCTCTCCCCTCTTCTCTTTCTCTCTGTGCCTGGCTGTCCGCTCCTCCACAATGGTACAAGTTGTTAGCAGAACCGTCGTTACCTACTACAGAGCACAAAGTATCGCATACACACCACTGTCACACCGTTGTAGCCGGCTATGTCCACCGACCTACCAACTTTTCCCCGGTAGAATCGGATCAATGAATGAAAAGAGACAAGAGGTAGAGGTGTGTGTATGTGTGTGTGTGTGTGTGTGTGTGTGTGTGTGGTGCGTGCGTGCGTGCGTGCGTGCGTGCGTGGTGTGTGTGTGTGTGTGTGTGTGTGTGTGTGTGTGTGTGTGTGTGTGTGTGTGTGTGGTGTGTGTGTTGTGTTGTGTTGTGTACGTGCGCGCTCGCGCGCGCGTTGTGTGCGACTATGTATGTGCGTCGGCGTGTATGTCAGTATGTTATACGTGCGTGCGTAGAATAGTTGCTGGTGTTGCAAGCTGTGACACAGAAGATGGGAGGGGAAGGGGGAGGGAAAAGGGGATGGGAGAGAAGGCGTGGGTGGAGAGGTGTGCGAGTAGGTGATGGTTTCGGGAGAAGAGGGATGGGGGCGGGGAGCACGTGTGCGTGTGAGGTAGGGGGAGGGGGAGAGGGAGGGAGAGGAGAGGCTGCATCGACCTGACAGCTGTCAGTGCTAATGAAGCTCAGAGCGGGTTTGCAACAGGTGTCTGTCTACTTGTCTCCCACACCTTCCAACAGACCGCAGTCACTGCCAGCACAGCAAAAAACAATAATAATACTAAAAATCAAACAAAAACAAAAGCACCACACACAGTATTGTTACTCACTAGTTGTCAGCCATATCAATGTTCGGGCGGCTTAGAGAAACACAAAATCACGCAATATGCACACCTCCGAAAACGGAGTATGACTACCTACATGACTGGATTAAAAAAATGTTTTTCATAGGAAAAAAATAAATAGATAAATACACCACCACCAAAAACCGGCCACACAAGTAAAAGCCCAATCGCATTTACAAGGAACTGCGGCCCTCAAAGCCTAAGTCATTAGTCGTAATCACTGCACGTCATGGTTGCATCCAACCAACCAACCAACCCACCTACGCTACTAACCAACACACACCCTATGGCCTATCCACCTCGATCTAGCGACTCACGCGAGCAGCTACACTACTACAACTATCCACACTGACTGCGCACACTGCTGCACACGGGGTTTCACAACCATACAAACGCAACTCCACGTAGTAGAGGTCTTACT
>CM060315.1:80130933-80135933 GCA_030674185.1 Monoplex corrugatus
TCTCCCTTCTGAAAGAGGAAGGAGGATAACTGTCATCGACATAAAGCAAACCTATCTTTGTCATCGTTTGCGTAAGCCCGCGCGCGCGCGCGCGTGTGTGTGTGTGTGCACGCGCGCGCACGTGCGTGTGTGCGTGCATGCGCGCCGTGTGTGAGAGTAGACGTGACGGTATGTACGGATGCGTGTTGCCCTAATCATATGCGAAGACTCTTGGCTTTTCTTTCTTTAACTTAAGTCAAAGACCTGTTTCACTGGGATTTAAAGCACAAATTTACACGAATACAACACACCTTCGAAGTCACAGAAGCAAACAAACTATATGAATCAAAATGCCTCTCTCAATCCAACGATCTATTCATCCATCTCTTCCCTCCTCCTCTTCTCAAAAAGCAGGGAATGTAAATTAACCAGCTATTTTGTAAGCCTACTTCATTTGTCAGAGGTGGATCTATACTTACATTTGTTCGTTTTATGAAAGAACTTTTTTTTAACTTAAATGGTAGCTACTTAATTTCACTGGCTGTTGTGTAATTTTACTTCGTTTGTATTTCTAAACTGTCATTTATTACACCTCTAAAGGAAATGGTTTTTATCTAAACTTTTGTAGGGGAAATCAATTTTACATGGTTCCTTCGTTTCTCTCCTACTGTCTGCTGAGGTCGGGTGTTTGTTTTGTTTTGTTTGTTGTTTTTTCCTACTGTCTGTTATCAAAAAGAGGGAGATTTGGCACGGTTTAAACATCTTTAGCGTGTGTGTGTGTGTGTGTCAGTGAGTGAGAGAGAGAGAGAGAGAGAAGGGGAGAGAGAGAAAAGGAAAAGGAGGGAAAGACAAAACACACACACACACACACACACACACACAACACACACACACACACACACACACACACACACACACACACAGAGTGACAGATATAGCGTTCTGTGTCTGCCGACAGAAAGATCCGCATATCGTCAGACTGTTTTCCCCTGGTTTTTTCCCGTGTCGACCCACGACTCGCGGCAATTAATTAATCAGTCAGAGTGACTGTAGCTAGCTACCTTAATGAAGAGGAGGAAGCAGAAACCTTTCTAAAGTCATAAATACCCGGAAGAGATTAAATTTCTGCAGGGACAAATTGACAAAGGGAAGCGTGCCATAAACGCGTGGTGACGATTCCTACCATGCAAGTTTCCCAAGAGGACAACGCATGGCATTTTCTTTTCTTACTCTTTCATAAAAGCTTTTCTCTCAACTACTGATACGGGGATAGACAGGGGAAAGAGTCAGAACTCTTCCTCTTTTCCTCCCACTCCCGATGTACAACGCATCCTTAATGTTCTAACCTCAGCTTTGAAAGTAAGGTGACTCTCTCTCTCTCTCTCTCTCTCTCTCTCTCTCTCTCTCTCTCTCTCTCTCTCCCTCCCTCCCTCTCTCTCTCTCTCTCTCTCCCCCTCCATTTGTGTGAGGTGGTGTTGGTGATGGTAGTTGTTGCTGTTGGCGGGATTTTGTTGTTGTTCTTTTCCCGCTCAAGCTGAGCACACCACATTCCCAAACATATTTTTGTGTTTTTTCTTTTGATGTTATTGCTTTTTGTTTTTTCATGATCTGAAAGTTACCCCAGGGTGATAAATGGCACAATGATCACATCTGACTTTTATGAATCTGCTGTCATCCCAAAACATAAACAGAATGCTACAAATGCAGGGGAAATTTACTTCTTTTTTGCAACCTATTACATTTTTAAATTGCTTTTACATAACTTGAATAAAATAGAAATCTAATTTCTTCGAAAAATCTGAGTAATTGCAACATTTATTCAAAACAAGAAGATCATTAGGAAAGAAGATTAGAAAAAGACAAGCAACATTTATAGGACATTTTATGAGGAAAGAAGAATTAGAGCATCTGGTCACAACAGGAAACCTGGAGGGAAAGAAAATACCAGGTAGACCCAGACAGAAAATATTGGACGGACTTTGCAGGGTGGCTGAGGACGGAGCGGGGGATGTACTTGCAGCGACAAGGGATAGATTCGTTAAGAAGTCCATGATTGTCAATGCCATGCAGCAGGGCACATGCGATGATGATGATGATGATGATGATGATGATGATGATGATGATATCAAAACAACTTTTTATACAGACCACATTCTTGATCGTCCACGTTTTACAGCAAAACTCAATGTTATCAATACTGATTCTGACATTGTGGAAGAAAAAAGTTGCAGATGGTATCTTGATCTACTGTTGTCCAAATCATCATGTTTGTAAAGTGATCAAGGATGCCATTCTAAACCTGACTGCTTTACATTTTTACAAAACTATTTTCTCTGTCTGACGTTTCAATTAGCTATTTCTGGACATTGAGCACGCAGTGTCTCCCCCATTTAGAAATTCCTACAAACAGCTTTCTAATCCATTCCAACTCATACAGGAGGGGTTTCCCATGTCTGATGCATCTTTGCATCTTAACTCAGTGGATTTTTGTCCCGCGTAAACGAAGAAAAATATATCGTAAAAAAAAAAAGATTTGGTGGCAGAATCCACAATCCCCCCCCCCCCTCCCCCCCCCAAAAAATATCCAGATCACTGAAAGTCGTATGTACACATTAATGAATGTGAATCATTTGTATCAGTGATGCCTCGAGGCGTGAGACTCGCTACATAGTCGTATTAACGTCTACATTATCGGATTATACTATCCTCGGCCAAAAAGCGATGTGTGAGCGGAGAGAGACATTGATTTTTATACCAGGTGGACAAGATGAACTCATTCTGCACGACCTGTCAAAATTTATCAAGTTCCAACATTCGATGGATAGGATACCGCATACGACAGCACATCAATGACTTCTAACAGCGCAGCATTTCGGTGCATGGTATATTTTAACTCTTGCTATATCGCCCGTTTCTGTTTAACTCTTACTAGTTCGCCCTTTTCTGTTTAACTCTTGCTATTTCGCCCCCGCCCCCCTTTTTTTGTTTTGTTTTGTTTTTGTTTCGTTTTTTGTTTTTTGTTTGTTTCTTTGTTTTAATTCTTGCTAGTTCGCGAGTTTCTATTTAACTCTTGCTATTTCTCCCGTTTCGTGCACGGAGATGTTGACAACACTTGACGGATTCCTTCATCCTAATTTGCCCCGATGTTTAAAGAAAGAAAAATATAACAAAAGAAAAAAAGAAGAAGAAAAAAAGGAAAAGAAAAAAGTGATAAACACAGAAAAGTCTTTGAAGTGTTCATCTGTTATTATGTCTTATAATGCAAGACGACTACGAAATCGATGTGTTTTGCCATTAAAACATAGTCACAATGCGCAACGTTCTGACAAGTGTAAGGTGTACCTGCAACGTACCGGTTTTGAAAAGCATAGTTTCAAAAATTTATCCATGTCTTAATTTTGACAGGAAACTACACTGTTTTAGCCAAAGTCAAACGCAGAGCATACAGATCTGGTGGTATTTATCAATGTCTTGATTATGATAGAAAACTACATTGTTTTTTAGCCTATAATCAAACGCAGAGCATACAGATTTGGTATTTATCCATGTCTTGATTCTGATAGAAAACTACACTGTTTTAGCCTAGATCAAACGCAGAACATACAAATCTGGACTTTTTATACTTGGCTGTCACACACACACACACACACACACACACACACACACACACACACACACACACACACACACACACACACATATATATATATATATATATATATATATATATATATATAGGTCTACATATATATGTATATATATATTATGGAATATTGTCAACGGTCTAAATACATTAGACAGATGCTCACCTTACATTTAAGCTACTGTTAAGGTCCTTCCTCAGCAGTGGCTGCTTATCAATCAACTACACTGCAGTAGTGCAATATACAGATGAATATTTGTATGCAGACATATCAAAGTTAACTCTCAATTCAATTCTGAACTCCTGTAGTATTAACCCTTTGCCTCCCACACTCTATTCGCCAACTGCAAAAACTTAACCCTCTGACTACCTTAGCCTATCCACAAGATGGTGGACAGGATGAGGAAATCAAATGGTTAAGTTTTTGTTTTGCTAGCATGGTTGACAATGCAGGCTGCTGGTGAGCAGGGTGCGGGAGTCAAAGGGTTAAAAGGAGTGAGATAGATTAAATTGTGCTACAGTGTCTGTCAACAATATTTAGTTTAATAATCAGCTGAGTTTTCTCTTGACAAAAAAACAACTTTTTCATATGCTGCTAAACGGTGGAAACTGTTCATTGTTTCACAAAACCAACTAAGAACAAATACTACTCTGAATCAGTCAATTACTTAAAGCAAAAGAATAACAAAGAATTAACACACACAACCACAATCACACACACAAATCCTTGACTAAAGCAATCAATAAACAAATGAGCTAGCTGACTACATACACACAGTAAAGGGCTTCACATTGCACTGGCACATGCTGATCATAATCGCTGATTACATTCGATCACCACGTGACACAATTACAAAAACACTCAGCCCACTTAATTAGACACCAGGCTGTGGTTACAACTCAGTCTGATGACAGTGTTTTTGTATTGCAATCAAAATGCAAAAACAAGAAACAGCCAAACTTTTATTCCTATTTAACAACCAGACAAAAATATTGACAGAAGTCCTGAAACTAGTGAAAAGATGATTTGACGATCAATAAGTCAGTGCATGCATGCATGCATGAGCAGGCAGGCGCGCGCGCACACACGCATTAATATCAGGAAGAGTTCTTAAATGTTATATAGAACCAATACTGTTATACGGTTGTGAGGCGTGGACAGTCAACAAACAAAGCCAGAACAAGATTGGGGCAGCCAAGATGTGGTTTCTAAGAAGAATGTTGAGAGTTCCATGGACAGCAAAGAAAACAAACAAGACAGTCTTGATGGAGGCAGACACAGAAAGATCATTCATAGGGAAGATTAGGAAAAGACAGGCAACATTTATAAGCTATTTTATGAGGAAAGGGGAATTGGAGCACCTGGTCATGACGGGAA
>CM060315.1:80138433-80158433 GCA_030674185.1 Monoplex corrugatus
GTGTGTGTGTGTGTGTGTGTGTGTGTGTGTGTGTGTGTGTGTGTGTGTGTGTGTGTGTGTGTGTGTGTTGTGTGGTGGTGTGATATGTTTCTGTCTGTGTGCACCCATGCAGCATTCAAGTGCATGCTAATCAATAACTTATAATATAACTTTATAAGCTAACAACATTCTTGTCCCGTTTGCAAGAGAAATAAATCAAGAGTTGTTGCTATCGCAGCCATAAAAGCGCCAAAAGACGTTTACTGACATCAATTTTGACACCTTTATGGACAACGTCCTTAATGACACATTAGCCAGGAAAAACACACCATGCCCTGTTCAAAAATTGAATTAGCCCCCAAGCTCTGCAAGACAAGAGGTATATAAATTTGTCTCCAAGAAGACTCCAACCCAGGCTTCCATTTGTGTATAAATATGCTTCCCAGTTGCAGTGTATGGATAAATGTTTGGATGCACTGTAGTGATATCCTTGAGGAACAGTGGGACACACCATCAAATCTGATGACGAGGCTCTTGTTCTTACCTTGGAAACTGAGAGTGTGTACGATTATACAGAACCAGAACATTATTATATTAACTGATCAAATCTAACCAACATTTCTGGATTTTTTAACAGATGCACAGATACTGGGGTGTATACATCTTTCTCTAAATGTAACATAACAACCACTCAGATTTTAAAGATCTCTTAGTCTTGGTATAAAACTGGAAGAACTTTTAACTTTGGACTTATTGCTTCTGTTTAATATGCCACAGTATTTAAATCAAAGCTTCCTTGATACACCAATGGCCATGATGTAGTGGCTAGGGCAACAAGCTACAAACCAAAGGATGCGGTTCAAATTCCATCAGACCTCTAAAAATCATTGTGGGATTTTTCGGCCCCACCAACTCCTACCCAGACTGAACATGTCACGGGCCCATTGGGAAGACTGGGACCACACACTAAATCTCATCCACTTTACAGATGAATCACTGAGGGTGCTGCTCAAATCTTACCAATACCACATATTTTTTTAATTTTTCCACCCTGGTTGACACCAGGATATGTTCAGATAGTAAGTTTAAATGGTTACTCACCAAAATAATGAAAGATGAAGCTTTTTTTTTAAAACAAAAAACATGAAACATCTAATAAAAACTGAAAACATGAAACATTTATCAAAAACAAAAAACACATAACCAGAAGCTTTAGTCATATTCAAACATGTGCAGCTGCAAAGATCCAACTATACTGCTGTTGTACACTATGCTACAATGCATGTGTGCCAGCATTCACATGCCATGTTAGGACCAACAAGACATAAGATTCATCCTGCTATGTGTGTGTAAATGATAGAAATGATAGGTCAGTCTTCAAATCAGTTTGAACACGCACATTATTCACATTTTCAATGCTAACAAGCACATACATGTGCTCGCGCACACATACATACATACACACACACAAACATTCAACACACACACCCTTTAACACATACACAAACACACACACACACACACACACACACACACACACACACACACACACACACACACACACACACACACACAAAAGACAGACTGAGTGAATGAGTTTCTCTGTACATGTATTCGTACACAATGTATACATGTCTATGAACAGACAAAAGAGAAAGAAAGTGTGTGCATGTCGCGCGCGTCGTGTGTGCATGTCGTCGCGTTGTGCGTGTGCATGTGTGTGTGTGTGGTGCGTGTGTGTGTGTGTGTGTGTGTGTGTGTGTGTGTTGGTGTGGTGTGTGTGTGTGTGTGTGTGTGTGTGTGTGCATATATATATACATTGTATACATGTGTGTGCATATACATACATGTACATACGAAAGTGTGCATGTATGCGGAAATGCATTATACACATGCTAATAACCAAATAGAATGTTCTTTAAGTACATGTGCAAGGTTATCTAGAGACTATCAGTAGAAGTAGTAGTAGTAATAGTAATAGTAGTAGTGTTTAAAGCCCAGCCAACTGCACTGAGCCATATCAGGGCTGTAACCATCTCAAAAAACACACAACACCTTGCTGACCATGAAAACAAAAACCACACCATGAAAAGAAAATTAAGCACACAGATCAATGCATCCGTGCATATAATCTAACAAAGGATAAATGCGCCTGGCACTGACTATTCCATTTATCACCTGGGGATTTAAAAAACAAACCTGAATACAAATACATGAACATAATCAAGTACAGTAAAACAAAAGTAAATTAAAAACTGGTCCAATGTCTAAAATTGCTTCTGCTCGTATCATTTCCTCAGAGCCTAAAATGCCGTCAATACATGTGCCCAATTATCAATCCTAAAAGAAAGTTTGAAAGGCTTTATGAAAAACATACAAGCGAATGGATGAACAAGGCAGACAATGATAAGAACATGAACAGATGACAGAAAGCAAAGGAGCAAGGTAGAAACAAAGACAGTAACAGAAGAAGAAATTTCTAGCACAGAATTTTCAGAATGGGGGAATACTATTCATATGAAACTAATGGAAAAGCCTTCCAACATCCCCATGGGGATATCCGAAGATTGATCTATTATCTCCACAGAAACATTATGCGTAGTTTTAGATTAAAGTGCTTTCACACACACACACACACACACAACAACACACACACACACACACACACACACACACACACACACACAACACACACACACATACACACACAACCAACACACACACACACACACACACGCACACACAGATAGACAGACAGATATAAGATAGATACTTGGCTTGTCATCTGTCTCTGCAATACCAACAATTACACTGGCATAAAATCATAAAGTATGAGTTTGTGTGGACGTACGTGTGTGTGTGTGTGTGTGTGTGTGTGTGTGTGTGGGGCGTGCGTGCGTGCGTGCGTGCGTGCGTGCGTGCGTGCGGTGCGTGCGTGGGGCGTGGACATACGGCATCGGGATCTGTAACATTTAGGCCTATATGCACATGTACCGGAACACGAGATCTTGAAAATGACAGATTGACCAACACACAAAATGGGACAACTTTTCTATGAACTTCTACCCCAATTCCTTGACATAAACAATGGGCATGGGATTTGTTTGTTCGGTTGTAGTTTTTTTTTCTTTTTTAATTACAATTTAAGTTTTAACTGACACATTTGTGCAACAATCAATAAAACTCGGCAGGTAGCCTATAACCAGCGAGTGAAAGATAACAGATCGGGGTTCCATCGGAAGTTAGTTCTAGGCCAAACTGTGCATTTATTTCAGATAAAAGAACCACTCAGCCTGACATGATAACGCTCAACAGCTCGAGGTTGCCTGCCGTTTAAGCCCCCCTTCTCCCGTCCCCCAATCCCTCCCTCTCTGTCCTCTCCAGTTCCCTACAAAATGAAACACAACACGTGTGTGTGCGTCTGTCGTCTGCCGAAAGCGTAGCGAGTGTTGTGAGCTGCACATTTCTTTCGCTCGTTCGCTTCCTTTCGCGCTGTTTCACATCACACATCAAGATCAGTTCCTCAACTCTGTTCTTGACCTCAGTTGTTAACTTACGGGCAACATGCATGCATGACCTGCTAGACTACGGAAGGCAATGGAAATCTGCAAACAACAAACTCACTTTCCTTGATTCCCAAAAGCTGTCCAGCAATCGAACAAACCCAAGGATAAGCAGACGACACTTTGAAACGCGCAGCTAACTACCGGGTTTTGACCCAAAAAAAGAGCAATAGTCGCATGCTCGAAAACAGAACGCAACAACCGCTCTCAGAAACATAATTCACAGCACGAGAAGACGAAATCTACCGCAAAAACACACACTGAGATATGACATGGTGATGGGGTAGCAGAGCAGGAGTGTGGGGGAAAGGGGCATGACCGGAAGATCACGCTTCTCCCAAACAAAGGGCGAGACTCCCAACACAAGCGAAGAACGAACGGACCAAAACTAGACATGGAACTTACATTAAACTCATCAGACTTGTCTGCGTCCAATACTCGGGATTTGTTGTACTTAAGTGTCAGTAACGAAATGTCTTTAAAACAATATTTCAAAACGAAAATAAACAGCTGCTGTGGGCGTACGATAGAGCCTTCCAGTGCCAGTATGAGCACTAGAGAACCTTGTATGAACGAATAATCGAAGCAGTTGCCTACCTCGTATCGTGGTGCGGTGAGATACGTGGAACTGGAACTGAATGACACTCCATTCCTGCGACGACATAGCACAGTTTGGGGTATGGGGCGGTCCAGAGGCAGGGACGGCAGCTGGTCCGTACCCCCGGGACCCATCGCCATCACCTGCTGGCCCCCTAACCTCGTCCAAAACTCGCGCCGTTGTGGCGTTGTGGAGGAGCTATGCTCGCTACTGACAACGGATTAGTGCCCCTCGATCGGAGACTGAGCGATGAGGGACAGGCTGGCAAGCCACCCACCACCACGAGGATCCCAACCACGAGGCCTGAGCCACGCGGGTCGCACACACAGTTGGCAAAACGGGGGACAGTGTCAGGTTGACTGTCCACCACCACCAGCAACACCGACAACGACCGCTGGACACCACCACAAGCACACCAAGCCACGCGCGCTTCCATCCACTCTGTAAACCTCGTCTCTCGTCTCCACGCTTTCACTGCCGGCCCTTCACACACTGCTCAATGTGTACACACGCCTTTTCCACACACACACACCAAGCCGCGCTGTCACACGGTAGTTCCTTTCCAGTGCTGCACTCACTGTGCTGGTCTTGAAACAGGGGCAGATCCGGCCAGCTTTGAGGCAAAGTGCCGCATGGAATGGCCATAACGGTTTATCGTACGCCACTGACCACCGGTGTCAAATTCCGACCAGCAGGCGTATTCTGACTGTGTCAGACTATCCATATAACCTACATATTAAACACAAAGTGGGCACCATTTGCTCAGCTTTGTTCCGGTTTTGCAAAGTGAAGGTTACCGGGATGAATAGATTACTAGCTCTATTTCTTTTCCTGTCGGCGAATAATGTTGAAGTTTCATGTATCAGTTTTTTTTAAGTATATATCGTCAATGCATTGCCTGTTATTATTTTAATGGAAGTAGTATCTGAGTCAGGCAAGCAGCCTCTCCGCCAACAAGAAAGCGCGAGACAGCAAGGTCGATGCCCCAACCATGTGTGTGCTCAGCGGTGAGTTCGAGCAGCTAGTTTCAGATGCAAATAATAAAACGAGTAAAAACCGCCATCTCCTTATCACCCCTGTGTACCAAGACAAGGAAACTTTATTTGGACTCTCTCTCTCTCTCTCTCTCTCTCTCTCTCTCTCTCTCTCTCTCTCTCTCTCTCTCTCTCTCTCTCTCTCTCTCTCTGATATCAGTTTATCTCTCCACGCCACCCATCCTTCACCTGCTACACTTGCAATGTCTGTGTACCTGTAATCCTGAACCAATCCTGTCTGTTTTAATGTGTTTGATCGTCTTTCTGTAATGGTTAAAAACATACTAGTGAGGCCAATGTCTCAGCGTACAAAGGGTCTCAAGATATATCTCAAGTCAATCCCTGCTACAAACGTGAACATTTAGCCCATTTACTTTGCAACTTTCAAGGTATCACCTACATGTTTCTTCAGTCTCATTCTTCCTTCTATTTCAAGATGTAGCCAACGCCAAGCGTTTTGCACAGCCCAAGTTTGCCAGAAATAGCTGAGAGACTTTGACTGGAACACATACAGAAATGTCTGGCAGCATCGAATCCCTCTCAAACTTTAGATCCACTCATAATCATACAAAAACAGATGCTGCTCGCTTAGATCTATTAATTGTTTAAATGACCATTTAAAAGTGAGATGAGACCAGGGGACACAAACTGATCGATAATGTTTTGCTGGTTGTTGATAACTTGTTTAAATGGCCCTTTAAAAAGTGAGGTGAGGCCAGGGGGGTACAAACTAATAACGTTTGCCCATCTGTGTGACTTTTATGAGGCAAGAGAAATTAGAGTGCCTAGTCACAACAGGAAAGCTGGAGGGAAAGAAAGCACCAGGTAGGCTCAGAGAGAAAATATTGGATGGACCTGCAGAGTGGCTGAGGACAGAGAGGGTGGGAGATGTACTTGTAGCAACAATTGACAGATCCGTATGGAGGGCCATGACCGCCAACGCCATGCGGCAAGGGCACATGATGATGACGTCTGTGTGTGTCTAAAATGAGCCACCCCAAAAACTCTGTTGCTGTTGACAGTTCTTTGCCTGAATAAACATCAATACAGATCTAGATCCTGCCACTAGAAACCGCACAAGCCAACTGCTTAAAGGCCCCAACAATACCACGAGCACAGATGATGAATCATGGAGTGATTGACTTGGAGCGGCCTGTGGCGTCTGTTCACCTGTTCGATTATTAGTAGGCTGTTCCTGTGTACACTTGTTTGATCATTAGTAAGCTGTTCGTGTGTACACCTGTTTGATTCAGTAATGGCAGGTTGTTCGTGCCACATCATCCACCTACAACCGCTCCCATGAAACACACACTTTTTTTTTTTTCTCTTCTTATGACTAAGACTAGGTTTGTTTTTCTCCATTGTTAGCTCAGAAGACTCAAATTATGTATGTTCTAGTAATAATCGAAACAGATGTACAGATATCATAGGCCGTTTTAAATCAACCACTTCCATGTTAGAGACCCATCCACCTATATCCACCCACCCCAGAAAGTAGACTGGACGAGACAGGATTTAGACACAATGAAGACACAATAATCCATCAATTATTACTTCAATTAACAGAGGATACATAGCCACAACAGAATAGGCTGAATCAATCCATAAAGAGTTGGGGGGAGGGGGGCAGGAATTGAAGAAAGAAAACCGCAGGTGGATGCTAAGGAGTATGATGGTAAAATGTCTGGGGAGAACCATCACTCTGTTAGTTCACTTGAGTAGAAGTGGGGTGGGGTGGGGTGGGAGATGAGTGTGCTGTGGAAGGACGGGGAGGTGTACACGTGTGAGAACGGGGTTCAGAATCCGAGAGGTAATAATGGGAAGAGGAGTTAGCGGCGGCTGTCCCTCTTGGACCCCCGACCCTGTAATTTGCGGCCTGCTGACGTCACGGCCACTGTGTGCTCAACAAATTACCGGCCTGAGTGCGTGCCACATGACAGCTGCTTCTTGGAACAGACAGTTGGCTCTACCCCCACCCACACCCTACCCCGCTCCATAATTTTCCTCGGTCTTCTTTCCTTTCGCTTGTGCTAGCTATTATGGGAAGACTTGTCTCTTTTTCTGTCTCCATTTTCAACTGAAAACAGAGGGTGGGGTGGGGTGGGGTGGGGGAGTTGAGCATGTTTTGGAGGCAGACCGTCAGCGAGAAAAGCCAAAAACTGACATACGGCCATAGGGAAAATCAGACGATCGATGTAATAATTAAAACAAAGACAATCTCACAATACCACAGGGTGTGACCTTCCGTTCAAAATGTCTCCAAAATGAAAAGAAAGAGGGGGAGGGAGAGAGAGGGAGAAACTGTAGCCAAGAAACACACGATTGGGTACCATGGAGACAGAGACTAGCGGAAAGGTGTAAACTAGCCTCAGGTAACCTCAGCTAATTTGAAGACGCAATAAATTGATCATTTTATCATTATCAAGCCTCAGCTAACCTCACTAAATTGAAGACGTAATAATTGATCACCAAATCAACAGAGTACACAAATCAGCTTGAATCAACCCATAACCCTCCCCTATCTTTCAAATAAAAAAGGGGGGTTGGGGGTGGGGTGGAGGACAAGATTGAAAGGGGGACGAACGAGATTTGAGGGAGGAGGGAAATCATCAACTTAACTAAATGAAAGAGAGGGGGAGGGAAGGAGAGACAGAGGCAGACAGACAGAGAGAGAAAGAGAGAGAGGGAGAGAGAGAGTGTGAGTGTGTGTGTGTGTGTGTGTGTGTGTGTGTGTGTGTGTGTGTGTATGTGTGTGTGTGTGTGTGTGTGTGTGTGTGTGTGAAAACGTGTGTATGTATGTGAAAACGTGTGACGTGTGTGTGTGCGTGTGTGTGTGTGTGTTGTGTGTGTGTGTGTGTGTGTGTGTGTGTGTGTGTGTGTGTGTGTGTGTGTGTGTGTGTGTGTGAAAACGTGTGTGTATGTGTGAAAACGTGTGTGTGTGGTGTGTGTGTGTGGTGTGGTGTGGTGTTGTGTGTATTGTGTGTGTGGTGTGTTTCTGTGTATGTTGTGTGTGTGTGTGTGTGTGTGTATTGTGGGACGGGGGTAAGGGTGTTTGAGACAGTGGTTTAGAAACGTAAAAGGTAAAACAGGGGAAAAGGAGTCAACAGGGGCTGCCCTTCGGCAAGGTCTTGAACTGAGAATGGGAACAGGACCCAAGAAACATCCAAAACCACCACAATGACTGGAGCATCAAGATGAGCAGTCAACAAAGCAACTTTCTCTGTTGCAGGGTGGGACTGATCTCAGGTTCAGGTTCATACTGCTTATAGTCCAGCTGACAACTACAGCACACCATGTCAAAAACGACGACCAGGTTACGGTAAAAGATAATAGTTAAAAACCACACACACAGAAACCATGCTCACCATTAACCTTACAAGTCTAAAAATGCAATTAAAGAAAAACAGACATAAAACCATATCAGGTGAAATCTGTTGATCTCTTATAAAAACTGGAAATAGAAGGCAGCAGCAGCAACATCTTCATCAGACTCTGATCCATCAGTGAATATTCTGTTGGATGATGGAAATTTCTGACACAGTTCTGCATAAAACGACTTGCACGCCAGTGAACTGGTACAGTCTTTACGGAAAGAGGACTGATCTCAAGACATTAGATCTCCAGTCCATGACTCTATCAAAGGAGCCAGCCAGCCCATGCATCCATGCTAGTTACCGGAAGACTGTCTCAATCTCTTGTTTTGACAGAGAGGAAACTTCTTGGAACACAACTTCCCGTAATAATTCCTCTCTCCTCCCTACGTCTGTTGATCCTCTGAGGTGGTGTAGACAAAATATGGCCATAGGAAGACAACATGAGAAAGAGAGAGAGAGAGTGTGTGTGTGTGGGGGGGGGGGGGGGTAAGGACTGAGGGGAGAGGGGGTGGAAAGGTTCTTGAAAATCGGTATCCCTGCCCTCTAATCTCCTTATTTCTTCCTGTGTCTGTCTTTTCATGCACTCTAGTACTCATGGTAAGATTGTTTCTCTTTTTCAATCTCCCTATTTAAGTTAATAACAGAGAAGGGGTTGGATGGAGAGTTCCTTTTGACCAGAGGAACTGTGTTTGCTGTCAGTTGTTGTGTCTGTCTGCCTTGAAACCAAATCATTTATCAACAAAGATTCTTCAGCTTAGGTATTGACACAATGGCTCAATTACCACCAGATTTGGCTCTGAGGCCCAGGTTTGCATAAGTACAGAGGAAGTAATTTTCTTCCTTCCACCACCATCACCATCCACCACCACCACCACCACAGCACTCCCACTTCTTTCTCCTGACTGTGAATGATAAGATCTTTGGCCAAGGGTTTTTTGGTTTATTTGTGTTGTGTTGTGTTGTGTTGTGTTGTGTTGTGTTGTGTTGTGTTGTGTTGTTGTGTGTGTTGTTTGTGTTGTGTTGTGTTGCACTGCGTTTTAGGGGTTGTTCATTTGTCACTATCTGTCAATGGATTTGTACCCAAATGGATCACATGTTCACCATATATGACAGTTTTGACTGTTAAACAGTTGAAAACACCTGATTTGTAGGTCAGTGTCAAAAAGACAAAGAGGCCTACATGATCACAAGGCAAGTGATGATGGTCACATCATTTTGCTAAATATTACCAAACTGCTCTCTCTCTCTCTCTCTCCCCCCTCTCTCTCTCTCTCCTCCCCTCTTTCTCTCCCCCCTCTCTCTCCCCCCCTTACTTGGTGAGAAAATAGGTGTGTGTGTGGGTGGGTGGGTGGGGGGGTGCAATTTAGAATAGGAGGACTTAAAAATGGGAAATAGAGTCAGCGGCGGCTGTCCCTCTTAGACCCCCGACCCTGCAGTTGGAGACCCGCTGATGTTACGGCCACTATGTGCTCAACAAATTACCAGCCGGGTGCGTGCCACTTGGCAGCTTCTTTTCAGAACAGAGAGGGGTTTTCTTTTTCCTCCCCCCCCCCCCCCCCCACCTCAGCCTCTTTCCTTCTTTCTTTCGCCTGTCTTCAGAGCTTCAGAGATGGTCGAGCTAGCTACAGTTTTTTCAATTTCCCTTTCCATGTTAAAACACCAAAGTGAGAAGATAGGAATGGGAAGAGGATTAATGAATTATCTTAATTCTTCACAGGGAGAGGGAAGGGAAGAGGGAAGAATATTGAGCTATCTTTAATCTGTTTTTTTCTGTTGGTAAAAACACTAGCAAAATACAAGTCTGCCTGATCAATTTTCCATGTGTGGTGTTGTTGAGAGAGACAAGAGAGGAGAGAGAGAAAGAGAAAAAAAGAGACAGGGAGAGAGAGAGAGAGGACAGGACAGACAAACTGAGACAGGCAGACAGACAGACAGTCATACAGACAGAAAAGGAAAAAGATAGAGACAGACAGTATGAATGCAAACACGCATGCAAATACAAAATTCATTTAAAAAAAGAAAACGAAAAAGAAAAAATGCAGTAGCCCGATTTAAAGGGAGTAGGTTTTTACGTTACGTTTGGTAAACCACTCAATATATTTTCTTGAAATATGCGTACATAATACACGCACAAGTACACGCATGTATGTACACACACGAGAGAGAGAAAGAACGAGAGGGAGAAAGAGTGTTTCATTTCAACCACAAGGAAGTTCTACGTGTGTTGTGTGTGCCTTGTATGTCTATCTATGAACAAAATATATCAGCTTATGTATTGGGCGAATTTTTACCACGGGTCAGAGTCTTAGGAATTGTGCCTGCATAAGCTTTCGGGCATAAACTTTTCTATCACCACCACCCCCTCTACAGCGACGGGAAAAAAAGGTAAACTCTTTAAGCAGGAATTTCTTGCGTATGTTGTAATTGGATCTTTACAAAAACGACACACATGTTCAGCATATTGAAGAATTCTAACTGTGGAAGTTTTAAAGACATCCAATGATGTTCTACGTTATACATTCTAGGTCACTACTAGTATTATACAGACTGTTAGTGTTCACATCCAATCCAAAGCGATGGTCTTCCAAATAGTCTTATACTTTTGATTGTATGGATTGACCATTCGTCTTCTCTCTCTCTCTCTCTCTCTCTCTCTCTCCCTCTCTCTCTCTCTCTCTCTCTCTCTCTCCTTCCTGTTCCCCCGCAACTCTCTCTCTCTCCCCCTCCCTCCGTCTTCCCTGACGTCCTCTCTCTCCTCTCTCTCTTCTCTCTCTCTCCTCTCTCCTCTCTCTCTCTCTCTCTCTCTCTCTCTCTCTCTCTCTCTCTCTTTATCTCCCCAGCTCGTTCTCTCATTTCCTTTTAAAAGAAAGGGGGAGGCGAGATTGCTTCCTGTCGACCGGTAGATGACTTACCCTCTCTCCCTCCCCTTTGCATCATTACTGAGTTAAAAAAGAAAGAAAGAAAGTGATCATGCCACGCTAATGAGTCATGATTTTAAAAATAATCTTCTGGTCACTTTGTTCCTCTTCCCACACCGTTGGACATGGTTTGTCTAGGTCTGTGATTTTGATGATACATCATTAACTTCAGTCAAAGTTGTGACCCGGGAAGGGTTCATACAATCTCACTCACACCGTCGTTGTTATTGTTCTTTAAACCCAGCCGACTGCGTAGAGCCATATCAGGACCATAACCGTTTCAAAACATACAAAACTTCAACATGAAGAAAAGAAAAGAAAATTAAGAACACATATCAATGCATTCGCGCACATAATCTCAGGACATGCCCCCAGCGTTGACCACTCCGTCCAATTTATCGCACAGGGGATTGAAAAAACACACCTAAATACAAATTTAAGCATACCTAAGGACACCAAACCATAATACAAAAACGGGCTAAAATTGCTTCTGCATATCTGACCTCCCTAAAGCCAAAAATGCACATAATACATGTACCCAATTATCAATCCTAAGAAAAAGTACTTAATAAGACTTTATCGAACACATACAGGTGAACGGACCAGCAAGGAAGAAAATGATGGGGAAAAAATGACAGAAAGCAAAGGAACAAGGCAGAAACAAACAGAGTGACAGAAAAGAGGAAATTGCTAGCACAGAATTTCAGAAGATGGGGATACTGTTTATACTGAAAGAGCCCCCGGCATCCCCCGAGTGGGGGGGGGGGGGGGGCACACACCGTCAAGCCGGGTAAACAGTAGTCTCAGTCAAACTTGTCATTGTTCCCCATCAGACCGGAGGTTTGATCCAAATGTTGGTTAAAACTTTTCAATATACAGCAAAGATCTGCCTCAGTCAACATTTTACACTTTTATATTATTACGTAATGACATTATCCGTGACTAAACATATGTTTAACTAGTATAGGCTGTTACCATCAGTTGACGATTAAGCTGTAACGTAGGTCCACAGCAAGATACTGTTACGTTTTATGTTACATAGGTACGGGGGCTGATACAAAAGTCTTGTCATTTACTTTGCAAAACAAACACGGGTAGTCCAGCGCACATGAAAGTTTCAGAGTCCTTCAATGTGGTCTCCTCCTCTTTCCACACACAGTTTAACCCTTTGACTCCCGCATCCTGTTCATCAACGTCCTGTATTGTCAACCATGCTAGCAAAATAAAAACTTAACCCTTTGATTCCCTCACCCTATCCACCAGCTTCCTGCAGGAAGTCGGTGGACAGGGTGAGGGAATCAAAGGGTTAAGTTTTGGCAGTGGTGGGTAGGGTACGGGAGTCAAAGGGTTAAGCCTTCTCGCCAAAAGTCAAATGTTTTTAAATGGTTTCTTTTTTGTTGTTTCTTTGTCTGGTTATTTTTGTTTTGTTTGTTTGGGTTTTGTTTTTGTTTGTTTGTTTGTTTGTTTGTTTTAATACTGACAGAGATATTGCAGCAAACTGTGATTTCACAACTTTTCCAATTTCCCGGATTCTTGAAAACGTCTTACCATTTTGCTTCAGACTGGAAAACGACCAAAAGTCGCGTGGGGCTAGGTCAGGATTGTATGGTGGACGAAGGAGAACTTGAATGGATTGCTCTAGTAAGTGGGGTCACACTGATCATAATTTTATGAATGTGTGTTGTTCTGTGGAAGGAGAGTTAGTTTTACTGGTACCCACATTCTGACTCTGCTCACGGATGGATCGATGCAACAATTGGCAAAACACGTTCTACGTAATATCTGATAGTATGAGTAGACTTTTTAGGCAAAATGTCGACCGCTACAGAACTATGGAAGATTAAGAAATGGAAAATAGCGTGCGCGCACAGACATAAACACAGACACAGACACACAGACACAGACACACACACACACACACACACACACACACACACACACACACACACACACACACACACACAGAGAGAGAGAGAGAACACACACACAGAGAGACACACACACAGAGAGACACACACACACACACACACACACACACACACACACACACACACACACACACACACACACACACACACACACACACACACACACACACACACCACACACGCACACACCCGACTCATTTGTGCCTACCCACATTTGATTGGACTGTTTGTTCGGGATGCCAAAGAAGATAATCCACGTTTCGTCACCTGTGATCACATCACATGGTCGTTTGGGGCCCCTGGCTCAAATATTTCAAGCAATCCCTTACGTTTCTTCTGCTCCTCTGGCTGAATGAAGATAAGGTATCCTCTATATACCAATCCCTTATGTTTTTTCTGCTCCTCTGTCTGAAGATAAGGTATCCACTATACGCAAATCCCTTATGTTTTTTCTGCTAAACTTCTGAATGATTAAGATATCCACTTACGCCAATCCCTTATGAGTTTTTTCCTGCTCCTCTGTCTGAAGATAAGGTATCACACTATACGCCAAATCCTTATGGTTTTTTCTGCTCCTCTGTCTGAAAAAAGGTATCCACATACGCCAATCCCTATGTTTTTTTCTGCCTCCTCTGTCTGAAGATAAGGTATCCACTATACGCCAATCCCTATGTTTCTCCAAACTGTCTGAAGAAAGGTATCCACTAACGCCAATCCCTTATGTTTTTTTCTGTCCTTGTCTGAAGATAATGGTTTCCCTATATTCAGCCAATCCCTTATGTTTTTCCTGTCCTCTGTCTGAAGATAAGGTATCCACTATACGCCAATCCCTTATGTTTTTTTCTGCTCCTCTGTCTGAAGATAAGGTATCCACTATACGCCAATCCCTTATGTTTTTTTCTGCTCTCTGTCTGAAGATAAGGTATCCACTATACGCCAATCCCTTATGTTTTTTCTGCTCCTCTGTCTGAAGATAAGGTATCCACTATACGCCAATCCCTTATGTTTTTTTCTGCTCCTCTGTCTGAAGATAAGGTATCCACTATACGCCAATCCCTTATGTTTTTTTCTGCTCCTCTGTCTGAAGATAAGGTATCCACTATACGCCAATCCCTTATGTTTTTTTCAGCTCCTCTGTCTGAAGATAAGGTATCATCCACGTGGCAGTCACTTTCATCATCTCAAGATCATACCGCAGAATCTATTCTATTGTGTTGTATGAAAACCTTAAGTTTCACTTATTTCACGAATTGAAATATACAGATCTTTATAAACTGAACAAATGGCTCGTTCTGGGCCTCACTTGGATGTCCATATCGGTACTTGTCTTTCAAGTCGGGTTTTCCTCACTTAAAACTATCAGTTTAGCTGCAAACTGTCCTACATGATCCGCACCTGTCTCCATCCATACACAACTGTCAAACTGGCATGAATTCTGATCGGACCAATCTCCAACTGAGCCTTGTGAAGACATAGAATCTGAGCTGCTCTACACTACCATCCATTTTTTGGACACACCTTATTCGCATCATATTTTCGGTGGCGTCATACAATTAAACTAGTAATCGTCATTGTGATTTTGTGTCCACTAATAGCGGAAAGGCTATATTTTTTTTCAATACACTGTATTTCAATGTATTAACTATAAACTGTTTAGACATGGTAGCTTAACTGAAGAGGAGACGGAGACTTTCGATCGTAATACCGTCAGGCTACTGGCATAACCACCATTATTTTCTCTAAACAGACTGATTTTCCCCATCCTCCACCACCACCCCAAAGTGTGTTACTGTTGAAACAATGGGTTAAAAACGAATTTAAAGTGTCATCTTCCATTCCACGTAATGCACCAGTAACCGTACATCTACGGACTATTGCAGAGGAGGTACAACATATCCCACAGTGTTCAACAATGATATGCAAACACTCAAGCAACTAAAGAAAGAAACAAACAAGTAAATAAACAAACAATGGACAAATCTGTGCTGCGACAGTTTGGTTTCGCCTGGCCCGCTTTTTGGGATGCTCTTCCTTAGACAATATAGTTATACTGAAAGTTTTCACTGCAGAACTTTTCGATGCTTCATGATTACAAATGCAGCGTTTACACGTCTGGAGTAAGTGATTCAATTTGTTTCGTTTCATTCGTTTATGATAGAGACCTGAAACGGCTGAATTGTTAACCTGTCTGTTAAGTTTCTACATTCTGTTTGAGTTTTGTTTTTTAAACCTGGGATTTGAATTGTAGTTATTTGTAGTATTGATGTGTTTTCAGCACATGTGAATATGGCCTCTGTGATTGGCAGGACTCTAAACAAGGCGAACTGAATTCGATACACTTAAGATTGGCTTGTCTTCCAGCTGCACTGATTATACATATCCTATACATATTCATCGACAGAAATTGCACAGCCATGAATCACGGACCATTGTATGCAAACATCTTTGTTGTACCAGGACACCCCTTACCCCCGCCCCCGTCTCTTTCTTGACGTGTGTGTGTGTGTGTGTATCTGTGTGTATGTGTGCGTTGGTGTGTGTGTGTGTGTGTGTGTGTGTGTGTGTGTGTGTTGTGTGTGTGTGATGTGTGTGTGTGTGTGTGTGTGTGTGTGTGTGTGTGTGTGTGTGTGTGTGTGTGTGTATGTGTGTGGTGTGTGTGTGTGTGTGTGTGTGTGTGTTGTGTGTGTGTGTGTGTGTGTGTGTGTGTGTGTGTTGTGTGATGTGTGTGTTGGTGTTGTGTGTGTGTGTGTGTGGTGTGTGTGTGTGTGTGTGTGTGTGTGTGATAGATGATTTGGTGTAAGAACTCACTGGTGTGTGTGTGTGTGGTGTGTGTGTGTGTGTGTGTGTGTGTGTGTGTGTGTTGTGTGTGTGTGTGTGTGTGTTTGTGTGCTGTGGTTGTGTGTGTGTTCTGGTGTGTGTGTGTGTGTGTGTTGTGTGTGTGGTGTTGTGTGTGGTGTGTGTGTGTGTTGTGTGGTGTGTTGTGTGTGTTCTGTATGTCTGTGTCTGTGTGTCTGTGTTTGTGTGTGTCTGTGTGTGTGCGTGCGTGATAGATGGATTGGTGTAAGCTTCTATTGGCGTTTGTGTGGTATGGTGTGTGTTGTGTGTGTGGTGGTGTGTGTGTGGTGTGTGTGTGTGTGTGTGTGTGTGTGTGTGTGGTGTGTGTGTGTGGTGTGTGTGTGTGTGTGTGTGTTGTGCGTGCACTCGTGCCCAGGAATAAATTTGACATAAACAAAGAACAACCAAGACGTACTTGGCACGGGGACCCGTTTTGCTGTTGATTTATGCCGTCAACCAATTCGACTATGCAATTCCAGTTCTCAAATGAATTACCTAGCTGACAGAGCAAGTGTCACAGAAAGACTATACCATCTGCGCCATTGCTGATCAGGTTCGTACACGCCTGCCTGCCTGCCTGCCTGCCTGCCTACCTGCCTACCTGCCTGTCTGTCTGTCTGTCTATCTGTCTGACAACGTCCAGGGGCGTCACACTGTGATTGATGTCGGTCGCAGATGGCAATCAAACAACACTGACTGATCACTAACGCCACTGCCACGACAAAGCCAGGAAAGGGTGCGACCTGATGCTGCTGGCCTTAACAGTTTCAGTACCACTCTTTTTTCTATCTCCCTGCTTTAACCCTTTGACTCCTGCACACTATTCGCCAACTGCAAAAACTTAACCCTGTAGTCGACTCCCTTACCCCATCCAACAGCTTCCTGCTGGACGCTGGTGGATAGGGTGAGGGAATCAAAGGGTTAAGTTTTTGCTTTGCGAGTATGGTTGGCAGTGCAGGATGCTGGTGGACAGGATGAGGGAATCAAAGTGGACAGGATGAGGGAATCAAAGGATTGAGTTTTTTGCTTTGTTAGCATGGTTGGCAATGCAGGATGCTGGTGGACAGGATGAGGGAATCAAAGGATTGTTTTTTGCTTTGTTAGCATGGTTGGCAATGCAGGGTGCTGGTGGACAGGATGAGGGAATCAAAGGATTGAGTTTTTTGCTTTGCTAGCATGGTTGGCAATGCAGGGTGCTGGTGGACAGGATGAGGGAATCAAAGGATTGAGTTTTTTTGCTTTGCTAGCATGGTTGGCAATGCAGGGTGCTGGTGGACAGGATGAGGGAATCAAAGGATTGAGTTTTTTTGCTTTGCTAGCATGGTTGGCAATGCATGGTGCTGGTGGACAGGATGAGGGAATCAAAGGATTGAGTTTTTTGCTTTGCTAGCATGGTTGGCAATGCATGGTGCTGGTGGACAGGATGAGGGAATCAAAGGATTGAGTTTTTTGCTTTGCTAGCATGGTTGGCAATGCAGGGTGCTGGTGGACAGGATGAGGGAATCAAAGGATTGAGTTTTTTTGCTTTGCTAGCATGGTTGGCAATGCATGGTGCTGGTGGACAGGATGAGGGAATCAAAGGATTGAGTTTTTTGCTTTGCTAGCATGGTTGGCAATGCATGGTGCTGGTGGACAGGATGAGGGAATCAAAGGATTGAGTTTTTTGCTTTGCTAGCATGGTTGGCAATGCAGGGTGCTGGTGGACAGGATGAGGGAATCAAAGGATTGAGTTTTTTGCTTTGCTAGCATGGTTGGCAATGCAGGGTGCTGGTGGACAGGATGAGGGAATCAAAGGATTGAGTTTTTTGCTTTGCTAGCATGGTTGGCAATGCAGGGTGCTGGTGGACAGGATGAGGGAATCAAAGGATTGAGTTTTTTGCTTTGCTAGCATGGTTGGCAATGCAGGGTGCTGGTGGACAGGATGAGGGAATCAAAGGATTGAGTTTTTTTGCTTTGCTAGCATGGTTGGCAATGCAGGGTGCTGGTGGACAGGATGAGGGAATCAAAGGATTGAGTTTTTTTGCTTTGCTAGCATGGTTGGCAATGCAGGGTGCTGGTGGACAGGATGAGGGAATCAAAGGATTGAGTTTTTTTGCTTTGCTAGCATGGTTGGCAATGCATGGTGCTGGTGGACAGGATGAGGGAATCAAAGGATTAAATTTTTTGCTTTGCTAGCATGGTTGGCAATGCAGGGTGCTGGTGGACAGGATGAGGGAATCAAAGGATTGAGTTTTTTTGCTTTGCTAGCATGGTTGGCAATGCAGGGTGCTGGTGGACAGGATGAGGAAATCAAAGGATTGAGTTTTTTTGCTTTGCTAGCATGGTTGGCAATGCAGGGTGCTGGTGGACAGGATGAGGGAATCAAAGGATTGAGTTTTTTTGCTTTGCTAGCATGGTTGGCAATGCAGGGTGCTGGTGGACAGGATGAGGGAATCAAAGGATTGAGTTTTTTGCTTTGCTAGCATGGTTGGCAATGCAGGGTGCTGGTGGACAGGATGAGGGAATCAAAGGATTGAGTTTTTGCTTTGCTAGCATGGTTGGCAATGCAGGGTGCTGGTGGACAGGATGAGGGAATCAAAGGATTGAGTTTTTTGCTTTGCTAGCATGGTTGGCAATGCAGGGTGCTGGTGGACAGGATGAGGGAATCAAAGGATTGAGTTTTTTGCTTTGCTAGCATGGTTGGCAATGCAGGGTGCTGGTGGACAGGATGAGGGAATCAAAGGATTGAGTTTTTTGCTTTGCTAGCATGGTTGGCAATGCAGGGTGCTGGTGGACAGGATGAGGGAATCAAAGGATTGAGTTTTTTGCTTTGCTAGCATGGTTGGCAATACAGGGTGCTGGTGGACAGGATGAGGGAATCAAAGGATTGAGTTTTTTGCTTTGCTAGCATGGTTGGCAATGCAGGGTGCTGGTGGACAGGGTGCAGGAGTCAAAGGAAAAAAAGAAAAAGGTGGCGGTGATGTGTGAAGGGGGAGGGGAGGGGGGTCGTACTTATTTGAGATAGGTGGTATGTATGCGTGTATCTATCTGTGAAGGTAAACAGTCAGCAAAGATTTCCCAGCTTCCTTCCAAATCTAATTTCCACTGTTTTCCCATGGATCTAACCAAATTCAGACAAGAAATTACAGTACGCTGCAAAGGTATATTTTATGGGGGTATGTCACTACGATCCAGAACGTAAAAAAGAAATCTTTAAGCAGAGATCTCTGGACTGTCAACACACATTTCTAATTATCTGGTAACATAAGGAAATTAAACGCTGTTGTAGGTCACTGTGTATCTGCGTATGTTGCGATAATCTGGGTATCCATCACACACACAGACACACAAGACACAGACACAGACACACACACACACACACACACACACACACACACACACACACACACACACACACACACACACACACACACACACACACACACACACACACACACACACACACACACACCAAACAGAATCCTTTTATAATTTACTGTTTGTCGTATCATGTTCTGATATAAACAATTCCCCTTCGGAATGTTAGCAAGATTGACAGCTTATGTCAAGGCGGCTTCTGTCTGCATGAGCTTGGCTAATTTTCAAGGTCACAGTTGTGCAAACAGTATGTAGAGACAAGAAATATAAAGTTATACTTTGTAGTAGTAGTAGTAGGGGGAATCACATTGCAATATATAATTGTATATAATATGCTCTCTATAATTTTCCATTGTTTTTATTCTTTCTCCCCATTTATAGCCGTGTGTGTGTGTGTGTGTGGTGTGTGTGTGT
>CM060315.1:80160933-80183433 GCA_030674185.1 Monoplex corrugatus
TAATCTAAGGAACATGCCCCTGGCGATGACCACTCCGTCCAATTTATCGCACAGGGGATTGAAAAAACTTACCTCAATACAAATGTAAGCATACCTAAGGACACCAAAACATATATAAAAACGGGCATGAATTACCTAAAATTGCTTCCGTATATCTCACCTCCCTAGAGCCAAAAATACATTTAATACATGTATCCAATTATCAATCCCAAGAAAAAGGAGTGAAGACTTTATCGAACACATACAGGTGAATGGACCAGCAAGGCAGAAAATGATAGGGGGAAAAACAAAGCAAAGGAACAAGGCAGAAACAAAGTAAGTGACAGAAAAGAGGAAAGTTCTAGCACAGAATTTCTAGAAGGTGGGGATACTAATTATACTGAAAAGAGCCGCCGGCATCCCCACGGGGGTGAGAGAGCGACAGTTGTAACAAATACGCATGAGCTTGTGAAAGACGCATGCAAACCGACAGGCCTGCTGGTAGAAACGCGACAAACTTGGCAAGTTGATGCAAGCAGACTTGTTCGACACTCCTCTCTGATGCGAAAAAGGCGGGTAGATGGGTATCCCGGATGCGCGCGTGCTTGCGTGCATGCATGCATGCATTGTGTCTACATGTTGAAACTGCCGAACTTGCAAATGCTACAAAAAGAAAAAAAGGAAACGAAAGTGGCCCCCACAACAATAGACGCTCCACACCATAAAAAGTCGTGCAAGAGATTCATAGATCAGTTTTCTCAACTTTTTTCTCTAAACCGTGTGATCAAGAAGCAATCAACGGCTTCTTGCATGGCGAGAGTCAAAAGGCTTTGTCTACAAAGTACAAAGGCACCTACGTCAAAGCTAATGTCACCTTGATCCTTTGCCAGACCAGAACGCCCGCCTGGGCACGCCGTTATATTTTGTTTTTCTTCTGTGGGGATTATCTTCAGCTGTGCTAAGCTCATGATGAAAGCAATTGCAATCGTCTAGAAACGAAGGCAGAAACTCTGCCAAAGTCGAACATTCGGTTGTTGTTTTCGTAAAGTGGGCTGGAAACGGGATGTGCAATGAAAACGACTGCATACACATCGCAGTCTGGTTTGTGGTTTTTAGTGAGTGAGCGCGCGCGTGCGCGCGCGTGCGTGTGTGTGTGTGTATATGTGTGTGTGTGTGTGTAGCTGTGGTGTGTGTGTGTGTGTAGCTGTGGTGTGTGTGTGTGTGTGTGTATGTCTGTGTGTGTCTGTGTGTGTTTGTGTGGTGTGTCTGTGTGTGTGTGTGTGTGTATCTGTGGTGTGTGTGTGTCTGTCTGTCTGCCTGCATGCCTGTCTTTCTGTCTGTCTGTCTGCTGTCTGTATTGGTGTTCGGGTCTTTTTTTTTCGGAAGCGTACATACACTTGTTTTACCCACATTGTGCAGGCTGTATGCTATGATATCTTGGGTGGACATGCATGGGGTGGGTGTTATCATGTTTCCATAAGCCTCTAACAAGATCTTTAACGTGCGTATACTTGATGTTCTGCGAGTACATAAATACAAACGGGGTTTAGGCACTAGTCTGTTGATTTGGGAGATAGGGAAAAATCTCCTCCACCTTTTCCCCACCAAGCGGGCCTGGAGATGCCCAGACATGACCCAACCAACATCTTTCCATTGGAAGTCTATGTCTTATCCCGTCGTCGCAGTCATGTCCTATGAAATGTATGCTAAAAACTACGAGCCAACGTCCCCCAAAATGTTCGAATGTAATACGCAATCAATCAGTACACAGATCCCCAAATGTGATATGCAATCAATCAGTACAGAGATCCCCAAGTGTGATACGCAATCAATCAGTACACAGATCCCCAAATGTGATATGCAATCAATCAGTACAGAGATCCCCAAGTGTGATACGCAATCAATCAGTTCAGACATCCCCAATGTGATATGCAATCAATCAGTACACAGATCCCCAAGTGTGATACGCAATCAATCAGTACACAGATCCCCAAATGTGATACACAATCAATCAACACAGATCCCAATGTGATACGCATCATCAGTTCAGAATCCCCAAATGTGATACCAATCAATCAGTTTCACAGATCCCCAAATGTGATACGCAATCAATCAGTTCAGAGATCCCCACATGTGATACGCAATCAATCAGTACACAGATCCCCAAGTGTAATACGAAATCAATCAGTACACAGATCCCCACATGTGATACGCAATCAATCAGTACACAGATCCCCAAGTGTAATACGAAATCAATCAGTACACAGATCCCCAAGTGTGATACGCAATCAATCAGTACACAGATCCCCAAATGTGATACACAATCAATCAGTACAGAGATCCCCAAATATGATACGAAATCAGTACAGAGGTCCCCAAAAGTGATACACAATCCATCCGTACAGAGATCCCCAAATGTGATACGAAATCAATCAGTACAGAGGTCCCCAAATGTGATACGAAATCAATCAGTACAGAGGTCCCCAAATGTGATACGCAATCAATCAGTCCACATATCCCCAAATGTGATACGCAATACATCAATGTGATACGCAATCAATCAGTACACAGATCCCCAAATGTGATACACAATCATCAGTACACAGATCCCTAAATGTGATACACAATCAATCAGTACACAGATCCCTAAATGTGATACACAATCAATCAGTACACAGATCCCAAATGTGATATGCATACTCAGTACGGAGATCCAAGTGTTCATCAATCGTACGATGTACCCAAATGTGATACGCAATACATCAGTACAGAGATCCCCAAATGTGATACGCAGTACATCAGTACAGATGTCCCCAAATGTGACACGCAATACATCAGTACAGACGTACCCAAATGTGATAATCAGTATAGAGATTCCCTCAAATGTAATACACTACACATCAGTTAAGAGATCCCCAAATGTGATACGCAATACATCAATGTGATACGCAATCAATCAGTACACAGATCCCCAAATGTGATACGCAATCAATCAGTACACAGATCCCCAAATGTGATACGCAATCAATCAGTACACAGATCCCCAAATGTGATACGCAATCAATCAATACACAGATCCCCAAATGTGATACACAATCAATCAGTACACAGATCCCCAAATGTGATACACAATCAATCAGTACACAGATCCCCAAATGTGATATGCAATCAATCAGTCCAGAGGTCCCAAATGTGATACGCAATCAATCAGTCCAGAGGCCCCACACGACTATGTGACGTGACAAGGTTTCAAGGTTTCCTACAGGAAGCTGGTGGAAACGGTGAGGGAATCAAAGGGTTAAGTTTTTGCAGTTGGTAGACAGGGTGCGGGAGTCAAAGGGTTAACAAGTTTTGGTCACAACTGTGGACTTTTGACGACTCGCGAAAGCGTGAGTTTGGAAGACACAGCTCCAAGGTCAAGGTCACACGGACAAGGTCGCACGTCCCTACCAGAAATTGGCACTTTTTGAGGACGGTGGGTGAACAGCACTTTCTC
Source organism: Monoplex corrugatus (assembly GCA_030674185.1). Classification (NCBI taxonomy): domain Eukaryota; kingdom Metazoa; phylum Mollusca; class Gastropoda; order Littorinimorpha; family Ranellidae; genus Monoplex; species Monoplex corrugatus. The sequence continues at coordinate 80,164,409 of CM060315.1, forward strand.
AGGGGGTCAGTCCAACAAAAGAAATCAAATCTGTTTTCGTGTGACGACAGTCTACACTGTTCTGGATACTCGTCAAATTTTGTTTACTAAACAGACGGTCCTTCAATGTCACAGCGACTTTTGATACCTATTTTCTGTGATAATTTTGGCACAGAATCAGGAGACTGTTAAAATGGCTTAACCATCTTGCTTTTTCTTTATCCAATCCTCGCTCACTCTCATCCAACCCTCACTCAGAGAGACAAGACAAGACAAGAACAAGACAAGACAAGGCAGAAACACTGACAAACACACCACGGCAAAAGATCAAGAAATGAAAAGCGGAGAAAAGGTCCCACACGCCAATGTCTATCATATGTAATAATCTCATGCAGTCACGCATATCTTGTTGGTCCATACAGTATTCTGTAGCGAAGAGACGAGAGTAGTCAGAAACACACAAGCAGCAAAACAGAAAAGAGGAGGAAGGTGGAGTGGTAGGTGCAGAGATTCAAAACGACAGTCAAGTCAGTATTCTCGCGCAGTCAAGCATACAGGCGGGTTTCATTCAGCATTTTGTCTAACAACAGCCTTCTCGTTCGCCTTGGGGATTCCATGTGTAAAAAGGCCACTGTGACCTGCTGCTGTGTTACAAACGATCGCGAGGCTGAGATCTGACATCGCTTACTTTGTTGCAATGAAAACATTCCGCCTTACGTGAAGCAGGCATAAAAAAAAACTACGACATATCATTGGTGTCTTGTAAGGTCATCTACCTTTTCGGGGAAAAAAAAAAAACTGACGCGAGCGCTGCATTTGCATAACGCAAAAATACGTGTATGCACACATGTGCGTAAGCATCCGTCTAATACCACTTATAGTGAAAAAACATTAAATCAAAGAACGATGTGCACGCGTGCCTGATCCCCACCTTCTCTCTCTCTCTCTCTCTCTCTCTCTCTCTCTCTCTCTCTCTCTCTCTCTCTCTCTCTCTCTCTCTCTCACACAACACACACACACACACACACACACAGTATAGCCATACACAATTATACATACATGCACACTGTACACACATGTACACTAACGCACACAAGATTTTCTCTCTCTCTCTCTCTCTCTCTCTCTCTCTCTCTCTCTCTCTCTCTCTCTCTCATCCCTAGTTATGTATGCGTCGGTGGCCTTCACAATAAACCATGTCTCTCTCTCTCTCTCTCTCTCTCTCTCTCTCTCTCTCTCTCTCTCTCTCGGCAATGATAAACAAGAATGCTCTCTCTCTCTCTTGTCTTCTCTCTCTCTCGTCTTTGTGCGTGTGTGTGTGTGTGTGTGTGTGTGTGTGTGTGTGTGTGTGTGTGTGTGTGTGTGTGTGTGTGTGTGTGTGTGTGTGTGTGTGTGTTGTGTGTGTGTGTGTGTGTGTGTGTCCGCTTTCAAGTGACGAAGGCGCCTGTTTGATCAAATCTGTACTAAGCATTTAATATCAAAACGACTTCATTTGCATTCGATGTTTACACGTTTTGAAGTGACAAGCGCCAGGTTTGTTGTTGTTTTTTGTTTTTGTTTGTTTTGTTTTTATAGGTATAGGTATAGATAGACAGATAGCTAGCTAGATAGATAATAGATAGATAATAGATAGATAGATAGATAGACAGACAGACAGACAGAATTAGATAGATAAGATACTGTGAGATAGAGACTAGATAGATAGACTGGATATTGCGACGTTTTGGTACGAAATCGACTTTAATTTGCAGATCTTCTTTACAAATGTTAAACGTGTGAAAGTGACAAAATCTTTGCCTGTTTAAAAAGAAATGTGATAGCTGCAAAAAAAAAAATTAGAAAAAGAAAAGAAAGAAAGAAAAACAAGAAAAAGAAAAGAGAAAAGAAAAAGAATACAAGAAGAAGAAAAAACAAAGTGCGTACCATTAAATTGAAATCAACCTTAACATCAGGCATTAGGCAGTTTCTCATAAACATGAGTGACGGTAGTTCCTGAAAAATCGAACTCAATGTGAAGTGTCAAGTTTGCTGTCACTTTGTTGGTTTTCTCTGCCTGTTTCAACATGACAGAGATAACAATACACGTTTGAAATGACCGTCCATATTGATTCGACGTTTGTGTGCACCATGGAGTTTCTTCGCTAGTTTCAAAATGAGAGTGAACCGTAATAGCTTTTCTCATGAAGCTGTACACAAAAATGTCTTTACCCGCTAAAAAAAATCATAATAAAGACTCTTTTAAACAAAAATCCCAGTTTGTTTCAATCAAAACTGTACTCTGCGTCTGATAATAATAACAACAACAACAAACACATAAACACAACAACAAAACATTCTGGCTGAATTTGATGGTTTTGTTTCCTTATTTGAATAGAGTGGTGTGATTTACAAAACTGCTCTCGCTTTCCAAAAATTTACAATTTCGTGCGTGCGAGGAAGAACTTGAATGGATTGCTCTTGTAGAAAGATACTTGTGTTGACATGTAGAAGAAGCGTTTTGCTCGTGCCCACATTCGGATACTGCTAACAGATGGACTGCGCAACGTTGGGCAAAACACTTTCTACATGATATCTAGTAGCGTTTGAGGCAAAATATCGACCACAACAGAGCGCTGGGGGTTAAACACAATGGAGAAAAGTGTCTTTTGGCTTCCAAAACTAGGAGACAGTTGGTCTATATCAATGCCCCACTGACGTTCAGCATGATTTTCAATGTCCTTGGAAAACCACTCATTGAATTCATCATGGGAGTCGAACAAGGTTGGCATGATGAAATGAAGCAATGCCCACAACTCAGCCATACTATTCTGGATTGGGGTACCAGTCAAAAGCAGACGATTCCGGCAATTAAAACCAAGCAGAATCTTCCATCGAGCAATGGATGTACTCTTGATGGCGTTTAAAAGCAAGGTCTCAGTACAAACGGTCTTTCGTCATCAGCGCCTACCAATATCTGATAAGACCTGTTGTTCGGGATGCCATAGGAAGTGATCCACGTTTCGTCACCTGTTGTCACGTCACATAGGCGTTTGGGGCCCACTGGTTCAAACGTTTTAAGCAATCGCTCAGAATTCTGAACACGCTTTGGTTTTTTGTTAAATGAGTATCCCGTGGCAGTCACTTTCATTTTCACACTGTATACCCTTACAACTGTTTCATATGAAACAGCTTCAGTTTCACTGATTCATATCAAACTACAATTTCCCCGTTTCATATGAAACAACTTCAGTTTCACTGTTTCATATTAACTTCAGTTTCATTATTTCTTATTAACTTCAGTTTCACCGTTTCATATGAAACAACTTCAGTTTCATATGAGACAACTTCAGTTTCATTGTTTCATATGAGACAACTTCAGTTTCACTGTTTCATATTAACTTCAGTTTCAGTTTCGTATTAAAAACTTCAGTTTCAACTGCTTCATATTAACTTCAGTTCCACTGTTTCATATGAAACAACTTCAGTTTCACAGTTTCATGTGAAACAACTTCAGTTTCACTGTTTCATGTGAAACAACTTCAGTTTCACTGTTTCATATGACACAACTTCAGTTTCACTGTTGCATATTAAACTGTAATTTCCCTGTTTCATAGAAACAACTTCAGTTTCACTGTTTCATATAAACTTCAGTTTAACCATGCTGAGGGTTTTCTTGTTTCAGCCATATAGGCGTTACTTAATTTTATGACCATTGTTTTGTGAAATTATAATAGGCACAATCTTATTATAATTTACACATATATCACGCCTAAACGAATATTATCCATCAAGGAATTTCACTTACTTTTTGTTAGGCCTGATCGGTTCAGCGAACCCTCGTCAGACTCATTACTGACGAGGGTTCGCTGAACCGATCAGGCCTAACAAAAAGTAAGTGAAATTCCTTGATGGATAATATTCGTTTAGGCGTGATATATGTGTAAATTATAATAAGATTGTGCCTATTATAATTTCACAAAACAATGGTCATAAAATTCAGTTTAACCGTTTCATATTAACTTCAATTTCACCGTTTCATATGAAACAACTTCAGTTTCACTGTTTCATATGAGACAACTTCCGTTTCACTGTTTCATATAAATTTCAGTTTCACTGTTTCGTATTAACTTCAATTTCACCATTTCATATGAAACAACTTCAGTTTCACTGATTCATATGAAACAACTTCAGTTTCACTGATTCATATGAAACAACCTCAGTTTCACTTATCTCACAAACTGAAACATGCGGATCTTCTTCAAGTACTCTCTGTACAAGCTGAATTGTTTTCTCGTGTTCCGGGCCTCACTTGAACGTAACATTGGTACTTGTCTTTCAAGTCGGTTTTTCCTCTCTGAAACCATCAATCTAGCGGCAAACATTTTATATGACACACATTTATCTCCATACACGATTGTCAGATCAGAATGAATTTTGATAAGACCGTCTCCCAGACTGTATCTGAGATCCTCTAGACTATGAAACATTTTTCGGACGCAAAGTTAGTTACATCGCACTTTCAATGACGTCGTACAATGAAACTTAAGTATGGCGTCATTATAATAGTGTGCATATTTCTGGTGCAAAGACTACATTTTATCTCAACACAAGTTAAAAATATTTCATTACAAACGGTTCAGAAATGGCGGCCTGACAAACAAGATTTTCTTGGATCAGCACTCGTGCATATTTTAAAAATTCGACTTTAATTTGCCTTCTCTATCCCCCCCCCCTCTCTCTCTCTCTCTCTCTCTCTCTCTCTCTCTCTCTCTCTCTCTCTCTCTCTCTCTCTTTGTCTCTCTCTGCCTCTCTGAAAATCTCACTCTGTCTGTCTCTCTCCCTCTCTCTCTTTCACACACACATACACACACACACACTATACACACACTCACTGTGTCAGTCTGTCTGTCTGTCTGTCTCTCTCTCTCTCTCTCTCTCACACACACATACACACACACTATACACACACTCACTGTGTCTGTCAGTCTGTCTGTCTGTCTGTCTGTCTCTCTCTCACACACACACACACACAACACTCACTGTGTCTGTCTCTGTCTGTCTGTCTGTCTCTCTCTCTCTCTCTCTCTCTCTCTCTCTCTCTCTCTCTCTCTCTCTCTCTCTCTCTCTCTCTCTCTGTTATCTATCTATCTAACGAGAAAAACATTAACCCAGCGTTGATACCAAATTGACAGTAGTCTGATGACAGTGTGTGATCAGGGTGGTGATGATAGTAGTGTTAGGGTGTATGGACTGATGCACCTGCACGCGAGCACACGCGCTTGTATGTACGTCTGCTTGCTTGTACGTGTGTGAAAGCAATGGTGATGTTCACTTTTCAGTAATGAGTTGATCTGTGCCCTACACATTTGATAATAATTTAACACCAAATGTTTGAGTTGATACTCACTGTCATTGCTGTTTAAAGCCCTGCCGACTGCGTATAGCTATATCACAGCTGTTTGAAGACACATACGAACCAGCAGCAGCGCACTGCGATAGCAGGTGAGACGTTGGATGACCAAGGCCAGGATTTGAACCACAGTGCCAAGGACATCCACGCTGACGGTTCTGATGCGGATTTTGCACAAGCTCTTAACGCCAAACGTGGAAAACTCAATTTGCCGCCTGCCGGTGCAAAAGAACAATGGGAGAAATTAGATGAGGAACTTGTCCTTAAGCTGAATGCGCTAATAGGGAACAGTACGCTGGAACACAAACTTGACACATACGGAGACATCATATACTCTATCTGCAGGGACACTTATGGAGTGAAGCAGCCAAAGACAAAAGCGCCTCCCCAGAAATCCAGAAGACAGCAACAGATGGAGAGCATCCGGAGGGAGAAAAGGAAGCTTAAAAAGCGAATGAAAACTGCCTCAGAATTCGAGAAGCAAGGGCTCCTGGAACTCTGGAAAGATCTGAAGGCCAAACACAATGCTCTCAGCAAAGTGGAATCAGCAAGGCGAAGAAAGAGCAAAAAGAAGAAGACTCAAGATCGTTTCTTCAAAGATCCCTTTGACTTTGCAAGAAAGCTGTTTGAACAACCCAAATCAGGGACTCTCACAGTGGGCAAGGAAACCCTAGAGCAGCATCTCAGGGAAACATATTCCGATTCTCAGCGCGAGGCACCACTTGAAATCCAAAATCTGGTTTGGCCTGCAGCGCCAGAAGGAAAATTCAATAACAAACCACCAACACTGGATGAAGTGAAGAACGTAGTAAAGAAAGCCAGAGCCAAGTCAGCACCTGGACCAAACGGAATACCATACCTGCTCTACAAGAAATGCCCAAAAGTGCTCGAGTGGCTCCACAAGATGATTCGATCAGCATGGAGGAACCAGAAGATCAGCGACCAATGGATGAGAGCTGAAGGAGTGTACATTCCGAAGGAGCAGAACTCCAGTAGCATCAATCAGTTCAGGCCAATATCACTTCTGAACGTCGAGGGGAAAATCTTCTTCTCTGTTATGGCAGCAAGATTGACAAAATACCTGACTGAAAACAAGTATGTGGATATGTCAGTCCAAAAGGGAGGCATACCAGGAATGCCTGGATGCTTGGAACATGCCACGTTGATTTGGGATGCCATCCAAAAAGCAAGAACAGAGAAGAGAGACATTGACGTAGTTTGGCTTGATCTGGCGAATGCATATGGATCAGTTCCACACGATATGATCCAGCTGGCTCTTGAAATGTATCACATCCCAGAAAACGTCCGAACAATGCTGAGGAAGTATTTCCAAGGGTTCTCAATGCGGTTCTCTACCAAAGAATACACCACGGACTGGATAGACCTAGAGGTGGGCATTGCAATGGGCTGTGCAATCTCTCCCATACTGTTCGTGTTGGCAATGGAAGTCATCTTGAAAGCTGCAATGAAGAGTTCAGGTCCAGTGAATCTGGGAGATGGATACCAGATGCCTCCTCTGAAAGCTTTCATGGATGACACAACAGTCTTGTCCACGGATGAGGAAGAGACACACCGAATCTTAAAGCAGCTGGATGAGCTGGTGGCCTCTTCAAGAATGAGGTTCAAACCTAAGAAATCCCGAAGTCTCTCACTGCGAAAAGGAAAAGTGGCAGATTCAGTCAAATTCATGGTAGCCAACCAAGCCATCCCCACTGTCACAGAAGAGCCAGTAAAAAGTCTCGGAAGATGGTATGATGACTCCCTGAAAGACACACAAAGGGGATGTGAAACCAAGCAAACAGCAGAAGAAGGCCTGAAGAAAATAGATAACTGCGGACTGCCAGGCAAATACAAAGTCTGGTGTCTACAGTTCATGCTGATACCAAAGCTGCTGTGGCCACTGCTAATCTATGACATTTGCACCAGCACAGTCGAAGCAATGGAAGCCAAAATCAACAAATACACAAGAAAATGGCTCGGTGTCCCACCTGGTCTCACTGATGTTGCATTCTACTGTCGTCAAGCAATGCTGAAGCTACCTCTTAAATCCATAGTGGAGGAATACAAAGTTGGAAAAGCAAGACTGTTGAGCATGCTGGAGGAATCGGAAGACAATATCGTGAGATCAGTTCATCCAAAGCTGAGAACTGGCAGAAGGTGGAAAGTCCAAGAGGCTGTAAACAATGCCAAGAGAAACCTCAGCATCAAAGAAATAATTGGACACACGCAAACCAACAGACAGGGACTGGGAGCAACAAAAATGCAGTGGTGGTCCAAAGCCAAAGGGAAGGAAAAAAGAGACATGATCATACAGGAGTTGAAGGAAGAAGAAGATGTCAAAAGAGTGCAGAAGGCAGTCCAGCAAGGTCAACAGGGGCAATGGACAACATGGGACAGTGCACTCCAAAGAAGTCTCAGCTGGAACGATATGTGGCACATGGCTCCTCTAAGGATAAGCTTCCTCCTCAGATCTGTATATGACCTGCTCCCCTCGAATGCAAACTTAGTGAAATGGGGGAAATCAGACGACCCAGCATGTCCGCTCTGTCAGAAGAAACAAACAGTGGAACATGTTCTAAGCTCTTGCAAAGTAGCGCTAGCCCAAGGAAGGTATACATGGAGGCACAACCAAGTTCTGAAAGTGATCACAGATGTGGTTAGCGAAAAAACCATGACCCCAAACGCACCAATTGCTATGACAACGTTCTACAAAGCAGGAGGGAAACAGGTCTGGCCCGAAAGTGCTACGACAACCAGCACATTGCCAAAGGGTCTTCTGGATGGAGCAGTCGACTGGGAGTGTACAGCAGACCTCCCAGAGTGGAGAAATTACCCAGATGTCATCAGCAAGACAGGCATGAGACCAGACATCGCTCTCCACTCTGACTCCTCGAAACAAGTGATTCTTATTGAACTCACTGTGCCATACGAAAGCAGAATGGAAGAAGCACATATCTACAAGACCGAAAAATACGCCGGTCTTGCCAGCACCCTGAAGAAAGCAGGTCTGCGGGTCAAAATCTTCGCCATAGAGGTCGGGGCAAGAGGGTTTGTGGGCACCTCCGCTTATGATCTCATGAAACAACTCGCCATTTCTGGGAAGAAGAGGACTAGAGCCCTTAAAGCGATGGCAGAGGCAGCAGAAAGGAGCTCAAGCTGGATCTGGGCAAGGAGGAACCAAAAGTGAACTTCATAAGGACTAAATTCCCTACAGATGATGTGTGCCCCGTTAGCACATTGGTAAAACCGCGTACCGCAGTTCTGAAGCGCAGAATCGCCCAGGTTCGCTCCCCGGCGTGGGAAAAAAAAAAAAAAAAAAAAAAATAGACAACAGCAGAAGGGCATCCAGGAGTCATGACCTGGATGTGGCCCGGCCCCCCGAGAGTGTAAGGAATTCAGGGCCGAAACACTTGTCTAAAGGGGGTTACTTCTCTGAAGACCTTCTGTTGTCTAGCTCTCCCTAGAGTTTCTTTCTACCAGCTACAGCCGTTTAAAAACCTACACAATACTTTAACAGGGAAAAAAAAAAAAGAAGAAAAGATAATTAAGTACACGTATGAATACATTCGCGCACAAAATCTAAGGAAATGCCCCTGGCGTTGACCACTCCGATTTATCACACAGGGGTTTGAAAATATACCTGAACACAAATTTAAACATAAATAAGAACTATAAAATATATATGAAAACGGGTCTAAATTACCTAAAATTGCGTCCGCATGTCATTTCCCTAGAGCCAAAAATGCACTTAATACATGTACCCAATGATCAATCCAAAGAGAAAGTATGTAAGACTTTATCGAACACATACAGATGAATGGAACAGCAAGACAGAAAATGATAGGAAAAAAATGACAGAAAGCAAAGAAATCAGGCAGAAACAAAAAGTGTGACAGAAAAGAGGAAATTTCTAGCACACAATTTCCAGAAGGTGGGGGATCTGATAGTTACTGCGCCCATTAAAACTGATAATGAAAAGTGATAAAACTGATAATGAAAAGTGATACTTGTTTTGAAGAATAAAAAGTACCCTCCTTTAAGAAAATAATAATGATAATCATACTTAATAAATGATAACATAAACAAACCGAAGTACCCAGCGTTCAGATCTTAGTGCTTGATAACCCCCCCCCTCTCTCTCTCTCTCTCTCTCTCTCTCTCTCTCTGTCTCTCTCCCTCCCAGAAATACCATTGCTCATAAATTATACATGAACCGATTCTAGTGCAATCCTAAGTAGGTAAGAGAACGCTATTAATTCTACGCTTGAAGAACCTCAAGACTCGACTATGTCACTCACGCGAAAGAATGACCTATAATGGGTAGGTGCCGTACCTACCCCCACCCCTACTTAAATACCCACACACCAACCCCTACTTACACGACAGACTGCTTTCTCACGCACTTCCTCTATCCCTTCGCCTTTTTTAATGCTGTTACTGTGTGCATTTCTTTGGTGTTCCTTTTCACAGGAAATCACCAAGACATTGGGGAGTGTATCAGTTCATGTAAGGCTGAGTTGATTTATTTCTCTACCGCTTGTTTGGTTTCTTTCTTTGTTTGTTTGTTTGTTTGTTTGTTTGTTCTGTTTAAAAAAGTTAATGACCGTGAGACCCAATTTGAGAAAGAGAAAAGAACGCATCTTTGAAGAATACACTGAAGAAGAAAGTTTTTTTGTTAGAATTTCTTTAAATGTCCGAGCCATTTACAATCTCCCTTTTTATACAAACATCATCACAGAAAATCCTGATTTTGTACTTCTCGGGGTTACTGTGACTTTGAACGAAGAATGAAATGACATGAATTTTGACGTGCGGCAAGAACAATGTTATCACAACAGTGAAAACACAATGTCAGCACTGTCAGAAGTTCCTCAAAGGCTGATGATTTTAGGCAGGGTTTGTCTGTTTGTCTGTCTGTTTGTCTGCCTGTTTGTTATGCCGCGTTACTTTGACTGTCAAAACTTCCACGACTTCACAGCGATGCGCATCCTTGACACAAAGATAAGGAAGCATCTATCTAGAAGCAGCCGAGAAAACCTTGCTGACACAATTCTGTCACCTACCCACCTCTCTCTCTCTCTCTCTCTCTCTCTCTCCTCTCTGGTCAATACGAAAAAAAAAAAAAACAGTTAAATCTCCTACTCGAAAAAAAAACTCAATTTTGGCAAATCCAAGATTTCATCATCATCATCATCATCATCATCCTTACTATAACCACAACAGCAGGTAAACAAATACTATTCTATTACGTATGAACAACCTCGTGAGTCGACTGCAACTGACTTGTGAAGTAGGCACACTACATCACCCCTCCAGCCCCTACCTCATTTTTTTTAAACTTTGTTTCTTATCGAGCACAGATTTCCAGAAGCTAGGGATACTATTTATACTGAAAGAGTCCCCGGCATCCCCACGAGGGTGCGGTGCGGGTTTTATGGTGTACAGGGTAGTGTGTTTCTGCTAGGTGGCTGGACCCCACCTCCCCCACCCCACCTCTTTTAGAGGAATCCGAACTACATGCTTTAACCCTTTCATTACCGCATCCTGTCCATAAGCTACAAAAACGTAACCCTTTCACTCCCTCACCATACTCACCAGCTTCTTGCAGAATGCAGGCAGATAGGGTGAGGGAGTGAAAGGGTCTGCATTTGTTTTTTGGTTTGTTGTTGTTGTTGTTTCTTCTTCTTCCTTCTGGATTTTTTCCTTTTATTTTTTTTTTTTATTTTTATTTTTTTTAGGTGGTGGTGGGGTTTGTATTTTGAGAGGCAGTATTTTTTAATGACTTTCTTGCGGGGTTGTTTTGTTTTTAGTTTCGTTTTGTTTTAAGAGGCAGTATATTTTGTCTATATTATGCTTCTTTGAGTGCCATGTTTGTCACAAGAAGGTCTAAAATATTTCGTGCTCTATGTCGGCGTTAGTGGTTTTAGGACCCAGCACTTCCTTATGGCGAAGGATTGAAAACGTATATCATGCATACTCGTGGTGTGAGCATACTTCTAGTTCAGTCGGTATTTGTCGTCGAAAACTGAAAAATAAGCGATTTATTTTTTGCCTACCTCTGCTGTCTTCTGTCTTCGTCTGCTCCTGCTCTGCTCTGCTGCCTGCCTGCCTTGCCTGCCTGCCTGCCTGCTCTCTCTCTCTCTCTCTCCCCTCCCCTCTTATTTTTGTGTTTCAGTTTGGGGTTTGGGGTTTTTCCTTTTGGTTTTGTTATTGTGTGTGTTTTTGTTTGTTTGTTTGTTTGTTTTTGGTCTGCGTGTGTGTTTTTGTGTTTGTCGCGCGGTGCACTAGCCTCACCTTGGTCGGGTAATGAGTGTGTGAGAACTGCAAAAATTGAAGTGGTCCTATGAAATCGACTTGTATAGAGAGGGCTGTGGCTGTGTGTGCGTATGTGATCAGTTAAATGTTCTCCAAATAAAATTCTACATTTTTTCGTGCATTAAGTTTGTGTTGGGCCGATGTGTACCGCGAGGGCAAATCCAGCGTTAGTGGCGAACAAAGCAGCTCTCGCGTTCAGTTAGCGCGTATGACATCAAGGCTTTTTAAGAAGCGATTTCAATCAAACTTTGATATGTTCCATGCGACTGGGGAGACTATTCACAGTACGGTTCGTTAACATCAGTTACATATGTCTCAAAAGTGTTTCAAAAAATCGAAAAGAAATATGAGTAGTATAGCCTGACTATCTTGGTTTTTATTCCCCTTGTCTTTTGTTTTATTGTTCTTCCTTCTCTTCTTTCCTTTCCTACTTTCCTCTCCTTTCTTCCGTCTTATTTTTTTTCCCATTTTCCCTCCTTCCCGTCTGTTTTTTTTTTGCTTTTTTGCTTTTTGTTGGGTGTTTTTTGTTTGTTTGTTTGTTTGTTTGTTTGTTTGTTGTTTTTTGATGTTATTGGAGACCTGTTTTCCATTTTATTCAATTTTTTTTTCATCACGATCACATAAACAGGCATAAACGTACCCGTCACGTGCTCTGATGCGTACATACATACCAATATACACGTATACATATAATTTCTTATCATCCCCCCCCCCCTCTCTCTCTCTCATACATATAGTTTCAATTTATACTGAGTGATCACTCTCTCTCTCTCTCTCTCTCTCTCTCTCTCTCTCTCTCTCTCTCTCTCTCTCTCCTCTCTCTCCTCTCTTATTCGTGAGTTCTTACGGAGTAATTACCGTAGCTGCAATAATCTGCAGAATGAAAGAGAAAAGGTCTAAGTGCGCTCCTCTTGCCTTTGTTTATCTTCCATCTTTCTCTGTCCGTTTTTTTTTCTTTTCTTTCTTTTTTCCCCCTTTTGTCTTCCTCTTTAAATCAATGGAGGATTTATAAAGAATCGTGAAGAACTGAAGGACGTAATGAATAATGTGGACAAGTAGTTTGCATGGCAAGTCTCAAGGCCAATATTTGAGCATCTACAAAATATGGTTGGATAAATCTTTCCTGCACATCCTTCGTGTGTGTGTGTGTGTGTGTGTGTGTGTGTGTGTGTGTGTGTGTGTGTGTGTGTGTGTGTGCACGTGTGTGTGTAGTGTGTGTGTGTGTGTGTGTGTGTGGTGTGTGTGTGTGTGTGTGTGTGTGTGTGTGTGTGTGTGTTGTGTGTGTGTGTGTGGTGATCTACATGTACACTGTACTCCTGTCTACTAAACATGGTCTATGAATAACCAGGCAGTTGCCATCAATGGGGCGACACAGGGCTTGTTGACGTATCCAAGCTTGTTTACAGTGCTGCTGTACCTCTTTGTCTACCTGTATGTCTGTCTGGGCGCGCATATTTGTGTACGTCTGCCTTTTTTTTTTTTTTTTTTTTTTTTTTAAGGTGTAGGTTTGTATACAATTTACCCAGGTATAACAAAATGTAGTTGTGCGCACGCCCGTGTGTGTGTGTGTGTGTGTGTGTGTGTGTGTGTGTGTGTGTGTGGTGTGTGTGTGTGTGTGTGTGTGTGTGTGTGATGTGTGTGTGTGTGTGTGTGTGCGTGCCAGCCAGCATGCGTGCTCGCGTGTGCGTTTTGTGTGTGTGTGTTGTGTGTGTGTGTGTGTGTGTGTGTGTGTGTGTGTGTGTGTGTGTGTGTGTGTGTGTGTGTGTGTGTGTGCCAGCCAGCATGCGTGCTCGCGTGTGCGTTTTGTGTGTGTGCGTGTGTGTTTTTGAGTGCGGCGCGCGCGTGTATGTGCGCACGCGTGTTCGCGCGCGCGCGAGTGTGTGTGTGTGTGTGTGTTTGTGTATGATTTGAGAGAGGGGAGAGGGGGAAAGAGAGTCTATGTGTGTGGGTGAGTGTGTGTGTGTGCGCGCGCGCGCGCGGTGTGTGTGTGTGCGCGCGCACGCGTGCGTGCGTGCCTGTGTGTGTGCACGCGCGCGTGCATGTGTGTGTGTGGCATGTACGCGCCTGACACAGAGAATGCGTCTTGTGCATTGTACGTAGTAAAGTAGTCGGCAGGTGTAGCCTTGTATTCACCAGACGAAGGTCTAGTAAACGCCAGTTGATAATTAAACAGGCGGGTTTGTTGTCCTCACTGAAGGCTATGAAAGGCTTGTTGAGGCGAGAGGCGTTACTTTTCTGTCAAGACCAGTATCGTGTGTCAGGCCCTCCTACCCACCTTCGCCCACCGTGTGTGTGTGTGTGTGTGTGTGTGTGTGTGTGTGTGTGTGTGTGTGTGTATGTGTGTGTGTGTGTGTGTGTGCGCGCGCCTGCGTGTGTTTGTGTGGTGTGTGTTGGTGTGTTGTGTGTGTGTGTGTGTGTGTGTGTGTGTGTGTGTGTGTGTGTGTGTGTGTGTGTTTCTTTCAATTGTATTTAGCACAGTGCCTCTCTCTCTCTCCCTCTCTCTCTCTCTCTCTCTGTCTGTCTGTCTGTCTCTCTCTCCCCTCTCTCGTGCGCACGCACACCACACACACACACACACACACACACACACACACACACACACACACACACACACACACAACACCACACACCACACACATATTCACTGGGTGCGTATGTTTATATTATATGTGTCCGTTTTACGCCTTTCTTTCAGAGCTGAGGAAGGAAACGAAATGAAACGAAACTTTTACTGTCCCACGGCACAGCTAATACACAGGCCAGCTTACATGTTTGCCGTAGTTAATCTACTTATATTGGCATATCAAAACATAGGAGAGTGCAAAAGAATTAAACAGTATACAAATCAGACCACATGAGAAAAAAGAAGACATCTGATTGTCAATACATATAGTGAATATACATATTCAAATGCGTGTGTGTGTGTGTGTGTGTGTGTGCATGTGTGTGTGTGTGTGTGTGTGTGTGTGTGTGTGTGTGTGTGTGTGCGCGCGCGCGCGCGCGCGCGTGCATACGTGTGTTTTTTTTTAAACTAATAACAGGAGCAACAAACAAAAAATATCAAGAATAAGATAACGGAGTATACACATATTCAAGTGTGTGTGTGTGTGTGCGTGCGTGCGTGCGTGCGTGGTGTGTGTGTGTGTGTGTGTGTGTGTGTGTGTGTGTGTGTGTGTGTGTGTGTGTGTGTGTGTGTGTGTGTGTGTGTGTGTGTGACAGAGAGAGACAGAAAGAGAGACAGAGAGAGACAGAGAGAGATCATTTAAAAAGAAAATCAAATACTCCAAATACACAACAGTATGTTTATTATTAAGTTATGCCTTTGCAAGATTATAAATAACGCTCGTGCATGTCATGATCAAATCAAAATGGACATGTTATCCAGACAAGTATTCACACACAAGCAGATTTGTATTGTTATCGCAGCCAGCGATGTGTCTGTAATAAGATATACAGATGTACGTACACTCGTACACTAAAAAGGGAAAAAGGGAAATATAACATGTATTGTAAAGGCAAACATTTCAGTCATAAACATTAGCATGTACGTAATGATAAAGTTTATTCTTAAACTTTTTTTTTTCGTCATTAATAGTGGATCTTTAAAAAACATTTTAATAAATCACCTCAACAGCTTATGCCAAAATATCTAAACTGGATTTATAAACACCCTGTCTTTTTTCCCCCGGAACATCAGAGTACCATTTTTGATTTTGTTTTTGTTTTGATTTTCACTGAAGATAGTTTTCTTTAGATAAAAAAAAATTAATTAGCATTAAAAGGAATTTGAAAATGAGGTGATTAAACAGTGCAAGACAAAATTGCAAAAGTATTCTGTCGCCTATATTATATTATTACAAAGAAAAGCAACCTGTGGTATTGTAAAGGCACGCTTATACACAGATTCAATTTTCTTCTTTATGAAATTGTTCGCGAGTATCCCGTACATTTGAAACATAACTGATTTTACACAAAATATGGACATGAAAAAACAATAAGTTTGGGACAGGTAACGTATCGGTGGCAAGATAACAAGTATGAAATTTCATAAACGAATTTAGAGAGACAGTTGATGTGAGATTCCCAATATTAGTTGGTTATCAATTATAACACCAAGCTGTCGATATTCTGAAAGCTAATCAATGATATGGATTTAAGCGATACTGCCAATAGTGGCAGTTCATGTTAATGCTGTTGTCGGTTTGTTACAATCATGCTTTTTGTCTGTCTCTGTCTGTCTCTCCCCCCCCCCCCCCCAAAGGATTTTAAGAATAACACTGTCCGAGAAACTGAGAGCAGGCTTTTCTGCAATTTATGACCGACGTGACCGACAGCATAAAGAACTGAAATACTGTCATATATATCACGCGTTACATTAGAAGATGAGATACATGAATGGGATTGGTGCTAAAAACGTCAGAGGCCAAGTACAGATCTTTGTAGGGCATCTAGTGTAACTACCCCTTCAAAGAAAAAAAAGTATTCGTTAAGACTGTTTGCCTTCTTCCTTTCTTTCAAATAAGAACTGAAGAAGAAATGGGTGTATGGACTAATGTCATACACTCGGACCTTGTTCATGAAGTAATTCATGGTCAAAAATATCACCAGCTTTTCTTTTTAGATCCAAAAATAATACACCAATAAACTTTGATTGTTAACAGAAGACGATAATCTGTCAGCGAAACAAGTCAGTGCCGTCTAAAACGAGTGATTAGGGCGAAATCCTGACTGAATCGAATAGACTAATTCATGATGGTTTAGATATTGTAATATGTTTTTAAAGGCTTAGAAAGTGAGGACATTATTGCAATTGGTTTGCAATCATTATGTTAACAGCATTTTTTCATTTTAGGAAGTGCGATGACTTTTAAACAAATTTAGAATAGAAGGAAAACAGTTTGTTCTAATTCTCTGATGGTAGATATAAGTAAGATGATGGTAACGGTAAGTTGATGGTTTTGTTGCTAAGTCTATCGGATTTATGAGAAATTTTGTTTCTAATATCAGATGTATACATATCAACTTCATATAGCGTCATTTCAGAAATGCGAAACTATCTTGACGACTGAGTTTGTTGGAACAAAATGATTTTACCTTCTTTGAACATATACAACAACCTGTCTTGTTCTGTATTGTTTTTGAAGGTTTCTGCTATGGATAGGAAGTGACACTTGAATTTCTTTTTGCTGTGAATTTATTTGCAGAATACTGATGACCAGGATGTGACTTTTTGTTAAAAGTAGTTACAGATCTCCATATGTTTGAAATGTTATTATTTTTAACTGCCACAGTACTACGGACATAATTCTTTCTTTCCTGCCGGATGAAGTATTTAACACGCGTTCTTTCTTGTTCAGATGCAGGGAAGTTTTTCTTTTTTTTTTCTTTTTCTTACCCATGCAACCCCTTCCCCACCCCCGCCCTCTTCTTCTTTTTTCAACTGGTCTCTTATTTCGATGGATACTGAACCATGGGGACAAGAAGGGGTTTCTGACTTTTTCCCAAGACGAACATGCTTGTCAACGTCTGAAATTTGTTTTTAAAAGTATGTCATCGCTAAGCCTGGCTAATCAAGATCGTAAAATTTATCAAATAAGCACTAATTATAATCATGGAGAAGTACTGTCTCAATGAAGCATTTAAATGATCGAGACGTAATAGCCGTATGTCTTTCAGACTTTATCACCGATACTTTACAGGCAAATGTACACTGTATTGCATATGATCATTCATACTTGTCTGTAAAAACATTATTACTTAAAACTATGTCAGTTACATGGATATTAATACAGTCTAAGAGGATCTGTTTTGGTGCGACTCTTCTTGGCGAATCTTTGAGTTGATATAAACAAAAGAGAGAAGTTTTAAGAGAGACAAGGAGGGACGGAGGGAGAGAAAGAGAGTCTGAGTGTGTGTGCGAGAGCGTCAACATGCGTGTGTGCGAGTGTGTGTGTGTGTGTGTGTGCGTGCGTGCGTGTGTGTGGCTATTTTCCTTTCATGTGCAACTCGCAGCTTTTCACAGCAGTTGAGGGTCCATTCATCAATTTCTGTGGCAGCTGGGGTCTTTTTTTTTTTTTTAATTGTTCCATCTTTGGCATGCTAATGACCATGACTGACGACCGCACGGTTATGATAACATTAAAATCCGAAAAGAAATTCAAAGGAGAGGAGAAACAACAACAACAAAAAAGGTCCATCCGAAACCTTCACTAAACGATGTACAATAACTCTGCACTGGTTAAATAGACCAATCAAAATAAATGAATCTTTACTGATAAGACGTAACAACCTTAAACTCCAAGCAACATGTTTTGTTTCATATAATGTCTATTAATCACACACATACGCGCTTTCATTTATATTAGTTGTATCCTTGATGTATTCAAGTCAGCCTCTTGTAACCGAATTAAGTCGATTTTTATTTATCTCTAGCAAGAATACATTTTTTTCACATCCAAGTACTTATGAACATGTTCGTTCATTTTCGGTATCTTGACTGTGAGTTAAGTCAAAACCTCTCTCTCTCTCTCTCTCTCTCTCTCTCTCTCTCTCCCCTCTCTCTCTCTCTCTCTCTCTCTCTCTCTCTCTCTCTCCCCCCCCTCTCTCTCTCTCTCTCTCTCTCTCGTCATTTTATAACCTCCTATAACAGACGTTATTTGGTTCTGAAGCAATAAATTCTGTGTATCATCTATAGCATCTACCTCTGCGCACTGGCACGTTATTCATATAAGATTCCCAATGCTATGTATCACATATGAATGACTCGTACAGTCAAAATCATCAAGCTTTGATACTGTATTATCTGCAGCATCTACCTCTGCGCACTGGCACGTTATTCATACAAGATTCACGGTAACACGTATCACATGTATGAATGACTAATACATACAAAATCATTACGCTTGCAAATACTCCATGAACACAAAGAAAAGACAGAATTATGCTTGGCGAAACAACCAGCCTTACTGATCTGCAGACGACGGGCGAAGGAGTCAGCAGATTGGGACCGCAGACTTCCAATAACAACGATAACAACAGCAATAATAAAAATAATAATAATAACAATTACAACAGCAACTACTACTACTACTAATAACAATAACAATAATAATTATAATAATATCTTGATATATACACCAAATTAAGGCACGCATTCTCATCAGTTATCAAAGCATTCACTCGCAGTGAAAGAAAACTCAAAGGGTACAAGTTTCAGTTTCAGTTTCTCAAGACGTCTCCGCGCTCGGAACGAATTCCATATGCACTAACGTCTCAGGTGCCATGTGTATGGTGATCATGGCACAAGCCTTAAACCTGCACATAAACCCATGAGAGGCCAGGT
>CM060315.1:80190933-80193433 GCA_030674185.1 Monoplex corrugatus
GAGACAGACCGAAAGATGCAGAGGTGGCAGACAGATAGAAAAAGACAAGACAGTGAGGCACACAGACAGGGACAGAGGCAGTAAGACGGACAGGAGAAGGAGAGACAGACAGACAGAGACAGAGAGACACAGAGAGAGAGACAGACAGAGAGACAGAGAGAGAGAAGTAAAGACAGGCAGACACGCATCACTGATATTTCTTCTGCTTTCGGGTTTGCTCATGCCTCAAATGGTCAGTGAATCCATACGAGTATAAAACTAAAGAATCAACCTGACTCCCGTCCCACCCCCTACCCACTTCGCCACTACACACACACACACACACACACACACACACACACACACACACACACACACACACACACACACACACACACGATCGATCGCTCTAATACTACGCTTCCACGACAGCATCTCCGACCCATTTTCCGTGGCGCGACGCCATATGACGTAAATTACCGTCGTGACGCAATCGGATACCGCTTGCTTTCGTCACAAAAGTGTGTCGAACTGCAGGGGTATTAACCAACCTCTCTCTCTCTCTCTCTCTCTCTCTCTCTCTCTCTCTCTCTCTCTCTCTCTCTCTCTCTCTCTCTCTCTCTCTCTCTCTCTCTCTCTCTCTCTCTTCTCTCTCTACGACATTTCAAGCTTTGTGTCACGACCTCAATCTAATTTGCGTCAAGACGATCAACTGGCTGAAATAACTATTTAAGAGAAACATGCAGGGGGAGTCCGCATGAGTGAAAAACAAACACACACCACACAAAAAACCACACGCACACACAACACACACACACACACACACACAAGAAGGCGACACACCAACACACACACAACAAACACACACACACACACAAACACACAGGACGACACACACACACACAACACACACACACACACACACACACACCACACACACACACATAGAAAACACAGACAACAATCACACAACAGAAAATACAACACACCAAACGCAACACATGACAGAATAGAAATACTCAGAGACCAGAAATCGCAACAGACACAGGTGACAGATAGAAATAGACAAGCCAGAGATGCTGCCAGCACACTTGACAGATAGAAATACTCAGACAAGCCAGAGATGCTGCCAGACACAGTTGACAGATAGAAATACTCAGAAGCCAGAGATGCTGCCAGACACAGTTGACAGATAGAAATACTCGACAGAGCCAGAGATGCTGCCAGACACAGTTGACAGATAGAAAATACGTGCAACAGGCCAGAAAATGCTTGCCAGACACAGTTGACAGATAGAAATATCAGACAGAGCCAGAGATGCTGCCAGACACAGATGACATATAGAAATACTCGGACAGAGCCAGAGATGCTTGCCAGACACAGATGACAGATAGAAATACCCGGACAGAGCCAGAGATGCTGCCAGACACAGTTGACAGATAGAAATACTGCAGAGCCAGAGATGCTGCCAGACACAGATGACAGATAGAAATACCCGGACAGAGCCAGAGATGCTGCCAGACACAGTTGACAGATAGAAATACTCAGAGCCAGAGATGCTGCCAGACACAGTTGACAGATAGAAATACCGGGACAGAGCCAGAGATGCTGCCAGACACAGTTGACAGATAGAAATACTCAGAGCCAGAGATGCTGCCAGACACAGATGACATATAGAAATACCGGGACAGAGCCAGAGATGCTGCCAGACACAGATGACATATAGAAATACCGGGACAGAGCCAGAGATGCTGCCAGACACAGATGACATATAGAAATACCGGACAGAGCCAGAGATGCTGCCAGACACAGATGACAATAGAAATACCGGACAGAGCCAGAGATGCTGCCAGACACAGATGACAGCAGAATACGACAGAAGAATACTCCAGACACAGTTAAGATGATGCAGACACAGTGACAGAAATACGCGGACAGAGCCAGAGATGCTGCCAGACACAGATGACAGATAGAAATACTCGAAACAGTTAGAGATGCGGACAGACAGAAATACAAAGACACAGCCAGAGATGCTGCCAGACACAGGTGACAGAAATACTTGGACTAAAGCTAAGAGATGCGGACAGACAGAAATACAAGGACAGAGCCAGAAATGCAGTGGACACAGATGACAGAAATATTCGGACAGACACCAGATGCTGCCAGACACAGACGACAGACAGAAATATAAGGACAGAGCCAGAGATGCAGACAACTACTGGGGGGGTTAGGGCACAACACAGACAGAAATACTCGACAAAGCAGAGAATGCAGTCACACACGGGGGGGGTGGGGCACACCACAGCACGCAATCTGACATTTAAAGTCAAGAAATGATCAATTATTCGTCACCCGACAACACACACACACACGCACAACCACACACACACACACACACACACAACACACACACACACACACACACCACACACACACACACACACACACACACACACACACACACAACACACAAACACACACACACACACACACACACACACACACACACCACACACACACA
>CM060315.1:80198433-80200933 GCA_030674185.1 Monoplex corrugatus
GAAAACGTTTTTCTACCAGCTTAAAGCTCCGCCTAATAAGGAGGCAGAGAGAAATTAAAGAAGAAAAGTGCACACAAATACACGACAATCGACCTCCGATACACCCACTCCCCAACCACACCCACAGCCATTCCCACCCCCACCCCCCTTTACACACACACATACACATTGATTTCAAATAATCTTCCGATCTAATACAACGGAAGTGAAAAGACGCTACGAAAAGAAAGAAAAATAGGGGAAAATATATGTCCATACATTTACAAGCCATCGATAAACCGTGTTCAACACACACACACACACACAACACACACACACACACACACACACACACACACACACACACACACACACACACACACACACACACACACACACACACACACACTCACTCACTCACTCATTCACACACACGGTTTTTTTCAACGATTCTAAATTCCCTAAAATATTTTGAAAATATATTTTAAAAAAACATTAACAGAAGGAAACACACAAGCGCATCTGATCGATGCAGATACACTTTCCAGCAACTCTCTCTCTCTCTCTCTCCTCTCTCTCTCTCTCTCTCTCTCTCTCTCTACACACACACACACACACACACACACACACACACACACCACACACACACACACACACACACACACACACACACACACACACACACATACAATCGATTCGATCATCGGCCAGCTGTTACTCTGTAACTTCTAGACAGTCATGTGACGTAGGTAACATGACGTGGTTTAACAGGCGGTTTTGCACTGTTCTTTTCATTTTAATTTTAGCCCCTACGGCAATCTCCAATTTCTATGCAAAGTCAGCAGCTACAGAAACTACAGAAAATGCCAAAGTTTCCAAGCTGACCTCACTCGCTTCCATGTCCATGCGTTGCATTTTGGGAAAGTGGAAGGTTGAGGTGCCTTGTGTTCGCATCTGTGCGAATGTGTGTGTGTGTGTGTGCGTGGCAGCGTGCATGGGTTTGCGCGCGTGAGCTCATGTGTCTGCGTATGTATGTGAGCACGCCATTTTGCACGAATGTGTGGCCCGGGCTGGTGTCTGGCTTTAGAACTTCCTGTACCATTCACAACACATTTAAACGCGCACGGCGCACGCGCGCACACACCACACACACACACACAACACACACACACACACACACACACCACACAACACACACACACACACACACACACACACACACACAACTTCAAAAAAATTAACAATATAATGACAAAAATGTTAAAAGAAAGAAAATACAGTGTCGCTCAAATTTTCTGACCATCTCCAGGTGGAGGACAAATTTTCAAAAAAATTAATGAATAGAAAAAATAGTGACAGCAAAAGGACATCCGGGAGTCATGACCTAGATGTGGCCCGGCCAGGCCCCCTTAGCGAGTTATGAGTTAAGGGCGAAAACACTTGCTCGACGGGGGTATCTCCTCTGAGGGACCTTCTGCTGTCCGGCTCTCTCCAGAGTTTCTTGAGCACTACAGGTGTCTGTGTCTCCCTGACTTGGTTGACGCCATTATGATACATATCATAGCAAGCGTAGATTACAGTCCTGTCACGCGGTCTCAGTCCTAGATGGAACTCCCCGTACAATCATGATATCCATCCTCACTGTCATGAAATCATCAGTCATCACAGCATCGTGACAGTTGTCCCAGATTCTGTGGCCCTTCATGCCTTGATCTTGTGGTGACCTCCGTTTTGTTTTCCTCTGCCGTGTTCATGCTTGAGGTGAATCCAAGTTTCCATCTTTGGTATCAGTGGTGGTTCATGGAGGCTGTCGGTGGAAGGTCATGGCAGTCGTCTCCTTATCTGGGGGGAGTGTGAAGTTTCTCACTCTGTCTGGCTACACAACTTATTGTTATTGTTATTGTTATTTAAAGCCCAGCCGACTGTGTAGAAGCACATCAGGGCTATAACCAAGTCAAAACATACAAAGCTTCAACAAGAAAAAAAGAAAAAAGAAAAGAAACTTAAATACACATATCAATGCATTCACACACATAATCTAAGGACGTGCCCCTGGCGCTGACCATTCCATCCAATTTATCGCACAGGGGATTTAAAAAACACACCCGAGTACAAATTTAAGCATACCTAAAGACACCAAAACATACATAAAGAAAGGGCATAAATTATCTAAAATTGCTTCCGCACATCGCACTTCCTAGAGCCAAAAATGCACTTAATACAGGTACCCAATTATCAATCCTTAGGAAAAATACGTAAGACTTTATCGAACACATACAAGTAAATGGACCAGCAGGGCAAAAACTGATAGGAAGAAATGTCAGAAAACAAAGGAACAAGGCAAAAAACAAAAAGAGTGACAGAAAAGAGGAAACTTCTAGCACAGAATTTCTACAAGATGGGGATACTATTTATACTGAAAGAGCCCACGGCATCTTCACGGGAGGGGGGAGGGAGGGGGGGAGAGGGAGGGGGTAGGGCTACACAACTGAGCAATTACCGTTGGAAGTAGAGGGCCGAA
>CM060315.1:80205933-80213433 GCA_030674185.1 Monoplex corrugatus
TCAACAAGCAAAGCCAGACCAAGATTGAGGCAGCCGAGATGTGGTTTCTAAGAAGAATGTTGAGAGTTCCATGGACAGCAAAGAAAGCAAACGAGACAGTCTTGATGGAGGCAGACAAAAGAAGATCATTCATAAGAAAGAAAAGGAAAAGACTGGCAACATTTACAGGCTATTTTATGAGGAAAGGGGAATTGGAGCACCTGGTCACAACAGGAAAGCTGGAGGGAAAGACAGCACCAGGGAGACCCAGGGAGAAGATACTAGACAGACTTGCAGAGTGGCTGAGGACAGAGAGGTGGAAGATGTGCTTGCGGCAACAAGGCATAGAAACAGATGGAAGGCCATGATCGCACAACGCCATGTGGCAAGGCACTTGATGATGAGATGATGATGATGATGATGATGATGATATATACATATATATACATACAAATAATTATATATAGATAATAGATATAGATATAGATATATTTTTTACGTATATACATACACATACATACATACATACAATCAGACAGACATACATACTATGGATGGATGAATGGATGGACAGATGGATAGATAGGTAGTTGGACAGACATATAGACAGATAGATAGACAGACAGACAGACAGATATAGATAGATAGATAAGATAGATGAATAGATAGATAGATAGATAGAATTCAGGGCTTAAAACAGGAGGAGGAAAAAAACCACTGAAACTAGGGGGGTCCGGGGGCCATAACTTGCGCGCCGTTGCTATGAACGCTTGCAAGCCGATCACGGATGCCTTACTCTTTCGTTTTTTGTTTGTTTGTTTGTTTGTTTGTTTGTTTGTTGTTTGTTTGTTTTGTTTTTTGACAAACCGAAATCACGGAATTCCGCCCAGACGCGGAACGTTTTAAAGCCCTGATAGATAGACAGACAGGCAGGCAGACAGACAGACAGACAGACAGACAAGCAGGCAGACAGACAGACACAGATAGATAGAGATAGATAGATAGATAGATAGATAGATAGATAGATAGATAGATAGATAGATAGATAGACAGATAGGTACACACACACACACATACCAAAAAAAACACACACACGCACACGCGCATGCACTCTGATGCACGCATATGCACTCATTCACACATACACACACGTGCACACGCGCCCACACACTCGCCATCAATCCAACCCCCCTACCAGCTGTTCGTCTGCTCCTTCACGGCAAAAATAGAACAAAGCAGTATATTTCGTCACGTCATGTAGTGTAGCGATCATGACGTAGATTGCCAAGGAGCATACTTAACATTCAACCCCCCCTCCCCCGCCCCCCCCCCCCCCCCTTTGCGAGAAAGGAAACCAGTTTATTTTTCTAGTTTATTATTCCTGATCACCAAGTGACACACACACACACACACACACACACACACACACACACACACACACACACACACACACACAAGATATATACATATTTGTTACGTATATACATTTACATATATATTTACATACACACACACACACACACACACACCCACACACACACACACACACACCCACACACACACACACACACACACACACACACACACACACACACACACACACACACATACATATATACATACATACATGCATGGACGGATGAATGGATGGACAGATGGATAGACAGCTGGACAGACAGACAGATAGATATAAAGGTATGGTAGATAGATAGATAGATAGATAGATAGATAGATAGATAGATGACACACAAACACATGCACTCTAATACACACATACACACACGCACCCACACACTCGCCATCAATCCAATCCCTCCCCCCTCCCCCTCCCCCTCCCCCCACCAGCTGTTCGTCTGCTCCTTCACGGCAAAAATAGAAAAAAGCAGTATATTTCGTCACGTCACGTAGTGTTGCGATCATGACGCAAGATTGGCAAGCAACATACCTAACATTCACACACACACACACACACACACACACACACACACACACACACACACACACACACACACACACACACATACACACAACACACCGCTTCCCCCTCCGCCTTTTGAGGGAAAGGAAACAAGGTCTTCTTTTCTTAGTTTATTATTTCTGATAATCAAGTGGCGGTCCCTCTCTAAGCTCCGTCAGAGTTTGTTCCAGTGAGCTGCTGTGCAAATTCAAGAAAGACGTCGAAATGTCATAGGTGTGGGCCACGTGTCTGTGTGGGGAGGGGAGGGGGAGGGACGGGGAAGAGGGAGTGACTGTGTGTGTGTGTGTGTGTGTGTGTTTGTGTTTGTGTGTGTGTGTGTGTGTGTGTGTGTGTGTGTGTGTGTGTGTGTGTGTGTGTGTGTGTGTGTGTGTGTGCTCTGTGCGTGCGCATCTGTGTTTTCTGTTACTGTGTTGTGTTGTATCATGATGGTGATGATGATGATGCCTGTGAGTGCGTGCGTGTGTGTGTGTGTGCGCGCGTGGGGGGGGGGGGCATATATTTTGTGTTTCATTCCAATTAGAAAATGCAATCATTTGCACCAGAACTAACTCTCTCTCTCTCTCTCGACTTTCTGATATTATATTTTTTAGTAGCTCCTGCAAATATCAAGAGGATAAAAAAAAAAAAAAATGACGAGAAAGAGGCTAAAAAAATCAAGAACAAATAAATCCACACGAAATCGATATTTCGATGGATACACATACGTGCGAACATACGCACACACGCGCGCAAGGAATCATGCGCTCTCGAAGATTCACGGAATCGATAATCTCTCTCGATAACAAAACACACACACCACACACACACACACACACACACAACACACACACACACACACACACACACACACACACACACACACACACACAGCACGCACGCACGCACGCACGCACGCACGCACGCACGCACGCACACACTGATCCGACCCAGACAACTATTAACCCACACCTTCTCGGCCCAATGTCATGCTCTGTGACATCATGTCATGCAATGTAGCCTTCGTGACGTCGTTTGATTCACAACTTGCGTCACACTTTTCTATTTTTGGAGAGGAAGGAAACGATTTTTCGATCTTACTGTTTAACCCCTATCAACAGTCCCTCAGAGAACAATATATATATAAAATGCGCGTGGGCAGTCCATCTCAAATTTCACTCCGTGCCGGCTCGAATCAGCTGTTGTGGAAAGTGCAGAAAGACGATCTTCTGTCTGTACAGCCACCCACATTTATGGGGCGGAGAGGCATGAAAGGGGCAACCAACGTGCGTGCGTGAAAGAGAAAAAGAAAGAGACAGACAGACAGACAGACAGAGTGTGTGTGTGTGTGTGTGCGTGCGTGCGTGTGTGTGTGTGTGTGTGTGGTGTGTGTGTGTGTGTGTTGTGTGTGTGTCGTGTGCGTGTGCGTGTGTGTGTGTGTGTGTGTCTGTCTGTCTGTGTCTGTGTCTGTCTGTGTGCGCGCACGGTGCGTGCGTACGTGCGTGTGTGCATGTGTATGCGTGCGCATGTGTGAGTGCGCGTGTTTGTGTGTGGGCCAACAAGCCACCAATATGTGTATATAGTAGAAGTAGTAGTAGTAGAAATAGTAGTAGTAGTAATAATAGTAGTCGTAGTCGTAGCAGCAGCAACAGCACCAGTAGTAGTAGTAGAAGGAGGAGCAGCAGCAGCAGTAGTAGTAGCAGTAGTAATAGTAAAAGGAGTAGTAGTAATAATAGTAGTAGTCGAAGTAGTAGATTCGATCCTTCAGTGGGCCTTAGTGGGTTTTTCTTTTTCTTTGGGGGGGGGGGGTGTTTTGTTTTGTTTTGTTTTGTTATTTTTGGGCGGGGGTAGGAGGGGGCTGTTTGTTTTAAAATGTTAAGTGGTCTATTAGCTCAGATGATTTGGACACCATGCTGATAACGCAGTGGTCACGGGTTCAAAAGCTTAGGCCAGCCACAAGTCTCAGGTGCCCCTACCTCCACATCCCCCCCTCCCCGTCTGTTCAGTGGGTTACAACGGCATGCTGATAACACAGAAGTCGTGAGTTCCATCCTTTGGTAAGTCACAGGCTTTATATAGACTGGCTGACCCTTCTGGTAGAGCCGTGGACTCACGATCTCATATACGTCGACTTCAATCCCATCCCACCAACAGAAAAGCTGGCCTTTTCACTGCCCATCGTTAGTGCTCCAATCAGTCTGGTTGTAACAGTGTTTCATGTGTCTCCTTCCCCATTCCCCACAGCAAGTCTCTGCCAGCGCCTTAAGTTTTGCACAGGTTTAACCCTTTGACTCCTGCACCCTATCCACCAACTGCGAAAACTTAACCTTTTGACTCCCTCACCCTACCCACCAGCGTCTTGCAGGAAGCTGGTGGAAAGGGTGGGGAAGTCAAAGGGTTAAGTTTTTACTTTGCTAGCAGGGTTGACAATGCAGGATGCTGGCGGACAGGGTGCGGGAGTCAAAGGGTTAAGGACTCTGTCGGATAATTGC
Organism: Monoplex corrugatus; assembly: GCA_030674185.1. NCBI lineage: Eukaryota > Metazoa > Mollusca > Gastropoda > Littorinimorpha > Ranellidae > Monoplex > Monoplex corrugatus. Next base: position 80,210,359 of record CM060315.1, read on the forward strand.
TGGCAGATGTGGAGCGCATACGGAATTGTCCGAGTGCAGTGAACAAACTCCAGACTGCAAAATTCATACCCAACTTCCAAATTTCTCCCCGGCATTTTCAAAACACACACTCAGAATCAAACGATAACCCCAACCCACCTTCCTCCTTTTGACCATATGCACACATATACACACACAGAACACTGACACAAATATAGAACACTGACACAAATATACAGAGAAAAGACACATACGCGCACACACAGACACACTCACACACACACACACAGACACACTCACACACACACAAACACACACACACACACACACACACACACACACACACACACACACAGGGAGAGCGAGTCACAGAGAGAGAGAGCAATTTTCAAACACCTTTGTAAGAGAAAGAGAGAGAGAGAGAGAGCAATTTTCAAACACCTTTGTAAGAGAGAAAGAGAGAGAGAGAGAGAGAGCAATTTTCAAACACCTTCTATGTGTAGTACAATGTCAGAACAGTATAAAGAGATCAAACTACAGAAAAAGAACAACACTCATGATCAACGATTCAATAACCCCTCTTCTACTGACAACATGCACGCATGCCCAAGCCGATCTGAATCGTAAATCTTGTTTTCAGGCTAATATCACTGAATTTCCTGACGTTTGATGACGTATCGTGACGTGCCATTATGATGTCATTCGACACGCAGCTTTGTTTTCTGTTCAGAGAAAGGAAATGAGTTTTTCCATTACAAATTTTCATCCCCTTAAATTAGCTGAAGTTTCCCCAAGCCAGAAAACAGGAAAACATTTATTCTACGTTCCGGGGCAATCCAACCGAGTTTCAGTTGACGTTTCTGTGAGTCAGCTGTTCAGGGAAATCAAGAAGAAAATCAAAATTCCAAAGGACTGAGAGAGAGAGAGACAGAGAGAGAGAGACTGAGACAGAGACACAGACAGAGAGACAGTCAAACAGACAGATAGACAGAGACAGAGATGGAGAGACAGACAGACAGACAGACAGAGACAGAGACAGAGAGACACAGACAGACAGACAGAAAGAGACACAGAGAGAGAAGAGACAGAGGCAGACACACACAGAGTGCACTTTTCCAAGTCGTCCATTGCCCTTGTGGGCCTTGCTAGACTGCTTTCTGGAGTCTTGTGGCATCCTCTACTTTATTCGTCTCTTGTGTTATCATATCTATATATTAAAGCTTTTTCGTTAGCCTTTGATTACTCTTCCATTTTTGTTGATTCCAGTTCATGCTTCTTGGTCTGTGTGTGCTCATTTATTTCTCTGACCATGAGGCTTTCCTTCACTGCGATCAGCGCCTCCTGGACTTTCCTTTTTCTACCAGTCCTCAGCTTGGGCTGGATTGGTCTCACAACCTTATCTTCCCGAGTCTTCAATCATGCTAAGAAACTTGAACTTTTCCGCCTTGTACTCCTCAACAATGGATTTTAGGGATAACTTCAGTTTTGTCTGGCGATAATAGAGCGCAACATTTGTTGATTTTGGCCTCCAATTCCACTGTGATAGCGCTGATATCGTATATCAACAGAGGCCAGAGGAGCCTTTGAATCAACATAAACTACAGGCAAGTGACTTTGTAATTGCCAGGAAGGCCACAGCAGTGTATTACCTGCAAATTTTCATTTGCTATTTGCTTGGTTTCTTTACCCCTTTGCGTGCCTTTCAGGGAGTTACATATCACTATCTTCTGAGACTTTTCACTGGTTCTTCTGTCACTGTTGGAATGGACTGATTGGCGGCAGAAAACATTACTGTTTTATCTACTTCACCTTTCCTCAATGAAAGATTCCACGACTTTTTCAGTTTGAAATTTATTCTAGATGAGATGACAACCTTGTCGTCCAACCGCTCCACGATCCTGCGTGTCTCTTCTCCTTTTGTGGAAAGCACTGTCGTGTTGTCCATGAAGGCCTTTAGACGGGGGCATTTGGTATCCGTTCCGAGGTCAGCTGGTCCATAAGTCCTCACTGCTGCCCCACTGCTAACACATACAGCACTGGAGAAACTGCGCAGCCCATGGCTATGCCTTCTTCCAAACTGATCCAATCTGTGGTGGGGTTTTTTGTTTGTTTGATTGTTTGTTTGTTTGTTTGTTTGTTTGTTTGTTTGTTTGGGATTTTTTTTTGTGGGGAACCGCATTGAGAAGCCAAGAAAATACTTCCTCAGCAGTTCTCGGATGTTCTTTGGGACATGATACATCACGAGAGCCAGCTGAATCATCGTGTGTGAGACTGATCCATATGCATTCGCCAGATCGAACCACACCACGTCGAGGTCCCTCTTTTCTGTTTTCGCTCTTTGGATTGCTTCCCATATCATCGAGGCATGCTCTACACAACCTACACTTCTAGGATGCCTCTTTTTTGGACTGACATATCCAGATACCCGTTTCCCATTAGGTGTTTGGTCAGCCTTGCTTCCGTAACGAAGAAGATTTTCCATTCAACTATCACAGGGTCCCCCTCAGACCGCATTGTTAGACGGGTAAGTAAGGTTTGCGTAATGAAGATCACGCCATCCATGATTGGACTGGTTACTCAACATTTTCCACCGACCTAGTCCCCCTCAGACCGTATCGTTACACGGGTTATGTAAGGTTTGCGTAATGAAGAGCACGCCATCCATGAATTAACTGGTTACTCAACATTTTCACCGAGCAGGATCTAACGCTCACATTGGTCTTATCCAACTATAGAGGGTAGGTTATCTAGTACACAAAGGGTTTCAGCAAATACCAACGTCCAAGCGAAAAGTCCAGAAAGTTGAATAACAGCCAGGGCCGCCAGGTGCCAAAGATTGCTTGGTTATTCAAATTTCGATGTCCAATGAAAGACAGGTTAGTTATTCAAATTTTGATGTCCAATGAAAGACAGATGGGAAGCTTTTGTGACAGAAACAACAGAAACGCACTGTATAAAAGCCAGAAAGTCAATCACTATAGGAATTCACCCATTCGATTGCCACCCAGCCAGAGACCTTCCAACCTATCTTAGAGGTATGTAATCCCACGTCTCATTTTATACCTTAGTTAGGGTAGGGATAGAAGTAGGTAGTAT
>CM060315.1:80218433-80225933 GCA_030674185.1 Monoplex corrugatus
TGTGTGTGTGTGTGTGTGAGAAAGAGAGAGAGCGAGATAGACAGACAGACAGATAGACAGAGAATGTGTGTGTGTGAATGCGTATACGTGTGTGTGTGCGCGCACGCGCGTGTGCTATCAAGTACGTGCATAAATGCTTATGTGTATGTCTGTATGTGTGTATGTGTACGTGTATGGATCTACACTTATATATGTATCACATATGTACAGAACTGATACATGTATGTAGGAAATTGCGCGTACATACATGCGTGTGCGCGTGCCCGGCCTGCGCGCACGTGTGTATGAACGACCGAAAAATACGATAAAAACTATTAACTACTAATTCAGACGGATTTTCCCAATTACACACGAACCGGACATCTATCAATAACAGTTCACGACAACGCGACACAGCCATACATTAAATCGACTTCCTTGCCTGTGAACAAGACAATTAACCCTTTTGACTCCCGCACCCTATTCATTAACTACAAAAACTTAACCCTTTCACTCCCTGCAGGAAGCTGATAGATAGGGTGAGGGAATGAAAAGTTTTAAGCTTTTGCTTTGTTAGCATGGTTGACAATGCAGAATGCTGTTGGACAAGGTGCAGGAGTCAAAGGGTTAAGACGAGGCGAGTCAGGTGGAAATTTTCGAGTGTAACACACGAGCTGAACAGTCAGGACTATCACACAACTATTGCCAACCGCCTGATACAGTGATGCGTTGACTTCACTTCCTTGCTATTACCGTACACACTGGTCCAAGTCGACAAAAGGAAGTCCACACGGGTCAACGTGTATCTCTTGACGAGAAGTACGTATAATTATGGTATATGTCTCCGTGTGCGTGTGCGCTGCGCGCGCGCGCGCGTGTGTGTGTGTGTGTGTGTGTGTGTGTGTTATTAAAATTTGAAGTGTGTGTGTGTGTGTGTGTGTGTGTGTGTGTGTGTGTGTGTGTGTGTGTGTGTGTGTGTGTGTGTGTGTGTGCTGAATCGAAAAGGGTGTGTGTGTGTGTCTGTTTGTGTTGTTGTGTGTGTGCCTGTGTGTGTGTGTCGTTGTGTGTGTGTCTGTGTGTTGTGTGTGCGCGCGCGCGGTGCGCGTGCGCGTGTATATGTGTGTGTGTCACGCACAAACTTGTGCACGTTTACCACTAGTAAGCAAGAGACATTTTGTTTCTGAGCGAACACAATTTGTATGAATACACCAAGTTAACGTTCATGTTTAATTCATATCACCAACCGCTTATTGTCAGATTAGCTGAAGTTGTACTAACACTTCGTGTTTACAGAATAAATATTAAAGTATTCTCCGCAAACGGAGTGACACAGTGATACGTTCTCTTCCTTGCCCCGCTATGAGGGGAAATGGCTGAAACTCTGACCTCCCGTTATGTTCATCGGCCAACAAGAAATACTTTCAGAATACTGTCGTCAGCTTCTTGGGATAATGTATGTGTGTGTGTGTGTGTGTGTGGTGTGTGTGTGTGTGCGCGAGCGTGCGTGCGCGTGTGCACGTGCGTGTGTGTGTGTGCATGCGCGCACGCGTTGTATGTATATGTATGTATACATACAAGGGTATGTTTATATGGTATGTATACATACAAATAAGTATTATATTCAATAGTACATATGTATGTATGTAGTATTATGTATATGTTGTATGTATGTTTGTTATTAGTATGTGTGTGTATGTTGTATGTATGTTGTCTGTCTGTATGTCATGTAATATTGATATATGTATGTATGTATGTATGTATGTATACGTGGTGTGTGTGTGTGTGTGTGTGTGTGTGTGTGTGTGTGTGTGTGTGTGTGTGTGTGTGTGTGTGTGTGTGTGTGTGTGTGTGTGTGTGTGTGTGTGTGTGTGTTTTCAGTCCAACTACTTAGTCATATTTCGGTACATGTTTGTGTTCAAAGTGCACTGTTTATTCAGGAAAAAACGTAACTGAGAGAAAGAAAAGAATGGAAAAATTGGCATCCTTGCCGCTTTTTGTACAAGCCAAATTCGACAAACTCGCGACAAACTCGCAAAGGAAAGTCCACGCACGGCTACGTGTACGTGGAAGCGGAAAGTACTACTTCCCAGCTTCACACCGTATACGCAACGTCAACGTCCTCTGACAGAGACAACACTGTGCGACCGTCGCAAGGATCAAACCGTCCACTTCCTGCAGTTAGATCATAAGACTCAGACTCAATCTATAAGAACAAGCCAGACAACTGTGTGCCTTTTGTCAGAATGTTTATCGTTGCCTCTCATCTCAAAGTCTTTGGATAATGCGTTTTCCGGTCGGTCCTTCTAGTGCTCTCAATCGCCTTAAACTGCATCAAGCGCATTTTAACTTACGATGCTTTCATGATGTCGTTTGAGATTCAGGGAATGGCTCAGAGTTTGATCGAAAACCTACTCCTAACACGGGACAATCACTAATAGTGATTCCATTTGTACAGCGCAAAAACTCCGTATCGAGAATCTGATCGTTGCACTTTAGGCTACATGGTAATAAATCATTATTACGTTTTGGATAATGATAACAGTAGACTTCATTTTGTACGGCGTGGGTGGGACTTACATTACCACAGCAAGCATAGTCAGTTTATCAAGACTAGGCTTGATGAATGAACGAAGAAGGGGGAAGGGAAATGAGGAAGAATACGAAAGGATACATAAGGAAATCAGGAATACGTGCAACGAAGCTATGGAAGCTTGGCTAGGAAAAAAAAAACGCAAAGAAATACAAGACTGACACAAAACAGACCCTAAGTTTATGTACAGAAACACTGAAGAACGTACCCACAGAAAAAAACATGCACATCAACTGGTCGCTTAAAATCTAAAGATGGTATGATTATTACGGAAAAAGACAAAATATTGGACAGCTGGGGACAGTACATTAAAGAACCTTTTGACGATGACAGAAAGAAGGATCATGGAATAAAAAAGAATGACGGACCTCCAATAATGAAAGATAAAATTAAGGCAGCATTGAAAAAGATGAAACCAGACAATAGTACTACAAAAATGATTGAGGTTCTTGACGAATTTGGTATTGAAAAAGTAACAGTCTTCCTAAATGAATTGTATGACATCAGAAAAATCCATAAAGATATGTCAAAATCAATTTCACTGCACTTCCAAAAAAAAAAGCAATGGCCATAGAATGCGAGCTCTTTGTTCAATCAGCTTACTGAGTCATGTGACAGATTCTATCAAGAATAGGCATGGTGAGAACATGAAACAGAATCAAAACAGAATTAGCAGAAGAACAATGGAACTATTAATGCCATAAAGTGATAAACATCCAAGAACTATCATAGAAAGATAAGTTGAGTTGAATATGTATTTATATTTATGTATCGTTGATTATACCAAGGCTTTTGTTCGGGTAAGTACACGGAGAACTGATCAACCAACTGGAAAGTTCAATGCTGACGGAAAAGATCAAAGAATAATAAAGAATATGTATTGGAACAAACAGCAGCAATGAGAGTAGAAAATTACATGTATATACATTATAAGCTCTTTCTAAACTACCAAAAGACAGGGTAGACAGAGATGTGTTCTGTTACCAGATTTGTTTTTACTTTACAGAGAAACCATCATGAGAAACTTACAAGAATGTCAAGGGATAATGGTTGGACGAAAAATGATAAACGATCTTTGTTATGGAGATGACACCGTTCTGATCGCAAAAAAATAAGAAGACTTACAAAATCTTGTAAACATAATAGGAATAGAAAGCAGAAATAAACGGCTGGAGCTAAATGGCAAGAAGACTGAAGAACAATGTTAAGAGTTCCATGGACAGCAAAAACAACAAACGAGACAGTTTTGAAAGAGGCAAACATAAAAAGAACATTCATGAAGAAGATTAGGAAAGACAAGCAACTTTCATAGGACATTTTATGAGGCGAGAAAAATTTGAGCACCCAGTAATAACAGGAAAGCTGGAGAGGAAAAGAGTACCAGACAAACCCAGGGAGAAAATGTTGGACGGATCTGCGGAGTGGATAAAGACAAAGGGTGGGAGATGTACTTGCAGCAACAAAAGGTTTGTATGGAGGGCCATCTTCGCAAACGCCATGCGGCAGGGCACATGATGATGATGAATGACAGATAATAGCACAAAATAAGAAATGTATTAGTACAACTAGTCATGAAGAATCCAAAAAGGAAACAATCATTATCTGAATGTCTTTTATACATAAACACACGCGAAAAACGCGCAACACACACACACACACACAAAACACACACACACACACACACACACACACACACACACACACACACACACACACACACACACACACACACACCCAACTAAAAGGAATGTGACCAGCTGGTAAGCCTCATTCAAGGGCAAATTTTTCTTGTTCAAACGCTGATTCTCCTGAGGGCTTTGCAATCTTGTGCCACTTAAAGAGGATTACATTCTCTGACGCAAACTTTGCAAGCCAAGGCATTTACAGCCCTTGTGTGATTTGGGAGTCACGTGTATGTACACACACACATACACACACACTCGAAATCACGTGTACACAAAGCGGTCAATGAACAGACATATTATATGCGCACACACATATATGCACATTTTCTCTCTCTCTCTCTCTCTCTCTCTCTCTCTCTCTCTCTCTCTCTCTCTCTCTCTCTCTCTCTCTCTCTCTCTCTCTCCCCTCTCTCTCTCTCTCTGTGCGCATGTATCTTGTGAAGCTAGATCCATTTGTTGTGAGAGACTTCAACCAGTCATTTAGAAATGAAGAATGTTCAGCAACCTAACGAGAAGAACTTTGTATGACCTGCATACCAAAACCTGATAAATCAAGGAAATCTATGATGAATTGGAGGCCTATTTCACCACTTAAAGTATTACAGAAGATTTGGGCTGCAAACAGTGCGAACTGAATTAGGACTGCTTCCGAACTTAAATAATGAAGATCAAACAGACTTTGTTGCAAACAGATACTTCGAAAAATATGAAACTAAAGCACGATTTAATTTGTTCCTTTGATACAAAAACTTACGTTGACTCTTAACTTTGCCTAGTCTTTGAGAACGCTTTTGATTCCATAGACTGGCAAGTCATATTGAAAGTTTTATACGCGTATGGGTTTGGTGAAAATGTTTGTGAATCACTAGAGAAGTTTATAAGAAGTTTTGATTCCCTGGACATGCAATTCGTATTCAAAGTTCTATATGCGTATGGGTTCGGTGAAAATATTTGTGAATGCATAAATAAGTTGTTTTTTTATAAAAATACCAACAGTTATTATTAGGGCCAAACTACAATCTGGTTCGCTGTAAAAAGGGCTTTAGACAAGGTGACCCACTTTTTTCTTATATATTTGTATTATGTATGGAACTATTAGCAATTATGATATGAGAAGGTTAATATATATAAGGCACTCTGGTAAATAATGAAGGACACGAAACATCTCAGTTTGCAGATGAGACCGAATTAGTGAATAATGAGATAAACTGTCTTTTGAGAATTCTGTTTATCTCGCTTTAAATTCTGGAAACCGCTTAAGGGCATTTTGTAAATAATGACAAAAAAGCAGTCTGCTTGGAAAGGAAAACGGGTCAAATATCAAATATACGCAACATCTGAATATTAACAGGAATCCGAAGAGATTTCATATCTTGGATGTGTGGCTTACAAATAAAGAAAAATGATGTGAAGAAATAATTCAGAAAAAAAACTACCAGAAGCAAACGCTTGTTTAACACTTTGGCGAAAAAAAGTATAACACCTCTACGAAGAGTTGCATTATCAAAATCTCTCATTTTATTCAACTTAATTCACCTATAGATTTTGCTCCAAGAACCCCCACCCCCGAACGAATTTGTGAGTAATCTTTTTAAAAAATGTGTTTTTCGTTTGTCTTGAAAGGCAAACGTGACGAAATCAACATACAAAAAACATACGAAGTACACAAAACGGAGCTTTTAAAAAAGCTGATATAAAGAAATTCAGCAGTCTTAAAAACTGTCATGGTTAAGAAGTTCGAAAAAATAGAACACAAATAGAAAAATATTTCTTATGAATTCTACTCTTTTTTTAAGTGAAATAGGGAAACATGGTTCTGGCTATGGGATAAATAGAATTAATATGACATTTTCTGGGAACATATTTCTAAAGTATGCACATATTTTCTGTAGAAATATAGAATCAACATCGCAGACAGACTTACTTTCAGAACCAATTCTATTCAATGGGAAAAAAAACTCAAAATTGAAATGATACGCTGAAATTTACTGGTTGGACTGAAAAGGGGGTTCACAGATTGCAGGTATTTCCAATTGATAAACAATTTATGACGCATGGCTTTAACAGAAAATACATCTGAAATGTGAATTTTCTTATTTATAACGGATGTACAGTACCAAATAAGAAATGCAAGAAACAAAACTGAATATATCAAATGGTTACAAATGTGATACTCCTATCGCACTAAGACCATACGAAGAGGAACACGACTGTATTATTCTACATTAACAACAGATGATACACTTCCAAATTCTTATTCAAAATGATTAGAGAAATCGAGAACAAACAACACTCCCTGGGAAAAGGTATCCATGACAATTAAAAAAATAAAAGAATGTAAGTCAAAATAGTTTCAAATACATGAACTACTGTGGGAACAAATGTCATTTTAAAAGAAATGACACTTGTACATAACTTTCGCCGTGACGAAGGACAGCGCTGATCTACTTGCACATACCTTTCACCGAGACAAAGGACAACACCGATTATATATTTACCTACATTCATATTGCTTATAGCCCTGCCGACCATTAGAGCAAGATTGTATACTTAACAAGTATTCATATGTCAAAAGATTCTGGGAAAGGATTAAAGAATTGTTGAATTCAAAATGCATCACAAGTGTAAACATGAGACACTGAAAATGTAAATCTATTTGGCGCTGATGAAAATGTGCACACAGATCCAATACTTAATAGTTTTCTAAGAAAAATGTACATTTATAAAAGAAAACTCGAAAACAAATTTACCACACACCATTTCTTTATCAAGATATCACAAAATACCAAACAGAAGAATGCAATAAAAAAAACAGATGGAATTTACATACCTTCAGCAAAAAATGGTTCCCATATCTTCCAAAAAGTTTTACGACTCCTTGATTGTTTATGACATATATTATACATGTTTTCTCTAGGACCTAACGGCGTAAGCTTACCTATTTATTCTAAGAACTGTTGACAGCGACTACACCTCATGAATGTTGAAGATGTGGTAACTTTTCATGTGTTGTGACCTTTCAAGTCTGATACAAATTATTCTGCTTTGCTGGTATTGTTTGTCTTTGTGTCTTGTTCAAAATGAATAAGAAGACATCCGAAACAAAAATTCTCAAGTTCCTTAATTGACTGGGGGCTAATGAACACAAGCCCCTACACGGTTTGTTTTCTTTCTTTTCTTTCAGTTCCAAACAAACCAGAAGTTATAGACAGATAGATAAGTTTCTTTCTTTCTATCTGTTTTCTT
>CM060315.1:80238433-80255933 GCA_030674185.1 Monoplex corrugatus
GTATATGCAACTGTTCCACTCCCACCAATATCAGTCTGTTTCAAACGTTGCACAAAATGTTCTACACATCCCACCCACACCTTGGTTCTCTCAAACATGACCAAATACCGGTATCTGAACCCATGACAATCTCCCATTCAAATCTATACCACACATAATTTTACATGATTTGATAAGCAACCTACCCTCATCCCTTCTCCTTAATTTAACCAATATTTCATACACAGATATTGATATAGATGGCTAGACAGACAGACAGACAGACACAGGGAGAGAGAGAGAGACAGAGACAGAGACAGAGACACAGAAAGAGAGAGAGAGAGAAGGAGAGAGGAAGTGAGAGAGAGAGGGGGTGGGTGGGAATTGACCGTAGTCATGATACGAACAACCGAACGGGACATAGTATGAAGAATTGGGGGACTATTTTTGTAGGTTCAGTGACATTTTACACATGATCTGCTAACGTAACATGCATAAAATGCCATGAAGAGAGAAAGAAGGGGGCAGGCAGGAACAAACACGCACACACACATACACACACTCTCTCACACACACACACACACTCTCTCTCTCTCTCCCTCTCTCTCTCCCTCTCTCTCTCTCTGTATCTGTATCTGTATGTGTGTGTGCATGCGCGTCTATCTCTGTGTGTTTACACAATGTCATCAATTACCATATTCAAATACTGCAAATAGTTGCACCGAATGGATTCAAGTATTTCTGTACTCGCATCCCCACCCCGCCTCATATGACAAGCAAGAAGCAAGCACGAAGCAATCCATCAGCCTCCAGACATTCATAAGGATAAGCAACCAAACCGGACATCAGAAGAGAGAGATTCAGGCTGTCAGGATGAAGATGTAATACAGGGGACAGAGCAGACACTATCTCGAGATGAAATAAGATGGGTGAGACTCCACCTCTGGATAAAAATGGCTATACGTACACACGTAAATGTGTCAAACACAAAGACGGCTTCCATCTAAACAAACTGCCTTCTGGGACAAAATTATTGCGTATACATAGAAATGTGTCAACCGCAAGAACGGCTGCCATCTATCTACGCAGCTGTCTTTTTTCGGTTACAATGAATATATGTGTACGTATGAATGTGTCAGACAAGAGTTCAAAGAAAGGCAACGCTCTACGCATTGGCCTCTTCAGCCGCCTCGCACGAGCAAACTGTGGACCGCAAACGACTTGACAGATCATGAAGTCCCTTATGACTGATGAACCACGCCTTACTGACTGAAAGATCAACAACACTTCCACTTCCTCACCCTATCCACCAGCTTCCACCAGCTCCCTACAGGAAAGCCAGTGAGGAGTGACAGGGAAAAGCTACGGTTAAGCTTAGTTCCTTGACCTTTCACATGGTTAGGGGAGTAGGAAGATGAAGTACACAGCTCAGAATTCATTAAGATATCCCTCGTGACTACGATGGACCACACCCTAGCGACTGAAAGATAAAGGTTAGTTCCTTCACCGCATGGATCATCGAGGAATAAGGCGTACTACAGACCTCATTACGTTTGGCAGCGACTTTTATCATTGTAAGCGGTGCCCGCCTGCTCCTTTCCAACCCATTCTGTCTCGCATCTGCCAAACTGAAGCTTATTAGTTAAACCACAGCTTAGACAGAAATCCATTGGCTGCTTTCCTTAACCCTTTCACTCCGGCTCTCTATCCGCCATCTGCAAAAACTTACCCCTTTCACTCTCTCATCCTATCCACCATCCTCCTGCAGGAAGCTGGTGGACAGGGTGCGAGAGTGAAAGGGTTAAGTTTTTACTTTGCTGTCATGACAATGCGGGATGCTGGCGGATAGGGTGAGAGTCAAAGGGTTAACCGTATTCCTTCAGCTACTTTCTGTAAATGTCCTCGGAAACAAGTCTCTTACCGTTTTATCAAAACTTCATCAGCGTGCATATGAATTTTAAACAATTCGTCTGTACGATGTCAAAGTGCAGAGCTACAGTACAACAGAAAGCAATAAAGTATGGTACAATCCCTCTCTATCAACTTCAATCCAACTTTGGAAATTTCGAGGTGTAATCACTTGGCTCATAACACACACACCACACACACACACACACACACACACACACACACACACACACACACACACATACACACACATACACATACACACACACACACGCGTGCGCGCGCGCGCACACACACACACACACACACACACACACACACACTCACACACACACACACAACACCCCATTCTCACAACAGCATAAAACACAAACACAAATTAATCGTGATTTAGCACACACAAAAATTGATAGTAAAATGCTAAGCAAAACAACAACAACAACAACAACAAAGGAAAGAAAAGAAAAAAAGGAAGGAAAGAAAAAGAAAAGAAAAAGGAAGACTCATTAATTGTCTGACAGACAGACAGACAGACAGACAGACTGACTGACTGACTGACTGACTGAACGACTGGCTGATTTGCCGACTGCTTGACTGATTGCTTGATGACTGGTCGGTGGACTTGTTCATTGACTGACTGACTGTTTTGCTGATTGATTGACTGACATCTCCCCTCAAACAATGGCGATCAGCAGAGAGGCTACTGCTTTTCAAACAAAAACACGTCTGCCAACAACAAAACGACTACGACTGCTGCCAGTTTCATCTCACCTTCTACACCATCAACCCGTTTTGCAGCGTTTGCATGTATTATCTGTTGTCTAAAAGTAAAGGTGTTATTTCCTTCAACTTCAACAAATGCTATAAATGCTGCAAAATGTTGTATTTAATTCACACAGGCGTTACAGCTTCTGTTCAAACCTGCGGTCTTCAACGTTATCCAGGCCCCAGTGTTGTTTTGTAATTATATTACTCTCTCTTTCTCTCTCTCTCTCTCTGTCTCTCTCTCTCTCTCACTCTCTCTCTCTCTTTCTCTCTCTGTATATGTGTGTGTGTGTGTGTGTGTGTGTGTGTTGTGTGTGTGTGTGTGTGTGTGTGTGTGCATGCATGCGTGTGTGTGTGCGTGTTTGTGTGTGAAAAGAAGGTGTGTGTGTGTGTGCGTGTTTTGAGTGTGGTGTTTGTGTTGGGTGTGTGTGTGTGTGTGTGTGTGTGTGTGTGTGTGTGTGTGTGTGTGTGTGTGTGTGTGTGTGTGTGTGTGTGTGTGTGTGCGTGCGTGCTTTGTGTGTGAAAAGCAGTGTCTGCACGGAACAAAAAGAAAGAATAAAATCAAACAGAAAACAAAGACGAACACGCGCTTATTGAATACATGAAACAAGAGTTGCTTCTTAAATCAAACTGCTGCAAAATAAAAGACGAAACACTAAATGCACGAAACAAGGCTTGACTGAAAGGACTACTGTTAAATTTTTGAACAAAAATCATCTTTGTTTTTGAATGACTGAAGACACAAATGGTCGGATGGATGCAAAGATGGCCGGACGAATAAACAAACACACGAATCAACAAACGAACGAATGCGAACAAGTGAATTAATGAATGAACTGATAACGGAATGAATGAATGGCAGTGTTCAAAATCACCACAAAAAGTGTGCATTCACAAAGATGCACTTATTTATCATTTTATTTTATTTTATTTGTAATAGCATCTGTTTTGTTCTAAGTTCTATTTTTTTCAATCCACTACCACCTCCAAATCATATCGTCATGAGGGAGGCTGCGCATTTGTTTGCCTGTAAGCGAAATGTGTCGACAGATTTCTCATTTATTTATGGATAGATACCCACGGACTTGGAGAGTGGCTGAGTTCAGAGAGGGTAGGAGATGTACTTGCAGCGAGAAGGAATAGATTCGTACGGAGGGCCATGATCACCAACGCCATGCGGCAGGGCACATGATGACATCAGATTTGAACATGTTTGGCCGAAGTGAAAGTCATGAACCTCAAAGTGTAAAAGAGACATGACCTCATTCTTCGGGCCATTATGACTCACTCCGTCAAAGACGCGAGGGAAAATGTGCGAGAGTTTTATCGTCAAACTCTTTTATCGACCAGATGTAACAAGCTGGGTCCAAATTTCAATGTTTCGTCGATTTTTGACCGTGTAAGTTCGAAGACATCAAGCACTTTTCCAGGTCACATATATCCACATACTTGTATGACCATATCGAAAAACAATCTGTCTGTTCTGTAAGTACACTGTCCTGCTGTGCGTAAATTCTCCAGAAAATGTCACATTGTTTGTACGGACAGTCTCTCTCTCTCTCTCTCTCTCTCTCTCTTCTCTCTCTCTCTCTCTCTCTCTCTCTCTCTCTCTCTCTCCTCTCTCTCTCTCCGCTTTCTCTCTCTCTCTCTCTCCGATTATAGATGGCAAATCTATTATGTAATATCTCCGCCCTACTGTGTACAGTCTCTAGAAAAAGTCAGATTGTACGACAACCCCCCCCCCCCCTTCTCTCTCTCTCTCTCTCTCTCTCCTCTCTCTCTCTCTCTCTCTCTCTCTCTCTCTCTCTCTTCAAATGTAGATGGAAAACTAAAATGGTGACATTCAAAGTCGTAGATTTAATACGTACAGAATTTTCAGCGTTCATGGTCTGAAATTATATTCAACGTTGGGAATATGTGGACATTTCAAGTATGTGACAAGATGTAGACTTGGCATATTATCTATCAATGTCCATTATTTCAGATATACAACTTGAAGACAGAGAGTGATTTATGCAAATCATCGTGTGCAGCATGTAAAAGAACTCAAAACGAGGTGCACTTCGGGCTTTACTGACCAGCATTCTACAATATTCGGAAGAAATGTATTCAACCAATGTTTTACACGTAACCTTCACTATCTAAACTTACTGTAGTCAGCTACAACTGATATTGTGTGTGTCTTATCTGTTTTTATATATAAAGCATTTATGTTTAAAGGCAGTTGATAATAGCAATCTCATGATGCATTTCACAAGTAATACATTCCGCACTGATTATGTCTGATGTACTTGTCAACAGATTCCTTCACTAGAGCAAAGAATCGCCTTCATCATTGATGAGCCAACAGGCTTGTAATGTCAGTATTCCCTTTAAAACATCCCCCTACAACTACACACACACACAACACACATACACACACACACACCACACACACACACGCACAACACACACACACACACACACACACACACACACACACACACACACACCACACACACACACACACACACACACACACACACACACACACACACACACACACACACACACACACACACACACACGCTCAATGAAGATCAAAAATAGGACAGAGAAGAAGAGAACAACAAGCAACTTCAAATATCGCCCTACCCCTTCCCCACGGTTAATGAGCCAATGGAGTAGAAATGTCTAATTTCCCCTTAAACTACCCCTTCTAACACTAAACATACACACACGCGCATACATTGATGATACAAACAACACTACATAAAGACTGTGAAAAGAAGTACAGGCAGATTATGTGAAAAGAAGCACAGACAGACAAGAACGCAGCATTGCAACAAACACTACACAGCCATCACCAATCTGGCAAACAAATCCAACTCAAACTTCTATATTGATCATAAGCCATTGGAGCTAACAAACATGATTCAAATTTAACGCCAGATCCCCTCCCCCCCAAACCTTCCCCAACACACACACGCACCACACATGACAGTCGTATTCCACACGTAACAACGGGCTGTGTAAAGAGACAGAATATTCCAGCAGGAACAGTTCCAAATATCGCTTTCACAATTGATGAACCAATAGATTTAGAAAGTCTGATAAGGGATGCTTTACTGCCTCATCCCCCTCCACTGTCCACACATATCATACACAGACAATTCCCTCCCGCCACACAGACACAGACACATACACACAGACACACAAAACACACAAGCACACTCACACATACACACACACACACAAACACTCACACACACACATACACACACATACATACACACAAACAAACTCACACACATACACACTGTCACACACACACACACACACACACACACACACACACACACACACACACAACACACACACACACACACACACACACACACAAAGCACACACAAACACAACACCACAAAACACACACACACACACACACACACACACACACACACAAACACACACACATATATACAACTGTCCTACTCACGTCCTCGTCCTCGTCCCTGAGGTCACGGCGCCGGGCGCAGCAGACGCTGCCCGTGGTGGTGCTGCCAGGGTACGTGGTCAGGTACTGTCCCCGGGTGTTCTTCTTCAGGTTGCTCCGCGGTGGTGAGTGCACGCTGCAGTTGCTCTGATCGCTGGAGTGTAGTCCTGTGCCCAGGACAATGAGGCCACGGGATCGCTTCTTCACCTGTGTAGGACAAGGAAAACCTGTTCATTGCCTGCCCGTAATGTATTTTCGTTGATTTTGGAGGAAACATTTAAGCAAAACATTTAGTTGCAATTGACGAACATGACAGAACCACAAAACTAACAGGCTTTTCAAGGAGAATCCTGGTTTTGTCGATAGGCACCATGCATACGAGATGAAAAAAAAAAAGGTAAAAAGAAGTCTCATAACCCTAACTTGGGTCGTATTGGGAGTGAGGCATACGAGGTAAAAAAAAGTGAAAAGTAGTCCCATAACCCTGACCTGGGCGGTATGTAGAGTGGGGCATAAGAGGTTAAAAAAAACAGTTAAAAGTAGTCCCATAACCCTGACCTGGGCCGAACATAGAGTGAGGCATAAGAGGTAAAAAAAAAAACAGTTAAAAGTAGTCCCATAACCCTGACCTGGGCCGAACATAGAGTGAGGCATAAGAGGTAAAAAAAAAAAACAGTTAAAAGTAGTCCCATAACCCTGACCTGGGCCGAACATAGAGTGAGGCATAAGAGGTAAAAAAAAAAACAGTTAAAAGTAGTCCCATAACCCTAACCTGGGCCGAACATAGAGTGAGGCATAAGAGTTAAAAAAAAACAGTTAAAAGTAGTCCCATAACCCTGACCTGGGCCGAACATAGAGTGAGGCATAAGAGGTAAAAAAAAAAACAGTTAAAAGTAGTCCCATAACCTGACCTGGGCCGAACATAGAGTGAGGCATAAGAGGTAAAAAAAAAACAGTTAAAAGTAGTCCCATAACCCTAACCTGGGCCGAACATAGAGTGAGGCATAAGAGGTTAAAAAAAAAACAGTTAAAAGTAGTCCCATAACCCTGACCTGGGCCGAACATAGAGTGAGGCATAAGAGGTTAAAAAAAAAACAGTTAAAAGTAGTCCCATAACCCTAACCTGGGCCGAACATAGAGTGAGGCATAAGAGGTAAAAAAAAAAACAGTTAAAAGTAGTCCCATAACCCTAACCTGGGCCGCATGTAGAGTGAGGCATACAAGGTAAAAAAAAAAAGTTAAAAGTTAGGGTTAAGGTTAGGGTTAGGGTAGTCCGATGACCCTAACTTGGGTCGTATTGGGAGTGAGGCATACGAGGTAAAAAAAAAAAGTTAAAAGTAGTCCCATAACACTAACCTGGGCCGTATGTAGAGTGAGACATACGAGGTAATAATAAAAAAAGTGAAAAGTAGTCCCATAACCCTGACCTGGGCGGTATGTAGAGTGGGGCATAAGAGGTTAAAAAAAACAGTTAAAAGTAGTCCCATAACCCTGACCTGGGCGGTATGTAGAGTGGGGCATAACAGGTTAAAAAAAACAGTTAAAAGTAGTCCCATAACCCTAACCTGGGCCGTATGTAGAGTGAGGCACACGAGGTAAAAAAAAGTTAAAAGTAGTCCCATAACCCTAACCTGGGCCGAATGTAGAGTGAGGAATAAGAGGCAAAAATAAAAAAAAAAACAGTTAAAAATAGTCTCATAACCCTAACTTGGGTCGTATTGGGAGTAAGGCATACGAGGTAAAAAAAAAAAAAAGTTAAAAGTAGTCCCATAATCCTAACCTGGGCCATATGTAGACCGAGGCATACGAGGTAAAAAAAAAAAATTTGAAAAAAAGACAGGTAAAAATAGTCCCATAACCCTAACCTGGGTCGTATGGGAAGTGAGACTGTGGAAAACTCTTTATCATCGGTTCAGCATTACCAGGGCAGGTCCCATTCCGTTCCCTTTCAGTTTTTCCTTCCACAATTCGAAACAGGATCAGCTTTCCATTTGTAGCTGGGGTGGGGGACTGGAGACTTGTGTGCACACGTAACGTTTCTTTCGGACGAGATTTGAACTCGTGCAGGCAGACTGGAAGAGGGGAGCTCTCTTTCACTATGCCAAACCAGACCAGTGGGGATGCTTTGCACGAGAATAACACATAAAGTGATAAACACCGAAGGAATATTTCGTGACCTGGCATGGAAAAGATAAATCAAGTCTGGGGCAGGACAGTCATAAGACAGCATGCAAGGTGTTTAGAGATCATATCTCGCGGGGTCAGCATGATGTGGGAGACGCCCTTCTCCTTTTCTTGCTGTGTCACCTTCCCAGTCCCTAAATAACAGAGAGACAGACAGACAGACAGACAGAGAGCATTTTTCTTTGATCTACATGTCTAAATCTCTTAAGACTATAGACACATTCACTACTCTCGCAAATTTGAGTTCTATGCAGAAAAGTATATAGATAACAACGGCACCTATTTACAGCTGGATGAAATAGGGTGGTACGTTCAAGCGTAAGCACAAATCTGGTCACCCATCTTTTTGGCAAAACACTGTTAAACAGGACTACGATAACAACAAAAGTGATGTCAACAGTTCATTGCCTTCAACGCATTGTTTTCATTTTCTCTTTGGAGCGCGGTAAGACCTAAAAAAAAAAAAGTTACCTCACAATACAAACACGCCACACAGACTTTGTATTGTATTTCTTTCTGTGTTGCCACTGATACTGCAACAATTGTCTATGCATCTAAAATTCATCTACACAATCAATCAATTAATCAGTCACTCAATCAATCAGAAAATCAAACATCATTAATTCAAATCAAACCAAATCAGGCATACACTAAATCAGTCAATTAAAAATAATAATTAATTAATTAAATAAATAAAATTGTGACTTATTAATAACAAATGAGTTAATTGTTTGACTGATTAATCAACAAACTGACTGACTGATCAAATAATTAATTTATGAAGTAATTAGGTAATTAATTAATTAACAGCAGGATCCAAGGAATTTTTTTCTTATCATCAAAACTCAAATCTAGATTTTTTCCGCTTTCCAAAGTTTGAAATTTACTGTCTCCCGAAAGCCTCGAGTGCTAGAGTGCTAGAGAGATGAGTTCTACCTGCCCAAACAGCACCTTCAGACACGACGGAGGAGCAGTGAAACTAAGAGCTGTTTCAGCAAGGCCAGAAACACACTCAGAATGCTGGAAAACGTATGGATGTCCCAACAATTCAGCATCAATATTAAGCTGATACCATACCAGATCTGTATCCTTTCCACCCTACTTTACGGCATAAAATGCAGCAGTCAACAGAGCTATCAACCGTTCACACAGAGAACACTTCCGCAGGATTATACGAATCTCCTGGCCCAGCATCATCTTCTGGCAACATTATGACCCAATTATCCATCATGAAAGAAATTATGGAAGGCTGTATAAAAAGCATTCACGTGAATGGAGCAGCAAGGTGGAAAATCACTGCAAGAGACGATAGAAAGCAAACGAACAAGGCAGAAACAAAGAATGGCTGAAACGAGCAAATTTCTAGCACAGAATACTTGAATGAGCCCCCGGCATCCCCACAAAGGACACCAGGCAACAACTACTCGTCCAAGGCAATTAAGACAGTATGGAGACATCATCACCAAGAAAAGATGATAGAGATGGAAGGGACATCATCCCAAGAGAGCAGGACAACATCAGCCGGATAGCCCTTCACTGGACATCAGAAGAAAAACACAAGAAAAGAAGACCAGCAACACCTGGCGACGAATTGCAAAAGCAGACTCAAGGTCCTGGAACACACCTGGTGTTCCAGACACAGGCTGGAATGGAGGATCTTTACTGCTGCCTTACATAACAATGGCATAATGTGCAATAAGTTTCTTTTATAAAGATGAATAAAAAAAGTTTTAAAAAAGATGAGGGGGGGCATACAAACAGGCATAACAAATAGAAAAACCAATAAACAATAAACAATAGATGGCACACACACACACACACACACACACACACACACACACACACACACACACACACACACACACACACACACACACACACACACACACACACACATTTCTTTTTATGAAATTACTTCCAAAGGACACGGAGTTTTGAATATGGGCTGAGAGGAATAAGCTTTATGCATCATAACATTATTGTTGTTATTATTGCTATTATTGTTTATTATTATACATCATCATCATCATCATCATCATCATCATGACTCAATACCAGAAGCTGTTGACAGATACTTAATTCTGCCACAGATGATACATGGACATGGAAGATACTACATCAAAATTTGTTCCAACCCCTCCAAACTGGCTTTTAACCCCCAAAAGGTCAAATGCTGACCAGCAATAGAAGCAATCGGAACTACACACACACACACACACACACACACACACACACACACACACACACACACACACACACACACACACACACACACACACACACACACATTTGGAATGATGGTGTATGAAATATTCATGTTACTGTACGTATGCATATGTTGATTTGATATTTTTAGTTGCAATATTACTATACGTATGCATAATTATGCTGATTTGATGTTTTTAGTTGTCATAATGTAACACTGCTAAACCTAACGTAAAACAACATTTTTCTATTTTGTTTTAAGTAACAGAATTCCATTGCATGTCACTGTGTTCTGACTGTTGCAACATGTTACTATTAAACGAAGAGCGCATCAAAACAAAACAAAAAGTTCAGAAACAAAGCAGCAGGATTCATCGAAACAGATTCTGAGTATCTTCTTATTCATCATCACCATCATCATTTATTTTATCGCCATCGTCATTATCATTATCATCATGATCATTATATACTATCATTCTTATCATTATCATTACTGTCGTTATTCACCTCCTCCTTGCTGAAGCGCAGCTTGTTGGCTTGCGACTGCTTGCTGGAGGCGTTGCTGCTGCTCACCTTCTTGGGGAAGGATGGTCTGAACATCGGGGGACAGCTGCGCGAGTGTCGACGCCAGTCTGTCTCAGTCTTGTCCTTCTTCTCTAAAAGGGATAATAGGGTCTGTTTGTTCTTGGTTTTGCTCGTTTTGCAGGCTTGTTAGGCGTTAGAACGGGTCAGCTCTGGTCTGGTCTGGTCCGGTCTGAGTGGCTGCCTGGGCTGTGTGTGCCTGATGTGCACGTGAGAGCTGCTTGATGCCTGTTTCATGTGGGGGAAAAAAAGGTTGATGATCATGTTTCGACTACTTTATGATCAAAAGTCCTACTCCACACATCACACCACCCAGCGATGGACATGACCACATTATCTCCCTCGTCCCTATTTTACTTGATGCCAATCTCTCTAAAAACGAAATATCGTCTACCAATGAGGTCGTATCAATTCCCCCCAAAATGGACCGGGTTTGCACAGAGTTCCCACTTTCCCAATCTCACTGCATGGATTCACAAGTTCAAATCTCACTTCACAAAAAAAAAAAATGTGCTTGCAACCTCCAGTCCACCCTGCTGTGAATGGGCAGCTGACCATGTTCGGGGCTGTGAAAGGAGGGGAACAGGGAAGAGGAAACACGCCTACCCTCATAATGCCAGCCCAGACAAAAGTTGAGGTCTCTCCCCCCACCTTACACCCCAACGAACTCAGGGGTTTTAGTACAACCCTGACCTAGACCACAGCGACGGGCCAGTCCCGTAGGAGCTGGTGAGATGACGTCATGATATCTCTATGTCCAGTCACACATGGTTATGATCTCATTGAGCCTACAGCAGGCTACCTCTGGAAATAGTAAGTGTTGCCTGGCATGCGTTTTCAGAGATCACTGCGAAGTTATTTGTAGCGACTCGGATTCACTTATTGGACTGTAATTTTCTTTTTGAGAGATTTCGATAAAGAAAAAAAAACTATTTTTCCAAGAGACTGGCATGTTGCTGTCCCCAGAGAAAGCATTATCGGTGCCACCCTTTCTTTTCCCTGTATGCGTGAATTTTTACATACCTGTGACGGTTGTATTATTTTCATAAACTTGGGTCAACTCCTACAGCAATGAGATCTTTGACGAATACGTGCTGAATGCACGCTCGCGCGGCATATTGGTTCATCGTCTCAGCTGAAAGACGAGCACCCACCTTACCATTTATGATCTGGTGGAAATCAAACCTGTGACCGCAAGCTTTCCAGGCATACGCTTCCAATACTTCCATCATCTCGGTCACCATACCATTTAACAGGTGACAAGTAAATAAATATTGCTCTGAGACACCGGGAGGGGGGGGGGGGGACAGACAGACAGAGAGAGAGAGAGACTTAACAAGGATCAGCAGAAGTTATGCAAAATCAGGCTGCCTATTGTCTGGGAATTGGAGAATTGGAGGAATTGGGGAATTGGAGCACCTGGTCACAACGGGAAAGCTGGAGGAAAGAGAGCACCAGGTAGACCCAGGGAGAAGATACTAAACGGACTTGCAGAGTGGCTGGGGACAAAGAGGGTGGAAGAGATGCTTGAGGCAACAAGAGATAGAGACAGATGGAAGTCCATGATCGCCAACGCCATGCGGCAAGGCACCTGATGATGATGATGATTGTCTGTTCGCTCAGTAGCATCCAAATATGTGAATTTAGCCAGAAGCAAAGTAAACGATGTCGAATAAACCTAAATTTAAATGCACAGAACTAGCAGTAGGAGGAGGAACAGTAAACACGACTAGGTGGATCTAAGTTTTCTCTGCTGCTTTTGTGCCTTACTCTGTGTTATTGCCAGCACGCTGTCATAGACTCTAACTGCACAGTTGAAGTAATTTACCAAAATGACACCCTGACTCAAAGTAAATGATTAAGACTATAAGAGCTAGATCGAAAACAAAAGCATGACAGAACAAAATGCAGAGAAATAAAATGAAATATCTTTAATGCCTTAAGAGCTAGATCTAAAACAAAAACATAACAGAACAAAATTCAAAGAAATAAAATGAAATATCTTTAATGCCCAAAATATTTATTACATATACACACATATGTTATATGAGCATTTTCTATAGGCACTAAAAAGGATTCAATCATTAAACAGATTTTGAGTTAAGAACAGTCTGATACTAGTCAAAGTGCTTTGGTGGCTTCTTTCGTTGTTTTCTTTTGTCTTGTCAGCAGTATGCCTGGCGAGTGATAGTAAAGAGCTAATCAATTAGGCCCACTATTAATGTTTCAAAGTGTTCTTGATTTCCCATTCTGTATTTCGTTAGAAACATAGTAATTTGCATTTAAGTCAGGCTTAGGGGCGCGCTAATCATTAGTGCAAATTTACGTGAGATCTACTAACATTGATTAACTGATTATGTTTCTCTCCTATGCTGTATTATATTATGTGGAAAACTTTGCAATTATTTAGTAGCGTCTGTACTTGGTGTCCAAAGCATTCTTTTAAATCATCACAGTAGCCTGTTTGTTGAAGTTGTTTAATCTTATCATAAATCCAGATCTACGTTTCACATCCAACGGCTGCATCAAGGTTACTCTGGACAGAAGATCGTATAGATTTAGTATAAATCTAAATAATACTGAAATGGCTCCTATGTACGTCAACACTCAGCACATCAAGAAGTAAACCTAAATTTCCATCGAACCACAAAAACACCAAGCACTGTTCTGATTTTACGAACTCATCCTGTGAACAAACATTAACTCTAGACTGGTCAAGACTCAAGCCAAGGGGTAGCCTCGTCGATTCCTAAATTTGTAACGGCTTTCCCTTTCATTTCAGATCTAAATCACCGAAATGTACGCTTCTTTTTCTAAGTTTGTGAATTTCGGTATATAAACGTTTCCTTACCTGTTCGACAAGGCCGCAGTTGTGAGCAGTATCTAATGCACAAAAGAAATAAACTATTCTCACAAAATCAGCGTTTTCCTATTCATTAATGCGCCAGTTATCACCGGAAGCATCGCGTAACCAATGAAGACATTTCAACAATAAGGGACATCACTGTGAACGTTTTCGTCCAACAAGGTTAAGTACCATCTCTCTCTCTCTCTCTCTCTCTCTCTCTCTCTCTCTCTCTCTCTTCTCTCTTATTTTTTAAATCAATTCGACAAAAACACTGCCACCACCGGTAATATGGATATTACATGTAACAACAAAAATCATATGATAGATAATGATAATGACAACGATAATACCGATAACAAGTATGATGGTAATAAATGATTAGAAGACATTCACAGCAACATCCCGGGAAGCAAGCTCATAAGCGCTTTCCACTTTACAGAAAATGTTAAACAATAAAAACATGTCATCAATGAATAGGTTATATAAACATGAAATGACAGAACAAAAAACGGAAAGGCTCATCGGAAAAAAAAAATTGTCAACATATGATACAAACACACGCTTCCGTTTGAACATTCACACACATACACCCACACACCGACATGATATGCACGGCACGCACAGAGAGACGCAGGGGTATAGCATGAACGCACGCACACGCAGACACGCACACCAACCTACACAGGGTTTGCAAACATATCGTTGAAACACGTAGAAATAACGCTTCCCTTATAACCAATCATACCAGTAAACTACGGAGAGAAAGGCACACAGCTGATGGAAGAAAGACGCGAGACTAATAATAACAGTAACAGTACTGTTTAAAGAGATCAGTTTCAGAGGTCTTTCAAAAGGGGATAAAGATTGCAGATGAATATCGGCCACAGCCTTTCGATTTGGATCCGATAACGATAGATTTACGATAGCCATATATCAAAGTTTCAGCCTGTAACTCACATAACACACGCAACAATCATTAAAAGCCTATCAGTGTAGGAAAGCAAACAAGTACGTACGCACTTTCAATCACGCAAGAAAGCAAGAAGCGCGTACACACACGCGCACGCGCACGCGCCCCACACACACACACACACACACACACACACACACACACACACACACACACACACACACACACACACACAACACACACACCACACACACACACTCCTGTCCTCAAAATTGTTATCCGTAGTTCAGCATATCACACAACACACACTCTCTCTCTCTCTCTCTCTCTCTCTCTCCTCTCTCTCTCTCTCTCTCTCTCTCTCTCTCTCTCTCCTGTGTTATCCGTAGTTCAGCTTATCCTGAGTGTGCCTATTCCTGGTGGGTGCGTGTGTAGGGGGAGGGGGGGTGCGCGCACACGTATATACAGGCACACGTGTGTGTGTGTGTACTGCTCAGTGATGAACTGTGTCATGTTATATTGTGTGGCCCTTGACGTGTAGAGAATTTTCTGTGTCAAATCTGCATCAAATCCGGCTCACCGATAACATCACATTTAACACGAAGCCTAATTATTGCATACTTTGAAATAAACATGGCCAATGAACATGATCAACCGTCTCACGCCAAATACAACAAAATGCATCAAAACAAACAAAACATGAATGTGGATCAATGTCTGTGTTCAAGCAAACAGAAATAAGAACCACACGAAGACAGGATGAGTACGCGTAATTAATTCACGAAACAAAAGCAAAATTTTCACCAACTGGTCTTTGTCAAGCATACCAAAAAAGACAACAAAGAAACAAGTACACAAAATTAGGGCTAAAACAACCACAGTATTACCATGATGTTTTGCTGAGCTGAAGAAAATGACCGATATGGAATCATAATGTGTTTGCGAGTCGTGGTAAGTAGGTTAAATTAAGTATGGGAGAGAAATACGATGACTTTAGGGAAGTAGGTGAATTCTACATGTATAGTGTGAAAGTGATCATGCCACATTTTTGTCGTTTTATCCTGATGAGGGTTACGGCCGAAATAGTGGAAATCAACTAATTATTGAGTGTCTTTTCTTGAGTGAAAGATGGAGAGAGAGAATGTGCGTGTGTGTGTGTGTGTGTGTGTGTGTGTGTGTGTGTGTGTGTGTGTGTGTGTGTGTGTGTGTGTGTGTGTGTGTGTGTACGTACGTGCGTGCGTGCGTGCGTGTGTGTGCATGTACATACATTATTGATTCTCCCGTTGATCCGCCTGAACAGCAGGCATACTTACTGTTCTTTATCACCTGAAATGCATCTTCACATGGGATATGAGACCGATCCTGGAGGCACATTTTCTTCCAGGCCATTGCATGGGAAGAACTTCTGCGGCCTTGGGTTCTGCTTACGCTTCTCCCTCTTCTGTTGAATAGCAGCTGTTCTGTGCTGTTCACATGTGATTGTGTCCTGCATGCTCTGCTATCGCCAGCTTGCTCTGTTGCGTGCACTGTCTTCCCTGTTGGTAGTGTTGATATCACAGCTGATGAGTTTGGCCTTCAGAGTATCCTTGTAACCGTTTAGTGGTCTTCCCTGGTCACAGTATCCTTGCTTCAGCTCTCCATACAGAAGCATCTTTGGGATAAGTCAACTTCCGTACGGGCAACGTGTCCTGTCCAATGAAACTTATATTTGATGAGTAAAAACTGTGTACTTGGCAAGCTACATTTCCTCAAGACTTGAAGGCTGGACGCAGACTCCACAAAGAATCTCTTCAGAATTTTTTTTCTTTTTTCAGATGCAATTTTCAAGTTCTTACAAGAGGTCAATAAATTTCATCTTATATGATCATGTGTATAGGAAAGATTTTAAAATGCATTTTAGATTTGGAAGAGATAATCATGAGCTTGGTTTTTCATCGTTATCTTTTTACATGAAGTTGCAAGAGTCCGACTTGTTTTTAACGTGGTGTGAGCCCTGATGTGCATCCGGTGGTCGATTTGGCTGTAAACAATATGAAGTTGAATTTGAACTAGGCCTGCAAACTGTATTCTGTTGATGCAGATGAAAATTGTGGTTTGTCTGTCTGTCGTCTGTCTGTCTGTCTGTCTGTCTGTCTGTCTGTCTGTCTGTTTGTTTCTATCTTTGTTTCTTTCTTTGTTTACTATTTCTCTGCCGTGCTACATTTGCCTCCATTTACAATGACACGCGCTGGGAGAATGGAAGGTTACACCCATAACAACTACAACATCTCTTCGCCACCTGGCTACATAGTACAATAAATAGATGAATACATGATGTAAAATAAAGCGCAATAGAATATTTCTAAATAAGAATGAAATAACAAAATAACAAAGAAGCAGATAAATGAATACATGAAAATAGAAGGAGGGGAAAATGGGGGTGGGGCATACCGGAAAAAAACGGAGCAGGAGACAAACCAAAAAGGCCAGAAACAGATAAACGAAAAAAACGAAGCGACAGATCAATAACTCAGTCAACATGTAGATCAGTAAATCAACGAGATACAAATCTGGAGAGATGCATCGGATTGTGACATGCATTGAAAATGGATATCGAATGAATGGGACATTGTGGATACGAGAGATATGGCTGACGCAAAGGAA